>JAIFGZ020000059.1:0-600000 GCA_019925245.2 Oryza australiensis | reverse complement strand
ATATTTGTAAATACATATATATACATAATATATATTTAGACTATAGATGATTTTTTAATTTTTCTCCGCGCTTGATGCTTGTTTATATATTTTGTATATATATGTGTAAATACATATATATGCATTATATATATGTATATATAATACATATATATTTATACATATATATGCAATATACATATATATATGTATAAATACATATTTTACACATATATATGATGTATATGCATTTAAGTAAATATATGCATATTTTACCAAAATATGTACACACAAATATAAATATATACATTACAAAATTCCTACTTAATTTGTAATGTTCTATATCGTATATTACAAAATCTAATCTCTGTGGGGTTGATCATCAATAGGATGTCCATCATAGGGGAACTCTCTCGCAGGATCAATAATCTGCTCATTGATAAATTTGATGAGTTTTTCTTGAGTAGCCTTTATGAAATCACCGTGGGAGAGTTTGTCCCTCATACAAATAATCTGTCATTTGACAAAATGAGAAATAAGTATACGAAATCAATAAGAAATCGAGACATAATGTATGAATAATTGTTACACGTATATCCAGATCCTTGGGACATGTGACTTGGTGAACTAAGCAGTGAATATAGTCGCAGACGTAGTAGCCGCACAAGTTCGTCCCATGCTTCTGTCTTTGCATCTGTTTTGCACACTAAAGGAGAAACAATGATATATTTAATATACATTTATATTTCAAAACAAATTAATGATTAAATATAATTTTGAAGCTATTGACGAGAAATCTTTTCCACGCGCTGGCCTGGGAGATCTGCTAAACTCCAGTGCAGGTCCGTTCTTGGCTACCTTTGGTGATTAAGGTGTTCCAGTTGGTTTGATTCTGTAACCAACAAGAAACAAGAAATATGCATTAAGTTAAAATTAGATCCTACAAGATCGGCTGAAGGCATCAATTTAAACATAATTACTATCCCAAAGTGCACTTAAACTAAGTGATTGGGATAGATCGGCTATGCCGAGACAGTATAAATCACTTAGGTTAAGAGCGTGTTAGGGTAGTAATTATCTGCATTGATAACTTAGCCGATACTGCAAATCTAATATGAATCGGCTAATACTCCGACACATTTTATAAAAATATATTAATCTGATCTAAATGTGCTATACCTAGATCAATCGGCTGTCAGCATAACATGACACATTGATATCGGCTTAGGACATTTAGATAGATTAAGATCTTAATATGAAGGCAGTTTTAATGTATCTAATAGTGAATATAACCATAAAGATAATTAAAACAGATAAGGCCGGCTGAAACCCCGGCACTGTCTCTAAAGATAAACATCTAACCAAATAGATCTTAATAATTCTAAAAGCGACTTAATAGATCAGTATGATGCAGCATTAAGTACATAAAGAAATAACAGATCCATAAAAACCGATGTAAACCCCTCAAGACGATGGATACAACATATAACCTAGTTCAACATCTAGATCTAGCTCCATCGGCTACTGTCTCCTGAGAGAAACCAGCCGACGGTGAGATAGATCTAGATATTACTCTAGATTATATGTCGTATATGATAACTTGCGCAGTTCATAACGCCAAAACTAGAGTATCATAAAGATGTAAGCACTAATTTCGACGATACAAACCACTAATGACAAGTAATTACCTTGCTTGAAGATCAAGATCGATGCAGCTTGAAGCGAGATCAAGAACTCGTCTAAAATAAAAAGGTTTGGTGATGCGCCGAGTTTGTATTGATGTGTGTATATTTACAAAGATCCCTCGGGTCTTATTTATACCCAGGCACAACAAAGTCCATTTAGAACACAATTTCTACCTTATCTACTATTTATAGTACGACAATATCTCAGGACACAACCCCATGTCGCATTACAAAAGGAATATCTAAACAAATCCTTACTTTACAGATACAATTGCCGTTACAGGACTCTATCCATAGATGACAATATCTTTAACCCATATTTGGGAACCGAATCTTATCATTTATCTTCAAACTTCCTTATCGGAGACGGTTCCGTCTTCTTCTCTGAATCGGAATCGGCTATCGGCTGTCCTTGTCCGATTCGACCTCAGCCGACTGGCTTTTCAGCCGATTTAGTATTAGCCGATGCAACCTTTGTTTTTCCTTCAATCACAATTCCGATCCGATTCCGCTTCAATTTCGACCTCAAACTCAGGGATTTGATTACCAAATTTGATCGTTAACACATGCCCCCCAAGTCCGTGATAAGATAATATCGCGGATTTGCCACTTTTTCGAATTCCCACGTGACTCCCGTCCTATTCCGTTTTGGCTGTCACGAAATTTCTTTAAATAGCACCCGCCTTGCGCCGAATTAAGCCATGCTGTCACTTTTGCATCCTCAAGCCCTAGCCAAAAAACTTTCCATCTCCTCGGTGATCCCGTCGGAACCCGAGGCGCGACCTCACCGGCAAACCCTTCCGCGGCGACGATCCCACTCATCAATGGTGTCCTCAAGCACTCGCTCCGACACAACCCAGGTGGAATACCCAGAGGTAAGTTCCATCGGCTACAACCCCTTATTCCTTGCAACTTGGTTTTTATCTTTTGTAATATTGTTCTTCCATCCTTTAATTCGCAGCACCTCGCCCACCAAATCGCCATCCTAGACCTTGCTAGCCCCAATCGGTTCTTGTTAGGGCCGATCGGCAACTTATACCCTAGCGAGTTCATCAATGTCGAAACAAACCGGATTCCCTTCAGATTTTCCATCCCTGACCTAGCTCACTGGTCTGGTGCTTTTAAGTCTTGGCCCTCAACAGATAAATCTTGGCCAGCTTGGTATTCAAGGATGTCGGCTAGGCAGCAAACCCATTGGACTGAACTAGGTATAGGCCAATGCCTAACTTTGACAATAGGCGACATGTCAAAGGACGAGCCCCTCCTATCGGCTGCCACCTACTTATGGTCGGACACGCTAAATGTGTTTTTGTTTAGACAAGGGCCGATGACGCCAACCCTCTTGGATGTGGCAATGATCACGGGATTGGATATAACATCCACAGCGGACCCAGCCGGCCTCAACATCAAATGCTCCCATAATTTCAAGACCAAAAGCATAGGGGGCTGGAGTGGTTTATATCAATGAACATGAAAGATGGTCCAATCTCCGAGACAGAACACACAACTTTCCTCCTGATGTGGCTAGAGAAATTTGTGTTTTGCGGATCAAGCTGTGGGCCGACTAGTAATTGGCAGCACATGGCCGAAGCTCTGGTGAGTAAAAAACATGTCCCCTTAGGAAAATATCTGCTCTGCTACTTGTACCAGATGCTAAGCAACGCATCGGCTCGGCTGGCTTCCAAGCAAGCCGTCAACACAGGAGGGCCCTGGTAGCTGCTGTAGTTGTGGCTAAATCTCCACACTTATCAGGTTGCAGAAAGGCCAGCTCCACTAGAAGCCGATTTCCCTTTAATCGAGCCACGGTTCGAGGATGATGAAGAAGTGACCACCCGCCGATGCATGTCATATGGGGAAGCAGCGGCAACCTTTCCGGGATCCAAGCTGACAGCCGATCATTTCAAAAACTGGTTCAGCAACCTATACAGTGGCTTTTCAAGCAGCTCAAGGATATGGTTCGCCTATGAAGATTTTGACAAGTTCAAACTCCCGGACGATCTTCGGCTAGATGAGCTTAACTCCGAAGAATATGAAAAACCAAGGGAGATCTATACATCGGCCATAACACCTTGCATCCTCCCTGTCGGCATCCACCAAGGACGCAACATCCAGAGATCCTATGAATTCTATCATCCGATGGTGGCTGCAAGACAACTTGGCATGGGCCAGCTGTCGATCGGCCTCTATTACTCGGACAAGATCCAGTCTAGGGGCAAAGTCAAAGGAGACGTCATGATGAATCGGCTGCTCAACATCCCTGGTCCTCCTCTGGGCAGTATTGACAACATCGGCCTGGCGGTGATGAGGACAACCATCTTCAGCCGATGGTGGAATGAATGGAAACGACACTTGTTCCATCAATCGGCTTCCATGTACCTGACCATCATCGATTCGGAGATGACCCCGTCGGTAAGTGTCTTCTCTTCTTAGTTTCCTTTGGCCACTACTTGCATTCTCGATTAACCATGCCTTATTCCTTTGCAAACAACGGACGCTTCCCCTCCACATACAAGTAACATAGGGGTGGCAATCCTTTATGCCCCTGGCGTGCCGTCCAGCGGTTGCGGGCTAGTCCCGTCAATCATCGCCTTCCACGCGCCGAAGGTGGCTGCACTTCTTCACGGCCAAACCCGTGAGCCGTTGCATCGGCTAAAAGGGCGAAGCCATCGGCCCCGCTACCCCGGCCATAGAGAAAAAGAAACGGGCTTCAAAGAAGCCGAAATCAACTCCAGCCGACGACTTGCCTCCAATCGATCCGGATGTGGACGCAGTCCTCGAAGAAGAAATTAGGGACGAGAAAATGGAGCAAGCTGTCAACGCTGCCACAGCCGAAATGAGCTCTTCAGACAAATACGCTCGGACTCCATTGGCTGAGCAGACCATCGAAAAAACTTCGAGCCCTCCGAAACACGTCCCTCGTTCCCAGCCGATAAATACCTTTCATCACTTAATCTCATCACCTTTTCCATTATGATTCATTGGCCTTCTGTGTGTGTAGGCAAAGAAACTGGCCACCAAGAAGAAAATGGCTCCTCCTCCCTCGGTAAGTTCTACTGTCCTTCATTTCCTTCTTATTAACACAGCCGATCTTTGACTTGTATCTTTTTTAGCCTCCTCGCGCTCCAACACCTGCCCCCATGTATCAAGCGGGCACACACCAATGGCTGCAGGTGGTGGCGATGCCGAAGACGTGGCTACCTCAGTCCCAGTTGTCCAAGTAAGTTCTGTCCAACCTTATAAATTGGCTCATTAATTTTGTCGGCCCTTCTAACTGTCTCCTAACTTGCCGTCTGTAGCCGATCTTCTGGACTTCGATCTCTCAGAGTTTCTGGATCCTTATGAGGGCACCGATAAGGCCATGGTGGTGTCGGATGAGGACCTACGGGCTACCTTGTCACACATAGCCAAACGACTAGAGTGCTCCCTCGACTTCCTGGTCACCGACTGCGGCTCCATCCGTAGTCGGTTTGAGAACATCCAGGATCGACTATCGGACCAGCTGGCTGACATCATTGCACCAGCCACCTTTATGGAGGCGCATCGGCACAAGTTCGAACGAGCTAAACAGAGAATAGCCGATCGCCGAGAAAACCAAGCGTTGGAGGCCACCATCAAAGCCAGTCAACAAGAAATCACCGCCGAGAAGGCCAAGTTTGATGCTTTGAAGACCAAGCCAATTGCTAAACTTGATCGGCTTCGCAAGCATCGGGAGGAACTGATAGCCGAACTTGCCAACGCCGAAACTGATATTCTGGCCAAAGAACAACGCGTGGCTGGCCTGCCGAAGGAGATCGAGGACCATCGAGCGAAGATCAAGGCGGTCGTGTCACATTTATCTAATATGGCCAGGGCGATGATGAAGGGTTACGCGGAAGCTATGCTAGCCGAAAACAAAAACTTTTGTACCGCGCAAACCAGGAACACTTGCAAGTAAGGGCCGATAGATCGTTACCGATTGGAGTATGCAGCGGAAATAGCCAATCAGGACTATCCGATCCGGAACAGTGTAGCCGATTCCCGCAAGCCGACAGCCGATTCCCGGGGACAGCCGATTCACCAATCAGCCGATTCGCCGATGCCGCAGCCGATCCGAGTCACCGACCGCGTTCTCGTTGCCGATCTGCCGCAGTCGCCTCGCTCCGATTGCAGCCGATTCGTAGCCGCTCAACAGCGCGCAACGTAGCAGCGCCTCTACCGGTATCCACACGTTCGGGAACAGAACGCCGAACACCCGTGTGCTAGCACGCGATGCAAGGCTAGGGTTTGGCTCGAAGGTGGGAGGGTTTCCGTGGAGATTGATCTCGGCTCAATGCAATTCAACTGATGTGTCGCAGCTCTCCACCCCTCGCCCCTTTATATAGAGTTGGCCTACTGGGACTAGTGGCCGATCAGGACTCTATTTTGAATCGGATCTCATCCGAATCTCATAGAGTTGGCCGCCCATACGTCGTAAGACCATAGGACTCTATCCAATCGGATCCCTATCCGATCGAGCCGTATTCGAGTCCAACTCGAATGCTTGTTCTTATCCCCTTAAGCGTGCGACCCTGTAGGTTCAGGTATACTTGGTTTCGGCTATAGTCTAACTTAGCCGATCGTCGGCTCGAGTCCAACTCAGCCGACCTGTCAACAGCGGCGCCTAGCAGCACATATTGACACCATAGTATACAAGAATATAATATCGGCTCTGAACCTGTAATGTGTACACAAATCCCTTTGCCTCACGATACCAATTAAGCTATAGGCAATATGTGTGTCATCCCTTCAATAGCTTAACCATTCACTCGAACCGTATTGGATTTTCTCTCTTGATTGACTCCTCAATCAACTTAGCATGGCCATGCATTTCCATGATCCATTACCTCGAGGGGCCCAGAGATATCTCTCCAAAGGAGGGGCAAATTCCATCTTGATCACTCACATCCCACTCCATGTTTCATAGCAAACCCGAATACTACTTTTATAACTACCCACGGAATAGCGTTTGGTAGTTCCAAAGTAGGCTAATACACATGTTGGAATCCATGGTGATCTCAGGTCTAAGGACTTTGTACCAACACTACCCGAGACCAACTAATGGCACAAGAATTCCCGTAGTGTCTCATGGTGGGTCTATCCAACAATGTGTTCTCTAACACATATGTCCATGTTTATTGATTTGGTATCTCCATACCCATGATCTATGAGACATGATCATCAATCAATAAACATGCCGATCTTAGAATCATATTAGTTCCAATAATATGATATATGATCGTGGATCATTTAGAAATAGATTCATACATATAGAGTCTCATAAATAAGTCACGTACTTATTGATCAATACAAGATGTCTATTTCATGGAACTCGAATAACACTTTAATCATAAATACATAAGCATTGACCATGATATCCAACATCTCCATGTTGCCTCTAGGGCATATCACTAACAATCTCCCACTTGCACTAGAGTCAATCATGTAAGTATCTAATACCCATTGCTCTTGTGTGCACCTCATGTTTCGGCCGAGGGAGAGGTTTTGTCGCGGATCGGCTATGTTGAGATCCGTGTGCACTTTGCATATCTTGACATCACCTCTGTCCACTATCTCGCGGATGAGATGATATCGCCGAAGTATGTGTTTGGACTTCGATGTGATCTCGGCTCCTTGGCTTGCACAATGGCTCCACTATTATCACAATAGAGAGACATCGGACCGCGTACTAGTCATCACACCAAGCTCGAAATGAATTTCTTGATCCAAACAGCCTCCTTTGCGCTTCCGAAACAAGAATGTACTCGGCCTCCGTTGTAGAGTCGCAACGATCCCGCTTGGAACTCTTCCACCGACCGCGCCTCCGTTCAGCGAACACGAACCCGCATTGCGATCTATAATCATCCTTGTCCTGTTGGAAGCTAGCATCGGTGTAACCACTTACAACGAGCTCTTCTTCACCTCCATAGACTAGGAACATATCCTTAGTTCTTCTCAAGTACTTAAGGATATTCTTTACGGTAGTCCAGTGACCTTCACCTGGATCGGATGCATCTCGCTCGTAGCACTCAAAGCGCACGAGACATCCGGACGTGTACAAAGCATGGCATACATGATGGATCCAATTGTCGAAGCATATGGAACCATACCCATCTTATTCCGCTCATCATGTGTCCGAGGACACCGATTCTTGCTAAGATTAATGCCATGTGACATGCACAAGAAACCTTTCTTGGAATCATGCATGTTGAACCTTTTCAACACCTTGTCAATGTATGTACTTTGGCTTAATCCAATTAGCCTCTTGGATCTATCTCTATAGATCCGAATGCTAATATGTATGTGCCTCCCTAAGTCTTTCATGGAAAAACTATTTTTCAATGAAGACTTGACGGATTCTAGCATAGGGATATCATTTCCAATCGCAATATGTTATCTACATATAAGATTAGAAATACAATTGCGCTCCCACTCGACATTTTTGTAAACACAGCCTCCTCTTCATTTTTGATGAAACCAAACCCTTTGATTACTTCATCAAAACGAATATTCCAACTCCGAGATGCTTGCTTCAATCCATAAATGGATTTATGTAGCTTGCATATCTTCCGTCGATTGTGGATCGACAAAACCCCGAGATTGTATCATGTATACATCCTTGCTTAGGTTTCCATTTAGGAAATCCGTTTTGACATCCATCTCGCCATATCTCATAATCGAAATATGCAGCAATCGCTAGGATAATCCGAATAGATTTAAGCATTGCGACGGGCGAAGGTTTCGTCATAATCAACTCCTTGAATCTGTTTAAAACCTTTTGCCACCAATCGCGCCTTATAGATGTGAACATTTCCATCCATATCGGCCTTTTCTTAAAAACCCATTTACACTCAATGGTTTTGACACCATCAGTGGATCAACCAAGTTCCAAACTTGATTGTCGTACATGGATTCTATTTCGGATTTCATGGCTCCAAGCAACTTGTTGGAATCGGGTCCCACCATCGCTTCCTCATAGGTCTTAGGCTCATCGTTGTCCAACAACAATATATCACATTGTTCCGCACTTGTGTACTGTCAGCGCACGACGTGATCTTTCGACCTCCATGGGGCTGGTGTATCTACAACCGGTGGAGCAATAGTTTGCTCCTCCCGTTGTGGTTCTCGTGGTCGCCGAAACATTTTCTCGGTGTTTCTTGAACTTCTTCAAGATGCACCCCGCTCCCACTAACCCTTGTTGAAAGAAACTCTTTCTCCAAGAAGACACCGTGTCGGGCGACAAACACTTTGCCTTGTTCCCGATTATAAAAGTAATATCCCTTAGTTTCCTTAGGATATCCTACAAAGAAGCACTTGTCGATTTGGGTGTGAGCTTGTCGATCGTAAACGTTTTACATAAGCTTCGCATCCCCAAATTTTGAGAAAAGACAAACTAGGGGGTTGCCCTGTCCATATCTCATATGGTGTCTTTTCAACCGACTTAGATGGAACTCTATTTAGTGTGAGCGCAATGTTTCAAGAGCATATCCCCGTAAGGATAACGGAAGATCACTTTGGCTCATCATCGACCGCACCATGTCCAACAAGATGCGATTTCCCGTTCGGACACTCCGTTCCATTGTGGAGTTCTGCGGAGTCAACGTGGAACAATTTCACAATCTTTCGATGATTACCAAACTCTTGGCTCAAGTATTCCCTCCACGATCCGATCGTAGAAACTTGATTGTTTTCCCTAAATGATTCTCGACTTCATTTTGGAATTCTTTGAACTTTTCAAAGGATTCAGATTTATGCCTCATTAAGTAGATATAACCATATCTACTAAAGTCATCGTAAAGGTAATGAAGTATTGATAACCACCTCCGGCGTTGAGCTCATTGGTCCACATACATTAGTATGTACGAGTGCCAACAAGTCACTTGCTCTCTCACTCGTGTCCCGTGAAAGGTGCCTTTGTCATCTTACCAAGTAAACAAGACTCACATGTCTCCAATGATTCAAAATCAAAAGAGTAAAGCAATCCATCCTTATGGAGCTTCTCCATGTGTTTCTTATTTATATGGCCTAAGCGACAAGTGCGATAAACGTGGGGTTTATATCATTAGAGAGTTGCCTTTCTCGTATTAATGTTATAGATGGGAGACACTTCAAGATTCAAAACGTATAATCCATTCACCAATGGAGCATGAAAATAGAACATATCTCTCGAGATATATTGAACAACCATTGTCCATTGATCTAAAATCATATCCTTCCGCTTGCAAACTTGAAGCGAAATAACGTTTTGACATAGAGTTGGAACACAATAACAATTATCTAATTCCAAAACTAATCCCGAAGGTAGATGAAGTGGTATCGTGTCGACAAGAATCGTAGCAACGCTTGCTCCATTGCCGACGCGCAGTTTCACCTCGCCCCTTCTTAAGCCTCTACTTTTTCTCATTCCCCGCAACGATTTGCAAATATGAGCTACCGATCCGGTATCAAATACCCAAGAGTCAATAGGTGAAGTAGCAAGATTAATGTCTATAACATTAATACCTGAAGCATAAGTCGTACTTTGCTTCTTTTGAGATCCTCCATGTACTTCTTGCAGCCCTTTCCAAAGGGCTCTGTCTCCTTGCAATAGAAGCAAACAACATCCGATGTCGCCGATCCCTTTTGCCCTTCTTTGCATTAGAGGCACTCGTGATCTCATCGGGAGTTAACTTCCTCTTGGTGCAAAGTTTCTTGACAGTGGTTTGCGCTTAGCCTTCGCATCATCATCACATGATGACCGTTTTTATGGATGCTCTCCTCACTGTCTTTAGCATCCCATGCAATTCACGAGTTCTATCAATATTGTTCATGTGATAATTTAATATGAATGGCTCGAAGCTCGGAGGGAGCGACCGGAGAATCACATCGCAGCCAACTCTTGGCTAAGGGGAAAACCTAGTTTTTCCGACTCTCAATGTAGCCAATCATTTTTATCACATGCGGATCGACGGGATTCCCTCAACAAGCCTCGCACGCAAACAAGGACTTTGAGGTGTTGAACCTCTCGACCCGAGCTTGGTTCTCAAACATACCACGCAGCCTCCGAATAATAGTGTGAGCATCGCCGCTTTCATATTGCTTCGAAGCTCGGGGACATTGTAGCAAGCATGAGATAGCTTATATCTAGGGCATCATTAGTGTGCTTCTCGTAAGCTCTCCGTGCGCTTGCAAGTGGTATTATTAGGCAAATCCTCGGGATAGGGTACTTCAAGAACGTACTCCTTACGCTCTTGCTTGAGAACAATTCTCAAGTTGCGATACCAATCCATAAAGTTTGTTCCATTTAATTTTTCTTTTTCGAGAATAGATCGCAAATTAAAAGCACTGGGTGTAGTATTAGCCGCCATTTATTCTACAACAGAAAAGCAAAGTTTAGCACAATGTTTATGCTATGTCTATTGTTAAACAATTTAACATTAGACTCCCATTACGTATTTTACACCTTCCCTCTAGGTTACGTATTGGGTCAAGATCCACATGTTAGTTAATTTCTAGTGAGCTTTGGCATCACTCCTAGAAAATTAATAACATCGGTAAGCAACTCCTTGCTAATCACATCTCTATGTGACTCTTGTTGTTGGTGTGGCATCTCCATGCCCCGGCGCCAACCTATGCCCCAAGGCCCAAAACTGTTTTGATAGCCTTGTTAAGTAAACCAAATGCTCCTGCTGTATATGTCCGACATATACCCCCTCGTGTTATGATAGAGAATGGCACTCTGCTTTGGCAGACCCACCATTGACGAGCATAACGGTAACGGGTGCAACATTTAGAAGGGCATCATTACTATTTAATTTTGCGAGGGATGCTATCCTATCAAACAAACATATCACATATATGAAAGCAGGTAGAATAGCATATAATGAAATAGTATGGCCCCCTTCACATGGTGATCTCCATCTCCATGTCGGTGTAGAGGATCTCCATCTTCATCACCGTTCTTCCGAGTGCCGAATGCTTGATTTCTTCAAACTAAGCTACTACTATAGAAGCTTTAATTGAAGATTACATCGACTCGTAGGTCGTGAAAGAATATTACAAGAATTGCACGTATGAAAGAATATTACATGCATCACATGCATCTCATACATACAATAGGGCCATACCATCTCAAAGCATTCTCTGCAAAAACAAGTTAGGCATAGAAAACGTTTTCTACCTATCGTAGAGAAACGGCATCGAGACGGCCTATAAGGGGGACTATGAGATAGCTTCGGCATAATCACATTATATCGTTCCGATACACTATCAAGGAATGCTGTCTCGAAGCCGACTCAAACCGAGTTCTATGAATATTGCTTCGACGTAATTAGATTACGCCGTTCCGATACACTATCAAGGAACACAATTACCATGAACTATCCTCAACAAATCCCGTAAAACTGATTGATCGAATCAATCCGTGCGCAAAACTTGTTTCAGATCCAATCTAAAACCCGAACTAAGCAAGATTAGCTTTGATACCACTGAAGGGTTACGCGGAGGCTACGCTAGCCAAAAAAACAAAATTTTTACCGCGCAAAACAGGAACACTTGCAAGTAATGGCCGATAGATCGTTACCGATTGGAGTATGCAGCGGAAACAGCCAATCAGAGCTATCCGATCTAGAACTGTGCTGGCCGATGACAGCCGATTCCCGCAAGCTGACAGCCGATTCACCAATCAGCCGATTCGCTGATGTAGTTGATTCGCTGAGTCGTCTGACCGTGTTCTCGCGCCTCGCTCCGATGCGCTCGACCGCAGCCGATTCCACCACAGCCGATCCGTAGCCGATCAACAGCGCGCAACGTAGCAGCGCCTCTACCGGTATCCACACGTCCGGGGACAGAACGCCGAACACCTGTGTGCTAGCACGCGATGCAAAGCTAGGGTTTGGCTCGAAAGTGGGAGGGTTTCCGTGGAGATTGATCTCGCCGACTACTAAAGCCACGTGTGATAAGATTGATTTCGGCGCAATTAACTTCAATTGACGTACACCAGCTCTCCACCCTCACCCCTTTATATAGAGTTGGCCGATCGGGATTAGTGGCCGATCAGGACTCTATTTTGAATCGGATCTCATCCGAATCTCATAGAGTTGGTCGCCCATACGTCATAAGACCATAGGACTCTATCCGATCGGATCTCTATCCGATCGAGCCGTATCCGAGTCCAACTCGAATGCCCGTTCTTATCCCCTTAAGCGTGCGACCCCGTAGGTTCAGGTATACTTGGTTTCGGCTATACTCTAACTTAGCCGATCGTCGGCTCGAGTCCAACTCAGCCGACCATCAGCGCGGCGCCTAGCAGCACATATTGACACCATAGTATACAAGAATATAATATCGGCTCAACCCGTAATGTGTACACAAATCCCTTTGCCTCACGATACCAATTAAGCTATAGGCAAGATGTGTGCCATCCCTTCAATAGCTTAACCATTCGCTCGAACCGTATTGGATTATCCGTCCGTTGATTGACTCCTCAATCAACTTAGCATGGCCATGCATTTCCATAATCCATTACCTCGAGGGCCCGAGATATCTCTCCAAAGGAGGGGCAAATTCCATCTTGATCACTCACATCCCACTCCATGTTTCATAGCAAACCCGAAGACTACTTTTATAACTACCAAGTTACGGAATAGCGTTTGCGTCCCAAAGTAGGCTACTACACATGTTGGAATCCATGGTGATCTCGGTGTAAGGACTTTGTACCAAAACTACCCGAGACCAACTAATGGCACATTAATTCCCGTAGTGTCTCATGGTGGGTCTATCCAACAATGTGTTCTCTAACACATATGTCCATGTTTATTGATTTGGTATCTCCATACCCATGATCTATGAGACATGATCATCAATCAATAAACATGTCGATCTTAGAATCATATTAGTTCCAATAATATGATATATGATCGAGATCATTTAGAAATAGATTCATACATATAGAGTCTCATAAATAAGTCACGTACTTATTGATCAATACCAGATGTCTATTTCATGAAACTGAATAACACTTTATTCATAAATACATAAGCATTGACCATGATATCCAACATCTCCATGTTGCCTCTAGGGCATATCACTAACACTTCGGTGGCTACAGCGGCGACCGGGGCTGTGCCACCTCCTCTGCCCCCCTCTAAGACAGCGGTTATGGGCGGAGAAGGCCATGTGCCCCTCAGGGTCGCCAACGTACCCACTAGATCCGGGCTACGCCCGAGCGGACGTACCGGCGAGCCGCGCCGGAGCGACGTCCATCGCCGGCTGGAGTTTGGCACGGCTGAAGGCGCCCTCCAGGCGACGGAAGCGCTCTTGCGCCACCCCCCGGTAACATCGGGCGAGGGATCCAATGCTAAGCGTTGGTTTGACGACGTGGCAAAGCTAGTTGGCATGGCCCAGCGTCGGTTGGCCGCCGACCTCGCTTCCTCAAGTCATCGACCGCGTGGTTCGCATACCGCGGTTAGCTCATCCTCTAGACGACGAGCCCGAAGGGCGGCAGCCGCCGTGAGGGCAGAAGAGAGCCTCCCGGCCGCTGCCCAACCAGAGGCGCCTCGGGATCTGCTATACACAGAACGGGCCGCCCGTCTTCGTATTGAGCAGCGCCACGACGAGTGTTGCGCGGGGCGGGCTCAGGACTGCGCTTCCTCGTCAAGAGGCGCAAGCACCCGGTGAGCGGCCGCAGTGGCCCCGCCACAGGGAGAACCCGCAGGGAACGGCGTGCGGCCGTAGTGGCCCAGCCGCGAGCAGGGCATTCTGCAGCACCCAAGGAGGCTCCCCAACCCTCGTCGCCCCCTCCAGGTGGCAATGGCTGTCAGGCGTTCGTCTCCAGCCTCCACAATGTGCGCTGGCGTAACAAATTTAGGTCGGCCCTCACGGAGAAGTATGATGGCTCGGTGAATCCCACCGAGTTCCTCCTGATTTACACCACAGCCATCGAGGCCGCTGGAGGTGACGAGCTTGTCATGGCCAACTTCTTCCCCATTGCGCTCAAGGGCCAGGCCCGTTCCTGGCTAATGAACCTGCCTACCCAGTCGGTCACCTCGTGGGACGACTTGTGCCGGCAGTTCACCTCTAACTTCCAGGGCACGTACCCGCGCCCGAGAGTGGAGGCTGACCTCCACATGGTTCGGTGAGGAGAGGATGAGTCCCTGCGCAAATACATCCAGCGTTTTTGCCAGGTACGCAACACCATACAGTCCATCGCTGACCATGCAGTGATCTTTGCCTTCTGGAGTCACGTATGCAACGGCGTCATGCTGGAGAAGATTGAGTCCAAGGCTCCCCGGACCACCACCGAGCTCTTCGAGCTTGCTGACCGAGTGGCCCGCAAGGAAGATGCTCGAGTATGGAACCATAGGAGTCCTGCTCCAGCCTCCACCAACACTACCCCCTCCGCGTCCCGAGAGGAACGACGTGAGCGACGGCGGAAGCGCAAGCCATCGCGCGGTGGCGAAGAAGGCCACGTCCCCGTCGCCGACGGTGCCGAAGCCCTCGCAAGGGCAAGCCCGCGGCAACCGCAGCGCTCCCGACCCTCGCCCTGTGGCCAGGACGGGGACAAGTGGTGCATGGTGCACCAAACCTCCCACCACGACCTCTCCGAGTGCCGCTCGATCAAGAAATTGGCTGAGCGGGTACAAAAGTACGAGCAGGAGAGGAGGGAAAAGGAGAAGGAAGCCCGCCTCAAGGGTAAAGCCCCAGCGGAACGCTCGGACAACCGACGAGAGGAGGCCAAGAGTGTGGCCCCCGTCGGGGACGAGGATGATGATCTGGGCTACCAGGACCCCAAGCACGTCGTCGTCACCATCGAAGGAGGGGCAGGCACCCAGGTGTCTCGCCGGAGCCTCAAGACCATGAGGCGTGAGCTCCTCGCCGCTGTGTCGTCCCATGAGGCGGCTCGGAAGTCGCGCTGGGCGGAGGTGCCAATCACCTTCGACCAGACAGATCACCCTGGGAGCATCGCACGTAGCGGCCACTTGGCCCTCGTGACCTCCCCCGCCATTTGCAACGTCAAGGTCACCCGAGTCTTGATTGACGGGGGTGTGGCCCTCAACATACTATCCCCGAAGGCCTTTGATGCGATCAAGGCCCCGGGGATGGAGCTCGGGCCATCCTATCCCATCATTGGGGTGACGCCCGGGAAGGTGTGGCCCCTCGGGCAGATCGTGCTGCCGGTCACCTTTGGGAGTCCTACCAATTTCTGCACCGAGCGGATTGACTTCGATGTTGCGGACCTTAACCTGCCCTACAATGCTGTGTTCGGGAGGCCAGCATTGGTGAAGTTCATGGCGGCTACCCATTACGCCTACCACCAGCTCAAGATGCCGGGCCCCGGAGGCCCCATTACCATCCATGCCGACGTCAAGACCGCGCTAGATTGCGTGGAGGCGCGCGTGGATGATATTGCGGTGGCCAACCGCATTGAACCCGAGGGCCCTCGGGAGAGGCATCGGGTTCCTGGGCCCCCAAACAGCACATCACCTTTGCCGACGAGGTGGTGATCAAGCCCATTCAGCGGCGACGATCCGTCCAAGACCGCCGAATTGGCGGCAACTTGGACCCCAAATAGGAAGACGCGCTCGTCTCCTTCCCGCGGCGAATGCCGACGTGTTTGCTTGGAAGCCGTCGGATATGCCCGAGTCCCAGGAGGTGATCGAGCACCGACTTGCAGTACGGCCGGATGCACGGCCGGTCCGGCAAAAGGTAAGGCGACAGGCCCCGAAGCGACAGGCGTTCATCCGCGAAGAGGTGGCACGGCTCAGGAGGCCGGCTTCATCCGGGAGGTGCTGCATCCGGAGTGGTTGGCTAACCCGGTGATCGTCCCGAAGGCCAACCACAAGCAGCGCATGTGCATCGACTACACCGACCTCAACAAGGCATGTCCTACGACCCTTATCCTCTCGCCTCGAATAGACTAGATAGTCGACTCCACCGGGGTGCGACCTTTTATGTTTCCTAGATGCATACTCGGTTATCATCGGCCCCGCATGGCTGTAGAGGATGAGGAGAAAACTGCATTTATCACCCCTGTGGGTACCTTTTGCTACATGTCTATGTCTTTTGGTTTAAAGAATTCCATGTCTACTTTCCAACGTGGTGTCCGCATCACGTTGAAGGACCAAATAGGGCGTAATGTTGAGGCGTATGTCGATGACCTCGTGGTCAAATCCCGGGACCAAAAGACTTTGCTCCCGGACCTAGCCGAGACATTTGATAACCTCTGGTCCTCCCGTATGAAGCTGAACCTAGAAAAATGTGTGTTCGGGGTACCGACAGGCAAGCTTTTGGGGGCATCGAGGCCAACCCCACAAAAATAAAGGTGATAGAGGAAATGTGCCTCCCTAGGAAGCTCAGGGACGTGCAGAAAATCACTGGTTGTGTAGCTGCCCTGAGCCATTTTATATCAAGGCTGGGAGAGCGGGCGCTCCCTCTATTCAAATTGCTAAAGCGAACTGGCCCCTTCACTTGGACGGACGAGGCGGAGAAGGCGTTGAGAGAGCTCAAGCGTTATCTCTCCTCGCCGCCCACATTGGTGGCACCTCAGGAAGGAGAACCCCTCCTTTTATATTTGGCGGTAACTTCCCAAGTGATCAGTGCGGCATTGGTTGTGGAACGTGACGACGAGCCAGTCTCTCAGACGCCCCCAGCCCCACCACGCCTGGAGGCAGGGGACCTTGGAACGGTGTCGGCTGAGGAAGCACCCGGAGCCGGAGGCGGCCTTTGGCCCCCCAAGCTTCAGGGAGCCGCCCAGCCCCCTGGTCCGGGGGCTCCCGAGGCCCCTTCCACCCAGAGCGGCCCTGAGGGCCCCAGGGAAGGCGATGGCCCGGCAGCCCCGGACACTTAGGTAACCCGCCCCGGAGCACCCGAGCCTGTCGCCCCTGCTAAAGTAGCTAAGGCCCGCACCAAGGTGCAGCGGCCAGTCTACTTTACCAGCGAGGCGCTACGGGACGCAAAGACACGTTACCCGCAAGCCCAAAAAATGCTCTACACCGTGCTTGTGGCTTCCAGGAAGCTGCGCCACTACCTCCAGGCGCATCGGGTAACGGTAGTCACGTCCTACCCTCTCGGGCAGATCTTGCATAACCAAGAGGGCACGGGACAGGTAGTCAAGTGGGCTATCGAATTGTCAGAGTTTGACCTGCAGTTCGAAACCCGCCACGCGATCAAGAGCCAGGCCTTGGCCGATTTCGTGGCAGAATGGACGCCGGCAGCCGACAACGATCAACCCCCGGGTGGACCCGAGAGTGTGGAGGATCGTGGCCAATGGACCAGGCATTGGGTGATGAACTTTGACGGTTCACTCACCTTACATGGGGTTGGGGCAGGCATTGTGTTAACCTCCCCGACAAGCGACGTACTCCGGTACATCGTTCGGCTTGACTTCCGAGCAACCAACAACATGGCCGAGTACGAAGGACTCCCAGCGGGGTTGCGAGCGACGGCAGACATGGGCATTCGCCATCTGCTAGTCCTCGGCGACTCACAACTGGTCGTGAACCAAGTTTCCAAGGAGTACCAGTGCACCGACCCCCAAATGGAAGCATATGTCAAGGAAGTACGGCGTATGGAGCGCCATTTCGATGGCCTCGAGCTGCGCCATATTCCCAGAAGAGACAATACCCTGGCGGACGAGCTATCTAGGATCGCGTCCGCGTGAACCCCAGCCCCGTCAGGCGCATTTGAAGAAAGACTCACTGAGCCGTCGGCATGCCCCAAGCCGCCCCAAGGGCAGGAATCGGCTGATCCCGACGTCCCCGATCTGACGGGCCAGCCACAGCCTGGTCCTGCCGAGACCAACATCACGCGTCAGGTGGCCTGAATTTCGGAAATCCAGGCGTATCTGCAAGACGCGTCATTGCCCGAGCAACGTGAGGAAGGCGAGCTATTGCCCATGCCACCAAAAGGTACGTGTTGGTGGAAGGGACACTCTACCGACGCGGTGCCAATGGAGTGCTCATGAAATGCATCACTCGGGAACAGGGTCTCGAGCTCCTGGCCGAGATCCACGAGGGAGAATGCGGAGCGCACTCAGCCTCCTGGACCTTGGTAGGAAAAGCATTCCGCCAAGGGTTTTACTGGCCCACCGCGCTGGAGGATGCAGCAGACCTCGTGCGGCAGTGCCGAGCATGCCAATTCCACGCCAACCAGACGCACCTGCCAGCCCAGGCCCTTCAAGCCATCCCGCTCTCATGGCCGTTTGCGGTCTGGGGGCTGGATATCTTGGGTCCGTTCAAGCAGGCACGTGGCGGCTGCAAATTTCTATATGTCGCCATCGACAAATTCACCAAGTGGCCCGAGGCCTATCCAGTCAGCATCATCGACAAGCATTATGTTGTGCGGTTCATGAGAGGCATCACGGCAAGGTTCGGGGTCCCCAACAGGCTCATCACCGACAATGGCACCCAATTCACAAGTGAGCTGTTTGGTGAGTATTGTGACGACATGGGCATTAAGCTCTGCTTCGCCTCGCCCGCCCACCCCCAAAGCAACGGTCAGGCCGAGCGTGCAAACGAGAAATATTGAAAGGCCTCAAGACGAAGACCTACAACGTCCTCAAGAAGCATGGGGACTCGTGGATTGACGAGTTGCCAGCGGTCCTTTGGGCCAACCGGACCACACCAAGCCGTGCCACCGGGGAAACACCATTCTTCTTGGTGTATGGAGCTGAGGCTGTCTTGCCTTCCGAGCTCACCCTGGGATCGCCCCGAGCCACGCTGTACGCTGAAGCAGATCAAGAACAGCTTCGTCGCGATGACCTGGACTACCTAGAAGAAAGACGGAGCCGTGCAACTCTTCGCGTGGCCCGTTATCAGCAGAGCCTCCGCCGCTACCATCAACACAAAGTCAGCCCCCGAGCGCTGCAAATCAATGATCTCGTTCTGCGGCATGTGCAAACACGTGCGGGGCTGAGCAAGCTATCTCCGATGTGGGAAGGGCCATACAAAGTTATTGGCACCCCGCGTCCAGGAATAGTCCGCCTAGCCACAGAGGACGGCACCCCGCTGTCGAACCCGTGGAACATTTCCCACCTGTGCAGGTTCTGCCCATAAGCCGCATGGTGTGCTGAAACATATATGGAAGTTCATTCACTTCCTCCAGTGGCATGAACAATGAGTTTGCCCATTTATACTCTTTTTGCTTTTACCTTACAAATATCTGCTTGCAGTATGTTTCCCCCATGTGCCGAAACATGTACTGTGGATGCTGGTTTCTAGTGGTCTTTCGGCCCTGCCCGCCCTAGCCTGAGAGCCCTAAGTGTGTCGAGGGTAGAGCGACGCTGCGTACAAGTGCCCCGGGGCAGTCAACGCCTAGGGGCTCGGGTGCGTATTGTCACGCCTATCCCGAACCCCCCCATTGCTGCTGCCCCCGCTGGCCCTTTATGCCCTCGCTTCTACCCGGAGCCCCGAGAAAGGCACCAGCCGCCGGCCGATGCACGCTGCCGAAACCCGGACCAGCTCCCAATTGCATGGGACGAATCATGGCAGGAAACCATACTGTCGTATTCCTGCAATTGCTAAACTAACTAAAGAACGGACTACCGTTGCAGGAAAACAAACAGACAGGGGCTTGGGCCAACTAACCGCCACCGCGTGTGCGCCAAGTTGGTCGGGGGCTCCAAATATACATATATATATATATATGTATATATTATTATGGTTCATCGTCTGCATAATCAAACGCAAGTGCACTGATATTATAAACAATATCACAATGATTTTTACAAGTACAGATGGAAGCAAAAAGCGGCGGAGTCCTAGGTGGCTGGCGGGTCACTGGGGGCGTCCTCCGTGTCGTCCTCGTCCGGGGGGTCCTCGCCGTAGGCGAGCTGGAATGCCGCCGGAGTACCGTCGAAGCCGATCATGATGGAGTCGATACCATCCTTGACGCGGCGCCGAGCAGCTTCCTCGGTGCCCTCGGGGAAGTCCTCGCTGGGGATGTAGGGATTGAAGCCAGGGTCGTGGGCCCGGTAGCTTGCCAGGATCAGCGTCGCGACCTGGCGGGACAAGTCGTACGATGACTCCTTCGCCACTTCGTCGACCTTCTCCGGCACCCTCTTGATCCCCTCGGCCATCTCATCTATTTGCGTGGCCAACCCCCCCAAGGTAGGGATGGCGGCGCGGGGTCGAACGACCCCCACCTCACGGGCCGCCTCCCGAAGGCGCGCGACGGACGAGGCCACGGTCTGGAGCCCCAAACCTAGGGCGCCCTCCAACTCCGTGATCCGGCGGCGTGCCTCCTCCAAGTCAGGCGCCGCTTCGCTGGAGCGAGGGGTCGGCTGGTGCTCCCGCACTCGCGCCTCCACGCCACCAACCGCCTGCTCCCGGGCGGCGAGGTCCTGCTCCCACCACTCCACTCATCCCGCCGGCGGCACAAGGCAAGCGAGTTGCCGCCGTGCTCCTGCATGGCCTTCGTGCACCGGGAGACCTCCTCCCGGGCCTATAGCACGACCACCTTGCGCCCATCCACCGCGGCCTCGCGCTCGGCGATGGCCTTCTCCTAGGCCACCGTGTTCTCCTCCCATGCGGCAGAGTCCTCCTCGGCCTTGGCCACGGCGGCCTCCCGGTCCCCGACCGCCCACCACGCCGCCTCCAGAGCCTTCTCGCACTCCGCCAGGCCATCTTCACGGGCCTGAAGTTCGACGTCGGTGTTGGCAGCGGTGGCCTCGGCGTCGTGCAGGACTCGCTCGCGCCGGTTGAGCTCTTGGGCGCGCTCGTTGAGGTCACAGATGAACCCCCCAACGGTGGTGCGGACCCTCTCCTCTGCGGCGACGGTGACCTGCTCGCGGAAGTCGGTGATGCGCCGCTCAACGACGGTGTCCTCGAATACCTGGTTGAGCTCGCCCCGGCGCCGCTCGATGTTCGCCAGCTCCCGCTTCCGAACGAGGCCCTCCACCCTCGCCGTGGACGCCAAGTCGCGGCGGCCTTCGTCAACCTCAGCCTCCCACCGCGCCACCGCGACCTCCCTGGTGGCCAAGGCCTGAACCTAGGGCCGAAGCCCCTCCAGGGAGACCACGTTGGCCTCCTCCAGCGCCCGGGACACGATCATCCTCGCCCGCTCCTGCGATCGGACGAGGGGCTCGGTGTCCAAGGCGACCACGAACCCGGATCGAGTGCCCCCGGATTCAGAGTCGGAGCTCGAGCCGAGGTCGACCACCTGCGCGGGACGGGAAGGCGAAGGTGCCCCACGGCCGGAGCCTCCCACCGATGCTTCACCCGCCAGCGTTGCCTCGCCCTCCGGTGAGGCTGCTCGCGGCATCGGAGGATCGCGGTGGGCCGACGCCGGCAGTGCTGGTGTTGGCTGGCGGGGCGACGGCATTGAGAGGCGTGGCGCGGGCGACAGCTTGCGCAGTGGCGGCGATTGTTGCCGCGGTGGGAGCCCCTGGGGCTGCTCTTCGCTGCCCGCCGTCGCCTCCACCTCCGCGTTGGGGCCAGCTCGCTCGAATCCTTCACCGGCGGAGGGTCCCCAGCTTGTTCCTCGTGGGCGATCGGCGCCCCGGCATCTGGGTGGGCCCCCTCCTCAGGCCGCACCGGACCCGAGCCCGAACCCGCAGGGTGACCCGACCCGTGGGCTTCACCACCCCGGCCTCTCGCACCTCCCCGCCGAGCCGGGAGGCGTAACCGCCTTGGGTATAACCCCGGGCGAAAATGCCGATGCTCGCGCTACTGGGAATGTAAATAAGCACAACAAAAGATCAAAACACAAGTAGCCCGAAATGAAAACACAGGGCTCAAGAGAAGTGTATGCATCTGCAAGGCGTTACCTGCGGGCGGCGTTGAAGCTCCAGGAGACCCGGGAGATGGCCCGCTTCTTCTTCGCGGGGCCGCTGGGGGTCTCACTGGGCCGTGGCCTTCGAACTCCGCCGCCGCTGGGGCACCGCGACCGGCCTCCGCCGACGGTGCGCTCGCCGAGGATGCACCCCCGGCCACCGCCAGAGTCGTCGTTGCAGTGGCCATGCTGGCCCTCGTCGAGGTGGCTCCTGGGGCAGGGCCCGCCGCCTGCGGGCCTCCAGACCTATGAGGGGGAGCGGTGCGCTCCGCGTCGCCGCCACGTGGTGGTGATGGGGAAGGCGCGGGGTCGTGCTCTGGCCTCTTCCTCTTCTCCGTTGGGTCCGGGGCCCCCGGTCCGCTGCTGCCCGAGCCCCGGTGGCCAGCCGCCCGATCGGCACCTGGTCGTCGACGTCGTCGTAGTTGTCGTCCCCACACCCTGGGGCGGTGCTTGGCACTGCTGACGACAAACCCACGCCATCGCCCACCACTGCAGCCGCATGCAGATCTCTCGGCGCGCGACCCCGGCACAACGGCACCAGCCCCGGAGGGAGCTGCTTCAGATCCATCGCCGTGACGCCAAGGGTGCGGCACACCAGGATCGCGAGGTCGTTCTCGTTCTAGTCGAAGGCGGAGCTGACATGGGTGCGCATGTCGTCATTGAAGCCCGTGTACATGTGGGCGGGGCGCGGCCTCTCCTGCAGCGGCGAGATGCGCCGTGTCTGGAAGTCCCAAAAGACGGCGTGGCTGGACAGGCCCCCCATCCGAAGGTAGCTGATCTGCTCCAGCACTCCGTCCAGCTTCCCCCCCGGCTCGCGGCCGTGCCCCCCTGGCCCTCTGGTTCACCGGAATCCCCGTCGGAAGGGAAAGGCGGGGTGGTCGCCCGCCGGTGTAGAACCGAGGCCCTCCAGCCTCCCACCGAGCGGGTGGATGTCGATGAAGGCGGTGCCGACACCCGTCGTTGCACGGCTGGATCGCCACGTATCCAACCGCACCGGAGGAGCCCGCCCGCACACGCGGAAGAACCGCTGGAAGAGATGTAGTAAGGGCATCACCCCCACGAACATCTCGCAGGTGTAGGCGAAGACGGCAAGGTAGAAGACGGCGTTGGGGGTGAGGTGATGGAGCTGAAGGTCGTAGAACTCCAGCACATCGTAGAAGAATCGAGAGAAGGGCGGCACCAGCCCGACCATGGCAAAAGAGGCGAAGAACACCAACTTCGTGGAGGGCCGCTCCTCCGGGATGTCGCCGCCGCTACGCGTGCCTCGCGGCAGGTACTTGTTGAACAAGCTTCGCGCCTCTGCGGTGCGAACCAAGGACTTGGGGAGCACGCTCCTAGGCTCCAGGGGCGAATCGTGAGCCATCGTCAAGAGTGGTGTCGAAATGCGAAGAAGGAAGCTGGTGGCGGAGAGGAAGGAGACGAAAGGGCAAGGGCGCTGGAAGGATGAGAGGCGATGGCTGTGCAAAGCGTAGAAACTGACCCCCCCCTCTCGCGGATCCCTTTTTATAGGCAACCACGGCCCCCTCGAATTCTACGGCATTAATTTTGCCCCACTACCGCACGACGCACCCCTTCGGCTCCGCCCCTTCATTTTTCGCGTCTCTTTGGTTCCCGCGCCACTGGGGTTTCGCGCCGCCTGAGGTTTCGTGCCAGCCGGGCGCACTACACGGGACGGAGAGAGCTAGGCAGTTTGATGGGCCCCATGTGCGCGGCCCAAATAACGCGTCCCCGTCTGGAAGGGCTTAATCAAGCGCGGCGTCAGTTACCGCTCGCCCATTTCCTGCTGCGCCGTAGCACATCCAGTACCTGGGCCCACACACTCAAGAATATGGCATTAACCGCGCCCGAACCCGACTTCGGTCCTGGTCAACACCGGGGGCTACTGTCGGTGATATGGGCCCGGGGGTATATCGGGAACGCAATGTCTGAAGAAGGAAGGCACCTTCGCTTACCAGGGCGCCCCAAAGACATGTCCTGGACGGTTCAGGCGGGTCCGGGCCACGGGTGGCCACGTGGCCGTCCCAAAAGGGACCTGGCTCGGGGGCTGCCCGGAGGCCTCCGCTCTCCCAGATGGCAGGGCCGGGATCACCCGGACCCCCCGTCCATCACCCCGCACCTCTCCGAGAGAGGGGCGAGTTCAACCGCCAACTGCCAACCACCACATTTAATGCCTAGAGAGAGGCCAGACGCCTGCCCCATCGCATTTATTGCGATGTGAGGCACGTCTGTCAGCCGCTCATCATCACCCTTTTTGCCCGTCTCGAGGGGGAGAGGGTATAAAAACTTTGACAGCGACCGCAGTATGGCCGCGTGGTCATTCCACGCATTCCTCCCTCCACGCCCCGTCTAGTCACATTAAATGCGTTGGGCGGCCGCATGGGAGAAAGAACACGGGTGCTGGGGGTGTCGCGTCGACTCCTCTCCAGACAGAGGGCCACTGGTCGGTAGGCCCCACTGGAGTAGGTAGGTTAACCCATCCTCACGTCAGCAGCATGGCGGCCATGGCGCCTTTTTTTCCACCAACTCCCGTGACGCGGCAACAGGAACAAGAATAGGGGTAGCTTCCCCGACTAGACAAGGCAAGAACCGCTCCATCACGTGGAGAGGAGTAGAGAAGGCTAGGACTACTGTGGTGTCCCCTTGCACTATAAAAGGAGGCCCAAGTCCATCATAGAACATGTGCTGAAAAATTGGTTCTGAGGCTCTAGAAAGTTGGCTGCTCAGCCTCTTCAGCATGGGATTCCAAGCACACCACCTCAGCTATCAGCTCCAGCTCCCCAGGGAAGAGCAACCACCCAGCACTTGTAATTCATCCTCCGCATAGTGCAAGAACAGGAGTAGGGTATTACGTCTCTCTGACGGCCCAAACCTGTATAATTCTTCTGTGTCCCCCGTGATTGCGGTTTTCTTCCATCTTGCTACCTTCCCTCTATCTCCCCACGAGTTTGAGCCCCGATTCACCACTCCCCTGTGCCGAACCAAAAAGGGGTCCCTCGGATTCCCGCGTGTCGATCACCAACATCGACAAGATCTTTCCAAACCGAATCCAACAAGAATCCAACTGCTAGAGATATTGACAACAGAAAACCCTCATCGGCTGGTTGCAAAACTCTAAGCCGATTCTAGCTTTGAGCCGATATGAACACTAGCCGATGAGGACCCCTATCTGCTAATGCAAAATTCTAAGCCAATAACTAGCTTTGAACCGATTTGAACCTTAAGCCGATAGGGACTCTAGGGCATACCAAATTCTAGCGTTAACACAAAGGCCCGATGGGAAAAATAAAGGGAGGCGTCCCAGGCACTCATCGCCGAGGCCGACACCGAGGTGGCACCTGCCGACGAGACTGAGGATGCGCTCATGGAGCGGCTTCTCGAGGGACCGAAGCGCCTCCGAGACTTCATCCGGCTTGCGACGAAGTCGGCGACTACGCACGTTCTCGGCGTAGTACACAAGTTGTACCCATGCGCCAAGATTGAGGCAGTCGTCGACGGCTGGCCAATCAGTGTTTCGGAGGCTGACATCCCAAGCATTTACGTCAAGGTCGAGCCGATGGCCGAGAAGATTGTATCCAAAATGTGCTTTTGATTAGGCAGCCACGTCCCTTGGATAGAGTAGATGAGTGGGGTTATTCCCATTCCATGAATTGTAAAGTTCTAACTTTGACATTTTTTGTGAAAAAGCTCTTGACTTTTGCTCATGGAAGGAGGTCAAATTTTAGCTTTGTGAAGAAAGCTTTTATAATTTAACTTCTATTTGCTGCATGTCTGACCATCGTGTCCGAGCAGGTTGGGTCCTCAATAGATTGGATCCGAGGGGTTCCCAAGTCAAGCTCGAAAAGACTTTGTCGTTTACGTAGCGAATAGGTTAACAGAGAGATTAAGTGAAAGACGGCGGAGCCCCCGAGCTCTTAGAGCATATGCAACAGCTACCCAATACCCTCTAAAATCCTTATTTTTAATTAATTTGAATGAAATTTATCTTCCAATAGATTGCCTATCTCATTCCCAAAAAAATTGGTTCCCTTTCCCATCATTTTCGTTCTTCACAAATAGCTAACCGAGTCTGGCGCCCAATATCAATTTCGTGCCATTGCGCTTCTTCCCCCGCGTGCGTTTTTGGTGTCGCGCGCCTGTCCTGCTCATCCCCCGCCGTCGCATCCTCCCCCGCCTCCTCTACCTTCGCCACCCCTTCTCGACCCCTCCTCGTACAGGGCCGTTGCATCCTCCACCGCCGCAGCCTCTCCCCGTCGCCTCCTCGTACCAACGTCGCTGCGCTCCTCCCCCTCCCTTTCCTTCCCACCGCCGCATCCTCTCCCGCCGCCGCATCATCCTATAGCGCCGCCGAAATCAGGCCCAAAGCAATTTTAAATTTATAGAAATCCAGATTCTAAGACTTCTGTTGGATGAGAGATGATGTATTGGGAATTAAATTTTTTAGGAATGACTAAAAACACAATCATTAGGAATTTATTTAGCCATTCTGTTGCATGTGCTCTTATGCATAGTATCTTGCTAAGCCACGATTGGTCTCGGCCCTACCCGGCCTCGGCAGGGAGCGTGCACATACACCGAAGAGCATTAAGGGGTACCATCGTGTTCAGTCGGATAGGTAGAGCATGAGTTCTCGGGGAGACTGTCGAGCCCCCGAGCAGCTCGGTCATGACCAACGGTTTCCCTTCCGGAGAACCCCGACTAGTACAGGTCGAGGTTGTGTAACTTAGGGCAGGCCATGAGCGTAGCAAAGGAGATGTTGGATGGGTGTGGGCTGCTCAGGAGAGTTGCCGAGCCCCCGACCATAGGCTTCCTTCCAAGGAACCCCGATCATAGCTGGTCGAGGATGCGTAACTCAGGGAAGACCGTGAGCATAGTGAAGAAGTTATTGAGCATGCGCGGGTGTAACATCCTGAAAATCGGAGAACCGAAATCGGAACGTAAAAATCGGAACTTTCAAAAACCTTGGCTTATTGCTTCTTCTCGGGTTTGTTGCTTCTTATTTGCCAGCTCAGTTGCATAAATTTGGACGTGGTTAATTCCCTTCTCGGTGTATTTGGAGGTTTCGGAGCTGTCGAAACGGAAGTGCGAAAGCCGCATCAGGGTTTTTAAAAAGGGATTCGAGGGAAAGTGCGGATTTGCGAAAACGCATTTCGGGCTATATAGAATAAAATTTTTGGTGAAGATAAATTAAGACACCAAATGAACAATAAAATTCTCGGGAGGCGTACTCGAAACTTGGGAAATTTTTTTTTTAAAATTGAATGGGTGAATTATGAAAATTAGGAAAAAGGAATTTAGATAAATATGAAAAGTAATTATGGAAAAATAAAAATCAAGAAAAAGTTTAAAATATAAAGTTAAAAATTATTTTTGGAATATTAGGGTTTATTTTGGAATTTCTAGAAGGAAAGAAAATAGAAAATGGGAAAAGAAAATGGAAAATCAGGAAATTAAAAAGTCGCACTGTTCATCGGTCACCACTTGTTCGACGCCGTCCCGGCCCCGGCTTCGCGCCCGCCGCGCGTCGCCCGCCGTACCGCGCCGCACCCGCGTGCGCCACGCGTCGCGTGAGCGCGCACGCGCCGCGCCCGGCCCCGGACAACCCCGCGCGCTGCGCCCGGCCCCGCCCGCGCCAAGCGCCGTTGCCGCCACGCGCCCGCCCGTCGTACCGGCCCCGCGCCGCGCCGCCCAGTCGCCGCCTTGCCCCGGCCCGCGCCCGCGCTCGCGCTATCGCGCCACGCGCGCCGACTCGCGCCGCCCCCCGCGCGCGCCGCGCGTGCACGACGCCGCACGTGGCCCCGCGTTTGCGCCGCGCCTTCCGCCACGCCGCGCGACCGAGCCGGCCCAAACCGCAGCGCGCCGCGTGGCACCCAAGCTGCGCCGGTCCCCCTCCTCCATTCCCTCGCCCCAGCCATGCCTATAAGAGAGCCGGCAACCCCGCCCCTTTCCCGCACCGCCGCCGCCTCCTCGTTGCTCTCCCGAACGCCACCGCAAGCCGCCGCCCTTTTCCCTCTTCCGAACCGCCTAGCGCCCTCGCCGCCGTGCGCCGGAGCTCCGCCGCCCTTCCTTGCCGTCGCCATCACCGGTAAGCCAAGCCGCCACCTCCTCCTTTTGTGCTAGCGTCGGCCGCCGGCCGAACGAGGAGGCAGAGGTAGAGGTGTTCGGTCGAACACCTTTGGAGCCGATGAATAGTGCGCCGGGAAAAAGAAAAAGAAAAAAAGAAAAAGAAAAATAGGGAAAAATTTGGGAAAATTTTGGAAAATTTGGAAAATATTTTGGGTTGACTTGAGTAAAATTTTGGGCAAAAATAAATTATTTTCTCGCATATTTTCTCGGTGCAAAGTTTGAAAAATCGGAATCGGACGTTTTCCGGAATTTCATTTCGCATCGTTTTTAAATCCGGATTCCGTTTAATTCTTTCCCGCCATTTAATTAGGCTTCTCTTTTGTGCTCAAACCCTCAAACTTCGAGCACGAATTTTCTCCGCTGATATTTTCAAACTTAATTTCCCAATTTATTGCGATCACCGACTTTGCGAAAACCCTAGGTCCTCAACTCGATTCCAAAACCCGGATTTTCCTAGCGACCCTTGTTCTAATTCGAGTAGAATTTTCGGCAAAACTTTTGGAGTTGTTTTCATGGCTTTTATGGTTCTTCTCAATCTCTCGGTATTTTATTGAATTCTAATTGAATTCAATTGATCTTTCGCACGTACGGGTAGCACTGAAGAAACCGGCATCGACCCCGCCGAAGATACCACCCCTCAAGTGTGCGAGCAAGGCAAGTCTTCACACCCCTTGAACATATCGATCCCAATTGCGAAATGATGTTATTTTACACTCTAAACATGGATGCTTTACAGAGTTACCTATACTTGTTATGCCATACCTTGCTATTGATTACCTTTAGAATTACTCCTTGTAACTCGCGATGTGATACAAACAACCGAAGAATAACTTCATGAACGCTTAGCCATGCTATACTTAGATCTATGCATATTCATGACTTTATGAAAAAGCTTTGTGCTTGGGCAACTACCTTAGGGAAGGTAGTTGAAATGCGGCATGTGGAGACATGAGCGCCACATGGCCATGAGAATGATGAACTAAGTTTGATGAAAATTGAAAAGTACTATACAAATGTTTTAGACTGGGCGGCTGGATGATTTGGGTGGATTCCGGAAAAGGCAAGTGCCGACCCTGGTCAATTAAGGACCGAGCCATGAGATAGCCGGAAACGAGCCGGTACAACCGTACTTCTCGAATGGGTATAGACCTAGCTGACTAGATAGCCGAGCGGAGGCAGTATCCTTGCATAGATGGTTCTCTATGATGTGGTTATGGGATGAGAATGAGGCTGCGGCCCTTGTTATGAATGGTGGGATTTAAACTGATATTAATTAAACTTAAAGATTTGGAAAGTTATCCCTTACCCGGGTGCGCCAACTCCTCTCACCGCTAGAAAAGGACGGCTAGAGTGCATGAGGGCATAAGTTCATGGAGCGGGTACTGCCAAAGCGAGGTTATCAAAAGGCTTTGCCGCGACCGTCTCACGTGTTGAGGCGTAGGCTCATTTGTTGGGCTGTCGCGGAGTACGGGTAAAGTGTACATCCACTGCAGTGTGAGTGAATCAATCTATTCGAATAGCCGTGCTCGCGGATATTGAGCATCGTGACAAGACTTTCGCTTGGCTAGACTTTGAACTTAAAAATGCTGGGATGGGTATACATGATGATTTTATTCGCTGGTGGATCAACTTCTCGAGATGCGAGAAGGGGTGGACTCCCCAGAAAACCATGACGAATCGGAGGCGGGAAGCCATCCTTGGAATCACGATGGATGGTAGACAGAACCGTCGCCGGATTAATGAACTATGAAATTAAAACTTGATTTGGCTAGTCGATAGGTTTGTGAAAAGAATTGTGAAAACCGGCTTTACGCAAAAATAACCCTAGCCATGTTCTTTGAATAACCCTATCATATGCATCAATTCTGTGTTGGCTTGCTGAGTACGGTTGGTACTCACCCTTGCTATACGCACAAACCTCCAGCTGATGGAAATGAAGAGCCAGAAGACCCCTACGCGTATTACCAGGAGGGCGAAGGGACTGACGGCGCATACTAGACCTTAGCTCCGGTCGTTGCTCGTGGCAAATGACAAGCCGCCGCCTCTTTCCGCCGCCTTATCTAAATTCTCGTTTTTATGTTGTATTCGGACCATAAGGTCGTGGGTTGAACATTGCCTTCGGGCCTATTGATGTAATAATGGTAATATAAGACTATTCGTGCATGTGCACTTGATTATCCAAGATCTGTATTCGTGGGTACCAACTACTCGATCCAGGGAAATGGTACTATGAACACGAAAGATTCCCGCCACAAAAACGGGGGTCCACAGAGCTGGTATCAGAGCCATGCGACCGTAGGCTAAGACCAAATGGCGCCCTACCCCTAACCAGTTGGCTAAAGGGAAATATCCCTACATAGGATCAGTTTTAAACTATTATTTCCGAAAATGCAAATATACCTTTTCTACATCTGTATTTCCTTTTTACCAAATAATTATGATAGCTCTCTCCCTCTAACCCTAAGATGCCTACAAAAGCAGATGTCAAACCACGACGGAGCCTGGGAGGTCACTATCCCGCGAGACGAGGGGTTTGTGGTACAACTTCAGTCCCTACTATGGTGTTTGAGGTACCCGGAACCACCCACCTACCACACCAAAAGGCATGGTTCCGAAGTGTATCAAGCCTGGGAGGCAGCCGTATCCATAGAAGCCCGCATGGGAAGTGAGACATCCTTCTGCTTCCACACTCGCTACCACCGGGACCTAGCAGAAGCAGCTATTCAGGATGCGGCTCGCGAAGCCTTCCTTCACCTTAATGCGATACATCGTGCTGAACCCACGGTGACAGAGTTCGTGCACCATCCTTATCGCGAAGAGGGCAACCCAGTCTGCACTGTGGAGGCCACACCCTGCTGCTACAACCCGATGGTCACGCGTCTATCACGTTGGGCGGAGACGGCGACGAGCATTTACGAGGAGGCCCCGCTCGAGATCAACGACCGCCATCACGCCTCAATGATCTGGTCGACGCCACCAAGGCCGTGGAGACCGAGATAAACATGCTGACTCGGCTACGAGCCAATGGTGCCCAGTATGAGCAACTCTCGGACCGCTACATGGCCCGTGGGGAAGCTCGCAGTAGAGCGGAAGAGAAGCTCGGGAAGAGCAAGCAAAATCAACCACTGGAGGAGCAGCCTACGCACTCGTCCCGTCTACGTGCAGTACTTCCATCGACCTTGTGCCATCACCTCCGCCCCGTGCCCGACCATTATTACCTTATGACTCAGCATGCTTGGATACCTTTCAAGCCATGATGGAGCAAGCTTTATATTGAGCACGAGCCTGCACCGTGCACAGTGGACCCCGCCGCTGCCACATCCATGGGACCCACCTCGAGCTCCGTAGCAGTACCATCCGAGCCTGGATCGGGAGAGGAGAACCCCATCCGGATCCACACCGACACGGAGTCCGAGGCGAGCCTATGGAGGTCAAATGGGAGTCCGCGACACCGACCCAATGGAGGAGGAAGCTCCCACTCGTCGCCCGACTCACATTGGAGGCCCCTCACCCGCCGGACCGCTCGCAAGAGTACGCGGCCACCGAGTCGGAAGATTCGGCATGACTCCGAGGCCACCACCTCCGAGCCATGGGGACTCCGGTGTTTCACAGCGGACCACCCACTCCGCGCCCGGCTCTTGCGGATGGTTGGACGACTAGGAGGGAGGACCTTCCCGCTCGGCAAGCACGAACCACTCTCTATTCCCCTTAATTGGTTGATGTAGTTGGACGATATAGTTGTTATTGCTATCATGGCATGAAGGACTGTGTGTGTACAGTCCATGTACCCTCTTATGTAATATGATGAACTCCGAGCATCGCTTTGCGGTGTCTTAATTCGTGAGCTTATTATCATTATACCCTGCTTGTTGATGGAAGATCATTTAAAAGAACTTGAAGAAAAATCCCCCTAGGGACCATAACCTAAACTGGTCCGATCTCTTAATACATCTATCTTCTTCGGATGGCGCATCGCCGCAGAGCCGCAAAGAACCAACGAGAACCCGCGAACCCAACCCTTCCACTCGGCGGAGGTCATGGCTTTGCGGACCCGGCTACTCCAAGCGATTGCTAATAACCGGGAAGTCGAGGAGGATCGAGCCTAGGAGAGTTCATGAGAGCTAAGCCACCAACCTTTTCCACACCGAAGAACCTATGGATGCTGAAGATTGGTGAGAGTGATAGAGAAAAAGCTAACTCTCGTCGAGTCCGAGAAGCCGATAGAGTTGTCTTCGCTACTAACCACCTGGAGGGTCCCGCAAGTGACTGGTGGGACACCAACAAGGAAACGCGAGCTGAAGACGCCGGCGAACCAACATGGGAGGAATTCACGGCTGCGTTCCGTGAGAATTTCGTGCCAGCTGCAGTTATGAGGATGAAGAAGAACGAGTTCCGCAGCTGCGTCGGGGGAACACCTCGGTACAAGAGTATCCGAACAAGTTCACCCAGCTTGCCCGTTACGCCACCGGTGACTGACAGACGAAGAAGAGAAGATGGACAAATTCATTGAGGGACTAAATGACGAGCCGAGAGGACCAATGATCGGGCAGATCACACCGCTTCCAAAGCCTCATCAACAAGGTCGTCCGGCTCGAGCATGACCGAAGGTGGTAGACAATAACCGCAAGAGGAGGCTCGCTATGGCTCGCCCATTTCAGGGAACGCCACAACGCCCCAAGGGAGCCACCCCGTCGGGATGGAAGCCAAACGTTCCGGCGACGGACGTTCCCCGCTTTCGACCATGCCAACAGGTCGCTACACCTCGCTTCGTACACCCACACCAACCCTAGCCGCTCCAGGAAGGAAGAATGTGAGCCGCTTCAATTGCGGAGAATTCGGGCACTACTCCAATAGCTGCCCAAAACCACGCAACACCCTGTGCGCACCGGCGCCAATGCAACACCCGTCCGAGGAACCCCCACCCGCGGCGGGACGAGGTCCGTTCGGACCCCGCTACCCAACGAGGCCGCCACCGGGTTTCGACGTGGCCGGTGAATCATGTGCGGTGAAGAAGCTCGGGAGGACTAGAGCGTATTGATGGGTATGTTCTCTATCAACTCTACACCGTTAAAGTTTTATTCGATTCGGAGCCTCGCATTCATTCATATCTTCCCGAGTAAGCAAACAACACCACCTACACCAAGTAGCACTTAGGAGACCTATGCTGGTACAATCACCTGGGGGAGACATAACCGTACCCCATGCCTGCATTGAGGTGCCCCTACGGATTAGAGACGTGGTGTTTCTCTCAAACCTTATGGTGCTATCACCCCAAACCATAGATGTCATACTCGGAATGGATTGGTTGACCAAGAACAATGGAATTATAGATCTGCAATCGAAGGGAAGTCACGGTATCCACCTCATGGGGATCACCGATGAGCATAACTATGGATCAAAACCCAAAGCTATGTGAACAAGCTGCGGGAGTGTTCACCATGCTACCTCTAGGCGGAATGCCGTAGTACAAGAATACCCGGATGTGTTTCCCGAGGAATTGCCCGGAATGCCCCGGATCGCGACATAGAGTTTATCATCGATCTAATGCCCGGTACGCCCCCATATCCAAGAGGCCTTATCGAATGCCGGCCAACGAGTTAGAGGAACTCAAGAAGCAGATACGAGAACTACAAGAGAAGGGATTTGTACGCCCCAGCTCTTCTCCCTGGGGAGCCCCAGTACTCTTCGTCAAGAAGAAGGATGGGAGTATGAGAATGTGTGTGGACTATCGATCGCCGAATGAAGTAACTATCAAGAACAAGTACCCGCTACCTCGAATCGATGACCTATTCGATCAACTTAAGGGTGCGCAGGTGTTCTCAAAGATTGATCTACGGTCAGGATATCATCAGTTGAAGATTAGAGCTGGAGATATTCCTAAGACGGCGTTCTCTACACGTTACGGCCTATACGAGTTCACAGTGATGTCCTTTGGATTGACCAATGCCCCTGCATATTTTATGAACTTGATGAACAAGGTATTCATGGAATACCTGGACAAATTCGTAGTGGTATTCATCGACGATATACTTATCTACTCCAAGAACGATGAGGAACACGCGGAGCATCTACGACTAGTACTGGAAAAGCTACGAGAGCACCAGCTGTATGCAAAGTTCAGCAAATGCGAGTTCTGGCTCAAGGAAGTTGCTTTTCTTGGCCACGTGGTTTCAGCCGGAGGCGTAGTAGTAGACCCCGCCAAGGTCGAAGCCGTTATGGAATGGAAGGCACCCAAGTCAGTGACGGAAGTTCGGAGTTTCTTGGGCTTGGCCGGTTATTACCGACGGTTTATCGAAGGGTTTTGCACTGTAGCCCGACCTATGACTCAACTTCTGAAGAAGGAAAAGAAGTTTGAGTGGAATGAGAAGTGTCAAAAAGCCTTCGACCAATTAAAAGAAAAGTTAACCACTTGCCCCAATCTTGACCTTACCCGACAACCAAGGACTTCGTGATGTCTTGTGATGCATCCGGCAAGGATTAGGAGGAGTGTTAATGCAGGATGGGAAGGTCGTAGCGTATGCCTCGCGACGCTACGACCCCACGAAGAGAATTATCCCACACACGACTGGAATTAGCCGCGGTAGTTCACGCATTGAAGATCCGGAGACACTATCGATCGGGAACCACCGTGATGTGTATACCGATCACAAGAGCTTAAAATATTTCTTTACTCAGCCTGATCTCAATCTGCGACAGAGGCGATGGCTGGAGTTGATCAAGGATTACGATCTAGGAATCCATTATCATCCCGGCAAGGCAAATGTAGTGGCCGATGCGCTGAGCCGCAAAGCCCAATGCAACCACATGGAATTGGGAGGTATGGCTAATGAGCTCCAAGAAGAAATGGCTCGACTCAATCTACACCTGATTCCTCACGGAGAAGTGAACTCACTGGAAATCCAACCCCTTCTGAGGGCTCAAATAGAAGAAGCCCAAAGAGGAAATGAGGAAACCCAGGAAATCAAGGAACGCATGGCCGCTGGACGCGCTAAGGAGTTTTCAGTAGATGACAAGGGAATCCTGTGGTACAAGAAAAGAATCTGCGTGCCTGAACGAGGAGGTTTGAGAGGATTGATCTTAAAAGAAGCCCACGAATCGGCATATTCATTACATCCTGGAAGCACGAAAATGTACCAGGATTTGAAAGGAGAATACTGGTGGCCCAATATGAAGAGAAATGTAGCCGAATACGTAGCCATGTGCGATGTGTGCCAAAGGGTGAAGGCCGAGCATCAACGACCGGCAGGCTTGCTGCAGCCACTCAAGATCCCCGAATGGAAATGGGACGAGATAGGCATGGATTTCATAGTGGGACTACCCAAAACTGCGACTGGTTACGATTCCATTTGGGTAATAGTAGATCGGCTCACCAAGGCTGCCAGATTTATTCCCGTGAAAACTAACTACAACAGTGCCAAGCTAGCGGAACTATATATGAGTAGGATTGTATGTCTCCACGGTGTACCAAAGAGGATTATATCGGATCGTGGTACCCAATTCACATCTCATTTTTGGAGCAAGGTCCACGAGGCGCTCGCGAGTCACCTCGCCTTCGTACCGCTTACCACCCGCACGACGGACGGACGGGCGAGAGGACGAATCAAGTGCTAGAAGATATGCGAGAGCCCGTGCGTTGGATTTCACCAAGGATTGGGAGAAATGTTTGCCGTACGCCGAGTTTTCCTACAACAATAGCTATCAAGCCGGTCCCAAGATGTCGCCAAATGAAGCTCTATTTGGTCGTCGATGCCGAACCCCATTAATGTGGTCGAAACCGGTGAACGAGCCGTATTCGGGCCTGACATAATCAAAGAGGCCGAGGAAAAGTTCGCTTGATTCGGGACCGATTACAAACAGCTCGATCACGACAAAAGAGCTACGCGGACACCCGTCGAAGAGAATTGGAATTTAAAGAAGGTGACTACGTGTATCTAAAGGTCTCACCACTACGGGAACTCGGAGGTTCAAAGTCAAAGGAAACTCGCACCAAGATACGTGGGCCCATTCTTGATAAGCGCTAGGAGAGGAGAAGTGGCTTACCAATTGGAACGCCCGAGAACCTCTCCGATGTCCACCCAGTGTTTCACGTGTCACAATTGAAGAAATGTTTGCGAGTACCGGAAGAGCAAGCTCCTTTAGAAGCCATCCAAGTCCACAAGTGATCTTACCTACCCGGAGCATCCAATCAAAATATTAGACGAGGCGGAAAAGAAGACACGGACCAAGTCATGGCGCATGTACAAAGTACAATGGAGCAATCACACGAAAGAAGAGGCTACCTGGGAAAGCGAAGAGTTCCCGAGGACGAATACCCACACCTACTCAAGCAATGGTAAGAAATCTCGGGGACGAGATTTATTGTTAGGGGGTAGGTTTGTAACATCCTGAAAATCGGAGAACCAAAATCGGAACGTAAAAATCGGAACTTTCAAAAACCTTGGCTTATTGCTTCTTCTCGGGTTTGTTGCTTCTTATTTGCCGCTCGGTTGCATAAATTTGGACGTGGTTAATTCCCTTCTCGGTGTATTTGGAGGTTTCGGAGTCGTCGAAACGGAAGTGCGAAAGCCGCATCGGGGTTTTGAAAAGGGATTCGAGGGAAAGTGCGGATTTGCGAAAACGCATTTTGGGCTATATAAAATAAAATTTTTGGTGAAGATAAATTAAGACACAAAATGAACAATAAAATTCTCGGGAGGCGTACTCGAAACTTGGGAAATTTTTTTTAAAATTGAATGGGTGAATTATGAAAATTAGGAAAAAGGAATTTAGATAAATATGAAAAGTAATTATGGAAAAATAAAAATCAAGAAAAAGTTTAAAATATAAAGTTAAAAATTATTTTTGGAATATTAGGGTTTATTTTGGAATTTCTAGAAGGAAAGAAAATAGAAAATGGGAAAAGAAAATGGAAAATCGGGAAATTAAAAAGTCGCACTGTTCATCGGTCACCACTTGTTCGACGCCGTCCCGGCCCCGCCTCGCGCCCGCCGCGCGTCGCCCGCCGTACCGCGCCGCACCGCGTGCGCCACGCGTCGCGTGAGCGCGCACGCGCCCGCCCGGCCCGGACAACCCCGCGCGCTGCGCCCGCCCCGCCCGCGCCAAGCGCCGTTGCCGCCACGCGCCCGCCCGTCGTCTGCGCCCCGCGCCGCGCCCGCCGCCCGTCGCCGTCTTGCCCGGCCCGCGCCCGCGCCTCGCGCTATCGCCGCCACGCGTCGCCGACTCGCGCCGGCCCGCCCGCGCTCGCGCCGCGCGCACGACGCCGTACGTGGCCCCGCGTTTGCGCCGCGCCCTTCCGCCACGCCGCGCGCGACCGAGCCGGCCCAAACCGCAGCGCCGCCGCGTGGCACCCAAGCTGCGCCGGTCCCCCTCCTCCATTCCCTCGCCCCCAGCCATGCCTATAAGAGAGCCGGCAACCCCGCCCCTTTCCCGCACCGCCGCCGCCTCCCTCGTTGCTCTCCCGAACGCCACCGCAAGCCGCCGCCCTTTTCCCTCTTCCGAACCGCCTAGCGCCCTCGCCGCCGTGCGCCGAGCTCCGCCGCCCTTCCCTTGCCGTCGCCATCACCGGTAAGCCAAGCCGCCACCTCCTCCTTTTGTGCTAGCGCCGGCCGCCGGCGTACGAGGAGAGGCGAGAGGTAGAGGTGTTCGGTCGAACACCTTTGGAGCCGATGAATAGTGCGGCTGGGAAAAAGAAAAAAAAAAAAAAAAAAGAAAAAGAAAAATAGGGAAAAATTTGGGAAAAATTTTGGAAAATTTGGAAAATATTTTGGGTTGACTTGAGTAAAATTTTGGGCAAAAATAAATTATTTTCTCGCATATTTTCTCGTGCAAAGTTTGAAAAATCGGAATCGGACGTTTTCCGAATTTTATTTCGCATCGTTTTTAAATCCGGATTCCGTTTAATTCTTTCCCGCCATTTAATTAGGCTTCTCTTTTGTGCTCAAACCCTCAAACTTCGAGCACGAATTTTCTCCGCTGATATTTTCAAACTTAATTTCCCAATTTATTGCGATCACCGACTTTGCGAAAACCCTAGGTCCTCAACTCGATTCCAAAACCCGGATTTTCCTAGCGACCCTTGTTCTAATTCGAGTAGAATTTTCGGCAAAACTTTTGGAGTTGTTTTCATGGCTTTTATGGTTCTTCTCAATCTCTCGGTATTTTATTGATTTCTAATTGAATTCAATTGATCTTTCGCACGTACGGGTAGCACCTGAAGAAACCGGCATCGACCCCGCTGAAGATACCACCCCTCAAGTGTGCGAGCAAGGCAAGTCTTCACACCCCTTGAACATATCGATCCCAATTGTGAAATGATGTTATTTTACACTCTAAACATGGATGCTTTACAGAGTTACCTATACTTGTTATGCCATACCTTGCTATTGATTACCTTTAGAATTACTCCTTGTAACTCGCGATGTGATACAAACAACCGAAGAATAACTTCGGTAAACTGCTTAGCCATGCTATACTTAGATCTATGCATATTCATGACTTTATGAAAAAGCTTTGTGCTTGGGCAACTACCTTAGGGAAGGTAGTTGAAATGCGGCATGTGGAGACATGAGCGCCACATGGCCATGAGAATGATGAACTAAGTTTGATGAAAATTGAAAAGTACTATACAAATATTTTAGATGGGGCCTGGATGATTTGGGTGGATTCCGAAAAGGCAAGTGCCGACCCTGGTCAATTAAGGACCGAGCCATGAGATAGCCGGAAACGAGCCGATACAACCGTACTTCTCGAATGGGTATAGACCTAGCGACTAGATAGCCGAGCGGAGGCAGTATCCTTGCATAGATGGTTCTCTATGATGTGGTTATGGGATGAGAATGAGGCTGCGGCCCTTGTTATGAATGGTGGGATTTAAACTGATATTAATTAAACTTAAAGATTTGGAAAGTTATCCCTTACCCCGGGTGCGCCAGAACTCCTCTCACTGCTAGAAAAGGACGGCTAGAGTGCATGAGGGCATAAGTTCATGGAGCGGGTACTACCAAAGCGAGGTTATCAAAAGGCTTTGCCACGACCGTCTCATGTGTTGAGGCGTAGGCTCATTTGTTGGGCTGTCGCGGAGTACGGGTAAAGTGTACATCCACTGCAGTGTGAGTGAATCAATCTATTCGAATAGCCGTGCTCGCGGATATTGAGCATCGTGACAAGACTTTCGCTTGGCTAGACTTTGAACTTAAAAATGCTGGGATGGGTATGCATGATGATTTTATTCGCTGGTGGATCAACTTCTCGAGATGCGAGAAGGGGTGGACTCCCCAGAAAACCATGACGAATCGGAGGCGGGAAGCCATCCTTGGAATCACGATGGATGGTAGATAGAACCGTCGCCGGATTAATGAACTATGAAATTAAAACTTGATTTGGCTAGTCGATAGGTTTGTGAAAAGAATTGTGAAAACTGGCTTTACGCAAAAATAACCCTAGCCATGTTCTTTGAATAACCCTATCATATGCATCAATTCTGTGTTGGCTTGCTGAGTACGGTTGGTACTCACCCTTGCTATACGCACAAACCTCCAGCTGATGGAAATGAAGAGCCATAAGACCCCTACGCGTATTACCAGGAGGGCGAAGGGACTGACGGCGCATACTAGACCTTAGCTCCGGTCGTTGCCTGTGGCAAATGACAAGCCGCTGCCTCTTTCCGCTGCCTTATCTAAATTCTGTTTTTATGTTGTATTCGGACCATAAGGTCCTGTGGGTTGAACATTGCCTTTGGGCCTATTGATGTAATAATGGTAATATAAGACTATTCGTGCATGTGCACTTGATTATCCAGTACTGTATTCGTGGGTACCAACTACTCGATCCAGGAAAATGGTACTATGAACACGAAAGATTCCCGCCTCAAAAACGAGGGTCCACAGCGGGCTACCCAGGGGTTCGAGAGAAAGATGAAATAGAGAACAAGCAATAACTCGAGACATATTCCTACAAAACATAAAGGCTTTAAAGAAAGAGTTAGTTCCGAGTACTCAATTGTTGAAGAGTAGGATCAGCGCGAGCACTCCATGTTCCATGAGTTCAGCATCTCCTCCCCGCCATGTCGATGGGAAAGAAAACTGTCATCGTACCGCTCAGTTCGATGAAGACGTGCCCCTACCTAGCGCGCCAACTGTCGACGGGTGGTCAATCAGTCCTACAAGGGGGCTACCCGAGGAGGTGAAAGAGTGGTCGGGGACATCTACCGAAAGGATACGATGGTCGACTCAGAGACAATGCGAGCCAAGGATTTTAGACAAGTTCGGCCCTCTCGGAGGATAATAAGCCCATGTCATGTGTTCTTTGTTGGGTGGTGTATGAATCAGAGTACAATGGTGTGAGTTCTTGGGGCTCTAGAGATTGGATCTGGCCTTCCAATAATCGATCCCCCTCCGCCCGCGCAACCTGCCCTCCCTTTTACAGCTCAAGGGACAGTTACAATAGGACTTGGGGGCCAAGAAGGCTAAGACTGAAGACTAAAAAGCAAGTACAAACAACATCTGAAAAGTACATAGAGATCCCCCGGGTCACGCGCGATGGATACTTCATGCTCCATCTTTCATTGGGATCCGTCCTCTGTAGGTGCCTTCTGCACAGTCCTGTCAGGTGACGTCATCTTCTGCCGGGTTATCCCCTCCTTGTCTCCTCTCTGATCCTTGCAAAGCAAGCCTTTCTCCCTAGGAGATCTGGGGTCGGGCTAATGAGTCAAAGTCGGCATAGAACACTGAAGTCGGAATAGAGGAGAGGTCGGGGTGGCCGACCCCAAAAAGAGTTCGGGCTTCTGACCCCCTCTCGAGGACTACCAGTTCGACTTCAGCTAATCTTAACTCCGTCCCGTGGGCTACCCCGGGGTGACACCCCCCATAGGAGGTAAGGAAAATATTGCTCACTTCAGCTGCAGATGTTCCTCACAATGGGAGGAGATGATGGATTTGGAGCTCCAAATAGTGAGTACTCGTGGATCTGGCGACAGCCGGTCGAGCTCGAGTTAGCATCGGTGATGGAGGTGGATGACAACGACGAGGATGGTGATGAGGACATCACTTCTTTGGATACACACTAACACTACTCCTCAAGATGTTATGCAAGGTCCAATCACTAGAGCTCACGCCCAACAATTGAATTTATAGGTGAGCTTGTTCCTAAATACTTCTTTATGTGTGTTTGAGGATAGATTGCTATCTAAATTTAATTATGATTAGGAACTATGGAGAGGACCATGGAGCACTTGGAGAGAGTCTAGGAGATGGGCAAGGTCATCATGGACGTTCAAGCCCAGATGAAGGTTCAACTCATATTGTTTGAGTCCACCTCGGACTCCAGGAGCAGTCCACACTAAAATCATCGCCTAAATTGCAATCAAACTCTAATTTTGGCATTCTACATATGTATGGAAAGCTAACGAGACCACCTTTCCAATGGATATGGTCCCACGTCAAAATTTCTTTCGAGTCAACAGAAATCATTGAAACAAAAAGGCGTTCAAAATCTATTCAGGTGCTATGTCCGTCTTTGGACCGTTGAGCCATGTATCATGTCGGAGTCCAATAGGGATGCGTCCAGGGGTCCAAGGTCGACCCTAGAACCTATATATTCAGTAGTCATCATTGAATTAGGGTGGGGTTTTGCTTAGATTATTTCTGCCATCGCAGTTTTGCCGATAGTTCGATTTGTGGAATCCCAACTTTGAGTTCTTAATTAATCATTCATATGATATCGAGTTGTTGTTTTTCTTGTTCTTGCTTGTGTTCTTCAATTCAAATGCAAGGATTAGCCTTCTCAGCAAGGTTAATCGGGTTTCAACACGGTTGATAACTAGAGGAGATGTGGTGTTGCGATTGCAGGGTTTCAGATCATGTTGATCAGAAGTCGGATCGTGTGTGTCAAGTTTTCATCAAATCGATAGTTATCTTCACCTGACGGAAGATCAGGCATCTCGTGGCCATTAGATGGGGCAGCCGCTCTTGGATTTGGAGGCGACGGAGGTCGGTCGAGCTTGATCTAGGGCCAACGATGGAGGTGGACAATGACGAGGAGGAGGGGATGACAAAACTACAAGGAACGTGTGTGCTGAACTTTGGCACTTTTTCTATCGTGATGTCTGCAACGCACTTAGGCTATTCTACGATAATCAGAGTTAACTTGCATTAGAAGACAAATTCTAGTCCTTAAGAGAGTGAGAGAAAGAATATGTGTAGTGAAAATGTAATCATTTTGTCCGTGATGAAACTATTGTTTATTTATAATATATGTATAGATATGTACATAAATGTTTTCTGTGTTATGTTTTCAAATACTATTTACTTGTGAATGCAAGATTGTAGTAACTATGTGCTAAGAACGACACTCCTATGCGTACCATTCCAAATTTTGATTTTAAAAAGTGGGAAATATTATATTATATAGGATACGCAATCTTCCTAAATGGCCAGTAAAGGAATAGGCGTATGGAAATAACTATTATCACATGTGGGCCACTTAACTCAGCCGCATGCGATAATTGATCTTCGCATGTGGCCTCTTAAGAGGCCCGCATGCGAAAATCAATTTTTGCATGTGGCCCATGAAAAAGTCACTTAGGTCTAGAGGGAGGGTGAATAGGCTAAGATTAAAAACTAAGTAAATGTGGAAGTAAAGTTTTTCAAAAATTCCAAAAAACACTTTTTAGAAATTCCAAAAATTCCTTTTCAGAAATTCCAAAAATCACAGAGTAAGCACACAGCTTATGGTTTATTAGATTTAGTTACTCATAAGAAAGAAGAACAAGCACAAATAGCAACTAGACTAGAAGCGGTACAAACGAGCAATGCTAGAGGAGGGAGAGAGAGGGATATCACTGGGGTTCTTGCAAGACGAGGCGTTCCCGAAGTTTGAACCCTTGAGGGGATTCTAGTCTCCGTTGAGGAGCTCACAGAGCCGGGTCTTCGCTAACCCTTTCCTCTAGAGGTGCATAAAGCACTCCTCCTTTCACTAGTGGTATCTCTTTTCTTTCCGAGGTGAGATCAAACCTTCACAAACTTCTCTTGGCCAAACACAAATGAATCGGTGTCTCAAGAGTGAATCCTAGCCGTCTAAGAGTCCTCAACCTTCAAGAGTAATAGATGATGCAAGGATCTATGGGGGATGAATCAAGTGCTCACAATCTTCATGAAGACAACACAAAGCACTCACACAAACTCAAAACCACAACTCACACACACACACACAAAATCCAAACTCGAAGATCGGTGGAGAGAGGAATCAAGAAAGCAAACAAGGCTCAAAAGTGGATCTCAAGAGTTGCAAGCCAAGGACACCAAATGTTCAATAAAAGCAGCAACCTTGTCTTGGAGAGGGAGAGGGCTATTTATAGCTAGAGCATCAGCTTTGCCTGTTATAGGAAAAGATTTCCTTTTTCAGACAAGTCCAAAAATAGACAGAACAACATACAACAGAGAAGACAACTTGGATTTTTGGAAATTTCAAGAACTTTCGAACATATGCGAAAATAACGTACCAAAACGGCTCGACATACATTTTGGAAATTCCAAAAATGATTTTTGGATAAGTCCAAAAACATCCGAACCAATTTTGGCTTCACAGCCATTTTTGGAAATTCCGAAAATGCTTTTTGAACAACTCCGAAAATTTCCAGAACTGAGTTGGCCTCACAGCCATTTTCGAAAATTCCAAAAATGCTTTTCGGACTCTAAAAGTTTCCATAACTGAGTTGGCCTCTCACCATTTTTGGAAATTTCAAAAATGCTTTTGGACAACTCCGAAAATTTCCAATACCATTTCTCGGTTTATAGAATCTTTTGAAAATTCCGAAAGTGCGGTTCAAACAACTCCGAAAATCACTAGAAGAGAAAAACTTTTTAGAACCACTTCATAAAACAGATTTTTTGAGCACCCAATTCATTTCTCATTGTTAATGCATCATCCCCTTTATAGTATGGCTTTCCTATGGACGTAAGTAAATTAAAGTTTACAATTTACCAAAGGTTTTTTTGCCGCTTTTCATCAAATTTCCATACAAAAGGATATTGCATTGAATCATCAACTCATGCCGGACTAATATTCCTTCATACAATCTCAATTGCAAGCATTAGTCCTCACTAATCGTATTGTCATTAACCACAAAAACAATTAGGGGCCTCGATGCACTTTCAGCCCCTTAAGAGGCCCGCATACAAAGATCGATCTTCGCATACGGTTGAGTCGATCGAATGCGAAAATGGTGATTTTCGCAGACCTTTTCATGCAGGCGGGCCACCCAACCGCATGTGAAGATCGCTTTTGGCCACCTGCAAAAACATTTTATCTAGTAGTGACCTCTCCTGGATCTAGAGGCGGCGGTGCTGGTCAGTCGAGCTTGAGCTAGCGCCGATAATGGAGGTGGACGACAATGATGAGGGTGGGGCAGCCATTCTTGGATCTGGAGGCGGCGACGGCCGATCGAGCTAGAACTGGTGCCAACGATGGAAATGGACGACAATGAGAAGGGGCGACCGCTCCTGGATCTAGAGGCCATGGCGACCGGTCGAGGTCGAGCCGGTGCCACGGCCGCTCATCAGTTTTTGTCCAACTAGCACTATTAGAGTATCACATTTTAATATTCGTTATTAAAAAAATAGTCACATTTAATGTGTTCTATGATTGGGTATCTTCCCCTCTCTCTCGTTTTGTTGCGATCTTTTGCCTAATTGGAGTGGACATAATTATTCGAGGGATACTAGGAGTCTAGTAGTGTCGAAACTTGGTTTCGGCAATAGAATTTTTGGGGTCGCAGTCAAGATCGCCAAGCACAATGGGTTAGAAGAAGAAGAGGATTTAGACAGGTTCAGGCCCTCTTGTGAGGTAATACCCTACTCCTGTTTCGGTGGATTCGATCCGCCGAGTGTCTTTATTGATCTCGTGATCTAAGGCTCAAAGCTTAAGGCTGATCTAACATAGGATCTGATCTCTCCTATCCCTCAAGGGACGCCCCTTACCCCCCTTATATAGTCTTGGGAGGTGGGCTTACAGATCGGAAACCCTATCTTATTCTAAGTTGGTTTCCTCAATCTTACCAAACCATGACTATAGGCCGATTGCCTTATCTCTATCGGCAATCGTAACACCCAAGTCAAGTTCGGCTTACAGATATGGCAGGCGCAATCTATCCCTACCTCCAGTCGAATGAGCTTGCCATGTAGATACCCGATTGCCACAATCTCCACAGTAGCCCCCCAGTCCTTTTCAGTCGACGAGACAACTCAGCTTCAAACCAAAGCAGCCCACAGCCAAAAAATCTCTTTGACCGAGTGCTTTTGGCGCCGAGTGATTCCATCATCTCTGCCAGAATCTTCCGAGTGACTCCAAAGACTGTGAAGGGCTGAAAAAAATATATAAAAATTTCTCAAAAATAAATATCTAGGTGCATCTCCAGATGCACCTAATTAGGTGTAGCCCCCAACTATGTGGTTAGTCAAAAATAGACTAAGCATATAGTCAAGAACTATAAAAGATCATTCTCATGTAGATGCTTAGCTCATGCTAAAGCAATCATTGAAATCTCATTACTCGGCAAGTTCATACTCATCCGAGTGAATTTGCCCGAGTCATCTCAGAACAAATAATTCAATCAACTCATTTAAGTGAAAAACACTCGGTAAGCTTAAGCTTATCCGAGTGGATTTGCCCGAGTAATCCCGGAACAAACATTTCAATCATCCCTTATGGGAAAACAAGTTCTTTCAATCACATGAAAAATATGACCAAATTATTAAATAGCTTATGCCATAATACTGGTCTCAATCTATAAAGATCTTCACCAAGGTGGAAAAATAAACAGCATTGGTAAGGTTACCTGACCAAATGCCAAAAAACCAAACAGCCCTTGTCACCAAGGCAGCTATAGAAACTTAGCAGTTGGTCACCTTCCAAGTTGCATCGTGCCAGCTTCTCATGAAGTCAAGCAAACCGCGGTATGGAAGGATTTTTTTTAAAGGTATAGGGCACTCGGACACGCGCATATTGCCAGAGCAAATCTGCTTAAGCATTTCCGCTTAAGTCCCTAAGGACACGCATCGGACCACACCTTAGCTGGGCCGTAGATTTTCTTATGGGCTCGGCCCAATCACCAGAAAACCTAACGCAACCCTCAAATCTTTCTATAAAGATGCGAGGTCGTCCCCGCCTCTTCATCTTCCAAAAGATTCCCCTTTTCGTAGTACTGTTCACCAGTTCACTGCGGAGAACCCTAGACTCGCGCGCTCCCAAATCCATCCATCTAGGAACTCGCTCTCTGCAACAACCAGCTTTCGCAGCCAAATCTCCCACGTTCCTTTGTCAAAAATCCGACCTTTTCCAGCCAGATCCACTTCCCATCAACCCACTCTCATGGCGGAGGAAAAAAGGATTCCGTTCGACCAATGGGCCGCTTCGGATGTGAGGGAATCCACCCTCAAGGAGATGGTGAAGCACGGCGTGCTTCCGCCAAAGGAACTCGTGGGATGGCGCCCGGCGGCGGGGGAGGACTTCCCGACCCCAAACACCGGTGATCTCGTCGTTTTCACTTCCTTCTTCTATTGCGGGTTCAGCCTTCCCACCCCCGAGTTCTTCCGGGGGCTTCTGGATTACTATGGACTTCATCTCTACCATCTGAACCCCAACTCAATGCTTCACATAGCTCTCTTCATTCATGTATGTGAAGCCTTCCTTGGCATTCTTCCCCACTTCCATCTCTTCCGACGCATGTTCTATCTCAAGCCGCATCCGAACAAGGACCATCCTTGCGTCGTTGGCGGGGCAGGTTTCCAGCTCCGCGGATCTCTCCGCAAAGATTATTTCTCTCTCCCTCTAAAGTCCTCCAACAAGGGATGGCATGCGGGCTGGTTCTACATTAACAATCTCGAACCCAGCCTGCCAGCCTTCGTCGGTCTTCCCCGTCCCAGGCCATCTTGGAGCACCGTCCCGGTAGCCCAAGATTGGGACGAGGCCAACGAACCGCTTGCGAAGATCCCGCGATGAAACGAGAGGTCTTCGCGGGAACAGATCACTCGGCACTTCATCAGTGCCGGCGGCGCCGATCAAGGAACGGTCGAAACCGGCCTTCGAGTATGAAGGCGGGACGGACCGGGAAGATCCGAGATCCACTCAAGTACGAGATCCCGAAGATCCGGATGTACAAACTCTTCTCGTGCAGGATTGCGGTTGAGCGGGCCCTCATTCGCGCAGCCTTCCCTTGATCATCACCGACCTCCTCCTCCGGTAAGCCGACTGGTTGCTTCATAGTATCTTTCAATCTTGACATCTTGTTTCTTAACATTGTACTTTCTTTCTTCTGCAGGAAAACGCCTCTATCTCCTCCAAGCCATATAAGGTGTCTCATGACGACGCGCCTCATCGCCCTGCCAAGAAGCCGACTGGCGGGATCAAGATCCAAGGCGACCCGGTCGGGAAGCGAGCGGCGCCGAGTGAAGACTCGAACAAGCGTGCGAGCAAGAGGAGGCTGATTATAGAGGACTCGGATGACGACGTCCCGGCTCCTCCCACCGAGACCCCACCTTTGAGACGATCGCCGCGGACAGCGCCGAAGATCCGCCGGTCATCCAGGTATGCTCTGAAACCGAAGTCTGAACTCTTTTGTTGAAAACTTCTCTTTGTCTTTACCCTTGCTGTATTCACTTTCGCAGGAGGCCCCAGGATATAGATCCTGCCGGGGGAAATGAAAAATCTACCCCAACCGCTGCTCCCGAGGTGCCAAGGCCAGCAGAGCCAAAGCCCCGGAGCCCTCAACCGAGTGCGAGCGCTCCGGGGAAACAACCTTCACCTCCAAAGAAGGATGCCCCGAGGAAGGAGCCCCCGGTCGTCAGTCGGGATATCCCGACTGGAAACCAATCAGCGGCCAAGAAGCCTGAGGTCGCGGCTCAAGCGCCCCCGATTGGGGGCCACTCGACGCGGAGCCAGGAGAAGGAGGCCAGCCGGGCCACTCCACCTAAGCAAGCAGCCGCCGAAACCGGTGAGATTTGTTTCGAAGTATTCTTTTGCTCTTTCAGTTTGAATCTTTCATGTCCTCATTTGTCCTTCTCGTTTGCCAGCCACAGTAGAAGAGATCCCCAGGTTGCGAGTCCTCGAGACACAGGTTCCCGATTAGGATCGAGTGGTGGGACTCGGAAGGCGAGAGACGAGGCATCATCCTAGACCGGCAAGCCGAAAAGATGAAAGGGATGCCCTTGTCGAGAGCCTGAATGAGGCGACCCGGCTGCTTAACGTAAGCCTTTGTCTTTCTTTTTAATTATGTCATCATTGTCTTTCAATCGGTCACTCTTCTGCCATTGCGTGCAGAAGGAATATTGCCGCTCTATGGCAAAATCTGAGGTGCTGGAGAAGTTGGTTTCCCACCTAAACTCCTTAGAGGACGTTCAGCGACAGCTGAAGGTCACTCGGGAGGAGGCCGCGTCGAGGGAGGCGGCTTTAAGGAGGGAGATCGCAGAACTTCGGGAGGCGAATCTCGACCTCCGAGGATCAATCGGGAGTAAGCCTGCCTCTCCAAGTTTCTTCATGATTCTCATGTTGATCTCGGTTGTTGACGATCTTCTTTTGTTGTAGAGAATTCTTCGGAGGTCCATTCACTCCAAGTCCAGCTAGAAGGCCGAGATGGAGGCCGAGTTTGAAGGTAATCTTCTTTGAAGTAAAACTTCTTGTGCTGCTTTATTTCCGAGTGCTTTGAATGATCCGGGACTTTTGGTAGCTTACAAGGTAAAAACCCGAGCCCAATACGACGTCTTGCTTGGACGGATCAAACGAAGCGACGAGATGCGGGAAGAGGTCGCCAACGCCGCCACGCCGATCTTGCTGTCCTTGTTCGATCAAGGAGTTGGGACCAGCTCGCTGGAGCCAATCGAAATATTCGACAAGCTGCGGCGGCTCCCGGCCGATACCGGCCAATATCAGGCGCCGGCATGGGGCTGGTCGGCTCTTGCACGGACCAAGTCCTTTACCCCGAGTGGATATCCACTCGGTTGGAGAAACTTTGCTGATGGAACGACGGATGAGCGGGCCTTGGACATGCTAAGTGAGGCGCAAGAAGCGGCGAAGAAGATATCCCTTGATGTAGTAAACAACTTCAAGATTTGATTTGTCTTTCTGACTTTGTTTTGTAAATGTCGCGTAACCGTAACACTCTAATGTAGAACTTGTGACATTTTTAGTTTATTTATGTTAATGCCTTGATTCGAGCTTTTGCGTGAAATTTCTTAAGTAGTTTTCGTCATTTGTCATCAAGCCTAGGCTCGATTAGGTCATCGAAAAACTCTCAGTCCTTAGACACTGAGCTCAAATCGAAGGGCATTAAACAATGATAAACCAAATTATGCACAAAAGTTGATGAGGACAATTTGAGCTTTATTGACATGTGTATTCCCGCTAACTCAAGAAGTCATCTTGCTTGAGGTTGGCGAGTCAAAGAAAACATGAAGCCTTAGCCGAATTAGGCATAAAATCGTCGAAGATGCTCGATGTTCCAGAGTTCTCCACCACGACCCGTCTTCGCGCTTTAGCCGGTATGCACCGGCCGAGTCACTTCAGCGATTATGTATGGTCCTTCCCATAAGGGAGATAACTTGTGTCGATCTTTGGTGGTCGGATCTTGCATAGGACCAGATCGCCAACAATGAAAGCTTCGTGCTCGCACGTTGCGGCTGTGGTATCTTCTAAGCCCTTGAAGGTATTTGGCCGACGGATGAGGGCTGCCTCACGGGCCTCTTCCAATCGGGTGAGGTCATCCACTCGGTCGGGGTCGTAGCGTTCATCATTGAAGGCTGCGGACCGGAGGACTCATACTCCATCTCGTTTGGCAACATGGCTTCGCGCCATAGACCAAAAAGAAAGGAGTTTGGCCGGTAGCCCGGCCGGGTGTGGTTCGCAGCGACCATAAAACCGAGGGAAGTTCTTGGACCCACTTGCCGGCGTAAGGGTTTAGGCGGTCGAAACGCGGGCCTTGATGCCTTGAAGGACCATGCCGTTGGCTCGCTCGACTTGTCCGTTGCTTTTGGGGTGAGCTGCGTGCGTAGCGAGATCTTGATTCCGAAATCTTCGCAGAATTCCTTGAAGATGCCTCCCGTGAATTGAGTCCCATTGTCGGTTATGATTCTGTTTGGGACGCCAAAGCGGTGCACGATGTTGAGGAAAAAGTCTCGTGCCTTGTCAGCAGTAATTGTGGCGACCGGCTTGGCTTCAATCCACTTGGAGAACTTGTCAATTGCGACGAAGAGGTGTGTGAATCCTCCTGGAGCTTTTTGAAAGGGCCAACCATGTCCAGCCCCCATACCGCGAACGGCCGGGAGAGTGGAATTGTTTGAACCTCTGGGCGGGACATGGCTTTGTCGGGCGAAAACGGCGGCCTTCGCAGGTTCGTACGACTTTATCCACGTCGGAGACCGCGGTAAGCCAGAAGAAACCTTGCCTGTAGGCTTTGCTGACTAGAGTGCGTGCTGCCGCATGGCTTCCGCATATGCCCGAGTGGATGTCTTGGAGTAACTGCTTCCCTTCTTCGGGTGTGATGCACCTCATTAGAATTCCGGAGGGGCTTCTCTTGTATAGATCGAAGTCAACCATGACGTATGCTTGGCAACGACGCCGGACGCGTTCTGCTTCATCCCGGTCATCCGACAGCTCTTGCTGGGTTAAGAATTTGGTGAGTGGCGTCCTCCAGTCGGTATCGGTCATGGCGACTTCGTTCATGGCTTGCTCGGTGAGAGTTGTCTTTGCCGTGATGGTAGGTTCGTAGAGATGTTCGACAAAGACGTCTGTTGGGGCAGCTTCGCGCTTAGATCCGAACTGTGTCAGCTCATTGGCAGCTTCGTTGTTATGTCTCAGGACATGAGAGAGTTCGAGTCCATCAAACTTGTCCTCAAGCTTGCGGACCTCTTGTCGGTAGGCCTCCATAGTGTCGTTTAGGCAAGACCAGTCTTTCATCACTTGATTGACGACCAGCTGGGAGTCGCCTTTCACAATAAGCCGTCGTATCCCGAGTGAGACTGCTAGGCACAGTCCATGTAGAAGAGCTTCGTACTCGGCAACGTTGTGTGAAGCGGAGAAGTGGAGGTGAAGGACATATCTTAGCCTTTCCTCGGTCGGGGAAATCAGCACAACTCCTGCTCCCAAGCCGGTGATCCTCTTGGATCCGTCGAAGTGCATGGTCCAGTGTTGGAGGTCTTCTCGAGGCACGTTCTCTTGCTGTTCAGTCCACTCGGCCAAGAAGTTCGCCAAGGCTTGTGACTTTATGGACGTTCTTGCCTTAAAAGTCAAGTCCAGCGGCATTAGCTCTAGGGCCCACTTGGCGATGCGTCCGGTTGCCTCGCGGTTGTGGATGACGTCGCCGAGTGGGAAAGAGGTGACGATGGTGACCGAGTGACCCTGAGGGTAGCGAATTTTGGCTCCGGCCAATACTTCGCTAACAAAGTAGATTGGCCTTTGAATCTTCTGAGCCCGTCCTTCTTCCTCGCGTTCGACCACGAGGACCGTACTAATCACTTGGTGAGTGGCTGAAACGTACAGCAGCAGAGGTTCCTGGGGTCGAGGCGAGGCCAGGATGGGCGGCGTTGTAAGGAACTCTTTGAAATCTTCAAAGGCCTTGTTGGCTTCCGCGGTCCACCGGAAGTCGTCTGTCTTCTTTAGCAATCTGAAGAAAGGCATGCCTCGTTCGCCGAGTCGGGATATGAAACGGCTTAGCACCGCCATGCAGCCAGTGAGCTTCTGGATGTCTTTCTTGTTACTCGGGGGTTTCATGTTTAAGATGGCGTTGATCTTCTCTGGATTTGCTTCAATGCCGCGATGTGACACCATGAAGCCGAGCAGTTTGCCTGATAGGACACCGAAGGTGCACTTCTCCGGGTTTAACTTCATTCTGAAGGCCCGGATGTTTGTGAAGGTTTCTTCTAAGTCGGCGATCAGGTCTTCTTTCTGCTTGGTCTTGATGACAACATCGTCGACATAAGCTTCAACGTTCTTGCCGATCTGTGTCTGGAAACATCTTTGGATCATGCGTTGGTATGTGGCTCCGGCGTTCTTCAGGCCAAAAGGCATGGTGATGTAGCAATAGGCCCCGAACGGCGTGATGAACGATGTCTTCGGGCGGTGGATTCTTTTAAGCTGATCGATGATAGCCCGAGTAACAGTCCGGGAAGCTCGGGAGTTGGCAGCCATGGCGTTGAGTCGACGACTTGGTCGATACGAGGTAGCCCGAACGGATCTTTGGGGCGGCTTTGTTGAGGTCGGTATAGTCAACGCACATGCGCCATTGCCCCGTCTTCTTGCGGACCAGGACTGGGTTGGCTAACCAGTCGGGATGAAGGACTTCTTTAATGAAGCCGGCAGCCAAGAGCTTTGCGAGTTCTTCCTTGATAGCGTCTTTTCGATCCTGCGCGAATCTGCGTAATCGTTGTTTTATCGGTTTGGCGTCATCTTTGACGTTCAAAGAGTGCTCGATCACCTCCCTAGGAATTCCAGGCATATCAGATGGTTTCCAAGCAAAGACATCTTTATTATTTTGGAGGAAGGTGACGAGCGCGCTTTCCTATTTGGGATCTAGGTCGGCGCCGATTACGGCAGTTTTGGAGGGATCGGACGGGTCAAGGGAGATCTTCTTGGTCTTGGCGTCGCCGGATCCTGATTTGGCTATCTTCTTCGCGGGGACTTCGCCCTCTGCCGAAGTCGATGCAGCCAATCGGACTTCTTGTTGGCCACGTAATCTCTCGCGAGATTGGGCCATGTCGCAGCTCTCCTTATCGCAGGTGAAGGCTTGCTTCACATCGCTGCGAAGAGTGATGACGCCGTTGGGACCCGGCATCTTCATGCAAAGGTAGGTGTAGTGAGGGATCGCCATGAACTTGGCAAGCGCAGGCCTTCCGATGATGGCGTGATATGTTGTTTCGAAGTCGGCCACCTCAAAGGTGACGTTCTCCGTTCGGAAGTTTTCTCGGGCTCCGAAGGTGACTGGGAGGGAGATGTGCCCGAGTGGTGTAGAAGACAGCCCTGGGATGACTCCATGGAAGGGGGCTGAGCTTGCCTTTAGTTCGGCCCTCGGGATCTGCATCTCATCCATGGTCTTGGCAAACAGGATGTTGAGGGCGCTGCCCCCATCGATGAGGACGCGCTTAAGCCTGATGTTGCAGACCACGGGGTCCGGGGCGAGTGGATAGCGCCCGGGTGAACCACTCGGTCGGGATGATCCGAGCGGTCAAAGGTGATGGCCACTTCCGACCATCGCGATGCGAGGACTTCGGGTTGGGCGCGTTGACCTCCCGGTCGGTTAGCTTCGTTTCCTCTTAGACTCATAGGCTAGCGGGCCTCCGAAGATGTGGTTGAGTTCCCCCACTGGGTCTTGGAAAGGTTCGGCATTTTCAACCGCGTTGTTCTTTTTGGCGCCAGATGGGCCAGCCTCGTCAGTCGGCTTCTTGTTGAGCTGCGTCGCGTACTGTTCGGCGAACTGCTTGTAGATAAAACAGTCCTTCGCCGCGTGCTTATGGTTCGGATGATGGGTGCACTGGGCGTTCATGATGGCGTCGTAGGCGGCGACTCGGGGACGGCGTTGAGTGTTGGATGTTGCGGCCACTAAGTCCTCAGATCGGCGCTTGCGATCTTTCTGGCCCTGGTTGCCGCTGTTGCCGCCATCCTTCTTAGGATTACGGCTTCCTCCCGCTTGCTTGTCCTCCCTTCTATCGGGCCGGTCTTGACGGGCGGCCTTAATGGCGTCATTGGATTTGGCGTACGAATTCGCCGTCTCGAACATTTGCTTCACCGTCTTCGGTGGCTTGCGTCCGAACTTCCCGATGAGCAGCTCATCACGGACTCCCTTTTGGAAGGCGACGATGATGATGTCATCGTGATGTTCGGGATCTTGTTGCGCTTCTCGGAGAAACGACGGATGTAATCCTTCAGGGGCTCGTCTGGCTTCTGGATGACGTTGTAAAGGTCGAAGTGTGTGCCGGGCCTCTCGAAGGTACCTTGGAAGTTGGCGATGAAGTGATCCCTCAGCTCGCTCCACGAGCCGATTGAGCCTCTTGGCAGGCTTGTGAGCCAATTTCTGGCTGAGTTTGCGAGGGCCACGGGCGAGTAATTGGCCATGGCTTTGTTGTTGCCACCGTAGCTCGGATGGCAAGGGTGTATACGGTTAGCCAAGATTCGGGGTCGGTCTTGCCATCGTACCTTTCAATCCCTGTAGGCTTAAAGCCACTCGGCCAGTGCACTCGGCGGAGTTCAGTGAAGGCTGGTACTCCGTCGTCGCCGCTATCGGGTGATCCCCTCCGATCTTCCCGAGTGCGTCGGTCGTGCTCCTGGTAGCGGCGATCGAGGACCTCCCGCAGATCACTCGGCGGGGTCTTCGGTTGGCTGGTTGGATAGCTGGAACTGTTGCGGCGGACTCGGTGGTGGACGGGTGGACGTCCATGTCGCTTGTCACGGGAGTCGGCCGTCTGCTCCTGATACTTCAGCGTGGACTTGCGAGGTGGGCCTCTTGGCCTGGTCGTCGACCGAGCCGGCTCGGGCCTCCTATAGTCTCCTGACTTTAGAGGTGGAAGCGGCTCTTGTCTGGCGTTTCGGCCACAAATTCAGTCGGCCTTTGTGCCGAAGTGGTGGGATGGCCGTTAGCCGTGGCAGCGACGATGGTCTTGATTTTGTCAAGTATAGGAGTCACGTTGGTAGGAGCCGTCTCCATGACGGTGTCCAAGAGGGTAAGTGCGGCGACAGCGTTCTGCTGTGGCGTTTGGAAGATGTTGGTGTTGCGGACCCGTGTTTGGAGAATGGCCTCCTGGGCGGATCGTCCGGCTGCACGTAGATCCTGCTTTCTTTTGTCAACCTCGTCCTTGCGTTGTTTCTCCTCCTCGGGTGTCTTGCGCTCAAGCTCCACCCTGGCTCGCTCTTCTTCGGCAAGCCTTCTGGCCATGGCTGAGTCGGACTCGTCCAGCTCGGCCATGAGGACATCGAAGCACTTCGGCTTGTAGTCCATGCGGCAGTCGGAGTTGTCGGCTTCGTCAGAAGGGATGCCGTAGAGGTTGTCGAAGCTAGCGGAGCTGAGGTATCCATCGAGCTCGAAGATGGGCAGGAGCCGAAGGACGGGAGGATGACTGCAACCTCCTTGATCCCGGGTAACCCGGTCCGGATCGTTCCACCCGAGTCGAGCTTGGGGAGTAGGCTCCTTCGAGTGGATTGCCGCCAACTCGGGGGAGAGAAGCTTGCTGAAAATCTCGGCGACGTTTGGTAACCCAAACGGCACTGAGAGGTCTTCATCTGAGTAGATCGCTTCCGTCGGGGAGGCGAGAAGATTGGCGCAGATTTCGGTGGTATTCGGTAATCCGAACGGTGCCGAGTGAAGTCCGTCGTCGGAGAAAGTAGATTGCATCTTGGTCTCCAAGACGTTGTTGTAGATCTCGGCGCTATTAGGGAGCCCGAACGGCGCCGAGAGGGTCTTTCCTTCCGACTGGTTTGAGTCCGAGTCGAAGGAGGAGTCGTTGAAGAAGTTGGCGGCGAAGTCGCCGAATCCTGAAGGAGATCCCATTACGCTTGTCGGCGAGATTGTTGAAGAAGTCTCGACGCGCAGCCTCCTACCTGGCGCGCCAACTGTCGAAACTTGGTTTCGGCAATAGAATTTTTGGGGTCGCAGTCAAGATCGCCAAGCACAATGGGTTAGAAAAAGAAGAGGATTTAGACAGGTTCAGGCCCTCTTGTGAGGTAATATCCTACTCCTGTTTCGGTGGATTCGATCCGCCGAGTGTCTTTATTGATCTCGTGATCTAAGGCTCAAAGCTTAAGGCTGATCTAACATAGGATCTGATCTCTCCTATCCCTCAAGGGACGCCCCTTACCCCCCTTATATAGTCTTGGGAGGTGGGCTTACAGATCGGAAACCCTATCTTATTCTAAGTTGGTTTCCTCAATCTTACCAAACCGTGACTATAGGCCGATTGCCTTATCTCTATCGGCAATCGTAACACCCAAGTCAAGTTCGGCTTACAGATATGGCAGGCGCAATCTATCTCTACCTCCAGTCGGATGAGCTTACCATGTAGATACCTGATTGCCACAATCTCCACAAGTAGACAATAGGAATTAAGGCTAACTGATTGAAGGTACTAACTAGGAAGATGCCATTTATATATCCATATTATCCAGCAACAAAAGTATGTCCTACATGTGACGAAAGTGGTTTGCTCTCTTTGAGTGATACAAGATGACAATTCAACTCTTACGACTACCTGTCAAATCCACTCGTTAAAAAAACAGAGCTGTTTTCAGAGAGTTTCAGTTAATGAAATAATAAGACTGTATATATTATACTGACCATCAAACTCACAGTTGTATGGCCAGATGATCCATTAGAAACACCAAACGAGGATCTTTGAGAATTTGGAAAAGATCGGCACACTGTCTTAGTACAATTTGATTCTGTTAATTGTTTCATACTAGATAAAAAGGGAATTATATTGATACTCAGAATAAGTAGTACATTCTTTAGAATTATTTGTTCAACATAGAAAAGTAACTAACTAATTAGCATGCCAAACATGACAGCGTTTTAATCAAATCGCCAACGTGCAAGCTAGCAGCTATAGGCTTGTTGATCCCAAATCATGCCGAGTGTGTTGACTTGAAAAATCACGCGGTGGCTTGAGAGATCTGCTTAGCTTCAGTGTAAGTCCTAAAATAGATGAAGCACGGGCGTGCCAGTCAGTTTGATCCTGTCACTGACAAGATATACAAAGCAGCATAAAGCATATCAGCCAATAGACCGACAATCAAAACAACCGATCGGCTGATAAGCTGATAGCGTGATTTCGGCTGATGCCAATCCTTACCGATGTCAAAACAGTCGATCGGCTGATAAACCGATGGCGCGATTTCAGCCGATGCCGATGTCCAGACAAATGCAGTTAGGGTTTTAAATAATCGGCTATATGTCCGATGTAGATTCTGACACTTGTGTAAACAATGATATAAAGACAATCGGCTGATGATAATGTAATAAGATAATAAACCAATCGGCAGATAATGGTATGATAGAATAAATACTAATCCGATGGTTAAAGCATACATCGGCTGGAGGTCCGATGTCATTAAATCCAAATGATTAAGTAGTTAATGAAACCTTTGCTGTAATCGGCTAAATCCAACTTGTATATAATCTTTGTAACCGATGCAACGTCCAAATAACTCATCGGCTGACACCCCAATGAAACAATGATTGATGCCTACTGACTTAAATAAATCTAACTTACAACCACAACCTCGTAGGTCAGACATAACCAATGTAGCATAAGGTTGACGACTGCCTGATAGATTTAGACCAGCCGATATGACACCAATCAAAGTGGTCATGTGTTAAATTTAACCAAGACAGCAAAACTATCAAGGAAAAACTTAACACATCAGATAAGACCGGCTAACCCTTCGATGAAATATTAGCATGAACCTATCGGCTTAACGAAACTTAGATTATCAACAATAATCTAGTAGGTCGGACATAACCGATGCAGCACAAGATTGTATATGATAATTTAATATTCAATGAGCCGATAGATGTGTCTAATGTGATGGATATAACAAATCTATCTAAAGCGGCATTATGTTTACAGCAACATTGACTTGATTAGAATATCGGACCTAACCGAGAAAGTCCTAACTAAGTTGATGTACCTATAAACAGTAATGAAACCAAAGATAAAGATGATATACCTGGGCCGGTGAGACATTGGACTTACCCTTTTGCTGGAGATCAAAGCTGATGCAGCCCCGCGTCGGGTGCCAAGTTCCGTCGGATGATGAATAAAGTAGAAAAGTAAAAGGTGGCGATGCACCGAATTGTATTGATCGAGAGATTTTTTACATGAACCTCGGGCTTACATATTTATACCCGTAGGCTGACAAAGATCCTAACAGTTAATTCAAACTTTTCTAAAGATAAAAGGAAACAAACCGAGTCCTTATTGGACACTAATACAATTTCCTAAAGATAAAATAGAAAGCTAACAAACTCTTCCTAATTAATAGATACAAGTCACATCCTCCCTGAACTCGGTCTCTTCTGGATAAAATCTTCCCAAACCGAATCTAACGAGAATCCGACTGCTTGAGATGCTGATAAGAGAAAATCCCCATCGGCTGCTTGCAGAACTCTTAGCCGATACTAGCTCTGAGCCGATATGAACACTAGACGATGAGGACCCCTATCGGCTGATGCAGAACTCTAAGCCGATTCTAGCTTTAAGCCGATATGAACACTGAGCCGATGGGGACATCGGGGCTTACCAAATTCTGGCGTTACCAAGGCTATAGCTAAACATTTCCTCCCTGTGGCTTGGCTACCACCCAGTAATTAACTTCTCTGCAAAAGCAAGAATGTTAGGATCAAATGGTTATACCCAACAACACTATTTATAGATTATAAAGATCGTTGGTACTAAGTTATACGTGAGATTATGGTAAAAAAGATGGGGGACATGAATTTTTATACAGGTTACGGGTAATAACCCTACTCCTATTGACCAAAACCGGTGTTGCCATTATATATTAATATCTTACGATTACAATGTTAAGGATGACTTAATCTAATCTATATTAGTCTAGAGGTGTTAAGCTCTTATATGGTCAATGGCTAGCAATAGTCCACTTCCTCGAATAAGAATTTGATGATATTGTAGGTGCCTCTGGATCTCTCTTGTCGGCTTTTGTGGTTTTGTATTGGGCTTGTCTAGACTTGCCTTCGCTTATGTTGGCTTGTTTCTGCTTATGTTAGCTTGTCTTGGATTGTCTTGTCCTTTGTTCTCCTGAGGTTTTTGTATTTAAACCCTCAAGTACCTTCTTATCCAAGTAAAATTAGGGAGCCAAGTATGGATACGATTCGAATAGATCTTTATGGTGCCAAGTAAGACTGTCTTTTACCTTATCCGTAACACTTTCTATATGAGGTTTTATTCCGTATAAGACTTGATATACGATGGGCCCCGTCGAGCCTAATACATAAGTATGAGGTATCACATATTCAGGACATTGACAATAGCTCTCAAACTCTATTAAAATGTATAAGCCGATCACATTAAAATCCCCTAAGGTACTGAGTTGCCGGAATAACTTAGTCAGTATGGTAACCAATAAAGTTACATGCGAGAACTTTGAACTTTATGGAAGATGGAAGAATGTGGTTAGGTTTAACAATTTGGATAGAGTTCAAAACTCATGTGTATACATAATCTCGGCAGGGAAACCATCATTTTGTTTACTCTTTCTTTCTCCTAAAATACTCAGATAAACTGCTTAGAAATCATCAAGCCCCCGAGCATGTCAGGTAGCTCTATATATATAAGTATTTAATTGCAAGTAAATAAATGCATATAAAAATAGGCACCCTGTGCATATAATGCGATGTGAAGCACCATCTATAGTTACCTTATATAGGTTCTCAGATCCACACAAGATATGCGACAATGTTGCAGAGTTGTCGTTCTGAGTTTATTGTAGTTGTCACAGAGCCCAACCATCAAACAACTCTTTGACTTTGTTCTATCATGGGATATCTTCTTGTATATACTGAAACTTGAAGTCACTAATCCAGCGTCTATCTAGTCAGAATAAATTCTAACTATGGTGCGTCTTGGGACCAATATGTCTTATGCTCTGTTATCTTACATTCTTGAAATCAATTCTTAGAACAAATTGTTAAATAGAAAGCCCCCAAGGAAACGCTTAGGAGTAATATGATATAAATTAAAAGCATTGAAAATAAAGTGTATCTATGTATGACGATAGACAAGTACTCTCGCCATAGCATTATCAACTTTATGGAGTTGTATACTCTCCCTAACCCCCACCGGATTTGTGGGAATAATGTTCCTGCAAAAACAGCTTGCATTTCATATCGTGTAGCGTTGAAGGAATAGGTTCCTAGCCCCTAGCCATGAAGTTGAAAAAAAAAACAATTTCCGATTACATAGCTAGTAAATACATTAATCAGAGGATATAATTATACCAGACGGTAATTTATCGTATAGCCATGACTAGTTGTATATTGTTAGGCGTCCCCCACCCGATCCAAAATTTCTAAGACCCAGAGATTAGCCAGGTAACGTAAAGGCAAATAGGAAATATAAACTTCAACCAATGGAGACATTAACAAACAGGATCAACAGGTAAATATTGCATACTTAATATGTATAAAAACTTACATAGATTAATGCAGAAGGGTGGTAGGGTCACTACAATATCAGGTCGAGCGAGGACCAGGTATCGTTGTACTTCGATTACTTGTAAAGGTAGGAGGATCACTATGATCTCTAATCGAGTAAGGACCAGGTATAGTTATACCTCAATCACTCGTAAAGGTGAAAGGATCGCTACCACCTTTGGTCAAAGCGAGGACTAGATGTAGTCGTACCTCGACCACTCATAAAGGTGAAAGGATTGCTACCACCTCTGATCGAGCGAGGACTAGGTGTAGTCTTATCTCGACCACTACGATCTCTGGTCGAGCGAAGACCAAGTGTGGTCGTACCTCGACCACTCATAAAGGTGAGATGATTGCTACCACCTCTGATCGAGCGAGGACCAAATTTAGTTGTATCTCAACTATTTGTAGAGGAAGAGAGACTGCTACGATCTCTGATCTCTCCAAGACTAGATGTAGTTAGGTCTTAACCATCTTATGATATAACTTACTTCGCTAATATGAAATACGTTAAATATTTATAAATTATTATAGAAAAGATGAGCCATCAAAGTTTAAAGATAAATAGATTAGTGATAAGTATTTGAAGACGGGGAGAGTATATTAATTCATTCTTGTTAGAACCATTAACACTAAGCTAATCATGGTTATAGCATCATAATTAATCTTGTGCGCGATCAGCAGGGTGCACGGTATGTATGCTAGCTAGTGATGCTAGTTGCTAGATAAGACCATCTTTTTCTCTTTCTACTCTGTAGCAGTAGTTTTCTTATTCGTGATTCCAAGTGTCCTGTGAATCACATGCGCATAGCTTGCACAGTTACACAACATATGCCTCCTTTTAAATGCCGAAGCTACCAAAATGGGCTAATAATAGCCTGAAATTAAGTAGCCCCTTCACCGACAAAACCCTAGTTAATACTGTAGCATCAACAACCTAAATTTACTGTAGGGGAAAAACAGCTTGAATATAAGCTGAAATAAGTTGAACCCATACCAATGTCGCTAGTGAAGAGTTCGATTGCAGACAATTAGTTATGCCTAGTAAAATGCAAAAATCCCTTTGTTCTATAACCATAGGTAAATACATGCTGGTTCTTTCAGAAATAAATACTTCATTTCATATTATAACTTGTTTTAACATTTTAATTTTTTTACTAAGATTATAAAAAAATAGCAACACCTACAACACCAAATTAACACATGCAACAACAAATTAGTTTCATTAAATATAATATGAATATTTTTGATAATATACTTATTTTATGGTAAAAATGTTACCATATTTTTTATAAATTTGATCAAACTTAAAAAAATAAAAAAAATCAAAACGACTTTTAATATTATAAACGGAAGGAGTACTTAAATACTTTGAAAGTTGCGTGAAGACAATCAGTTGGATATTAAGGTTCAACTTCATTTCTTTTTTCATCAATTAGTTTATGCAATTCTGCCCAATGATATTGTGGAACAGAAATCAATCAGCTGTTAAATTTTACAGACAGTAGCTAACACTGTGGATTTATTTATTCCATAACCCATAAGAAGGTGTCATAATATGCACACACTACTAATTCAATATAGGAATTTAATATCACTTATATCTCATCATATCTTGGATGTCATGTAGAACACAAGTCTAATGCAAAAGTTGTCTTGTTTTTTTTCACCATTAAATCTTTCGCCAAATCATAACCAAATCATAAAAAAATCTTATGTGGCGGCTCATATAATCCAACATAAAACATCTTAAGGTCGAGTATTAGGACTGTGCCAATAGAAATGTGTGCTAGCCCAGCTTTCATGGACACCAAAGTAACTCTGCCCTTTGGAAAATTAAAGGCAGCCATACAGACACACAGTGATATCCAGCAAATTATATCGTCCTCTCTCCAAACTCTCTGCCTGGCCGGCAAATGCACGACAGATCACATGGAGTTCCAGTCCCTCAGGGCCAATCACATCTTGCGCAAGTACAGCCGTTGCTGGTATCTTCAACCATTCCTCTATTATCTCCTGGCCTGGTCCTGCTCAGCTTTTAACTGTAACGGTTAGTTCAGTCCCATATGTACGTATGGTTTCAGAGAGTTTGACTGTTCCAGAAATTAAGGGCAACAGACAGTTGAATGCAGGCTACTAGACATTACCTGGTAATTTTCTGCCTTTTTGTGGTCATTGTAATTAATTATTGACAGGAGATTACACATGCACAGCTCCATTTCATCTGCAATGTCAGACGCTGTCAAGATTAAGGAGTAGGAATTTTGTTTATAGGAGGGACGAAAATGTGAGTGATGGATAGCATGATAAAATAACAGGTGTGATATTGATGAATGACTGCAGCACCATTAGACTAATTGCTATATATATTTTTAATTTAACAGCAGCATGGCCTGTTTGTAACTAAAACAGAATAGTTTTCATTAAAAAAAACTAAAGCAGAACAGCACAAGGTCTACAGCATACCAAGTAAACTAAAGCTAGCTAAAAGCAATGAGAAAGATCAGAAAACCAGAATACTTTGCAGCGCAATTCTGTAATATAATGTGCTTATAATGTATAGCATGAAAAACTGCAGCACAAATTAGTTCCAAGAAACGCACAAGAATTAACTATCGGAATTAGACCAAAGCCTCGCTTGTTACTCAAATACAATTGTAAAATCAAATTTGGTGCTTCCACATAACAACGGGGCCAGGGAATCTTATCATACCTGTGCTTCCATTAAAGTGAGAAATTCAATTTTGCCACCACAGCATGAAATCCAGCTCGAGGCATAGTTAAGTCTCCTGAGTAGGTGGCAAGCACCGATCCCAATTAAATCAGCAGACTACCGGGGAGGAAATCCATTCTGCACCGAAAGAAGACTGTCCAATATCCATGGAAGCTAAAAATGCCATGGCCTCACCCTAAGCTACAAATTTGGACACAGATTTGGGTTAAAGAACTCACAATGGGAGCTTCATCCTGTGAATTGAAAGCAGGCAGATCACCGTCATGCTGAACTAGCTGGACGAATCAAACCATTAAATGATAGACAACTACTAACAGTGTCAATGGAACTGTAGAGCATCTTTTGCATGTTGAGCATCTTTTGCATGTATATATAGGCACACAAAGGCAATTCAGTTCATCAGCTCAAGCACCTCAACCAGTTCAGTCATCCATTCTGTCTTCTCTGCAGATACTGAGAGCCAAGATGAGTGGCAAGGTTCTTCTGATCAGTTCTGTCCTGGTGGGGTTCCTTTCTCTGAGCTCATGCAGGAGCCTGGGAGAGTTGTCTGGACAGAAGACCTACTCTTCTACTCCTCAGTGTATTTTTCTATCCCCGTACCTTCTGTGCTATTACGCCATTATTATATGTATCTATTATGGGCAATGTGGCAATGTTAAAGAACACTGCATCTAGCATCTAGTTAGTTAATGCAAATACAAAACAATTAGAATTATGCAGAGCAACTAAGAAAGTAAGCAACTTCATGCATCCGCTCCCACTGATAACTACAAGTAGTGCTAACTTACTGTTAACTAGGATGTTCTATAAGGTGCGTTATATCACATTTGTTTGACCATTTTACAGGACAGCAAGGATATGCCATACTATTTTTTATGTCTTTCAGAATTCACAGTTATAATAGATGTGATATTGTATATGTTACCAGATGGTAGCTCCCCAACTCCGTCATATGGATCAGGTGGTGGTTACAAACCAACACCAACCCCAACACCAGCTTACGGCTCTACACCAACACCATCTTATGGCACTACACCAACACCATCTTACGGAACGACACCAAGCACCCCCAGCACACCTTCACCTGATGTCCCTGAAATTCCGACAAAGCATGATTTCTGTGGATCCTGCGAGTAAGAGCCAGTATATGAGTTCACATTATCACATATCACAAAGAACCAAGTCTAAAATGGTTTTACTTTTTTCCCTCAAATTACAGTTTTTGGAAGAACCACCCAGATGTTATCATCGCAGCTATTGGGTCCCTTGGCAACATTGGCAAGACACTCGGTACTGCTTGCAGTTTGATCACTGGCAAGAAGCTAGAAAATCTTCATGATGCACTTTCAAACACTGGAACTGATGGTACTGGTGCTCTGCTCCGTGAGGGAGCAGCTGCATACCTCAACTCCATTGTGAACAAGAAATTCCCATTTACCACCCAACAGGTCAAGGATTGCGTCGTCGTGGCCATGACCTCTGATGGTGCTGCTTCTTCCCAGGCTGAGATCTTCAAGAAGGCAAATGATTACCACTACAAGTACTAGTTCAAGAGGTGTTTCCTGGCTAAATTATTTGCTCCTATGTGTTTCTTCATTGATGTTATCTTGCTGTTTGATAAATCTATTGTATTCTTTTGGTTTGCAATGTAATATCACCATCTAAGATATTTGATTTTTATAAATCCGTCACAGATGGCACTGCAAGATTTTGCTTTGGTAACCTATAAAAGTAAGCTATAACGTAGTCACAAGATCACACCATAACTATGAGATATTTGTGACTGCTGTAGCACTGTCTGTTTCTTGGTTTTACACTGACAAAGAATTGTAACAATAGCTGAACATAAAAGTACATGGCTGAGGAGTACCTCTGGTTCATTGATCTTGAAGAGTGAACCTCTAGCAGAAAATTCCAATATTCTGATCTTTCCTAATATACCCAACAATAATTCGGCAGAGATAAATTACATTAAGAAAACCAAAAACGAAAATAAGAGGGCTAAAATTGAATGGAGAATGACATAGGAAACTTATGACAAGAAGAAGGGTCACTTATTGAAGGGAAAGTTACTGGTGAATCGGTGATGCTTTAGCATCAAGATGGATGATAGATAACTGACAGTATCTGTGGGTTTGTTTGGTTTATAGCCAATGTAATTACCAAAAAATTGGCTAGCCAAAATATGGGCGCTACCAAAATTTTGGTAAAGTTAGGTTGTTTGGTTTATTGCCAAAATTTTGGTAGAGCTACTTTGGTAATTGTTTGGTTTGAGGCCAATTAGAGAAAAACCAACATATATTGCCAAATTTTAGGCATTGGCATCTGTTGGCATTCCAAATTTTTGGCAACAAATCAAGCAGTAGAAAAATTACATTGACCTTGCCAAAATTTTGGTATGGTTGAGAATGGAAGCAAAACAAACACATCCAGTATATACATGGAGGCAATACAATAAAACAATAACTTGTACTTATATAAATACATGCATATTGGCATTGATAAATCATTTAAGCAGACTTAGCGGATTGCTCAGCTGATTGATAATTTATTGATGAAATCGCAATGTGCACTTTTGTGTAAAATAGTGCTTCAAGTAACAGAGTACTGTCTTTGCAAGACAATATTACGATTTACTTGGAAAAGACAAATTGCCTATCGATATCTTGGTAATGATTAACTGATCATGGTATCCAGTGGAGTTATATTCAACAGGAACGTGAGATACTTCCTTAACAAGATAACTGCAAAATCCTATATAATAATTTCAGTATACACACTATTACACTACTAGCTCTGTTTTCATATTATAAGTCGTTTTGATTTTTTTTCTAAGTCAAACTTCTTAAGCTTTGACTTAAGTGGGCATTGTGAATGGTAAACTGCGAGAAGAAGCCTTACAAGGTTTTCCTCCAGCTTCCCATCTCTTGAATCATTGATTGTGAATTCCATTCCTTAAAATCAGAAGCATCGGCTGCATCCACCATCAAATTGCTTGCTTCTAATCAGTTTCAATAGCTATGCCACTGGAACACTTTCAGCTCTTATGATCCATATGAGACTCAAACCATTCGAAGATTTCCCCATTCTTGAGGCTGGTAAACTCATGGTATGCATATGCAAGATTCAGCTCCTCCGTGACATGCCTCTCCAGCCGGAACCCGTCCGGCAAGACCTTCGCCTCCTCCGCCGCCTTCTTCCACGGCGTACTCCTCCCATCCTTCTTCAGAAACCCCTTCTCATCCACGAACCCCTTCCGGCGAAGCACATCGACCAGCGCATCGGCGACGGTGCGGGTCAACCCAGGTATCCTCGCCGCCAAGAACTGGGCGCTCACGGCGAACTCGCCGCATTGGATCTCCCGCACGCTGACGCGGCTCCCCTTGAGCTTGCCCATGTTCGCCGCCACCTCCCGCGCCCTCTCGTCGTCCTTGGGCATGTGCACGAACAGCGCCGGCGGGTACCTCGCTGGGATCTCCTCCATCCCGGCGAACACGCCCTCGGCGATCATGATGGCGACGCTACTGAACCTGACCCTCGCCGCCAGCGCGGAGAGGAAGTACCCGCCGGAAGAGGCGCCGATTCCGACGAGCGGGAGGCCGGCGAGCTGGGGGTGCTTCTCCTTGACCCACCACTCAATGAGGGACTCGACGGCGGCGAGCTCGCCTCCGTCCCCGGTGGCGAGGGACCAGCACTCCGAGCGGCTGGACACCGCGAGGACGGCGTACCCGCGGCGGAGCGCCTCGCGCGTGAAGCGGCGCTCCTCGGGAAGCCCCGTGCAGCGCGGGCACCCCGGCGAGGCGTCGAAGAAGTCGGTGGCGCGGATGGTGCATCCCGGGGCCACGAACACCGCGGCGCGCGGAGGGGTCGTCGGCGACAGCTGCCACAGCACCTCGTTGCCGCTCCTCCGCTCGACCCTCGCGTCGAGGCGGACGGCCGCCGCGCCCGCGCCATCGCCGGCGGAGGCTAGCTGCTCCGTGGCGGCGGGAGAAGAGCGCGGGAGGAGGAGGACGGTGGCGAGGAGGACCAGCGCGCAACACGACGCGATCAGCGCCGCCGGCCTGCGGAGCTGCGGGATTCCGGCGAGAAAAGCGGCCATTTCGCCGGCGATTTAGGCGGCGGCGCTAATGGAGAGAGAGAGATCTTAAGCTCCGGATGGATTAGAGCCGGAGATTAAAAGTTGACTTTTCCCCACCCGTTGACTCCATCGGGAGGAAGAATGAACTCAACTGGACCGTCATCTCCTCTATGCCTGTTTGGGCGGCCTATAATAGTTATGGGCCATACACGACAATTGCCCAGATTGAGGCCCACGAACGAGACGTAGAAATTAGTTCAACGTTTCGGTCCAAACACGTGAGCCCAAAAACATCCTTGGTTGGTCCACTTGTCTCAGGAATTTTTAGCATTTATAATTTTTATTTTTTAAAGATTTACAAAACTAATTAGTTTTGGAAATTTACACAAATAGTCTTCTCCCGCTCTCGGGAGGGCGAGATTTAAAAACGTCCTCCCGAGGGTGTTTTATTCGACGTGCGACGGTCGTTGGTGCCGTCGCCGCACGGGGAATATTTGCACGCGCCCCTTCCCGTCCTTACCAAGGGCGTTTTTTCTCTGTTCAAACAGGGGGTCGCCTGCAAAAAGGGCGGTCGCCCTGATTTTTTTGCAGGCGTCCCACTTCTCACTCTTACCAAGGGCGTTTTTGCCCTGTTGAAATAGGGGGCCGCGTGCAAAAAGGGCGGCCGCCCTGGCTTTTTTGTAGTCGGCCCCCTTTCCGCCCTATCAGAGGGAAAGACGTTTTTTAGCTGGACAGATATAAGCCGAGAGTCAAAGATTTTCTCCTCATTTGCGGCCTCCCAAATCCAAAAAAAAGAAGAGAGAGGGGTGAGGAAGATGAAGGAGCGCGACGAAGCCCTGCTGGATTACGTACTCCATCCGAGGTAAATGCAATATCCCGTCGTACTTTTTTTTGTTAGTTAGTTTGTAAATGCAATATTAGGGAAAATAAAATTTTTTAATATTTGAATAGTTATTGAATATTTAGTTTTAGATTTGTAAAACAGATGATTTAATTTAGATCAACTTAGATAATTTAATTGACATCAACATAGGTAGAATAGATAGATCAATTAAGGTAGAATATGTTCGGATCTATGTGTATATTATGTGAGTAGATGTTAAGCACTATGAATAATCGTACGTATAATTTCGTTGATAATCAAAATATGTGTAGATATAAAGTATGATTTAATTTAATTTAGTTTATAAAATTTGTCAAATTTAAATGAACGAGGTACAATTGGCGGTAGATCAAATGAACAAACCGATTCGGGATATTTTAAGATGTAGACCAGAGAACATATTGTTAAAGAAATTAACTTAGGCACAGAATCATCTAGGCAACATATTCGTAGTATGGAATAAACTCAGTTTCAATTTGTTTGTCAGGCACTATGGCAAGTAAGATCATATTTCAGATAGTTCACGGTGAAGGCAACGTTAGATACGGTCCAGAAGGTGTAGATCTGTCAGAATTTAGGATGAAATCGAAGGGCATCGATAGGCCAGCTGAGAAAACATTTGAGTCAGTCTATAGTTGGTTGCTACGTGGATTTAAAGTGGATACAAGAGTGAACACAATGTCTCTATCCGTTGTAGTAAGTCGTGCAACAAAAGGATATTATTGGGAACTTATGCCTATAGATAACACTGAGTCGTGGAGACGTTATGTGGACATGGCACTTGAAAGGTCCTGGCCCCTTATTATTTTTGTGGCATTGCACGAAATCGATAGCAGTAATACAATGCAAACAGAGTATGGTGAAGGTCCGAGCAATGAAGCAAGCTTGGAGGAGGCGATTGGCGTGGCGGATAAGGGGGAGAGAATCGAAGCAATTGTTGAAGAAATAGAGAGGGAGGATTCTGAAAATGAGCAGGCGGAGGGCGATGAATCATCAGACGAGGAAGAAGATGTCATGCCCGTCGATTGGGAACAAGCTGATTTCTCTCAGCTTGTTATTTCGGAGGGGCAGCATGTTTCATTTGAATACAAGGATAACGAGGTCATCCAGGGTACTAGGTATGCTCATAAGGAAGACATGAAAGAGACAGTGAAGCATTGGGCGGTCTCTTTGCATAGAGAGTTTAGGGTGGTGAAGTCTACGAACTATGTGTATGATGTGAAGTGTATGAAGGATGATTGTCCATGGCGCGTTCATGCATACAAGGGGAAATGGAGTGACTATTGGAAAATGAGCATTGTTGATGAGCACACATGTCTGTTGCCGGGGGTAGATAAGTACCACCACAACATCACCTCGGCGTTTGTTGCCGGTGAGATGTACAGTCATGTTGTTAAAAACACGGACTTTGAACCAGGCTCCATTATTAGGCACATTGAGAACATATTCAAGTATACTATCAGTTATTCCAAGGCTTGGAGGGCGAAACAAAAGATATTGGAGATGAGGAATGGCACATTTGAAGCATCGTATGACAATTTACCTCATCTGTTAGCCACCATTGCTCAGAGAAACCCCAATACCTACTACGACATTCAGACCTTTCCATCATTTACTGAATCGAGCAAGAGCGTGCTGCAAAGAGCCTTTTTCTCGATTGGTGCTTGCATCAACGCATTTGTGCACTGTCGCCCTGTGCTGTGCATAGATGGAACCTTTCTGACAGGCAAATACAGAGGTCAGATACTGACGGCGATTGGAGCAGATGGGAACAACTAGGTGTTACCTATGGTGTTTGCATTTGTCGAGAGTAAGAACACCGAAAGCTGGTATTGGTTCTTGGAGAGAGTTTGATGCCAAGTCGTTCGTATGAGGACCAATGTTTGTCTCATTCATGATCGTCATGCGGGCATGCTGAGGGCAATCGACTATATTCAGAATGGTTGGCCGGAGAGGGGACTTCCAGCTAGGTGGCATGATGTTTGGAGTAGGTGGTGCATGCAGCATATGAGAGCCAATTTCTACAAACAATTCAAGAACAAGCACCTGATGGATCTATTCAAAAGGCTATGTGGTCAAAATCAAGAGAAAAAATTCAATGAGATGTGGAGAAGGTTGGATGAGCTGACAACGAAGCAAACCGACGAGCAATCTCGTTTGCCACAGGTTGGCGAGCCTGCAGTACCTCTTGGTCCATTGCATAATGACCCGCCAACAATGATAAGGAGGTCTGCACCATCAATACGTAATTTCTCCCACTGGATAGAGAATGAACCGAAAGAGAAGTGGTCTCTGTTGTATGACACTGACGGAGCTCGATATGGTATAATGACAACCAACCTGGCCGAGGTGTACAACTGGGTGATGCGAGGAGTTTGGGGGCTTCCATTGGTGGGTATTGTGGAATTTATCCTTCATGGCACTCAGGCATACTTTAGGAATAGATTTAAGAAAATATCCCCTTTGATGGTCGATAACAACATTGTATTTGGCAACGTGGTGACGAAATATATGCAAGACAAAATTCTAAATGCTATGAAGCACAGAGTAATCCCCCAAGGAACCCAAGTTCATAGGTACGAGATCATGTGTGTCGACAGGAGAAGGCGCAGCATCAACCGTGTTCAAGTTGTGCAGGAATGTGTGCTTCATGCGGATGGTGGTTGTAGTTGCAGCTGTATGAAGCCAAAGCTTAGACATCTGCCTTGCTCACACGTCCTTGCCGCAGCTGGGGATTGCAGCATAGTTCTCGATATCTATGTGTCACCGTACTATAGGAAAGAATCAATTTTTCATACGTGGAAGGAGGAGATATATGGTTTTGGGATATCTGGATCGTACACAACACTGAGGCCATAAGTGTTCTACATTCCAGATCCGTCGAAGTTAAGGCTGAAAAAGGGACGTCATCAGTCGAGATGCATCAGAAACGACATGGACGAGTCGGAGGCCAGGGGAAGGACCCTACGTTGCAGCAAATGCGATGAGCACGGACATACATACAAAAAATGTCCGAAGAATTCAGAAACTTCAACCGTCGCAGGTGCAGGTCTATCCGAACAGTCCACCGACGGCAGCCGTCCATCGGGAGAAGGAACAACAACGAGGCGACCACGTCCTAGACGTGCTCGTGCGGCGACTACGTCGTCCGCTGGCGATGCAATTGCTTGATTATTTTCTTTGCTCCTATCAATCTAGTGGTGATCCAAAATTTGTAACATTTATTATGTTGTTGCCATCTGTCGTGCATGTAATATTTATTATTGTGAGACATGAACTATTCTATTGTTGTTGTGATATTTTTATGTTGTGTTTGGTAGTTTGAATTACGATGTGTAATTTTTGCAATGTTCAGATATAATGGACCATTTATGTCATTTATTCATATTGTTTTGTTTTTTCCTTATAAATTGCTTACTACGTATTCATGTATTCATGCGGGTATGGCGGACGATACACCGGCTCTTTTCGGTAGGTCGGTCGACGGGGTGCACGAGTCGTACTTGTCGGCAGTGTAGGGTGCTAAGCTGACCACCTTTCGTCCACGCCCGTCGCGCGAGTTGTTGCGTGTCGATCCGCGACATGTCCAGTGGTACGATCATACTCTTTTGATTTACGACAGTAATATTATACTTGACACTAATATTACACTTGATGGTATGCAGGTTGCGTGAGTCTGGCCTGATCGCAATTTGCAGACTTGTTGAGGCGCGTGCCAATGAGCACGACCAGGCGAGATGATGGGATGCGGACCGGTCCCTGATAGCTGCTTTGGTGGATCGGTGGCGTCTGAGACACACACCTTCCATCTTCCTTGTGGGGAGATGGCAAAGCCGACGGCAGCGTCTCGTCACTGCTAGAGGGCTACCACTAGCCGAAGAGGTTGTTCGGCCTGTGGATGCTATTGGTGGATGGAGGGAGGACATCACTGTGCGATTCGCTCAGGTGATGAGGCTACCGGGGCTCCCAGATGTTTAGGCGATCTATCCTTACACGACCACCGGGCCTACGAAGACTTGGATCATGCAGTTCACAGTAAGTTAACTTGAAGACTTCGTTATTTTTTATTCATGTTATGATTGTTAACATGGTTTTCTCCTTTTGTAGGCCGACAAGCTCCACCTCGACGCCGATGAGTACTCCGTGCGACGCTCGTTAGAGGCGTACCTGCTCTGGATGTTCGGGTGGGTGATGTTCAACAACACGTCGGGAAACACTGTAGAGAGGGGCTTATCCACTATGCCCAGTCGATAGCAGACGCGGAGATAGGCTTCGTGCCTCAGTGGAGCTGGGATTCAGCAGTACTCGCAGTGTAACATCCTGAAAATCGAAGGAACTGAAATCGGAACATAAAAATCGGAACTTTCAAAAACCTTCGCTCGTTGCTTCTTCCTCGGGTTTGTTGCGTCTTATTTGTTAGCTCAGTTGCATAAATTTAGTCGTGATCAATTCCCTTTCGGTGTTCTTGGATGATTTGGAGTTTGTCGGAATGAAAAATGCGAAAGTCTGTATTAGGGATTTTTAAAAAAAGAAATCGGAGAAGTAGGATTTATGAAAATGCGATTTGGGAGATATAAAATAGTAATTGTGGTTGGGAGAAGATAAGTTAGGACACAAAATAAATAATAAAATATTTGGGAGTCGTAATCGAAATCCGGAAAATTTTGGAAAATAAAGGGGTGAATATTGAAATTAGAAAAAGGGATTTTAAATAAATAAATATGAAAAATAATGTGGGAAAATAAAAGTGGAGAAAAGTTGAAAATATTATATTAAAAATTATTTTTGAATTATAGGAATTTATTTTGGAATTTTTAGAAGAGAGGAAAATAGAAATGGGAAATTAAAATTGAAAATCGGGAAAAATAGAAAATTGCACTGTTCATTGCTCATCAAGTGTTCGCGCCGTCGGCCCGGCCGCGCGCCGCCGCGCGTCGCCTCGCGCCGTACCGCGCCCACGCGCGCCACGCGCCGCGCCGCGCGGCCCGCCCGCCGCGACCCACGCCACGGCCCCGCCCGCGCCCGCCGCCGCGCCACGCGCCGCCGCGCACGGCCTCCCGCGCTCGCGCCGCGCGTGCGCCGGCCCCGCGCCCGGCCCGCCATTCCGCGCGCCGCGCGTCCGCCGCCGTATCGACGCGCCGGTCCCCCACCCCGTTTCCCTCCGGGCCGCACCCGGTTGCGCCTATAAAGGGGAGGGGCAAACCCCCATTTCTCCCCGACCTCACCGCCCTAGCCTCCCTCCCTCTCCGGTCTCCCCTCCCTCTCCCGAGCGTCGCCGCCGTCGCAAACTGCCACGAGCCGCCGAGCACCCTAGCCGCCGTGCGCCGGAGCTCCGCCATCCTCCCCTTGCCGTTGCTATCACCGGTAAGCCGAGCCGCCACCCCCTTTTCGCGTTTGCGCCGGCCGCCGCCGTGACGAGGAGACAGAGGGACCGGTGTTCGGTCGAACACCTTGTGGGCCGATGAATAGTGCGCTGAGAAAAGAAAAAGAAAAAAAGAAAAAAATAGGGAAAAATTTTAGAAAATTTGGAAAAATATTTTGGGAAGTTTTGAGTAAAATTTTGGGCAAAATAAATTATTTTCTTGCATGATTTCTCGGTGAAAAATTTGGAAATCAAATACGGACTTTTCCAAATTCCGTTTTGCGACGTTTTTGAATCCGAATTTCGTTTAAATCTTTCTCGCCATTTAAAAATGCTCCTATTTTGTGCTCGGACCTTCAAAACCTCTAGCACCAATCCCTCCACGGATATTTTCAAATCCGTTTTCTTGAGTAAATCGCGATCGTCGCTTTGCGAAAACCCTAAGTCGTCGACCCGATGACGAAACTTGGAGTTTTCCGGGGCGATCGTAGTACAAACTTAAGTAGGAAGTTGGGCTTAGCGCTTGGAATCGTTTCTGAGACTTTTTCGAATTTTTTTCGACCTTTTTGGTGTTATATGGGATTCTAATCGGAAACGATTGATTTTTCGCACGTACAAGTAGCACCTGAAGAGACCGGCATCGACCCCGTTGAAGACACCACCCCTCAAGCGTGCGAGCAAGGCAAGTCATCACACTCTTTGAACATATTGATCCTACTTTGTGAAATGATGTTGATTTCAAATTACAAATTGCATACTATACACAAATGAGTACCTATGCTTGATATACCCTGCATTGATGTTGATCACCATTAGAATTATTCTTTGTAACCTTCGATGTGATATGACCGGAGGCTAACTTCGGTAAAAATGCTTAGCCTTGCTTATACTAGATCCCTCCATACTCATGATTTTACAAGAAAGCTTTGTGCTCGGGCAACTACCTTAGGGAAGGTAGTTGAAATGCGGCCTGTGGAGACATGAGCGCCACATGGCCATGAGATTGATGAACTAAGTTTGATGAAAATTGAAAGTACTATACAAATGTTTTAGACTGGGGCGGCCGGATGATTTGGGTGGATTCCGGAAAAGGCAAGTGCCGACCCTGGTCAATTAAGGACCGAGCCATGAGATAGCGGAAACGAGCGAACAACCGTACTTCTCGAATGGGTATAGACCTAGCTGACTAGATAGCCGAGCGGAGGCGGTATCCTTGCATAGATGGTTCTTTATGATGTGGTTTATGTGATGAGGATGAGGCTGCGGCCTATGCTGTGAATGGTGGAATTAAATCGATATTAATTGAACTTAAAGATTGAGAAAGTTTTCTCTTACCCCGGGTGCGCCAGAACTCCTCTCACTGCTAGAAAATGACGGCTAGAGTGCATGAGGGCTTAAGTTCATAGAGCGGGTACTGCCAAAGTGAGGTTATCGAAAGGCTTTGCCGTGACCGTCTCATGTGTTGGGACGTAGGCTCATTCGTTGGGCTGTCGCGGAGTACGGGTAAAGTGTACATCCACTGCAGTGTGAGTGAATCAATCTATTCGAATAGCCGTGCTCGCGGATATCGAGCATCGTGACAAGACTTTCGCTTGGCTAGACTTTAAACTTAAAACTGCTGGGATGGGTTTGCATGATGATTTCATTCGTTGGTGGATCAACTTCTCGAGATGCGAGAAGGGGTGGATTCCCAGAAAAATCATGACGATTCGGAGGCGGGAAGCCATCCTTGGAATCACGATGGATGGTAGACGAACCGTCGCCGAATTAATGAACTATGGAACTAAAACTTGATTTGGCTAGTTGTTAGGCTTGTGAAAAGAATTGTGAAAATTGGCTTTATGCAAAAGAGCTCCAGCCATTCCTTGAGTAACCCTATCATATGCATCAATTCCGTGTTGGCTTGCTGAGTACGGTTGGTACTCACCCTTGCTATACGCACAAACCTTCAGATGGTGGTAATGAAGAATTGGAGGATCCTTACGCTTACTACCAGGAGGGTGATGGAACTGATGGCGCTTACTAGGTCTTAGCTCCGGTCGTTGCCTGTGGCAATTGACATGCTGCGGCCTCTATTCCGCTGCCGTATCTAATTTCTGCTTTTGTGTTGTATCCGGACCATAAGGTCCTGCGTGTTGAACATTGCCTTCGGGCCTATTGTTGTAATAATATCGCTGTAAGACTATTCGTGCATGTGCACCTGATTATTCAGTACTGTAATTCGTGGGTACCAACTACTCGATCCAGGGAAATGGTACTAGGAACACAAAAGATTCCCGTTCAAAACGAGGGTCCACGGCGGTATCGAGCCATGCGACCGTAGGATAAGGCCAAATGGCGCCCTACCCACGACTAGTTGGCTAAAGGGATGTATCCCTACGTAGGACCATTTCCAAACTATTATTTCTGAAAATACAAATATACCTTTTCTACTTCGTATTTCCTCTTCTTTACCAAATGGTTTTGATGATATCTCTCTCCCTCTAACCCTAAGTTGCCTTCAAAAGCGGATGTCGAACCATGACGGAGCCTAGGAGATCACCATCCCACAAGACGAGGGATTTGTGGCACGGCTTCGAGTCCTTCTTGTGGTGTTTAAGATATCCGGAACCACCCACCTACCAAATCAAGAGGCATGGCTCAAAGGATATCCAGCATGGGAGGTGGCCGTTTCCGTGGAAGCCCGCATGGGAAGTGAAGCACCTTTCTGCTTTCACACCCGCTATCACCGAGATTAGCGGAAGTAGCCATTCAAGATGCGGCCCGCGAAGCATTTCTTCGCCTTAATGCGATACACCGTGCTGAACTTACAGTGACAGAGTTCGTGCACCATCCCTATCGCGAGGAAGGCAACCCAGTTTGCACCGTGGAAGCCACCCCCTGCTGCTACAACCCTATGGTCACACGTCTATCACGCTGGGAGGGCGACGGCGGATGACTGCTACGAAGAGGCCTTGCTTGAGATCAACGACCAGCAGCAACGCCTCAATGATCTGGTCGAGAGCCACCAGGGCTGTGGGGATCAGATCAACATGCTACAGACTCAGCTGCAAGCCAACGGTGCCCAATATGAGCAACTCTCGGACCGCTACATGGCCCGTGGGGAAGCTCTGGTAGAGCTAGAGGAGCAGCTCAGGAAGAGCAAGCAGCAAGTCGACCAGCTGGAGGAACAGTTGCGCTCCCGCCCTGTCCATGCTGCAGGTACTTCCACCGGAGTTGTACCAACACCTTCTGCTCCTGTGCCCGACCACTATTACCTTATGACTCCAGCATGCTTGGATACCTTTCAAGCCATGATGGAGCAAGCTTTATGTTGAGCACGAGCGGCGCCGTGCACGATAGACCCCATTACGCCACGTCCATGGGACCCACCTCGAACTCCGTAGCAGTGCCATCCGAGCCTGGATCGGGAGAGGAGAACCCCATCCAGATCCACACCGACTCGGAGTCTGAGGCGGAACCTATGGAGGTCAAATGGGAGTCCAGCGACACCGATCCAATGGAGGAGGAAGCTCCCACCCGTCGCCTGACTCACACCGGAGGTCCCCTCACCCGCAAGACCGCTCGCAAGAGTACACGGCCACCGAGCGGAAGACTCGGCATGACTCCGAGGCCACCACCTCCGAGCCATGGGGACTCCGATTTGCTTAGCGAGGATCACCCTCTTCACGCACGCTCCTGCGGATGGTTGGACGATTAGGCGGGAGGACCACCCCAGCTTGATCTCGCTCTGGACGGTTCGGCAGCAAGGACCACACTCTATCCCCCTTAATAGTTAATGTAGTAGGACGATGTAGTTGTTGTGTCATGGCATGAGGGACTGTGCATGTACGATCCGTGTACCCTTTGATGTAATATGATGGACCTAAGTATCGCTTTGTGGTATCCTAATTAATGAGCTTATTATTTTACCATGCTTGTTGGTTGAAGATCATTTTAAAAAACAACTTGAATAAAAATCACCTAGGAACCATGACCTTAACAGGTCCGATCTCTTAATTCATCTATCTTCTTCGGATGGCGCATCGCCGCGACCACCAACGAGAACCCACGGAGCCCAACCCCTCCACTGGCGGAGGTTATGGCTTCTAGACCCGATTGCTCTCAAGCAATTGCCAACAACCAGGGAAGTCGAGGAGGATCAAGTTTAGGAGAGTTCATCCGAGCTAAGCCACCAACCTTCTCCACGGCCGAAGAACCCATGGATGGTGAGGATTGGTTGAGGGTGATCGAGAAAAAGCTAACTCTCGTCCGAGTTCGGGAAGCAGATAGAGTTATCTTCGCCACTAGCCAGCTAGAGGGTCCCGCAAGTGACTGGTGGGACACCTACAAGAAAACGCGAGCTGAAGATGCCGGAGAACCGACATGGGAAGAATTCACGGCTGCGTTCCGTGAAAATTTCGTACTAGCTGCAGTTATGAGGATGAAGAAAAATGAGTTCCGCAGGCTGCGCCAAGGAAACACCTCAGTGCAAGAATACCTGAACAAGTTTACCCAGCTTGTCCGCTACGCCACAAGCGACCTGGCAGACGAAGAAGAGAAGATGGATAAATTTATCGAGGGACTAAACGATGAGATGAGAGGACCGATGATCGGACAAGACCACACCAGTTTCCAAAGCCTCATCAACAAGGTCGTACGGCTTGAACATGACCAAAAGATGGTAGAAAATAACCGCAAAAGGAGGCTCGCTATGGCCCGCCCATTTCGGGGAGCGCCACAACGTCCCAAGGGAGCCACCCCGTCTGGATGGAAGCCAAACGTTCGGCGGCGGTCGTTTCCCCGCTCCCGACCATGTCAGCAGGCCAGCTACACCTCAGTTTCGTACACCGACGCCAACCCTAGCCGCTCCAGGAAGAAGGAAGGTGAACTGCTTCAATTGTGGAGAATTGGGGCACTACTCCAACAGCTGCCCCAAACCACGCAACACTCCTGTGTGCACCGGCGCCAATGCAACGGCCGTTCGAGGAACCCCCACCCCTGCTGCAGGACGCGGTCTGTTCAGGACCCCGCTACCCAACGAGGCTGCCACCGGGTTTCGACGTGGCCAGGTGAATCATGTGCGGGCTGAAGAAGCTCAGGAGAACTAGAGCGTGCTGATGGGTATGTTCTCTATCAACTCTACCCCAGTTAAAGTCTTATTTGATTCTGGAGCCTCGCATTCATTCATATCTTCCCAAGCAAGCAAACAACACCACCTACACCAAGTAGCACTTAAGAGACCTATGTTGGTACACTCACCTGGGGGAAACATAACCGTACCCCATGCTTGCATCAATGTGCCCATACGGATTAGGGACGTGGTGTTTCTTTCAAACCTTATGGTGCTATCACCCCAAACCATTGATGTCATACTCGGGATGGATTGGTTGACCAAGAATAATGGAATCATAGACTGCAGATCGAAGGGAAGTCACGGTATCCACCCTATGGGGATCACCAATGAGCATAACTATGGACCAAAACCCGAAGCTATGCGAGCAAGCTGCGGGAGTATTCACCATGCTACCTCTAGGCGGGATGCCAGTAGTACAAGAATACCCGGACGTATTCCCCGAGGAATTGCCCGAAATGCCCCCGGATCGCGACATAGAGTTTATCATCGACCTAATGCTTGGTACTGCCCCCATATCCAAGAGACCTTATCGAATGCCGGCCAACGAGTTAGAAGAACTCAAGAAGCAAATCCGAGAACTACAAGAGAAGGGATTTGTACGCCCCAGTTCTTCTCCCTGGGGAGCCCCAGTACTCTTCATCAAGAAGGATGGGAGTATGAGGATGTGCGTGGACTACCCGATCGTTGAATGAAGTGACTATCAAAAACAAGTACCCACTACCTCGAATCGATGACCTATTCGATCAACTTAAGGGTGCGCAAGTGTTCTCAAAGATTGATCTTCGGTCGGGATATCATCAGTTGAAGATTAGAGTTGGAGATATTCCTAAAACGGCGTTCTCTACACGTTACGGCTTATACGAGTTCACAGTAATGTCCTTTGGATTGACCAATGCCCCGGCATATTTTATGAATCTGATGAACAAGGTATTCATGGAATACCTAGACAAATTCGTAGTGGTATTTATCGACGATATACTTATCTACTCCAAGAACGATGAGGAGCATGCGGATCATCTACGATGGTAATCTTGGAAAAACTACGAGAGCACCAGTTGTATGCAAAATTTAGCAAATGCGAGTTCGGCTCAAGGAAGTCGCTTTTCTTGGCCACGTGGTTTCAGGGAGGAGTAGCGGTAGACCCGCCAAGGTCGAAGGCTGTCAAGGAATGGAAGGCACCCAAGTCGGTGACGGAAGTTCGGAGTTTCTTGGGCTTGGCCGGGTATTGCGAAGGTTCATCGAAGGGTTTTCCACCGTAGCCCGACCTATGACTCAACTTCGAAGAAGGAAAAGAAGTTTGAATGGAACGAGAAGTGTCGGGAAGCCTTCGACCAGGAAAGAAAAGTTAACCACCGCCCCAATCTTAACTTTACCGGACAACCAAGGATTTCGTGATGTCTTGTGATGCGTCTCGGCAAGGACTAGGAGGCGTGTTAATGCGGGATGGGAAGGTCGTAGCATATGCCTCGCGACGATTCACGACCCCACGAGGAGAATTATCCCACACACGACTGGAACTAGCCGCGGTTGTTCACGCGTTGAAGATCGGAGACACTACCGATCGGGAACCACCGTGATGTGTATACGATCACAAGAGCTTGAAATACTTCTTTACTCAGCCCGATCTCAACCTACGACGAGAGCGATGGTTGGAGTTGATCAAAGATTACGATCTAGGAATCCATTACCATCCCGGCAAGGCAAATGTAGTGGCCGATGCGCTAAGCCGTAAAGCCCAATGCAACCATATGGGATTGGAAGGTATGGCCGGTGAGCTCCAAGAAGAAATGGCTCGACTTAATGCGCACTGATTCCTCACGAGAAGTAAACTCACTGGAAATCCAACCCCTTCGAGGACTCAAATAGAAGAAGCCCAAAAGGAAAATGAGGAAACCCGGGCAATCAAAGAACGCATGGCCGCGGACGCGCTAAGGAATTTTCGATAGACGACAAGGGAACCGTGGTACAAGAGAAGGATCTGCGTACCTAAACAAGGTGGATTGAGAGGGTTGATTTTAAAAGAAGCACACGAATCGGCATATTCGTTACATCCGGAAGCACGAAAATGTACCGGGATTTGAAGGGAGAATCTTGGTGGCCCAATATGAAGAGAGATGTAACCAAATACGTAGCCGTGTGCGATGTATGCCAAAGGGTGAAAGCGAGCATCAACGACCAGCGGGCTTACTACGGCCGCTCAAGATTCTCGAATGGAAATGGGACGAGATAGGCATGGATTTCATAGTGGGACTACCCAAAGCTGCGATTGGTTATGATTCCATTTGGGTAATAGTAGATCGGCTCACCAAGACCGCCAGATTTATTCCCGTAAAAACTAACTACAACAGTGCCAAGCTAGCGAAACTATACATGAGTAGGATTGTATGTCTCCATGGTGTACCAAAAAGGATTATATCGGATCGTGGTACCCAATTCACGTCTCATTTCTGGAGCAAAGTTCACGAGGCACTAGGAAGTCACCTTGCCTTCAGTACCGCTTACCACCCACAGACCGATGGGCAGACTGAAAGGACCAATCAAGTACTAGAAGATATGCTGAGAGCCTGTGTGTTGGATTTCACCAAGGATTGGGATAAATGTTTACCGTACGCCGAGTTCTCCTACAACAATAGCTATCAAGCCAGTCTGAAGATGTCACCAAACGAAGCTCTATTTGGTCGCCAATGTCGAACCCCATTGATGTGGTCAGAAACCGGTGAACGAGCCGTATTCGGGCCTGATATCATCAAAGAGGCCGAGGAAAAGGTTCGCCTGATCTGGGACCGATTACAAGCTGCTCAATCACGACAAAAGAGCTACGCGGATACCCGACGAAGAGAATTAGAATTTAAAGAAGGTGACTATGTGTATCTAAAGGTCTCACCACTACGGGGAACTCGAGAGGTTCAAGGTCAAAGGGAAACTCGCCCCAAGATACGTGGGCCCATTCTTAATAAACGCTAGAAGAGGTGAAGTGGCCTACCAGTTGAGCTGCCCGAGAACCTCTCCGATGTCCACCCAGTATTCCACGTGTCGCAGTTGAAGAAATGTCTGCGGGTGCCAGAAGAGCAAGCTCCTTTGGAAACCATCCATGTCCACAATGATCTTACCTACCCGGAGCATCCAGTCAAGATATTGGACGAGGCAGAAAAGAAGACACGGACCAAGTCATGGCGCATGTACAAAGTACAATGGAGCAACCACACTGAAGAGGAGGCTACGGGAGAGCGAGGGTTCCTGAAGATGGAATACCCACACCTACTCGAAAAGGTAAGAAATCTCGGGGACGAGATTTATTGTTAGGGGGTAGGTTTGTAACATCCTGAAAATCGAAGGAACTGAAATCGGAACATAAAAATCGGAACTTTCAAAAACCTTCGCTCGTTGCTTCTTCCTCGGGTTTTTGCGTCTTATTTGTCACTCGGTTGCATAAATTTTGTCGTGATCAATTCCCTTTCGGTGTTCTTGGATGATTTGGAGTTTGTCGGAATGAAAAATGCGAAAGTCTGTATTAGGGATTTTTAAAAAAGAAATCGGAGAAGCGCGGATTTATGAAAATGCGATTTGGGAGATATAAAATAGTAATTGTGGTTGGGAGAAGATAAGTTAGGACACAAAATAAATAATAAAATATTTGGGAGTCGTACTCGAAATCCGAGAAAATTTTGGAAAATAAAGGGGTGAATATTGAAATTAGAAAAAGGGATTTTAAATAAATAAATATGAAAAATAATGTGAGAAAATAAAAGTGGAGAAAAGTTGAAAATATTATATTGAAAATTATTTTTGAATTATGGAATTTATTTTGGAATTTTTAGAAGAGAGGAAAATAGAAATGGGAAATTAAAATTGAAAATCGGAAAAATAGAAAATTGCACTTGTTCATTGCTCATCAAGTGTTCCACGCCGTACCGTCCCCGGCCGCGCGCGCGCCGCGCGCGCCGCTCGGCCGCGCGCGCCGCGCCGCGCGTGCCACGTGCCGCGCGCGCCCGCGCCGCGCCGCCGGCGCCGCGACCCGCGCGCCACGGCCGCCGCCGCGCCCGCCGCCCGCGCCGCGCCAACCCCGCGCCCGGCCCGCGTGTCGCCCGCATCCGCCGCGCCAGCCCGCCATTCCGCGCGCTGCGCGTCCGCCGCCGTATCGCCGCGCCGATCCCCCCCGTTTCCTCCGTGCCTCGCCGGTTGCGCCTATAAAGAGGGGCAAACCCCCATTTCTCCCCACCGCACCGTCCTAGCCTCCCCCTCCCTCTCCGGTCTCCCCTCCCTCTCCCGAGCGTCGTCGCCGCCGCAAACTGCCACGAGCCGCCGAGCACCCTAGCCGCCGTGCGCCGAGCTCCGCCATCCTCCCTTGCCATTGCTATCACCGGTAAGCCGAGCCGCCACCCCCCTTTCGCGTTTGCGCCGCCGCCGGCCGTGATGAGGAGACGAGAGGAGCGGTGTTCGGTCGAACACCTTGTGGGCCGATGAATAGTGCGCCGAGAAAAGAAAAAGAAAAAAAAAGAAAAAAATAGGGGAAAAATTTGGAAAAATTTTAGAAAATTTGGAAAAATATTTTGGGAAGATTTGAGTAAAATTTTGGGCAAAAATAAATTATTTTCTTGCATGATTTCTCGGTGAAAAATTTGGAAATCAAATCCAGACTTTTCCGAAATTCCGTTTTGCGACGTTTTTGAATCCGAATTTCGTTTAAATCTTTCTCGCCATTTAAAAATGCTCCTATTTTGTGCTCGGACCTTCAAAACCTCTAGAACCAATCCCTCCGCGGATATTTTCAAATCCGTTTTCTTGAGTAAATCGCGATCGTCGCTTTGCGAAAACCCTAAGTCGTCGACCCGATGACGAAACTTGGAGTTTTCCGGGGCGATCGTAGTACAAACTTAAGTAGGAAGTTGGGCTTAGCACTTGGAATCATTTCTGAGACTTTTTCAAATCTTTTTCGACCTTTTTGGTGTTATATGGGATTCTAATCGGAATCGATTGATTTTTCGCACGTACGAGTAGCACCTGAAAAGACCGGCATCGACCCCGTTGAAGACACCACCCCTCAAGCGTGCGAGCAAGGCAAGTCATCACACTCTTTGAACATATTGATTCTACTTTGTGAAATGATGTTGATTTCAAATTACAAATTGCATGCTATACACAAATGAGTACCTATGCTTGATATACCTTGCATTGATGTTGATCACCATTAGAATTATTCTTTGTAACCTTCGATGTGATATGACCGGAGGCTAACTTCGGTAAAAATGCTTAGCCCTGCTTATACTAGATCCCTCCATACTCATGATTTTACAAGAAAGCTTTGTGCTCGGGCAACTACCTTAGGGAAGGTAGTTGAAATGCGGCCTGTGGAGACATGAGTGCCACATGGCCATGAGATTGATATACTAAGTTTGATGAAAATTGAAAGTACTATACAAATGTTTTAGACTGGGGCGGCCGGATAATTTGGGTGGATTCCGGAAAAGGCAAGTGCCGACCACAGTCAATTAAGGACCGAGCCATGAGATAGCCGGAAACGAGCCGTACAACCGTACTTCTCGAATGGGTATAGACCTAGCGACTAGATAGCCGAGCGGAGCGGTATTCTTGCATAGATGGTTCTTTATGATGTGGTTTATATGATGAGGATGAGGCTGCAGCCTATCTTGTGAATGGTGGAATTAAATCGATATTAATTGAACTTAAAGATTGAGAAAGTTTTCTCTTACCCAGTACACGAACTCCTCTCACTGCTAGAAAATGACGGCTAGAGTGCATGAGGGCCTAAGTTCATGGAGCGGGTACTGCCAAAGTGAGGTTATCGAAAGGCTTTGCCGTGACCGTCTCATGCGTTGGGACGTAGGCTCATTCGTTGGGCTGTCGCGGAGTACGGGTAAAGTGTACATCCACTTGCGGTGTGAGTGAATCAATCTATTCGAATAGCCGTGCTCGCGGATATCGAGCATCGTGACAAGACTTTCGCTTGGCTAGACTTTAAACTTAAAACCGCTGGGATGGGTTTGCATGATGATTTCATTCGTTGGTGGATCAACTTCTCGAGATGCGAGAAGGGGTGGATTCCCCAGAAAATCATGACGAATCGGAGGCGGGAAGCCATCCTTGGAATCACGATGGATGGTAGATAGAACCGTCACCGAATTAATGAACTATGGAACTAAAACTTGATTTGGCTAGTTGTTAGGCTTGTGAAAAGAATTGTGAAAATTGGCTTTATGCAAAAGAGCTCCAGCCATTCCTTGAGTAACCCTATCATATGCATCAATTCCGTGTTGGCTTGCTGAGTACGGTTGGTACTCACCCTTGCTATACGCACAAACCTTCAGATGGTGGTAATGAAGAATTGGAGGATCCTTACGCTTACTACCAGGAGGGTGATGGAACTGATGGCGCTTACTAGGTCTTAGCTCCGGTCGTTGCCTGTGGCAATTGACATGTCGCTGCCTCTATTCCGCTGCCGTATCTAATTTCTGCTTTTGTGTTGTATCCGGACCATAAGGTCCTGCGTGTTGAACATTACCTTCGGGCCTATTGTTGTAATAATGTCGCTGTAAGACTATTCGTGCATGTGCACCTGATTATTCAGTACTGTAATTCGTGGGTACCAACTACTCGATCCAGGGAAATGGTACTTGGAACACGATAGATTCCCATTCCAAAAACGGGGGTCCACACGCAGCCACCTACCGTGGGCTGTGCGACACGTGCACGAAGACGGATCCTAGAGTGATCTTCACGGGTTGCCCCCTTCTTTTACAGCTTTGGGTTGCGGAGCGGTTCGCTATCGGCCGACCGATCGTCGACACCACTCCTTACGACGCAGCACCCGCGTTCGAGAACCCAGCCGACGAGCCTACGATGGGCACGTACTGGTTTCGACGCAACGTAAGTACAATTTGTTATTTGTTTCAAATATTCAAATCGTGTTGAACAAAACTTGTAACCACTTGATTATTTTATTTTCGCAGCGTCGTTACGCCCACGCTCAGGTGAGACGGAGCTACCCGACCTTCATGTTCGAGTTGGACCGTCTCCAGCCTTACGACGTTGTTTGGGAGCCGTACACGCAGGAGGCGGTGGTAGCTCGAGCGCCTCTAGGCCTCTCAACATTGTGCACGCGCGACTCGGCTTACTGGATGACGTTGATCCCGATGGTGTACGACATATGTGTTGAGCCTCACTGCCCAGGCCGAGTGATGAGGCAGTTCGGACTGCGGTAGGGATTCCTGGTAGATGTACCGGTTGCCGTTCCCCACCAGGACCACCAGTGAGTACTTCTCTTTCAACTTTACTACTATTGTGTCGAATGAAATGGAACGATAGTTGACCTTTACTGTGTACACAGGTTGACTCGACGGGGACAGTAGGGAGGCTCCCTCTGGGAACCACGTATGCAGCAATACGTGGCGGACTGACTGATAGCCACAGAGGAGGTGATTGGCGAGATCTACAGCCACTCAGAGGAGAACTACACTGCCTACCTTCAGTGGTACCTACCGCGGACGTGTCCGCGTGTGACCTTCACACCGGTCGCGCAGCAGCAGCACCAGGCAGCGATAACGGACACCTACCCCAGGCACCAAGACCAGAACTACTTCGTTGGGGTACGTCATGATTTCTCGACCTTAATGCCTTTGTACGTCATGATTCCTGTATATTTCAGCGACGAACCTAATTTGTTTCGATTTTTGTAGGCCGACGTCGCACGGGCATTGAATGCCGAAATCGACTCGGTGATGCTGAGGTTGGACGCAGGCATTCACCTGAACGACGTGGAACAGAAGATGACGTTCCAGGGGATGCAGACGACGACACGTTCGATCTTGCGCATCTTCTCGTGTCGTTCAGCCGTCGACGCGGTACCTCCGCAGGCTGCTACAGGTCCACGTCCACGCGGTCCGTTACCAGGATGGTCACCACACGGCGCAGGTGCCTCCACAGGTTAGTTCCGCTCATTTTCATTGTGGCAACCCTACAACATGATATAACAAACCGAATGTCGCGTAGGTCCGACACTACCGACTGGGGATACGGCTGGCGCTAGTGGATCGTCGATCCCTCGGCCTTTCGTGACTCGGCCGACCACTGCGAGCTTTGCTGGAGTGAGTGGATCCTCCATTCCTCATCCCCTCACTCAGCCGGGAGGTGAGCAAGCGTCGTCCGACGAGTAGTTAAGACTTATTAGTTTAAATCACTGATGCTTCACATTGCTTATATACAGGAGGATTCTACTCGGCGGGCATTTTCCGCTCGCGGGCTTCATCGTCGCAGGCGGGCGGGTCCGGGGCGAGCGACGACGGGAGGTCAGGTACGGGCGACGACTTCGACGACCTGGAGGACCCAGATCAGGACGTTCTCGCCGCCTCTCAGCTTGGTGGAGCACCTCTACCACAGAGCCAGGACCCGCCACAGGAGACACCCGCATCGGATGTCCATGCTGGTCATGTCGTGCCCCCAGACAGGTGTTGATGAGAAATTTCTCTCACGCGTTGGCCTGGGAGATCTGCTTAACTCCAGTGCAGGTCCTTCTTGGCTACCTGTGCTGTGCAGGGCGTGCCAATTGATTTGATCTGTTAATCAACAACAAAAACAAAAGAATATGCGTTAAGTGTTAGGTTAAATCCCCACCGGATTGGCTGAGGGAATCCATGAGCATATATATGCTATCCTAAAACATATTTAAGCCAAACGACTGGAATGGATCGGCTATACCGAGACAGCATCAACCGTGTAACCTAAATACAGTAAAGGATAATAAATATATGAATCGATAACCTAGCCGATACTGGAAAGCTAAAAATGAATCGGCTAGTACTCCGATGAATCTTATAGAAACATATCATTCTTGAAACAGATGCATAGCCTGAAAATCGTCCATCGGCTGTGATGATAGGCCGATTTCGGCTCGCAACGTCCGACAAGAATGCGATCTTAACATAAGAGGCAGTCCTAATACAAATCTAATAATGAATATATTAAAAGAAACATATCAGGGCAGATAAAGCCGGTTGAAACCCCGACGCTGTCTCTAAATAATATAAATCTCAGCCAAACAGATCATTGATAGTTCTAAAAACAACTTAATAGTTCGAACCCGATGCAGCATTAAGTATAAAAAGAAAAACCTGATCTGTTGTAGCCGATTTATATCTCTCGAGACGGTGGATACCGCATATAAACCAGCCAACCTTTAGATCTAGCCCTATTGGGCGCAAGTTCTTGCTAGAACTAGCCAATGGCAGGATAGATCTAAACATTAGTCTAATTTATATGCGCTATATGATAACTGGCGCAGTATAAACTCTTGAATCTAATGTGTCATTACGATGGAAGCACTAGAAACGACAGATCATACCACTAATGACAAGCATTTACCTAGATCTGGGGATCGAAATGATGCAGCCCGTAGCCAAACAAAGTGCTCGTCTGAAGAAAAAGGTTGGCGATGCGCCGAAGATTTGATTGATTGTGATTGTATATATTTACAGGGGGTCTCAGGTCCTATTTGTACCCAAGATACAATTATATGTACAAACCTCGGACTCTATCTAAACTACTATTTAAAACACAACATTTTCCCAAGCGGGACCCACGCCGTGCTACAGCTAACAGTCTAAACAAACACCTAGATTACAGATACAATTGCCGTTACAGGACTCTATCCATAAGTGGCAATATCGTTTAACGCGCAATTAACAACCGAATCTTCTATTTATCCTCAAACTGCTGCATCAGAAATGGTTTCATCTCTTCCGGACCTGGAATCGGCTATCGGCTGCCCCTGTCCGATCCAACATTAGCCGATTGGCCTCGCAGCCGATCACTCCTCAGCCGATGCGACCCCTGTCTTCAGTCGATCTGATTCTGCTTCACCTTTGAAGACTTAGGGATTCGATTACCAAATTTCAGTGTTAACAATAGGCTGACGTACTCTCAGGGGCACGTTAGAGCACAGGCTAGGAGGGGTAGGGGTAAGAGGCCTCGCCAATAGGTTCTGTGTGCTATAGTTTGTAAAAATTATAATTATTTATTTTGTGTTGGATGTTTGTCTATATCTCTGTCAATTCGTCGCATTCACATGTCACGAGATCCTTCCGTATCGTTCGCTACATGATACTCTTACTAACGACGAAAAAACTTTCGGCGGTGTCAAACCTGCACGAGACGTCGCTATCAGCTTTTGCCCCGTGACAGTCCTACACGATATGTCGCTATCAGCTTTTGCCCCGTGACAATCCTACACGATACGTCGCGTTCAGCTGTTGCCCCGTGACAGACATAAATGATACGTCACTGTGAACCTTGACCTCCCTGCACTATATATTGCTTCGATCCGAATATGAGCTCTTCAAATCTGCATTCTGTTTTCTACATTTACTCGTACAATGAGATCTTCATATCATCCATTCCTTGAGCGTCTCCACTGGAGACTCCATCCTTTGAGCGGTTTTATTCCAGCATGGTGTGACCGTCTGTTATGCCATTGTGGAGATGGCTGCATACTAACGTCGTCCCTCCTCACGGAAACCCGGGGGAGACGATTTTTCCAATGCGCCAACATTGATCAGGTATGGCTTATCTGCAATGCTTTCAGCTACAAAATCTTCACATAGAAAACGCTAACTTGATTGTACATCGTGTTAACACCTCATGCAGGCATATCGTCGGGTGTGCAACTTCGTTGAGTGGATAGATACGGAGAACCCATGAACCGACGGAACACTTTACTACCCACTAAGCGAAACAAGGTCAGACTACCTTCGACGGAAGGCTGAGTACCAACGTCAAGTTCGTGCTGAAGCTTTGGATTGGCCTATGGATTACCTGGCACTACCCACATGGCGGGAACGTCCAGAATGCCACTGTGGTCTCCGTTGCCAGGTGGTAAGATCCATAAGACAAGCAACTAGAGGACAAATATGCTTCGTGTGTCCCGAGATTGTGGATGACGATTTTGTTGTGAGTATAATTTTTCTTTGTTTAACATATTTGCTTGTTCCATTTTCTAACCCTGAACATCAAAAAATGTGCAACCAGGAGGATGTACATCAGTGTCCATACGAAGAGTGGATCGATACGGTTAAACCTGCTTCGATCGGTCGGACGGTAACACAACCTGAGTCGACTGAACAATTCATTCAGGCATGGATGGAGTACGAACGTCGCGTCAAAATCGCAAGCTTAGCTTGGAGGAACAACCCACTGAGTTTCCCTAAATGGTTGGAGCGTCCCATGTGCGGTTTTAGGGATCGTTGCAAGATGGCTACCACCTTTGAACCACGAATATATGGCCGGAGATATTTCATTTGCCCCAACTTAGATAACGACTTCATTGTACGGCTTTCGTTTTATCAATCCCGCAAACGTCTTCACTCTAGTGGCTCTCTAACTGATTACATGTGTTTCTTTACCAGGACATTCAAAGGAGGTGTGGATTCACTAGGTGGATCGACAATGTCATTCCCCAATATAACGGCCTAAAAGTAATTGAATGTGAAACACAAAAGGAGTACAACGCCGAGAAGGAAAGAGAAAATTGATGACAAGCTTAACGCCCTTGAACGGTTTCGTAGGTAACCGAGCCTTGACTCGTCGGGGATGAGTAAGTTGTATCATGTATGAATAAGACATATGTCATGTATTGTATCATCCATACCTAATGGGTTATGTAACAATGTGACACACAACTGCTTAACAATTGCTACTAAGTTAACTTGGTTAAAACAGTATGTTATGATCACAGGTAATGCAAACAACATATGTACGATACCTCGAATATTAGGGTTCATTACACAACATATTTACATTTGCATTTACGTACGTACGATACATTTACATTTGCAACAATACGGCGATAACATTTACATTTGAAACAATACGACAAATGGATCGATTAATTAGGGTTTATGTAGGATAAAAAGCCCTTCCCAAGGGCGGGAAGGGCAAAAAACGCCCATGTCCGATCCAACCTTAGCCGATTGGCCTCGTAGCCGATCACTCCTCAGCCGATGCGGCCCTGTCTTCAGCCGATCCGATTCTGCTTCGCCTTTGCAGACTTAGGGATTCGATTACCAAATTTCAGTGTTAATACATGCCCCCCAAGTCCGTGATACGAAGTGTTACGGATTTGCTTGCCTGTTCAAACTCCCGCTCTTTTCTTGACCTAGACCGCTTCGGCTTCTCCCCAAATTCCCTTTAAATATCCACTCTCCTCGGCCGAGACACTTACGCCTTCAAAGCGCACTCAGCCTCCTTTGCACACAAGCTTCTTGCCTTCTCTCTCCTCTCCGGCGATCCCACCGGCGTTCATCAAACCTCGTCGCGCCCCATGGACCAGACGCATCTTCCTCCCCAAGCACTCCGATGGCCTCCACTGTCGCCGCATCGAGCACCTCCGTCACGCCAGACACCGCCGCCACGCCAGCCGTAGCCGCTGCGCCAACCACCGCTGCAGTTCCGGCCGCCGCCATGGCCGAGTTCCCTGAGGTACTCCCTTCTGATCCATAACATTCTTTTACTTTCGAATCTGCTTCTTCAAACACATTGCATCAATATTACGTTCAGCCATTTTTTAAGTAGCACTTTCCTTAATTTTTATCAATTAGTACTTTTTCCTTCTTCGAACCGTAATATGCAACCGTTCTTGATTAGCGCCCCTCTTTTCTTTTTCTGAACTGTAGCATCTGTCGCGTCAAGTGCTTATCCCAAACCTGACACAAGCACAACGGTACTTTCTTGGCCCCATTGGCAACACAGATCTAGCCGATGTGATTGTAGCCGAAACCAACAGGATCCCCTTCAACACCGCCAAGCCATCCCTCGCCCACTGGAACGGGACGTTCAAATCATGGCCGACCACCGACGCAGCCTGGGTTGAGTGGTACAAAAGGGTGTGATCGGCCAAATACACATAGTGGGAGGAGACCGGGATCGCCCAATGCTTGTCCCTGTCCATCGCCGGCATGGAGAAAGACGAGCCGCTTCTATCGACCGCAACTTATTTATGGAACGACAACTTCAATGCATTCATCTTTCGTCAAGGGCCAATGACTATCACGTTGGCCGACGTGTACATGACGACTGGGCTAGACATCGAGTCGTCGGCAAACCCCAGCAGCTTGAGCCGAAAAGGGCAACATCAGTTCAAAACCAAGGCCATCGGCGGGTGGAGCGGCTTCATCGCCCAGAACATGAGGGACGAATCAGTCGGCCACAGGGAGCACGTCGCATTCTTGATGATGTGGCTCAAAAAATTTGTGTTACGTGGATCGAGGCTGCGAGCCGACCGCCAACGCGGTCGTGGCCGAAGTCCTGGCCGACGGGGGAAAACTTGCGCTGGGGAAGAACCTCCTCGGCTACTTATATCAGGTGTTGCATCAGGTCGCCGCGAAGATAGCCGCCAATGCCCCCATCACCACTGGCGGCCCCTGGTGGTTCCTTCAGATCTGGTTAGTGTTGGCAACCCAAAGAGTGGCTGATCGGCTCCCTTTGATAGACGCCGTATTCCCAAGGCTGGAGCCGATCAAAGATGAAGACGGCAACCAGGATCACCACCACCGGTGCACGAGCTACGGAGAGGCGGCGGCGCCCACGTAGGCTCAAAGCAATCGGCCGAAGCTGGGCCGAATGGTTCATAGCCCTCTACGACGGGCTGTCTCGCAAGAACCGTGCACAGTACTTTTACTTGGGACCGGGGACTTCGAGTTGTCGGCCGACTTCAATTGGGAAGATGTCAACTCAGCCGACAACCCGCGGTGCAGGGAGCTGTTCATCGCCGCTCTATCCCCCTGCATCTTGCCGACCAGGATCCATCAGGGCCGATCAGTGGCCAAGAGCTACAAATTCTATTACCTGGTGTCGGCGGCGAGGCAGTTCGGTCTTGGGCAGCTGCCCATCGGCTTCTTTTACGCCGATAAGATTGAGACGAGGGGAGTGGTAAGCCGGGACACGATAATGGATCAGGCTGAATATAGCCGGCCCTCCCTCGCGACGTCGGCGTGATGACAGCGGCGTTGAAGAAAAGCGCCGCTTACGACCAATGGTGGACTGAAATCAAGCGCCACATCTTCCACCAGCGGTCGTCTCATTACATCGACCTCCTCCTGCCCGAGGAGATCTCCTCGGTAAGCTTCAAGTCCCAACTGATTTTCTTCTTCTTATCATCGGCTGATATAGCCGATTAACATTTGCCCTTTGATTTGCAGAAGACGAAGACGGAGCGGCCGACGGTGAGCGATTCTGGGCGCCCCATCGAATACCGTTTAGGTGTTACGGATGAGGGCGGCCTCTAGCATCGGCCATCGGTGAGGGGCGCCGGCCGGTGTCACTCTTGCGAGGGCGGGTGCACCGGCCGCCGCCCGAAGAAAGGGCCGCACCACCTCCACGTGTCAGTCGCGCCTGCCCCCAAGAGGCTGAAAGAGAAGAAGCCAGCGGCGCCAGCCGATAGCCTCCCCCCGTTGGACCCAGCCGTCGCGCAGTTCCTCGACGCCGTCGCTAGCGAGGAAATGTCGGCGGCTGTTGGAGCGGCGGCCGAACCCGGGGTTTCGAGTCCTGAGTCGGTCAACGCTCCAACCGACGCCCCGCCGGTCCCAAGTCCCCCAGCAAAAAATCCGCCGGTAAGCCTTCACTCTACCAAATTTGGCTTCGCGATGATCACTTGCATCTGATCGAACCATTCTTTTCAGGTCAAGAAATTGGCCGGCCACACTTCACGCCCCGCGCCATCGGTAATCATCTCCTGCTACTTGACCTATAGTAATTAGCTGATTTGTCCGCTAACTCTTCCTTTTGCAGTCCCCACGATCTCCATCGGCTGCCCCCAGGCGTCCAGCGAGCATGCTACGCCTGCCGCGGGCGGCAGCGACAACATCGACTAAGAGGCCCCGACGGCCGCAGGCGGCGATCCAGCCGAGCCGATCGCTCCAACCCCGGTGCCCACGGTAAGCCGACTGAAACTGACGATCGGCTTCTGTCAACTTATTGTCTTCTGATCATCTCTCTTTTTGCTGCAGAACATAGCCGACCTTCTCAACTTTGACTTGTCGGAGTTTGAGGAGTCCGGCAAAGAGGCGTTGGTTACGCCGACCGAGGACCTGAGGACCACTCTAGCCAACATCGGCAAACGGCTGGAGGCCTCGCTGGACGCGCTGGTGGTCAACAGTGGCTCGATACACGCACGATTCAAAGAAATTCAAGGCCAGCTGTCGGAAGCCCTAGCCGACGCCATTGTGCCGGCCACCTTCATGGAAGCCCACCAGCTTAAGTACGAACAGGCACGGCAGTGGATAGTCGATCGCCGCGAGAGCCGGGCACGGTCGGCCACCCTCCGGTCGACTAAGGATGCCATCGAGAGCCGGAAGGCTGCCTTTGTTAACGCCAAAATTTGGTAAGCCCCAAAGTCCTTATCGGCTAAGGGTTAGTATCGGCTCGAAGCAGAATTGGCTGAGAGTTTTGCGTCAGCCGATGGAGGATCCATATCTCCAGCATTCGGATTTTTGTTAGGTTCGGTTTGAGAAGATCTTATCCAGAAGAAACCGAGTCCAGGGAGGATACGGCTTGTATCTATTAATTAGGAAGAGATTGTTAGTTTCCTAGTTTATCTTTAGGAAAGTTTGTTTTGTAATCTGTTAGGACCTTTGTCATCCCACGGGTATAAATATGTAAGCCCGGGTTTCATGTAAATCAGCTCTCGATCAATACAATTCGGTGCATCGCCACTCTTTTATTCTTCATCTATGTTCAACATCCGGCGGAACTTGGCATCCGACGGCTGCATCGATTAGGTTTGACCTCCGGCAAAGGAATAAGTCCAACGTTACGTCGGATCGGGCGATCATATTGACTACGTCAACGTTGTCCAAGGCTGCATCAGTACGTTCGATCTCTTGGATTGCTCCAGTTTAGTTAGCATGCTTGCCTGACTATTTATCATATGTCTCTATTAATCTAATCTTAGTATTTCAGTTTAGCCCTATCGGTTGTTTCTCGTTTTAGGGTCTCTGTCGTTATTGGCTAAACTGTTTACTCGATTAGATTGGTTTAGCATCTATCACCACGAAAATCAGTCAAGGGCTTGATTGTCTAGATATTGCGTTTCTTTTTATACTTAGTGCTTTGTATCGTTTGAATCTACTAAGTCGTGATTAGAACCGTAATCCCTAGCCCTTTGCTGCCGCTAAGGGTTTCATCGGGGTTTCAGCCGGTGAGTTATCAGGTATTGCATCGGCTTGCAAGAAATATACACAAGTTGGATTTAGCCGATTGCAACGGAGGCCTCGTTGAATATTTAATCATTTGGATTTTATGACATCGGACTTTCAGCCGATGTGTGTTTTAATCCTTAAGTCAGTATTTATTTTATCATATGGTTGCTTTGTGCTATATTACATTGTTATATCGTCATGTTATCATCGGCCGATTGCATTTATATAAATAATTGCACAGCGCACAGCCAATGGATTCAAACCCTAACACCATCGGCTGGTGTTGGCATCGGCTGGAATTGCACCATCGGCTTATTAGCCGATCAGTTAGTTTTGGGTATCGGTCTATCGGCCGATATGATTTATGTTACTTTGTTTTGCATAACTTGTCGTGCGAGATCAAGCGGCGCACGCCGCGCTTCATCTATTCTAGGACTGCTTGAGCTAAGCGGATCTCCCGGGCCGGCGTGTTGATTTTTCGCGTCAACAAAGATCCATAAGACAAGCAACTAGAGGACAAAGGTGCTTCGTGTGTCCCGAGATTGTGGATGACGATTTTGTTGTGAGTATAATTTTTCTTTGTTTAACCTATTCGCTTGTTCCATTTTCTAACCCCGAACATCGAAAATGTGCAACCAGGAGGATGTACGTCAGTGTCCATACGAAGAGTGGATCGATACGGTTAAACCTGCTTCGATCGGTCGGACGGTAACACAACCTGAGTCGACTGAACAATTCATTCAAGCATGGATGGAGTACGAACGTCGCGTCAAAATCGCAAGCTTAGCTTGGAGGAACAACCCACTGGGTTTTCCTAAATGGTCGAAGCGTCCCATGTGCGGTTTTAGGGATCGTTGCAAGATGGCTACCTCCTTTGAACCACGAATATATGGCCGGAGATATTTCATTTGCCCCAACTTAGACAACGACTTCGTTGTACGTCTTTCGTTTTATCAATCCATAAACGTCTTCACTCTAGTGGCTCTCTAGCGATTACATGTGTTTCTTTACCGGGACATTCAAAGGAGGTGTGGATTCACTAGGTGGATCGACAATGTCATTCCCCAATATAACGGCCTAAAAGTAACGAATGTGAAACACAAAAGGAGTACAACGCCGAGAAGGAAAGAGAAAATTGATGACAAGCTTAACGCCCTTGAACGGTTTCGTAGGTAGCAGAGCCTTGACTCGTCGGGGATGAGTAAGTTGTATCATGTATGAATAAGACATATGCCATGTATTGTATCATCCATACCTAATGGGTTATGTAACAATGTGACACACAACTGCTTAACCATTGCTACTAAGTTAACTTGGTTAAAACAGTATGTTATGATCACAGGTAATGCAAACAACATATATACGATACCTCGAATATTAGGGTTCATTACACAACATATTTACATTTGCATTTACGTACGTACGATACATTTACATTTGCAACAATACGGCGATAACATTTATATTTAAAACAATACGACAAATGGATCGATTAATTAGGGTTTATGTAGGATAAAAAGCCCTTCCAAAGGGCGGGAAGGGCAAAAACGCCCTCTGGAAGGGCGGGAAGGGGCCGCTTGCAAAAAAGGCAAAACGCCCTTGGTAAGGGCGGGAAGGGCGCACGCAAGAAAACCGGGCGGCTGCCCTTTTGGCGGCCCCTGTTTGAACAGGGAAAAACGCCCTTGGTAAGGGCGGGAAGGGGGCCGCCTGCAAATATTCTCCCGCGCGGCAGACGGCACCCAACGGCCGTCTGTCACGTCGGATAAAACGCCCTCTGGGAGGACGTTTTTTAAATATTGCCCTCCAAGAGGGCGGGAGGAGACTATTTGTGTAAATTTCCAAAACAAATAATTAGTTTTATAAATCTTTAAAAAATAAAAATTATAAATGTTAAAAATTCCTTGTCTCAGGCTCTCATCCAATCCGGTTATCAGGGAGGCTGCATTTATACATGGGAAAAGTTCATTGCATATCCCTCAAATTAGGGTGGAGTTTGATTTGTATCCGTCAACCGCAAACCGGATATATAGCATCTTTTAATTATCAATCAATACCGGTTTATTTTGTGTCCTGTAGCAGCTTCAATCGTAGTTTTGTCCTGCATGTTTGAGTGGGGCTCGCAAGTCAAGTGAGGTTCACATGAGAAGAAAAAAAGAGACAGGGGTGTTAGAGCGATGTGGCAGCGAGGTCCCGGCGCCGCCTCACCCTCCCGCCGACGGCCGTCGTTTTCGACTATCTCACAATCATGCAGCCAGATCCAGGGATAAGCAAGACAAGGTGGGCGTGGATTTAGAGCTAGACCGGTCAGCCTCGAGGTTATTGGGGGATGAGCTTGCCTTGCTACTGAAGCACGTGACGGAGCTGGCAGAGGCTAGAGGAGGACAGTACTAGAGAAGGGTTCCTTACCTGCTCTCATCGGCACCTGGTAGCTAGACATGTGGAGGCGGCGTCTCAACGTCGGGGCAACGCAGGAGATAGGCACGCCTGGATTTGCGTGGGGGTAACCTCCTGCAGACCTCGGCGCTAACCTCCTGGAGCATGGTACTGGAACCAAAGGCCCTCAACACTAGACTCGTTGGACGAGGACGGTGCTCTCTTCGATTCGTTTCGCACTAGTCTTGCCGTTCAAACTGTGGCCGAGAGCGTAACCTGCACTAGATGGATGCTTATCAGGTCATAGCTATGTGTGCTGCAGTTTTGTCCTCTGGAATGGTGAGGGTGGCGTGGAGGCCAGAGACAGACGTCACCGTTGTTGGAATATAAAAAGAATCGTCCATCCTTCCTCATTAACATAGCCTTTGAGTTGAACTGATCGGTGCATATAACTTAATATGATACTAGCAATTGTGCCCGTGCGTTGTAACTGGTAAAGTCGGGGCGCGGCGCGGATAGGGACGGGAAGGAGGGGCGCAGGTGCAGCGCGGGAGCTCTGAGCAGCAACGGGAGGGAGGGGCGCAGGTGCGGCACGGTGCGCGGCGCGGATGGGGACGGACGAGAAGGACGCAGAAGGTCTTTTTTTTATTTAAGTCCTTCTTTTTTTACATTGGGATTATATAGTTTGAATCCTAACTGATGCGTGATTAAATGAAAAATGACAGCCCATTGGACATCAAGGGCTTCACCTTCAACTCGGGCCCCTCCTTGTTCTCCAGCTTCTAGTCCAGAAGCCAATAGACTCGTCTAGGTGATTAATTGCATACTACACAGGCAGCAAATTGTTCTAACCCATTCCGGGCTTCTGGCATTGTGGATATGGAGCAAGTTAATCATGGTGAGAGCTTGAAATTGACGTGTGACGTGGTCATTCAACTGGTCAAGTCCTTGTTGCACTACTCCACGAAGTAGAACCCCGTGCGACCCGCCGGCCCGTCGACGCGATAGCCCCACGACGACGGCGGTCGGGGCGGCACATCGGGGAAAGACAGTAGACGGGTGGCGAGCTCGTTTCCTAGCCTCCCTCCACCGCCGCCACGGACTACCGTGACCCCCTCCTCACCAGCCGCCTACAATTGCTGCCTCCGTCTTCGTCGTTGGCCATCGCCACCGCTAACTCCTCGTCGGAAAAAAAAAGAGAGGAGGAGGATATAGAAGGAAGATGATATGTTCTATTTAGTCCATCGTATTTTATATTATTTTTCATAACAAGTATCACGTTTGATAAAAGATCGAATCATCATGTAGATATCATGTTAGTCAAAACCGCTGCTAATATTGTTAAGGAATTTGATTTGTAGTAGTTTTAAAAGTTAGAGGATGTTCTATTATCCAATTTTATCGTTAAGTGATGTAAATGAAACTCAACTCACAGGCAAAGAACCTAAAGTAAACATTTTCTTTTACACCTGCATGTTTACCTGTTTGCTGTCGCATTGCTAATTAAATGCTATAGTAATAAGATAGCGTATTTAATTGTCCTAAAAATAAGCATGAATGCAGGTAGCGTACTCAATTGCAAACAAGAACTGTCACCAGTAATTCATACTAGAAACAAAGCGACCACTAATTACTGAACTGAACACTGGTCCTAAACGATGGATAGTACTGGCTACGTGCTTGATGGTGCATCAAACCAAGCCGGCCATGGCCATCGCGGCAGCCGACATGACGGGAGCGAACGACGCCGCCAACGCGGATCCCGCCGCTCCGGTGTCGCGGTCCGTCGACGGCGCCGGCGATGCTGCCGGCGGCACGGCGGCGAGGACGTTGATCATGAGCCTCTGGCCCTTGTTGCAGCGGTCGAGGTCGGCGCTGGCGAAGTAGGTGAAGCCGGGGACGAAGAGGTAGAAGACCCTGACGCCGTCGCTTGGCACGGGCACGTCGCCGGAGTCGATGCCGGCCGTCTCGTTGCAGTGGTAGTAGCCTGCCTTGCTCACCTTGATCACCGAGTCGTTCCTGTACTCGAACTCTGCCATGACATGGATGCGAGATCGTTAACTGCGCTTAGGCAAAAAGAAGAGGAGATTGATGACGATGAAGCCGCGGTTAATTGGTTACCGACGGAGTCGCCGACGTAGAAGGCGATGGACGACGCCCACCGGGCGTAGTACAACTCCTTCTCCTCCGGCGGCGGAAGGATCCACCCGTCGGGACCTCCGGCCCGGAACTGCTCCCCGGCCGCAGCCGCGGCGGCGGCGACGAGGACAGCCACGAGCAGGAGACGGCGGAGACGGGACGAAGCCGCAGCTACAGCCGCCATGCCTGACTGATCGAAGAGATCACCGGAGAAGAAGGAGGCGGAAACTGGCCGGTGGTGTGTTTGTGTGCGGTTTGATGGCGGTGGCGATCGTGGAAGAAGAGGACGCGCGCCGATAGAAGTGATAAGAATTTATAGCCGGAGGCGTGCGAGTTGAGGGTAGCGTCGGCGGGCGGTTGCGTCAAAACTCATCGCCGCGGCGCGGGAGGAAGTGGAGAACGTGGCCTTTGAACACCCACGCGTCCTCGATGTCGATGGCATTCCGCGACGAGACGGCGGTACGCCTAGCTAAGCTAAATAGGAATAAGTACACAAAATTTAGATCGATATCTCTAAACATCAATATTAGAAATCTTTACCTCTCATCTTATTAAAATCGTCTAAGACAGGTTTTGAGACAGTATCGAAAGATGGTTACGCTGATATGGCATCCTAATTAGCAAAAGAAAATAAAAAAAACACGTGAAGCCCGCTTGTAAGTTCTTCGCCCGCGTGTAAATAAAAAAACACGTTTATGTTCTTCGCCGGTGACCACCTGGCTCTGTACCACCTCCGGCCGCTCCTCGATCTTGTTGTTGAGCACCTTGGACATGTCGGCCACCGTCTGCTTGGCGTTGCAGGCGACGATCGAGCGCCGTGTGCCGCGCCGTCTCGGACATCTTAATTCATCTGCCAGTAGTAGGTGAGCCCCGCCCGGATGGCGCCGAACATGAGGATGAGCCGCCACGCGTAGTCCGCCAGCTACAGCAAAACATGAACATGAGGATGAGCACGACGGCGGCACCAGCTACAGAGCGGGGATATGCTTCTACGTGTCCCGGATGGACATATCGCTGGCGCTGCGGCTCTCCACACCCTTGTTGTTCGTGTGTGGCCGGCGACGGCGACCCGCTGTGTGCCGTGGAGACGGTGTGGGAGCTGGAGTACCGGGCAAGGGACGCCAAGGCCGTCGTGTACGCCGGCAGGGACACGGTTTCGCACACCGGCCACAGTCGATGGAGGACGACGTCCAGCAGTTGCAATTTCGGAACGAAATTTCGAAAATTTTCGAAATTTCAATCTCCTTAATAAGCACATATCTCGCTCGAAATTTTCGGTTTTATTCAAATTTTTATTGATTCGGTCAAATTTTATTTAAATTCATTTAAAATTCGTTAAATTTTTAAAAATTTTGGTAAAAAAGCACCGAAATTTTTGAAATTTCGTAATTTTAGTCCCCCGTTAAAAATCACCATTCAAGATTGCTAACCCTGACGACGGTGACGACGAGGACGCGTGCTCACCTGATCCTCTGATCATCATTCCGTTTCATCCGTTCGCTTTGTAGACATGCACACAGAATCATATTTCTCCCCTAAAATCACACGTACAACGTCGGCGGGGTTCTGGGCGTACGACGGGGTTTGGTACGCGTTATGGAAGATGGCCGAGAAGACGAGCGCGACGATGGCGCCGAACAGGATGCTGAAAGCCTGCAAGGCGAACACTGCGGCGATGAGCGTGCGGCAACCACCAACCTTCGGTGATGAAGATCTGCCCGCCACCGAAGCACGGCGACCCCGCGATCTCCGCCGCCGCGGTTGATGTGGCGGAGACCTTACTGGGGACATCTGCTGAGGCCGATCCCGCTCACGTCGTGGTGGCGCCCCCGCTGCCGTCCGACTGCCAGCGGTGCCCGACGAAGACGTCGACCTTGCACGCCACAGCGCTGGCCTTCTCCACCACGCCTGAGACGCACGCGAGGTACTGGGAGGTATTAAATGACGTTGTTTTTTCTTCTCACTTATACGTGAGTCCCGAAGAAGTTCATAATTGACCATCGAATTATTATGAAAATTTATATTTGATCATTCAACTAAAAAATCAGGTATCCTACACCCCCAACTATCAAAATCATGCATCTTCGCCCATCAACCCGGTTTTGAAAAAATCTCATGCCACGTGGCGCGCCGAGAGCTAAGTCAGCAGTGCATCTCTCTTCTCTCTGCTTGTCTCCCTCAGTCTCCCTCATAAGCATTACATCAAACACCTCGCCGGCGCCCGGTAGGGACGACAGCCAGGACGGCGCGGTCGAGCGGTGGCGCCGCGGCGAGGCCGTGCGATGGCGAAGGCGAGGGGACGAAGGTCGTGCAATAGGCATGGCGGCGGCCTAACCCGTGCGACGTGGCAGCATCCCCAGGCATGGTGCATGACAGTGTGGCGGCAGCGGCCTTCCCATGCGGTGTGACGGCGGCCCTCGGCGTCGGCCTCCCCTCGTGTGGCGGCGACGGCATCATCCCCACGCGGCGAAGTGCACGGGGCCCCGCTCGGCGGCGCCCTCAGGCTCAGCGGCCCGCTCGGTGGCGGCCTTCACGCATGCGCGTGGCGTCGACCTCAGGCGCGGATCGGCGGCCTCCCCGCTCGACGCCGACGTCGACCCCGTGTCCCTCATGTCGCGGCGGCGCATCCCGACGAGGAAGTGGTGCACATGACGAAGACGAAGGGCGAGGGCGACGAAGATGAGGACGACGCCGGACAGGACGACCTTTCTGTCGACCACCACGGCCGAAGCCTGCCCTCCTCTCGGTGCTACAGCGCCGCCGTCCGCGTCTCCCTCTGTTCTCCGTCGCCGGCGTCGGGGACGAGCTTTACGTCGGCGGCGGACCGGGCCGGGGACGCCGGCTCGGTGAAGACCAAGACCCACAAGGGCCTCTCGTCGTTGCGTGTCCTCAGCATCCTCAGCGCGGCTCGGCGGCGTCCTCAGAGAAAAAGGGAAAAAAAGGAAAGAAAAAATGTTGACTCATCTGCTGACTCAGCCCTCGACGTGCCACGTGGTATGGGATTTTTTTCAAAATCGGGTTGGATGGCTGAAGATGCATGGTTTTGATAGTTAGGGTGTAGGATACCCGGTTTTTTAATTAGGATGTCATAGGATGTCACGTCAGTAAAACTAACTGTGGATACTGTGATATTGCGTTTAGGGATGTTATTTAAACTCGATGTAAAGATAAAGGATAGAAAGTGGACTTATTCCAGCTAAATAAGGTCCAGCGGCCACGGTCCACGGGACCAGGGTCGTATGTGGGCTCTTGATCTCTCCTTCGATCGACAATGACCTCCTCAAGTCCCCATGTTAATATTTTCATATATATATATATATAACTATCTATAAAGCAAGTAGTGTTTTCATTCAAATTTTGTTCTATCTGGCTATTTTGCAGAAAACCCCTTGAGTTTTTCCGAAATGGAGGGCCACAGCCTAAGCAGCGATCCACCTCGGATTTGATCCAATTCCGAGGCCATCTCGCACCCAACACGAACCAGGCCCGAAATCCCTAATGGACGACCAGGCGCACGGCCCACTATGCGTGCGACCACTTTTGTTTTCGGCTCATTGGTTGTTTTGAGAATTTTTTTGGCCCAGCCTGTGCAATCAATTCGGCTCGTTACCAAATTTGGTTGTACGTTTTCAGACTTTCTCTTTTGTAATTTTTTATGGGCTTCATTATTTAGCAGGCCGGCCCAATTCGTTCACACACACCAAATCGGACTTTTTTAGTAGGCTAGATAACTATCTATAAAGCAAGTAGTGTTTCCACCCAAAAATTTGTTCCTCCTGTCTATTTTGCAGAAAACCCTTGAGTGTTTATAAAATTAACTCGTAGTCCCAATGCTGAAAAGAAAGGGAGGGCTTGGACGAAAAAAGACCTCTTGCGCCCCTCTCGCCTGTCCCCATCCGCGCCGCGCCTGCGTCCCTCCCTCCCATCGCTGCTTGGAGCTCCCACGCTGCGCCTGCGCCCCTCCCTCCCATCTTCATCCGCCTCGCGCCCCGACTTCACCCGTTGCAACACACAGGCACAGTTGTTAGTGTGTGTGTGTGTATATATATATATATATATATATATATATATATATATATATATATATTGCAACGGTGAAGTCGAGACGCGTGGATGGGGATGGGAGGAAAGGCGCAGTGCAGTGCAGCGGTTAATTTTATAAACACTCAAGGGATTTTCTACAAAATAATCAGGCGAACGAAAATTTTGGGTAGAAACACTACTTGCTTTATAGATAATTATATATATACTTTGTATGCATATGTCTCTATACAAAGTGTGTACACATAGGTTGAATAGTAGGCCTGCTAAAAAGCCCGATTTGGTGTGTGTGAATGAATTGGGCCGGCCTGCTAAATAATAAAGCCCATAAAAAATTACAAAAGAGAACGTCTGAAAACGTGCAGCCAAATTTGGTAATGGGCCAAATTGATCGCACAGGCTGGGCTGAAAAAGAAAATTCTCAAAACAACCAATGAGCCGAAAATGAAAGTGGTCACACGCATAGTGGGTCGTGCGCCTGATCGTCCATTAGGGATTTCGGGCCTGGTTCGTGTTGGGCGTAAGATGGCCTCGGAATTGGATCAAATCCGAGGTGGACAGAGATGGCAATGGGTAAATACCCATCGGGTATGGACTCCCCAGACCCATACCCACGATAACAACATGAGACCCATGGGTATACCCATACCTGGCTGCAGGTGGGGGAAATTTCCCATACTCATACCCAGCCGGGTATATCATACCCATCGGGTCACCCATACCCACCAAAAATCTTTCGCAGACACATAAACAATCAACAATTCAACAACCAACACTCCCAAAAACACAAAAAATTTAGACAAATAATAGCATAATGATTTCTACTGCAACCACCACTCCACCAGTCACATAGCACAATAATAGTCCATAATCCATACATATAACACATTAGCTAATAGATAGTACTTCGCTAGAAGTAGTAGGCACTAGCACTTAATACATCATAGTTGCAAGTTCCATCAGACCGACAATATATCAAAGTCATTCGGTCATTACATAGCCAAAAGGGGTACATAAATCAATCTCCAAGTTCATAGCAGCTAACATATGAACTTGGGCTCTGTTCTTGGGCTCCGATGCAACAACACCGGTGATGTGTTTCTTCGCCTTTGATGTAGGAGGGACGATGTCTTTAGCTTGGTCCTGAGGCGAAACTGGAGGAGATGCAGTGGGAGTGCCCTCCGGTTCTCGATCTTGCAGCTTCAAAGTGTGGACGGCGTCAACGAGCTTAGGATCCAGTGGCTTCAATAGCTGGTCAGTGTCCTTCTCGGTGTCCCTTTGAAATGGGACGGTTGATACTGGTCAGTGACAGTGAGAAGTGTTGTGGATCGGATCTACAAAGTCCAAAGCATATGAAACTATGAAAGCAAAGGTCAAGAAGCAAGATTGTCACCGTCCGTTGACGCTACCGTGCTTGATCTCGATCACCACCATGGCGTCGACCTGCTGTCTGATGCGCCGTGCGTGGCGTGGGGGCGACGGGCCAGTGGCCGAGTGGGCGACGGCTTGCGGCGTCCGGGTTAAGTACCTAGGGTTTTCACTAATGAGAGGATGGTGGGCTGTGTGGTTTGGTGGGCTTCTTTGAGTTTAGACCGTTTTTTTTACTCATGGGTTAACGGGTATGGGGACTGCTAAAATATACACATACCCACATACCCAGTGGGTAAAGGATTTTCCCCGTTTTAAGTACCCATGGGTAATGATTTTCTCCCACATTGGTACCCTAATAGGGTAAATACCCATCGGGTTTCTTTAGAGGTGGATCGCTGCTTGGGCCATAGCCCTCCGTTTCAGAAAAACTAAGAGATTTTCTGCAAAATAGCCAGGCAGAACAAAATTCAAAATTTTAGGTGGAAACACTTGAAGTTTGGATAAACCATTGCTTCGTCTGGTGTCTACGATACATTTGATTGATATAGTATTAATTTCATTTTGACGAGATCGAAAATTTTTATGTTGAAAAGGAAAATTTATAGATCCAATGTCATATTCCGTAAAAATTTTATGATACGATGCACTCAATGTGTACGAGCTTGTCCAACAGATGTATTAGAAATGATACCTTAGAATGGATGTAAAGCCAAGCAAATTGCTTCCGCGCCGAGAACCAAAGATTGTGTGGGTTGTAAGAGATGTGAATCCGCCTGTCCAACAGATTTTTGAAGTGTCTAGTTGCTAGCTTTATAGCTAGTTTTATATATATATATATATATATATATATATATTCCAAAAATATTTATAACTTAAACATAATATTAATGTTAAAGATTTAAATCTCATAATCTGTGGTTTATGATAATTTTATTGTTAAATTTATAGTTTTACGATAAATTTATTGTTAAATCCATATTTTGTAGTTTTTGAAATTTACCTAAAGAACAAAAAATCACGTTCACTTAGCCCCGAGGAGAATTCTTGACGGTCATTGTTTTCCACAAGATGGAACGAAGAATACGGAGTGGATGATAATCTCCTGGTAGAGAGGAACAAATAGGTTGATAGATTCATCATGAATAGAACTTTACTGCATATGACAGCAACCGGAATAACCGGAACGGTTGCACATGCTTTTATGTTAAGCCATAAACATTCAAATGTTTGCTGCTTTCATAAACTTGAATCGACTTCAAACATCTACAGCAAATGAAATAACATCTGTCAAAATAGTACAGGTAATATCAAATGCAACATCCTCTGTCAAAATAGTCAAATGCAACATCATCTGTCAAAATAGTATCATGGGCATGGACTCTATTAGCAAAAACATCAATTCGCTAGGCTTTATTGGTTTATCATTCAGTCCCACACGCTCTACCTCTCTAACCCACCTTCCTTGATATCTGTATATGGGAGTATAGTTTGACAAAGACAAGCCTGCGAGGATCCATCCAGTAACAGGATCAGCACATGAAGCAGGAAAAAAGGTGAAGCCATTTAGATATTGAGCACAATAGTGTTACATTGCTTCATCCATGGTTTATTATTACTTGTTCTTCAACTGTAAGGCTGCTCACGCTTTGATTGTTAGGAAAAACAACGCTAGTAGAGCTACTCCAGGAGTGTCTTCCCTATCTTCACAGAAGGACATCAGTTTCATGCTAGCATATCTGAATCGAGTTGCTCAAGATTTGGAAATATTTTCTTCAACGTGGATGAATAGTTTGGAGTTTTTGCCTGAAAAAAAGAAAAGAATAGGCAATGATGATTCGATCTCAACATAGCACTGGACAATAGTAAATACATTGAAAAGAACATTAGTTTCTGTCACTGGAATGTATATGCGTTTCTTCAAACCAACAGACATTAATTTATCTAGTCTGACTAGCATAACAGAGTTTTTAGTACAGACTCTTCAAGCTCAATAACATCCTAGATATTTTGTTTGTACTTCAATAAACAAACTGTTAGTAGTTAAATTTCAACTGTAGCACGATTACAAAGGTTCATGAGAAATCAAGGATGAATAAAAATTCAAGCAATGCGACACTCCGATGTAACTTTCCATTCAAAATAAAATAACTGGAGTTGTTTGGAAGACATTAAATTGATAAAAGACCTTGACAGTTGATGAATCATATGTGGTTAAATTCATCAGAAGCTGGGGAGCAAATATACTAATACAATTGTGTTATCTTGGCCCTACATGGAGAAGGCTCCTTGCTTATTCCCAGCTCAGTTCAGCTTTCAGATCATTACCAAATTTCAATTTACAAGAACAGTCGATGACTAACTACATAAGATTTGCAGTACTTACGCAAGGATTCCGCTCAAGATATATGGTAGTCAGCTTCTCCCGTGAGCTAGCCAATGCAGGTTCTATCCCATCTAGTGATGGTATTTGGTTGTCGTTTAACCACAAGTCCTCCAACCTGCATAGCCAATGAGGATGGTAACAAAAGGAGTCAGAACCAATGATTTGGTCATGCTGTTTACATGTTTTTTGTGTCTGAGAGTGAGAAGCTATCTGCTAAGTACAGCGTTACCTGCTTAAGGTTTCAACATCTTCGATAGCAGTTAGCTTGTTGGACGAAACATCTAAAACACGAAGGTTCTGCAAGGTAGAGAGGCCCTCCATCTTTTGTATTCCATTATGACTGAGGTATAGTTCCTCTAGTGCAATACATTCCTGAAGAAGAGAAAGACGGACTGGTTATAAAGTAGAACTTAAACCAGAAAAGCAGGGGATGTGAGGAAGTAATGTTATAGTACCTGTAACCCATTCATTGAAGTCAGTCTGTTGCTTTGCAAGCTTAATTTTTTTATTGATTTCAAACCACATAGGTTGATTTTCTTGATTCGATTCCTTCCCAGCCATAGCTCTTGCAGATTTGCCAAGGTTTCTATATTTTCCATCACCTGAAATTCAGTAGATAAGTAAGAATACACGTACACAATGCATCATTATTCATCAAATCTGACTAACTAGACTGGCTCATGGAAGTAACCTTCAATAAACACCAAAAGTTCAAAATGCACTTCAAACTGCTTACCCTCAATCTGTTGCTACCAAGTTCAAGAATTTCTAATGCATGGAAGTGTTCAAGTTCCTCCATCTTTGCAACTCCATTCTTTGAAACGTAGAGTTCCTTCAGTGTGCTGGAAACCTTGGACATCCCCTTTAAGGAAGATATCTCATTGAAAGATACATCAAAGACCAGAAGGCCTTTGAAGATGCTGGCATCAGGAATCGTTGTAAGTTTGTTATCTCTAAAGACCAACTCCTGAAACAGGGGATGTTTTTCAGATATTATTATCCAATTATTTTGACAGAACACATGACTAGTTCTGCTCAGTGACATTGGAGAAGTAGTACCAAGTAAGTTCAAGAAAAAACTCTATGCGATTAATCACTTTGAAACCATGCGAAATGTATTTAGTATAACATGTTGGGTCTGCCTGTATTTTCAGGATAGATGTAATGTGGACAAGTCATGCAATTTCTAAACCATATAAATATTTTTTTCATATATACAGTTACTCTAGCTACCTGTATTTGTTACTGGTTGAAACAAGGAAACATGGCCGAATTGATCACCTCAGTACATATACCTATTTACCTAACTAAAGGCTCAATTTCTAAAGTTGTTTTCTTACAGAAATCCTCTGTGTAGGTCGACCAAAATCTTAGTGTCATGATGTAACTGCAACAAAAAAAATTGTTGCTTTAATAAAAGAAATATCAAATATGATTTACACAGCTTATTATATAGCTTATGATTGGAGAAACACGAGCATTATTACGATCGGACGAGCCCCACCAGAGTTTCGCAACCACACATTTCTAAAATCCCTAGATTCCCAACAAATAGAGAGACGGAAATCACCTGCAGCCCCGCGATGTCGGCCCAGGTGGAGAGGGGCGCGACGGCGGCGTCGGCGAGGAGGTTCTGGCGGAAGGAGAGCTTGCGGAGCCCCGGGAGGCGGCCGATGCGGGGGTCGATGGCGGCGAGCCGGTTCGCCGTGAGGTCGAGCTCCTCCAGGGTGGGCGGGATCTCCACCTCGCTCAGATCGTGCAGCTGGCAGCTCGTCAGGTCGAGGCACCGCTCCGCCTCCACCTCCATCGCCTCCCGCGCCTCTGCCGCCGCCGCGTCCACCGGATCGCCGGACGCCATGGGGTTTCCGACTTTCGAGAAGCTTCTGGAACAATTCGCGTACTGATGAAGGCGAGAAAGAAGCACACGCGACGGGAGAGCGAGAGAGAATATTGCAAGTGGATGGGCCTAGTTGGGCTCGAAAGCCTAGGCCCATTTTGGACCATATTGGGATCTAATTACGTGAGGCCCAACCAGGCCCACATAAATTGGGCTCCTCAACTTGGAGACACGAGAACCCTAAAACCCTCGTCTCTTCTCTCACATCTCCGGCCATGGCGGCGCGCCTCCGCTCCTTCTCCCGCCCCGTCGCCGCCGCCGCCTTCCTCCGCTCCGCCGCGGGACGGAGCCCCTCCGCCTCCCTGTCCCGAACCCTCGCTCCCGTCTCCAGGTAAAGCGGCAGGCTGGCCCCTCGCACATTTCCCCTTCGTGGAGATTGAATTTTGTGTTTGTGGTGCAGGACGCTGTCCGTGGGGCGGCTGCTGGGGCTCGCGAGGTCGCTGCAGCCGCTGCACAGCGCGGTGGCGGAGGCTCGGCTTACGTCGCGGCTGGGGGCGGAGGTGGCACGGGCCGTGTCGCAGGGTACGCTCTGCAGCTCCTTCCCGGGAGTCTGAGTCTGATATCAATCTAATCTTTGCATCCTGCCTGTGAGTTGTGACCGCCCGGTTGTTTTGTTTGCTGTGATTTGTTTATTCTAGTTCATCTCGTGTCTGTCACAATTCGGGGTGCCTAGATTCGGCTGGGTTGGTGTAATTTGTGTTGGATTATGCAACTGTTTTAGTCATCATTAAACTCTAATTCTTTGATCCTGAGTAACTAGTGAGCATGGAATTAAATGTCAGTCTAATTCTCTGATCCTGGGTAACTGTTGGATATGAGTAATTGTCTTCCCCTGGCTCTGGCTTTTTTAAGCAAAGTTATCTCAGTGCTACTGCAAACAAGGGACATCGTAAATTTGTGATGGAATTACTATGAAGTATGGTGGCAACTCACAGGGTCACACTAGATAAGAAATGCCGGGATGATAAAGAAAGTATTACTCATGTTCTGTATGCCTTCATTGAGTCTGGAGGACAAACTTGGTTTTTTGTTTGAGAGACCATTGAGGCCACCACTAGATCAATTTTACCAACGTTTTTTGTTGGACAGTGTGTCCATCCTGAAGGCAAACTGGAAATAAATGCATTAACATCCCTGGGTACCAGTAATATGAGTAAGTGTGTGTAGTACAAGTCATGAATATAAGATTATTACTTGGAAATGCTGCTTTTTTTCCATGATGCAATGAAATGGCAACTTGTTCTGAATACTCTCATATGGTTTGTTAAGATACCCAATGCTTTCCATTTTCCATATGGGAAACAAGAGAAAAATTTGTAAGGATGCATAAACATGTTATTTGCTAGTCAGTTTTGCTTCTTGATATGGTACCTAACCTTCAGTTTTAAATATACATATTTTGTTGTTGAACAGGACATACCACAAACCACATACACAATATGCTACCGTATCCATAACTTTGTGGGAAATGTTTTGTACTTGTGATGTAATGCTAGTCTACTGCTACTGCTACATTATAGGACTCTAGAGCTGTTCTATTTCTTACTCTCTCTGTTTCAAAATACTTCACACTCTTGACTGCTAATATTCATTTTTTTCACCATAATTTTTATCAAGAGATTTATAAAAACTTCAAATTATAAATTAAGTAATTTCAAAATAAGTTTCATGATAAATGTAAATATAAAAACTTTTTCATTTACCATAAGTGAGTAATTTAAAAGATCAATGCTCATAGTTACCATTCCACTTTTCAAGCTATCAAATGCAATATTTACTCTATGCTTTCTGTTTTCCTTTTTTTTCTGTTTTCTTCTACATAATCTATTTTGGATTACAAACAGAGGGCTTAATCAACATTGTACCAAGCTCAAGCTCCAGTAGAATAATCAATAACATTCCCCGCCCAAAAAAGAAAAGAATAATCATTAACATTGCAAATCTCAAATCCTGCTCTAGAACATATACTTCTGTCCGTTAGAGGTGCCAACGTGCTCCATTTAGTGAACTTTTCTGTTCAACTGAAGTTTACAATGCATTATTCAATCTGGAAATAGAATTATTTTAGATTTGTTGAGATTAACTTAGTATAGGTCTGTTTGGACATTTTGGATCAACATTGCCATTAATTGTACTGCCTAATGATTACAATACAGACATGTCTTTTTTGACACTGTGTACACGTTATGTACTTGCCTCCTGCAAGGCATTCCAAAGTTCTTGTTCATGTCTCCAAACTTCTACAATGAATCCGTGATGCTTGTTTAGTTCATGCTTCCAGCAAGCCAAGCCAGAATTTGGTATTGCCAAAACTTAGAAAGCCTATATTTTGGACTATAGCCAAGAGAAAATTTTGTATAAGCTAATATTCTAGCAATTTCCTTGCCCTTGGATTGCCATCCTTTTTTACACTACATTTTGCTGCCACTACCAAATATTCATGGGTGGTATTACACTGTACCGAATATTGGTGCGAAACAAAGCAACCACCATGTTTTTGCGTTATCAATATTTGTATAGTTTTGCAATAGCGGCAATGCAAATACCCCCTACCATGATTTTATATACCAAGTTCATCAGTTCTGTTTTTTGAATTTTTTCGGGCCATCACATTAAGCAACTTCTCCATAGCTGTAATACCCCATCTTTGGTGCAGATGTATGTAGATGTTTTTGCTGCAGGACAACCTGAAACTCATGATCTCCTGGATGTCTTGCAGAGACGGGTCTCAGCGGGCCTCGATAATGAAAGATGACACTCCGGTGCAGCCGCAGCAGAGTTTCTAAGCCTTTGTTTCTCCTTCAATAATCGGTTTTATTAGTGTGGACTGCTGTATTTTATTCAGGGACATCCACAAATATGATAGTATGTGCTAATGATGCGCCTATGACCACACATCATACCTGTTTGCAATCTTCTTTTTTTTTTTTTGCATTTGGTATAAGTTCAAGCGTCCACTGAACAGGGTTATCTTTTTCTTGTAAAGAATCTAATTGGATTGGGCCAACTGCTGCCTGTTTCGTCCAACTCAGAGCTAAATTTCATACTAGTATGTGTTTATACGTTGTATTTGCTGTCGCACTTTGGCATACAAATATGTTTGTGGTTAGATATGCTTCTCTGGGATCTTTAAATTGCTGCGCCTCCATGAAACATCAGATAGTAATTCAGAGGGTTTGCCGTGTGCAATCAGACATTAGAAATTTAGATTCACCCGTCCACTTTAAACTACAAACATAGAATCTGATTGAATCCCATATATATTGACATCGAAGTACAATTAGATTATTAGATCAATAGTTGTACATTTACACGAAGATTTGCCTTGCACGCTCAAAATTAGCATGTAGTTGGACGATGTGAGCCTTTTTACACTCCTTAAGCTCAGCTAAAAGAGCAACAAAAGCCCATAAAAAAGCCTGAACATGAAGCCTGAAGCAAAGGATGTGTCAAGTTCTACCTTAGGGTTTACAAAACCATACGATTATCATGCAGATTATTACGTGTGATAACCTTCTAAGTTTTTATTTACGTGTGATAACCTTCTAAGTTTTTAAATTGTGATAATCATCATGGTATTCACACGGTTACCACTATAATCGTTTTACCATGAGATGACGATGATGACAATGATCCCATCCAAAAAGGTTTGGTGAATCCTGTTGACACCCTGAAACATAAGCCTAAGCAATGTAAAATTGCTATAGGGCAAAAACTACACAGTTAACTCATATATGCTACCTATATAATGGCTATAACTTTAAGCACTCATCAATGGTCAAGCTAAGATACAAGCTTAGCACAACAAAAAGCTCATCAGCTATAGCTAGCTAGCAGCTGTCTTTCTAGCTGATCACCATGCCGCCGGCGGCCTTCATGGCGCCGTCTGCCATCGTCAAGTCTCTACGGCTAGTATTGGTTGGCTTGGGTGATCCAGGGCCGGCGGCGGCGCCGGCGGAGAGCTTCCTGAGGATCTCTCTCATGGCGTCGGCCTGGAACAGCGCCGGGTGCGTCCTCCCGAAGCCGTTGAAGCGCTTGCACACAGCCATGTGCGCCGCCAGCGCCGCCTCCCGCTCGCCGCCGTTCTTGCCGGCCTCCTCCGTCACTGCCTCCGCGCACAGCCCGCACACCCACCGCCCCGAGAACCGCCGCCGCACCGTCCCGATGTACGCCGGCGTGCACTCTTCCGACATGCCGCAGCACTCGCACTCGGCCTCCTCCACCACCACCTGCAGCTGCTGCTGCTGCTCCGCCGGGATGCCGCCACCGCCTCCGCCGCCGGCCGTCGTCTTCGACACCGGCATCTCCATTTCCATGTCGCCGCTGCCGTCGTCGGCGGCGCGGTCCTGGAGCTCGTGCCACGACGGCGTCGTCTGCCGCTTGTCGCCGCCGTGCCCGAGGTGGTTGCCGATGAACGTCGCCAAGAACGGCGCCACGGCGGCCACCACCGCCGACGAAGCTTCTCCGTTGGGAGCCATGGAAGCTAGCTTGCTGCTGATTGCTTCCTTTTTACTGTCAATTTGCTCGAGTTGCCTGCCTATAACAACTAGTCTACTACGCCATTGGAGCAAATTTATAGAGGTTTTTGTATGGCCAAGAAGAAAGCATGGACAATGACATGATCAATCAGATCTTGTGATCAAAATTAAGGAGGAGATTGGCCGGGTAAGCAGCCACACAGGATTTGATTCTTTGATACGAGCAGATTAAAGTTTGTGGACAAGGTGCTCGCTGCGTGCTTATCAGCTTAACTAATGATTACGCCCTACTTATCAGCAAATTAAAGCTTGTGCGGTCTCATGATTGGTGACACGAGTAATTAATTAACATGCTTGCATGAGTTTATTTTAGTGCTCACGTATGTGATGACGTACTAATTATAGTTGTAGGTGCATATCCAAATATTTGCATAAGGTACGAGGTAGCTTGGTAGAGCATCCCAAACAGGAGCTCGTAAGTTGGTTTCAAAAAAAGTATATAAAGAATCCTTAAAATAGTTAGAGAATGAAATCAAAATTATGCATAGCAGATTCTCTAGAAACATCCCTATTTAATAACTAATTGTGTCCCATAAATAGATTGAAAAATTCACGAGAAAAACGATCGCTGTTCTATACTCGCGCGATCTCACTACGGTCGTCAGGCGCGCGTGATCTCTAAGTCGAGGCGCTCGCTCGTCGCACGATCAACCGCACGATCTCTAGGTGCAGGCGCTCGCTAGGTCCAAGGTCGTGATCTGTTCTGCACAATCAAAGGTTGCGGCGCCTTCGTTCGGAGATCGACGACGTGATCTGGCTGACGCCTCAGCGACGTGCATATCAGGGCTCTTTGGCGACGTCCAGATTAGTGCGTCGTTCTCCGGTTTCTCATCAGGCAAGACGCAGCACGCAACTTCAAACAGGGAGCCACATGATTCATTGCATAACTTTTTATTGCTGTAATCGAGAAAGTAATCATTTTGTGTTGATCTGAAAAAGTTCACAAACATGCTTGAAAGGTCAGTGCGGAAGAGGGCACGGCTTGCGCTAAAAAATAAACAGAACACGCGCTGAAATGTTTTGAGAATGGATTTGCTCTTCTCAGTTTTGAGAAAAAAACAATTTTAGAGAACCTCTTTTTTTAGGATATATATATATAGACTCTGTTGGAACAATTTTTTAAGTAAATTTTCAAAAACGGGTTTAGAAAACCTTTTAGAACTCCTCTTAGAGATGCTCTTATATGTAGAGGCTGGTTTGGCTGTAGCTTCTCATAAGCAAAGGCTAAAATAAATTCTATTATCTAAAAAAATATAAAAGGCTAGATTAAAATTTTATCAGGGGTTGTTTGGTTAATTCTTAAGGAAATGATTAGAGGAAACTGAGGGGATTAATTTCACTTCCACATCTATAGATGTGGAATAAACTTCCTTCCAATTTTTCTGTAAGAGGGATTAATCAAATAAGGAATTATTTTTAAAAAAATAAATTCCCAAGCTGTTATTTACCGGTTCTTTGGTACCTACAGATGTTGTATTCTCGTGTTTAATACTGTCAAGCAATTTTAGTACTTGGTATGCACATTTTTAAGGCTCGTTTAAGTCTTTACTCAAGTCCACAAATTGACGAACATCGGTTATATGTTAATTAAAGGACACTTTTGCAGATATATCAGTATATCACGTGTGTTAAAATATGCATCTTTCATGTAACTGCAAATAAAAATGGTTTATATTTAGCTAGTAATATATAGCGAGAATAATTCATCCATCTGGAACCATCGATCATCGAACACCATTACGTTGAGAGGTGAGAAAGATATTCGTATAAGAGCGTTAGGTGATCACAGTTACGTTAGCCATGACCTTATCATCAGCTATAGCTACCTCTAGCCCCTCTCTTGATATGTTTTCTCATGACTTATCACAACTTTTTGTGTGCAGTAATTAATAACCATCGCCGATTAGTATTAACTAACTACAGAAAAAGTAAATGGTCCTGAACCGACAGATCATCGGCGAAGCGACAGGGTTAATGGTGATTAGGCTTGTAATCACACGTGGAAGCTATTCAGACCAGGTGATCGCTGATGTGATCTTCATCATTAGCATACTATGATGACGACTACATGCATGTCATTTTCATGGTCATGGACGACCAACGATTTCATGCCAATTATTGTGCAAAAAAAAGAACAGATGTTAAGCTTGGAAGCTGATATATCTCGCATGCTGGCAAATCAACACGAGCTTGGAAAAGGAGAGGTAACTAAAAGCAGTGATAAGTGATCATCTTTGTGATGCCAATGGCAATGCATTATCAGCTTATTAGCCTTTGTGTCTTGGTTATACGTACATACAGCAGGAAAGAGGCTTTAGAGCATGTACAATGGGTATGTAAAAACCCGTCTATATGACGTTATTTTGTAAAAAACACCCCGTACATGTCTGTAGACAGCCTCCTCGTCGTTTCACCAGGCGATGCGCGTGGCTCGTGGACCGAGGCTATATCGACCGTAAAAAGCAGCGTTGTACTGACTCGTCGACTCGGCGCTGCTCCCGTTCACGCGTGCATCTGCTGCGGCCGCCCCTCTCGGAGCCGCCGGCACGCCCTCCCCTCGCCGGCGCGCGCGCTGCCGCCCCTGCTGCTGTTGGGGCCTTGGGGGGAGAAGAAGAAGACGCCGACCACTCTAGCGCCGCCATGCTCCACCACCGCCCGCCGCGCTCTAGCGCCGCCGCCGTGCTCCCCGCCGCCCGCCGTGCTCCCCGCCGCCCGCCGTGCTCCACCGCCGCCCCACCCGCGCTCCACCGCCAACGGCCGCGCTCCACGCGCTCGCTGCCGCGCTCCACCGTCGTCGTGCTTCCCGCCGCCCGCCGCGCTCCACCGTCCCTGCCCGCGCTCCACCCCGCCCGTCCACGCTCCACCGCCAACGGCCGCACTCCACCGTCATCGTGCTCCCACGCCGCCGCCGCGCTCCACCGCCGCCCGCGCGCGCATCACACGATCATGGTGCTCGCAAGGAACTCGGGGGTGGATTTGTCCGAGAGGATTTGGCCGGTGTGAGAAGAAATGAATGAACTCATGGGGATGGATCTAGAACCGACCAGATGGAAAAGAAACAGGAGAGAGAAAATATTAAACAATATTAAATATAGAGACAACTCTATATAGATCGGTTGTATGACCTGACTATATACCTGTCCTTATGATGGTTATAGACAGGAGGTTGTCTGTGCATTGTACATGCCCTTAGTCTCAGTTAATAACCCTCTTTAGTCTTGGGTTTTAAATCGGGACTACGAAAGCTCGATAAAAAATCGTTTTCTTTAGTCCCGATTAAAATAACCAGGACTTAAAAGATGTATCTTTAGTCCCGGTTGGTAACACCAACTGGGACTAAAGATGACGACGCCACGTGGCTGGCTCCACCATCTTTAGTCCCGGTTGATGTTACCAACCAGGACTAAAGGTTTTTTTAATTTTTCTCCAGCTGCTTGTTTATATATTATGCTTCCAACATCCCTAAGTGTTCTTTTGTTTCTTTTTTGTTGTTTTTTTGCTGCCGAAATCAAATTCACATATCAAATTAACATCCTCAAATCTTCACCACATCACAAATCGATTAATGAACATCACAAAATTCGAGTACAGAACATCACAGATACACATATATCACATATGAAATTCAAGTATAGAACATCACAAAAATCTCAAAAGAAATACACAGCGCCGGGTCACTGCTGCTGCCCCCGCCCGCGGCCCGCCGTCGCCCGCCGCTCCTGGAGAGGACGAGGAAGAGGAGGAGGAAAGGGAGGAGACACCGCCGTGTAGACCCCGTTTTTGAGGACGGGAATCATTCGTGTTCATAGTACCATTTCCCTGGATCGAGTAGTTTGGTACCCACAAGTACAGTACTGAATTATCAGGTGCAAAGTGCACGAATAGTCTTACACTACAATTATATTACAATAATAGGCATGAAGGCAATATCATTACATGCAGGACCTACTGGTCCGGATACAACCAAAATCAGAGATTAGATAAGATAGCAGACGGAAGGCAGCGGCATGTCGATTGCCACAGGCAACGACCGGGGACTAAGACCTATTGCGCTCCAATGTCTTCATTCATCCTCGTAGTAAGCATGGGTGTCCTCCAGTTCTTCTCCATCTGAAGGTTTGAGCGTATAGCAAGGGTGAGTACCCAACGTACTCAGCAAGCCAACACGGAATGATGCACATGATAGGGTCATTCAAAGGATAGCTACGGTTCTTTTGCATAAAGCCAATTTTCGTAAATAATTTCACAAACCTAATGTCTCGCTAGGTCAAGTTTTATTACCATAGTTCATTAAGTCAGCGACGGTTCTGTCCACCATCCATTGTGATCCCAAGGATAGTTTCCCACCATCGGATCGTCATGGTTTTCTGGGGAGTCTACCCTTCTCGCCTTTCGAGAAGTTGATCCACCAGTGAATAAGAATCATCATGCAAACACATCCCATCATTTTAAAATTTAGAGTCTAGCCAAGCAAAAGTCTTGTCACGATGCTCTATATCCGTGAGCACGGCTATTCGAATAGATTGGTATACTCACACTGCAGTGGTGTACACTTTACCCGTACTCCGCGACTGCCCATTGAATGAGTCTACATCCCTCTATATAGGACGGTCACGGCAAAGCCTTTCGATACCCTCACTTTGGCAGTACCCGCTCCATGAACTTAAGCCCTCATGCACTCTAGCCGTCGTTTTCTAGCAGTGAGAGGAGTTCTAGCGTTCCCGGGGTAAGAGAAAGACTTGCTCCATCTTCAATTTCCAACCTCTATCTTCATCTCCTCATATTGATCGTATGTCCCGATCCTTGCCCAGGTACTTACCAGTGGTAAATCCCCTACTGATAAGCCCTTAACTCAACCCAACACCTGAACCACTACGCAGGGATACTGTCTCCGCTCGGATATCTACTCCGCTAGGTCTATACCCATTCAAGAAGTACGGTTGTACTGGCTAAGCATGGCTAAGCATTTTACCGAAGAAATTCTCTGGTTATGTCACATCGAGGTTTACAAAGATTGTAACTAAAGGTAATCAATACCAAGGCATGGTATATCAAGCATAGGTGTTTTGTATATAGCATGCGGGTTTGAAGTTTAATTCAACATCATTGCGTAAAACATGATCAATATGTTCAAAGGAGTGATGACTTGCCTTGCTCGCACACTTGTTGGACGGGGTCTTCAGCGTAGTTGACGCCTGCTCCTTCGGATGCTAATCATACGTGCGAAAAACAAAGATTGAATTCGTTTAGAATTCAATAAAACCCAATAAAATCCAATAAAAGCCAAATAAATCGTAAAAATGGCTTCTAACACTAGGCTACGATTTTATGTGAGCTTAGGTTCGAGTTTCGATAAAATCCGGGTTAGAATGAGCGAGTTACAAAGGTTTGAAATTCTACGTTGAACCGATTTAATTAATTTATGATGTGGTATTATTTCCAGTCAATATATTCAAAGTTTGAGAAATATTATGCGTGATGACCCAAAATATAATAATAATAAGATATGGTTAATTTTTAATTTTATCCAATTTTATTGGGCCGACAACCCTAGGGTTAAATTTAAATCAAAATAAATTGATACTAGAATCTAGACTCATGTACTTAAATAAGTTAGATTTTAAGTTTTAGAAAATCTATATGTAAAATATCATGCGATGACCAACTAAGTTGTAAATAAAATCTTAAACGAGTAAACTGCGGGACGGTTAATTATTTCCGAAAAGCTAGCCTTGGTACGACCTAGGGTTAATAATAATCGATCCCAAAATAGTTAATTAATCTAGAAGCTAGACACTATAATAAATAATTTGGACTTTTTAGGTTTAGCAATCTTATATATATCAAAAACAATATTTGAAGACAAGCTAAGATATAAATAAATCCCTAAATAATCTTGGTGATGGCTAAATTATCATAAAAACGTGTTTAATAATTGGTCCCGAACTAATTTTGAAATCAAAATTTGTTTCTGAGAAAAATATAAAATTTTTGCCTAGAGATTTTCCCCAAAAATATTTTCAAAACTTTTCTAAATTTTTCCAAGATTTTTCCTAATTTTTTCCCTATTTTCTTTTCTCCTTTTTTCCTTCTTTTTTCTTTTTTTCTTCTCTTTTTTTCCTTTCTTTTCCCCTTTCTTCGTTCTTCTCCCTGCCTTCCTCTGTTCGCCTTTCCTCCTCCTCTCCGGCTCCTCTCTCCTCTCGGCCGGGCGGCAACCTAGGGCGGCGGCCGGGACGACGGGGGAGAGGGCTTACGGCGGCAAGGCGACACGGAGCGGCGTTGGCGGCGAACAACGGCGGCGAGCAACGACGGCTAGCAACGGCGGCGACTTGCGACGGCGTGTGGCGGCGAAAAGCCGGCGAGAGGGAGAGGAAAGAGAGGGAAAAGGAGCGGTAGGTTTGGGGGAAAAGAAGAGGGGCTCGGTCCCTATTTATAGCCGGCCGGAGAGGGTGAGAGATGACGCGACGACGGAGACGGGATGGCGCGCGGCAACGAGACGCGTGCGCGGCGCGGCGAGAGATGGCACGGGGCTCGGGACGCGCGACGCGTTGCGGCGGCGTGAGCGCGAGGCGTGCGGGGCGGCGCGGCGGCGCGCGCGCGAGGGGGCCGGGGCCGAACGGTGGCGGCTAATGAACATTAGATTTTCGATTTTTCCAATTTTTCTTTTTTTAACTATCAATTCCTTTTTTATTTCACATATAAATTAAATAGGATTTTTGGCCCAATTGTAATTTAATTAGATTTTAAGTTTTTGCCCACTTTATTATATACATATATACATATATATATATATCATATATATATATACATATATATATTATATATTTATATTCATATGGATATTTTTCTTTTTAATTGTAATTAGCAATTTTTTGATATTTTACCCAAAAATTCAATACTGGCTCCCAAAAGCAAGTTTTATTAAATCATAAATTTTCCAATTTATTTTCTTAGAATTTTATTTCAAAAATTTCAGTTTTGCAACTTCTCTTTTCCTTTTTAGGGTTTTTAATTGCCATCCATTCTTTTTTTAAGACAAATATTTATTTATTTTAACTTGGCATCAAAGACTTGCGAATAGGAGGCAAATAAATACGATAAGATGCAATCAAACAGAAAATTTTTCAAGTTCCATTTTTAGGTTTCGATTTTTATAACTTCGGATTTTCGGGGTGTTACACGCCGCCACCTTCGAGCCGTCGGGTCGTCGCCATCTCTGAGCCGCCGCGCCACAACCACCTCGAGCTGCCGGGTCGCTGCCATCTTCGAGCCGCAACCACCTCCCATCCCACCGGATCTTGCGGAGGACAGGGCGGCGCCGTCATCTCCTCACCTCCCACCGTCGTCGCTGGAGCGAGAGAGAGCTAAGAGAGGAGAAAACGATGCATGCCAAAATATATATACCCCTGAATCTTTAGTCCCGGTTGGTGCCACCAACTGGGACAAAATATAATTTAGTCTCGATTGGTGGCATCAAACGGGACTAAAGATCCAATTTTTAGTCTCGGTTGGTGGCACCGAGTTAGAGGACGAAACGGAAACATTGTGCGCAAAAACTTGTTACACACGCACAAACTAGACGCGACGGCTAGGGTTTGATGGAAACAAAGGGGGAAACATATGAACTGGACTCTAACACAATCTAACCAGTAATAAGACCTCGATCAGGACACAAACTCAACACCACAGACTCTGAAACTGAAATATGCAAAGGCTATGGCACGGAAGGTTCTACAATATAATGGAAGATATCCAAAGAATTGATGTTCTTATTAATACTGTAGATTCTTCTGATTTGTATATTATCACCAAAACAATATATTGAGAATCACTAGTTAATAACAATATGATATTTTATAATTACAATATAATGATCAAAGTTTTCTTCTATCTTCAATCACCCACCCCCACACAACACCATCCTCTTTTCAATTACACATCCTGTCAAATTAATTTTAGACCATTTGAATCATGCAACAAAATTATGTTCATTCCTTTACAACAAACCATATTTTTAACTAGAGAGGTTAAAAAAGCACCTTCACTTTAGTTTCAGTTGATGTTACCAACCGGGACTAAAGATCATTTTGATCTTTAGTCTCGGTTTGTAGCACCAAACGGGACAAAGTTAGGATCTTTAGTCTCGGTTGGTGTTATCAACTGGGACTAAAGATGGCCACCGCGTGACACATTTTGACAAAAATCTAACCGGGACTAAAGATGATCTTTAGTCTCGGTTCATAACAACAACGAGGACTAAACAACAACGAGGACTAAAGATCGTAGAGAACCGTTGTTTTTTTAACCGGAAATAAAAATATTTTCTAGTCTTGGTTCGTGCATTTTGATCGGTGAATCAAAGATCACTTCATTAGTGATAGGCCTTATCAGCTTGGTAACTGTAACATAATTAACAAATTAAGAAAACCCTTTAATTATTAATATTTGATGCTTACAACTTGATTAAATCTTTGAAACTCTAACTATCAATTTTATATTAAAATAAGTTTTATAAATATGATAGTATTTTTTCAGGAAAATCTGTCTATACAATTTCTTTCATGTTTAAACTAATAATTTGAGATCGATGGTCAGAATTTTAAAATTTTGACCAAAAATTTTATCCTAAACGTTAAATAGTTATCATCTGATGAAGTAATCAATAGCTGTACGAGAATGGCGCCTATCGATCGAGTGGTGATATTTCTTTCCTGCAGAGCTGTGATAGATTCATCAAAGCCCTCATCAGTGATAACTTTGTTATTACTATCAATTGTGCCCGTACGTTGCGACGGGTGAAGTTGGGGCGTGGCTGTTAGAATTGATCTCCTCCCGTTGGGCCCAATGGCCCAACGGGGATCCTTGACCGCGCCTGATCGAGGCGCCCAGCCTCCTCTGGCTGGTGGGCCTCTATCGCCTACGCCATATAAAAGGGGTGAGGGCCGGGGTGACACACGACACGAGGTTCGCCGCCGCCACCAAGCCTCACCCACAAACCCTAGCCGATCTAAACTGTGGGGGGCACAGCAGCGACGGGAAGCGCAACCATCGCGCCCCGACGACATCGACACCGACGCACCACGCCGGCGCACGACCACGATGGCCGACGGGCAGTCCTCATCCTCTCACTCCACCGGTAACCCTAATCCTCTCTCTCTAGTGTGCTACTAATGATCTACTCGCTTGAACCCACTTAGCACCGATGCCTAGTGATCCTAAAAGTCCTAACAATGGTATCGAGCTACTAGTGCATCGATCTAGGTAGGGATTCAAAATCCGGGAAAGAGAAAAAGGGATCCGATCGGATCGGAAAAAGAAAAGTTGAAAAACCGGATCAAAAGAAAAAGTTACTCACCTCGCCAGCTATCGGCCGCCGGGGCAAAGGGCGCCACGACGAAGCCGGTCGACGGTGGCGCACGCACCCGAGGGTGCACGCGCGCGTCGGCGACAGGGCCCGCGGCGGCGCCATCGTCTCCCCCGTCGACCTCGTTGTACTGTGCCGGAGGAGAGAAGGGGAGAGAGAAAAGATGGCCGCCGGCCATGGCGCCGGCGGTGAAAGGGAGGAGAGCGGCGGCGATGCGGCCAGCTGGGGAAACAACTAACCCTAGGGTTAGGGTTTCCGGCCGACCGGGTCGTTTTTCGACGGACGAGATCAACGCGCGTGCGCGGCGTGAAAGTGGGCCGATTCGGCGGCCCAGCCGTTGGTTGCTGGGCCTCGAGCCCATTGCGCGCGTATGGCCAAGCAGGCCAGAATCAATTGGGCCAAGCAAAAAAATGTGTACAGTTTTGGGCCGATTTGGGCCGGCCTAATATTGAAATTTTGTACAGTTTAATTATATTTTTTATTTAAAGTTTCCGCTGCAAAATTGACAAATATTATTGAAATTGATGTTTTTAAAATTGAATTTCGAACCAACGGGAGAATTTCAATTTTAGGAATTTCACTTATGGTATATGATATTGCCATTTTCTGACCAACGTTGTTAATTGCAATATCATGCTATGTGTTATGTCTATTTTTTGCCCAATGGTGATGTAGGCTTAATGCATAGAAGAGTTATGTGATAATTTTGTTTCTCACTTTTAATGATCATTTTTCAGGAGGTTACTCCTTGATTGGATGCATAAAAGACATCCCAACCTTACAAGGGATAACTACAGTGAATGGAAAAGAAAGCTCGACCTTGCCTTTATCTTGGAAGAGGTGAACTGGGTGCTAACCACACCCTGTCCTATAGAGCCTGCTGCACTAGTCAGAGGCAACACATAGTCTAATGCTGACTTTGAAAAAAGAGAAAAAGAAAATGCTGACCTTAGACAACTATACATAGTTGAAAAGGCAAAGTGGGCCTCAGCCAACAAGAAATGTATGGCTGTGGTAAAGAATACAATTGAGCAGGCTATTGTAGGCTCAATTCCAGAGACTGACAATGTCTCTGAGTATCTAGAAAGGATAAAGACCCAGTTCACTGGTTCTTCAAAGACTCATGCCACAGAACTCATAAAGGACCTTGTCACGGACAGGTACACTGGAGGTGGCATTAGGGATTTTATCCTTCAGAAGAGTGCACAAAATGCAAGACTAAAGCAATGGGACTTGGATTTAAAGGAGGACTTTTTGGTTCACCTGATCATGTCTCGATTGCCAAAAAAGTTTGATGCTTTCATTCTCAACTACAATGTGCACCCAGAGAACTGGACCTTTGATACTCTTCTTCCACAATGTGTACAAGAGGAGGAGAGAATTAGGCCCAAAATGGTGGCGTTATCAACTACGTTGGTAGCCCAAAGAAAAGGAACTATAGACCGTCTCAATCAAAGGACAAACAACCTCAAAAGTCACAAGGTCAACACCAACCTCAGCAAAAGCAATTTACAGTGGGGACAAACTAGTGCCTCTATTGTAAGAAGGAAGGACATTTCAAGAAAGATTGTCATGATTTCTTAAAGATGATAATGGCAAAGAAAGGTGAGAATTTTATCACTTTTGTAAATGAATCCTTGTATGCTAGTTATTCGAAATCCACATGGTGGATCGATTCTAGAGCAACTATTCATGTCTCCAACTCCTTACAGGGATTCCATTTGACGAGGACTACGCAAAGAAGCGAAAGCAACGTTAAAGTCGCAAATGGAGTTGAAGTGAAAGTTGAAGCCGTCGGAAATCTCAATCTCAAACTTGATAACAGCTTTATTCTTCCACTTCGAGACGTTTTTTATGTCCCATCATTGCATAGAAACTTGATTAGTGTGCCACGTTTGGCAGAAGATGACTATTATTGTTATTTTGATAAAGTACAATGTCGTATAATTCATAATAATGAGTGTGTGGGTCTCGCCTTCCGACGAGACAAACTTTATATGCTGCCTATGCATGAAAGTGTGAATGTTATATGCAATGATGCAAATGATGTAAATGATGGGTCCTCGTTGACAAAAGAAAACAAGAAAAGAAAGAGAACTCCTAATGTCTCATCGAAATTGTGGCACTGTCGTTTAGGCCACATTTCGAGGGGGAGAATAGAGAGACTAGTTAAGAATGAAATTCTTCCTCCACTGGAGTTCTCAGATTTAGAACAATGCATAGAATGCATCAAAGGAAAATATACAAAGCACATTAAAAAAGATGCAAATAGAAGCGCAGGAATATTAGAGATCATTCACATAGATATTTGTGGTCCATTTCCTGTAAAGAGTGTGGATGGTTATGACTCTTTCATAACATTCACAGATGATTACTCCCGATATGGTTATATTTATCCAATTAAAGAAAGATCGGAAGCATTGGATAAATTCAAGATATTCAAAGCTGAAGTTGAAAATCAACATGATAAAAGGATTAAAATAATAAGATCCGATCGTGGGGGGAGTACTACGGTCGGCATACTCCTTATGGACAAGTCCCAGGACCTTTTGCAAAGTTTCTAATGGAAAATGGCATAGTCGCCCAATATTCTACACCGGGCGAGCCTCAACAGAATAGGGTGGCTGAACGGCGTAACCGTACCTTAATGGATATGGTGCGCAGCATGATAAGCTACTCCACCCTACCATTGGGTTTATGGATGGAGACGTTAAAAACCACCGTTCATATTCTCAACAGAGTACCTAGCAAATCGGTGTCTAAAACACCGTATGAACTGTGGACCGGAAGAGTACCCTCGCTAGCTCACCTCCGTGTGTGGGGGAGTCCTGCGGAGGCTAAAGTATTTAATCCAAACATTGGGAAATTGGATCCCAAAACAGTCAGTTGTCATTTCATTGGCTATCCTGACAGATCGAAAGGTTATCGTTTCTACTGTCCGAACAGTTATACAAAGTTTGTAGAAATGAGACATGCTGTCTTCTTGGAAGACGAAATGATGAGGGGGAGCACGGTAGCTCGAGTGATTGATCTTGAGGAGAAGCGGGATTGATCTTGAGGAGAAGCGGGAATATATACCCACTTCGATGATTCGAGAACCTTTCTTCTCGCTACCTGTTGATGTTGCGCCTGCAATGCCTGACGTTGCGGCTCCAACACCTGTTGCTTGCTCTCCTGTGGTGGAAACGAATAGAAATGAGGAACCTGTCCTTCAGGATCCATCAGAAAACACTACCACACATGAGGAGGAGCAACAACAGCCTCAAATAGAAGATATGCCAAATCAGGAGACTTCACAAGAGTCTCAAACAGAAAATGTGCCAAATGTAGAGGCCCCTAGAAGGTCTGAAAGAGTAAGAAGAAAAGCTATTCCTGATGATTATCAGGTGTACAACACAGAAGAGTCTCATATAGAGGATGATCCCACCTCATATGAAGAGGCCATGAGAAGCGCCCGCTCATCCAAATGGCTAGAAGCCATGGAAGATGAAATGAAATCCATGAAACTAAATGATGTCTGGGATTTAGAGGAAATTCCTAAAGGAGCCAAAACAGTAGGCTGTAAATGGGTCTACAAAACCAAATGTGACTCTAAAGGGAATATAGACAAGTTTAAGGCGCGACTTGTGGCAAAAGGATTCACACAAAGAGAAAAATTGATTACAATGAGACGTTTTCTTCAGTCTCTTGTAAAGATTCTTTCGAATAATAATGGCACTAGTGGCACATTACGACCTGGAATTACATCAAATGGATGTAAAAAAGGCATTTCTAAATGGAGATTTAGAAGAAAGAGTCTATATGGCACAACCAAAAGGTTTTGTCATAAAAGAAAAAGAGAATATGGAATGTCGATTAAAGAGATCCATTTATGGGTTAAAACAAGCTTCGAGACAGTGGTACCTGAAGTTTGATGGAACTATAAAGAAATTTGGTTTCCAAGAAAATGTTGAGGATAACTACATTTATACAAAGTTCAAGAATAGGAAATTCATCTTCTTGATTCTGTATGTGGATGACATTCTACTGGCAAGTAGTGATGTTAGTCTTCTACAGGGAACAAAAGAGTTCATGTCCTCAAACTTTGATATGAAAGACCTTGGTGAAGCATCATCTGTTTTGGGCATAGAGATTCACCGAGATAGAAGAAAGTATGCACTGGGATTGTCTCAAAAGGGATATATAGAAAAGGTATTGAAGAAATTCAACATGTCGAAATGCAGTGCTACGCCTGCTCCTATAGTGAAGGGCGAAAGATATGGGGAATGGCAATGCCCCAGAAATAAGTTCGAGCTCGATGAAATGAAGTCAAAGCCATATACTTCGGCTGTAGGAAGTCTACAGTATGCACAAGTGTGCACACGCCCTGACCTATCTTTTGTCACCGGGTTACTTGGCAGATTTCAAAACAATCCAGACCCAGAGCACTGGAAATTGGTAAAGAAAGTCCTGCGATATGCGCAAGGAATGAAAGGCCTTATGTTGACATACAGAAGATCTGACTCACTCCAAATAGTGGGTTATTCAGATTCTGATTTTGCTACAGATAAAACAAAGTCAACATCCGGATACGTGTTCACTCTTGCAAGGGGAGCTATTTCATGGAAAAGCTCTAAATAGACTATCACTGCAGGGTCTACAATGTATGCCAAATTTATAGCATGTTATGAGGCCACGGGGCAGGTGAACTGGCTAAAGAAGTTCATACCCGGTTTGAGAGTGGTTGACAGTATTGAGAAACCATTAAAGTTATACTGCGACAATGAACCTGCAGTAATGTACTCTCACAACAATCAGTCAAGTGGTGCTGCCAAACACATTGATATAAAGTACTATGTTGTGAAGGATAAAGTCCGGGATCACACAATAAGTCTCGAGCATATAAGGACTGAAAAAATGCTTGTGGATCCGCTAACGAAAGGCGTACCACCCAATGTGTTCAAGGAACATGTAGCCGGCATGGGTTTAAGGGAAGCCTTATGATTCTGGACTCAGGGCCCAAAAGTTAAAGTATAAAGTATCTGTTTTTGAACAGAGATGTGTATAGTGGCTATTGAATCCATCGGCGATTGACCGTGACGATGAAACATGCTCTATACGTTAATTTGTGATGAAACAGACAAAGGTTAAAAGTAATAGTAAAGAGATCAAGGAGAGAATGTTAGAATTGATCTCCTCTCGTTAGGCCTAACGGCCCAACGAGGATCCTTGACCGCGCCTGATCGGGGCGCCTAGCCTCCTCTGGCTGGTGGGCTCCTGTCGCCTGCGCCATATATAAAGGGGTGAGGGCCGGGGCGACACACGACACGAGGTTCGCTGCCGCCACCAAGCCTCACCCACAAACCCTAGCCGATCTAAACTGTGGGGGGCGCAGCAGCGACGAGAAGCGCCACCACCGCGCCCTGACGACATCGACACCGACGCACCACGCCGGCGCACGACCACGATGACCGACGGGCAGTCCTCATCCTCTCACTCTACCGGTAACCCTAATCCTCTCTCTCTAGTGTGCTACTAATGATCTACTCGCTTGAACCCACTTAGCACCGATGCCTAGTGATCCTAAAAGTCCTAATAGTGGCATGAATGAGGACGGATGAGAGGGGCGCAGGAGGTCTTTTTTCATCCAAGCCCTCCCTTTCTTTTTCAGCATTGGAACTGCGGGTTAATTTTATAAACATTCAAAGGTTTTCTGCAAAATAGTCATGTTGACAAAAATATTGGATAAAAACACTACTTACTTTATAAATAAATTTATTTATAGATAGTTATAGATAGTACATATTCTCAAAATCTTGTCCTAAACTGTAAATATTTATCACGGCCGGATGGAGTAATCAATAGCTGTATGAGAATTAATGGCTGTCGACCGAGGTGGTGATATACTCTTTACCGCGGAGCTGAGATAGATTCATCGGACCCTTGATCCGCGATGACTTTGTGCTTATCGTATTCAAGATTAAAACAACGACAAAGATAAAACCAGCAGTTTATCAGCTCCTGCTGCAAGAAATGACCGAACAACTGTTGGCAATGCAGCCCCCATTGCTGCTTTAGTATGGAAGGATACATACATGCAGAGCATGGTACATCGTGCATATAAACATTTATCAGACTGGACTAGCGCAACTAAGGTTGAAGGAAATAAGAAAGTTGATATATATCGCACTGATCTATCTACTCTAATTGAATTTAACAGGAGAATCAGCCAGATTTGATTTGAGAGGGGGCGCTGCACGGATGTACTATTTTATCCATCCCAAAATAAAGTTCATCTTTGCCCTCTCTTGACTGTTCTAAAATAAATATATTTTTAAATAATTATTATATCAGAGTTTGTAAAAATAAAAGATAGTTGTTTTAGAAACTAGATAAATTGATTGATAATTGCATTGGGATTTAATAAAATAGGTGTATTTTAGTTTTTTATTGGTAGGTGCAAAGATAAGTGAAATTTTGATTTTATTATGGGATGAAAGGAGTAGAAAATAGGGAGAATTGCTCAGCATCAGCAGCAGTAAGAGTGTACCGTTGTCTTCAGAACAATGTTGGGGGGTGGGGGGGGGATTCCTCGCAAATTTCATACTGTACTTCATTGAACCACAAAATCTGACGCAAAAGAAGCTGACAAAAATTGACCAATATATTCGAGATCATGCTTGCATTCGTGCAGTCTGAAGACATTCACAGATCTTTTTACAAGCTGTTGATGAAGCTTTGGTTTCACTGAATCTTCCAGCATCCTGAAACGGGATGCAGTGCCGGCCCATATTGTTAGGCCTGAGCTGGACTCTGTGGAGAACGTGCGGCCCATAATAGTTGGGCCCAAACGGATCGTGGCCTTACGTGCGGCGCATACTAGCTGGTCCGGGCATGTATAGTTCTGCCTACTTATGCAGCAAAGGTTGGGAATAAGTTCACTTTGACTCCTTTAAGTATAGGCTCAATCTTATTATCCCTGTAATTCGAGACTCTAGTTGTTTCGAAGATGATTTTTGCTGATGTGATTGGTTAAATAGTTCGACCTACTTAAAATTTACGTGGGTTCCACATGTCAGTGTTACCTTTCATTCTCCTCCCCTCTTCGTGTGAGGCCCACCAGTCTCTGTGACACGAGCCTCAATCCTGAGCCGCACAAAAATGATCGGACGGTGGCCACCGCCCCAAGCTCGTTTCGCGGGCACTGGCAGATGAGATACGCGCTGGGCACAAAAACAGTTCTTAAGGCGTTTGGTTGTAATCTGGTTTCTCTGGACTCCAGACAACGTCGATGTTTGTTTGTCGAACTCTTCACTGAAGGTGTCATTTCAAACTTAGATGAAAATTCAGCTATGATTTTGGATGGCATCGGCGGGTAAGCATCCACTACTACAGAAACCAGCAAAAGTACCGGTTGGGAAACCGTCTTAGATGTCGGTTTTCCCAACCGGCACCTATTGGTCGGCACCTATAAAAAAATTAATAGGTGTCGGTCTCTAATAACCAACACCTTTGAGATTCAAAAAATCAAAAAAAATTCCGGTTCATCAGCTTGCATCCCGGTTCATCAGCTTGCATCCAGATCTGAGGGAGAGAGAGGCGAGAGAGAGAGGGAGACCGTCCCCGGCGCCGCCTCCCGCACGGCCTGCGCCGCCTCCCGCGGCCGGCGCCGCCTCCGCACGGCCGGCGCCGCCGTCCCGCCTCCCGCCGCTCCCACGGCCGCCCGTGGTGGAGAGAGAGCCGGTTGAGAGAGAGGAAAGAAAGAGATAAGAGAGATTGAGTGGTGGAGAAGAATGCAAGGCATTTAAATGGGCCGGCCGGTTTTTTAGGCATCGGTTTTTAATAAAACCGACACCTATAATATATTATAGGTGTCGGTTTTTTTAAAAAACCGACACCAATAGTATAGGTGTCGGTTTTTATTTTGAACCGACACCTATAATAAATTATAGGTGTCGGTTTTTTAAAAAAAACAGCTAGTACCGGGTTTTTTAAAACCGACACCTATTGTTTTAATAGGTGCCGGATTTATTTTGGTCGTTACCTTTTGAGGCGATACCTATATGCTTTTTTTATAGTGATCGTATCCTTCTCGAAGGCGTTGTCTGGAGTAGTTCTCGGTTTTTTGTTTTGTCCATCTTTAAGAGGTTAAGTTGTCGCAAAACATCATGATTTGTTCATAGTGCCCTAGGGTATTTTTACTCTTTTTTTTATATATGCATGTATCCCTAATCGATGCAGAGGTCGAATGTATTTCGTTGCTTAAACAAATGTCCTCTATAAACAAATAGTTTCTCCATCGATTGATTGATTGCCAATTTGCCATCATCCCCTTTTTCCATGAAGCTTAATTAGCTTCTTATATATATGGCGGTGAAAAGGTTTCTCAATATATCTTTAGGGCATAATTATATATGATCCATCTCTCTAAGCATGACATGCAAGTCTATCTCATGAGAACTGTGCAAGGTGAAGCTAGCAGCCAGTAGTAGCAGTTGGCCAGATGAAAGAAAGAAAATAGATAGTTTTTTCAAGAATATATAAAAGAATTGCACGACAATATATTAAAAACAACAGACTTTAAAAGTTACATAACATAACGCCTGAAAACCATTGCATGAGAGACAAAACAGGATAAAAAATGCTAAGGAAAACTAAGAAAAAAACTACTACTACTACACAAGGAGGTTGACATACCACTATCCTCCCAATAAAACCCCAAAAACAACGACGCTGATAGTTGACCGCAGACGACCTTCCTGTAAAATGAAGTTCATAACCACTGAAAACGATGAGAGAGAGGAATCGAAAAACCTAAAGTTTCGCCCCTCCAAAGCTACTTAAAAAACCGTTAAATGATTTTTTTAAACTATATAAAAATTATTTAAAAAATCATATTAATTTATTTTTAAAAAATAAATTAATATTTAATTAATTATATGCGTGGTCAGATATATCAGTTCCCTCCGCTACCGAACACAGCCTAAGAGGAGCAACGTGTGCCAACCATATGGTGGTAGTACGAGTCAGTCAGACAGTGTGAGCCCTAGCTTAGCCGGCGAGTCCAAAGTCAAGTCCATGGACGCCCCCGTTCTGCTACGGCTGCGTGTCAGAGGAAAACGGGCAACAACGGCAGCAGGTAGAATCTTTTAGACTTGGTCACTTGCTATGGTGTCGTACTGTGGCTACTGTTCTTGATAAAATTTGCAAGGTCAAACCGATGACTAATATCATGACCAAAAAGAAAAGAAAAAAGGCAGGTAAGTACTCTGCGAGAACGCAGAAGGAATTGCTGGTCTTTTCTTGGAACAGAGTCATTAATTATATCAGGATCAGGTCAGCTAGATCGCATAAATTAGCTAGCAGGGAGTACTTAATTTTGGCTAAGTGTTGGAACAAAAGATCAGCTCTACATTACCATCAACAATTTATGGGGGGTTAACTGTGGGTCCTTATCTCCCAGCAGGGGATTGCTTCCGCAGCAGAAGCGCATGCGAAATTCAGCTTAATTAAGATTAGGAACATGAAGATTCTTTGGTCGTTTGTTCCATGCAAGGTCCTTAATTAATAAGGGACTGCTTCAACTGCACGCTAATTAATTGCTCCACATATGCCTGCTCCTCAAGACCTTGGATTGGATTGGATAGTAACACTCCTTCACTTCAACTCAATATTGTTCTCAGGTGTGGTTAGGCTGAGTTTGAAGTTAATTTGGATATTGCTACTTCATGTTTTTCAGAATTGGTAAATGATATGTTTTCAATAAATATCATATACCTTTTATGTAGGAGTTTAAAATCTAATAAATCTATTTTTTAAACTTATAATAATTAATACTCAACTAATCATCACAAAGGACTCGTCTTATGCCACCTAAAAATCTAAGCCAAATTTCACTTTCAAACTTAGCCTTAATTAGCTCTACAACATACTATCAAACAGTGAGCTAAACCATCCTTCAAAAGTATTGTACTACTCGCTCTATCATAATTTAATCATCATCTAAGGTTTTTGAGGGTTTTTCTAAAATGATCATCTAACAAAGTGACTCTTTATTTCTTTGTGCAAAGAATAAATGTGTATCATAAAATACCATGCATGCATGTAACCAATCAAAATTAATTTTTATTGGTTTAACCCATGCATCATTTAAATTATGAATTAATTTTTGTTAGACATGAAGCGATGAAGCATCTTGATCGATGAGAATTAATTTTAGATGAATGTTATGATGTTTTTACTTTTGGTGTTTTTTGTTTAGGGGATAATTAAATTGAGATGGAGGGAATACTACAGTAAAATGGAAACTGAATTGAAGATCAAATCAATCAAACTATAATTAATTTGCAAGCAAAGTTCATCTAGCTAGATATTTATTAATAACACTTAGAGGAACTGACTTGTGGCATGGCAACATTAAAGCTGAAACGTACCGAAATTCTTGGTTGCAACTACAGGTTGTCCTAATGTCCTTTTGTGGTCAAGAAAGGTTGCAACCATAAAATTAAAAGGATATGACCAAGTCCGCCAATACTGTTGTACCTTCCGACACGCCCAACCAACATGCTAAAGGCTGCTCCTGTACCCTCTCCACAAGAACAAATCATGCACATCCCAACACTTTTCAGCCCTACTATCTTTCACATCACTCTCCTTTACAAATACCACTAGTTAGCTGTAGCATGTACTAGTACGTACTACCTCCAGTCTAGATTTAAATCCAAAATTTTGTTTTTTTATAAGATGGAGAATGTAAGTATGCATATTGATGAAGAATACAAAAAATATGTTTTCTCAAAAATATCTTTTTCTACTTGTGTTGAGTTATTTGTTAATTTTTATTTTTCTAAAAAAATGTGTTATTTATCTCTGTAATTAAGTAGACAATCTGATTAATAATCCGTCCAACCATCTAAATCAACTGATTTTCTAGTGATTATCGTGTAAGGGGCATTAGAATAAGAACAATTAAGCAAAGCAAAAATTAATCTCTTGTGATAGGATGCTACTACTACTGACAAAGTACGCAATAGCATATGGTAGCAACATGGAGTTGGTGTACAAAGCACAACCGTACAACGTCGTACAAAGAAAGGCTTCTCTCTCGATCGTGTACTGCATGGCTATGGCGATCCACCGATCTAAGCGATGCCGGCGGCGACCGGCCGTGGCGAGCGGCGGCCGCTATACGGGCTGGTGCCGTAGTAGTCCGGCGTGGCGGCGACGCTGCGCTGCGCGCGCAGCTGCTCGTAGAAGCGCCTGATGAACTCGTCGGCCTTCCTGTCCACCTGCTGCTGCCCGCCGCCCACCGACGCCGAGTCGTCGCCGTTGTTCGCAGCGAACGGCGAGTCGGTGATGCGACCGCGATGCCGGCTCGCCGCCGCCGGGGCAGGGCTGTGGGAGCGGGCGGGCGTCCACAGCGGCGTCGTCTCGGCGGTGGTCGGCGCGACGGCGAGCGCGTCGCCTTCGTCGTCGTTGAAGAGGTGCTCGCTGTCGTTGAGCATCTCAAACACCCTGGCGACGTAGGCCGCGTCGTAGCCGTGGTCGTAGTAACCGCTTCCGCCGGCACCGGCGTTGGAGTACTCGTACTCGTCGTGGCGGTGGTGGCGGTTGTGGCGGCGGTGCCCGAGGAGGCCGCCGCCTCCTCCTCCTCCGCCGCCGCCGCCGGCGGTGGAGGGAGAGGGCGTGTTGCTGCAGCTGAACTCGACCTCGCGGCGTCCACGGGAGGGCTCGTACACGGCGAGCGCCGGGTCGATCACGCGGCACGACAGCGACGACCCCGCTACCGCCGCGGCGGAGGAGAACGCGCCGCCACCGCGCTGCCCATGGTGTCCATGGTGGTGGAACGTGACGAGGTGTCCGAGCGCCTTGCCGGCGATCTTGCCGCGGCGGAGGAGTAGGTGGAGGTCCATGGCGAGCTTGCGCCCGGACGGCGCCAGCCCGCGCCGCAGCATGTACAGCACGGCGCGCACCACGCGCCACAGCCGCCGCGCCACGCCAGGCTCCGCCCCCGCCGCCACCACCTTGCCGCCGCCGACGACCGCCATGGGAGTGTGTGTGTGTGTGTGTGTCACTGGGTTGACGCTAACGTTGGTTGAAGCGGCTGGTTGGGGAAGGGGCAGGTATATAAAGGCCCAGAAAAGGAGAGCACTTGTGGCTGCTGCTTGGCTTGGGTCCAAAAGAAACGAGGAGAAGGGCAGGTAGGAAGGATAGGATGGTATGGATCCATGGAATTGATGGAGAGTTTGGAGACCCTCTCCATTATTGGTTGCAAGTAGTGGAGGTGAAGCTTAGTTACTTTCTTAATACCATGTTAGATAGAATTTTATTTTTTAAAACAACCCATACAAGACAATACAATATTTTTTTATTAATATAGCAGGAAAAAATTATAAGACCATAGCCCAATAGTACGATGTTTTGTATTGGTATAGCAAGAAAAATACTATAAGACCATATCCCAAAGAGATTATAGTCAAGAAAAGAACAAGAAAAACAACCATGCCACGCGCATATAACAGTAATCCCATTGCAAAGTTATAAATAGGTACACGACACTCGGCGCACCCAACTCCATCTATGACTTTGGGCTGGAGAAGGTGAGGAGAAGATTGAACCGCTGAACCGCGCACCACACTATGCCACTGTCGCCGCCCACCTTCCAGGTTAGGGACGACGTCTCCTAGCTCCCGTGCCATGATAGCTCGCCAGCCGATCTCACCACAACAAGGAGGGGTGAGCACATGCAGCCATGCCGTGCCAGGAAGGCCTAGCCACACGTAGTTGTTGTTGTCTCCTCAAAGAAACTCCCACTTGCCATCATCAAGCCCTCGTTGTCGATGAATCCGGCACCTTTGACCTGCATCGTCGCCTCCCGCAGCATCACCTTCATTCCCGCCGCCTCGTGGATCACCAGCCATGCGTTGTCACGCCAAATCTAGCCATCCGCATATCCGCTTTGCCGACAACAAATTTGGATGCACTAGCTAGATCCGCGTCGTCAAGGCCTCCACCGACGCACAACCGCCTTCCCTACCACCCTACCTACCTCGTCGAGTCGGATTTGTCTGTGGGCCCCAAGCCTTGTGCCACCTTCTTGCACACGCCATTGGGTGCGCCGTTGGGGATTTTCCTCACCGCGGCCTACTTAGCTCGTCGTTTGGCTTACCGGTAGCAACATGGCCAGTGGTGAGGGAGAGGGATGGGCACCGACTAGGGTTTTGCCACCTGGTAGCCAGTGATAGATCGATACAAAATTATTCAAATTACGCTAGCACGGCCCTAGGCTTGAGAAAATTCTAGCTCCGCCAATAGGCCTAGGCCTATCTTAACACCAAGCGTGCCATATGCACCTAGCAGATCAAACATTGACATTCAAACAGCCAAAGTGAATTTGTGCGCACTAGTTAAATTGTGTGACTCGTTTGTTCAATTTTGCAATAAGGTAAATTGTACTCATCTTACAAGTTGTGACACCATCCATATATTTCACTCTTTTCTTCACCATGACAGAGAGAAACGCAATAGGACGTCCGTGCGTTGCAACGAGACGACGACGCAGGGAGGGAAGCAGGCGGAGGGCGAAGATCCAGGCGGCGGTGTGGGAGCTCCGAGCGGCGATGGGAGGGAGGAGCGCAGGCGCGGCGCGGGGCGCGACGCGGATGGAAACGGAAAAGAGGGACACAGGAGATCTTTTTTCATCCAAGCCCTCCCTTTTTTTCAAGATTGGGACTGCGAATTAATTTTATAAACACTCAAGGGGTTTTCGGGTGTCTTCAACTTTGTGTACCACTTGGACCTTGATTAAGAAATAGTATCAAACAAACATTTAGTCTAAGTTAATTTAATTTCACTAAATTAAGTTAAAAATATAATAAAAATAGATATTGACTTACTGATACTTTAAACCGATTAGAAATTTGGTAAAAGTTTAAAATATTTATGACTCGGATATTATTAGTTAGAAAAGTATATTGATGAATATGATAAGTTGCATGTTATCATCAACAGACATGCGAACCCTTGCATCTCCTTATAATTTATTTACCCTAGTTGACTACGGTCAAACATCACAGCCAATGGGGCCTGATGTAGCCTCTAGGACTTATCTGTGATTTACCACAAATATGGGACTAAAATATAAAATCATCAAAAGCTACAGGATGCCGTCTTCCTCCCGTCCTCACGCGAAAGGTGACAGCGCTTGGCCATGCCTTCGGCCGCCGGCGATAGGAGGACGTCAGGGAGGCATCTTGCCTCATAGGCGCTTCTCTCCCTTATTCGACAGCGACGCGCTAGCTCACGCGTGCAGTGTGTGCTCGGCCGCCGCTCAGGGCAATGCACGACGAGGTAGGAGGCGCGTGAGTCGGGCTCGCCTGCTGGAGGTGAGGAAAGCGACGCAACAATGGAGCGAGAGGTTATACGGATCGGAAATTTTATAGATTTGGAAAAAAATGATTTGATGATCGAAAAGTTATAGATTTTTTAAGTAGTTAAGATAAGCTCTATCCTACGTATAACTGTTTTTTTAAATAGTCAGGCGGACTACGGGTTAATTTCCAAAAAAACTCAAGGGGTTTTCTGTAAAATAGCCAGACAGAACAAAATTTTGGGTGAAAACACTACTTGTTTTATAGATAGTTATATAAATATATACGGTTCGTTAGTCAGGAAGAAAGATACAGTTTTTTTTGTCTATCCTTCAATCAAAGATCATTCTAGTCATCATAGGAACCACAAGGTCTGTATATATCCCTCCTCATGTTTGATTGCTACCAAAGCCGCTTTAAGTAATGTCACATAGTTTTAAATGAGCTAAACGAGCTCCTCTATAAAAAAATCAATATATGTCTCAACTGCTAAATTTTTAGACCTATGAATAATCAAGTTTGTCCCAAAAACCCACCAGTACTGGCTCTAGAAATTTATACCTATGCGCTTTATCATTTGGGAACATAAAGGTTGTTTTGACTATAACACGCTAGATCGATCTAGATGCTTTCTTTCGTTGAACCTTTGGATGAGCCTCGAGATCCATGCTTTAAGATTGTTATGGTGTAAACTTTGTTTTTTTAAAAAAATCAGAGTTTTGGTAAAACAAGATTACAATTGCTCGAGCAAAGCAAGATCCCTATAACTCTTCAACTGCTAAATATTTGGACCTATGAACATTCAAGCTTGTCTCGAAAATCCACAAGTGTGACCTATATATGTTTTGTCATTTGGAAACATAAAGGTTGTTTTGACAAGAACATGCTAGATCTAGATGCTTTCTTTCGCTGAACCTTTAGATGTCTCAAGATCCGTGTTTTTAGATTGTTAGGCTTTAAATTCTGTTTAGAAAAATAAGTTTTGGTAAAAACAAGATTACGATTGCTCAGACATACATTGCATGTATATACAAGAGTAAGTGACCTATAACCCCCCAATCCCCTCCCCGCGTCATCCACGTGTGGGCGACACTAGGGAAAAAATCCTAGCCACCATGCCGCCCTCCTCCCCACCTCGCCGCCGCTGGAGTGGGCCACTGGAGGACCACGCTGCTAGCCGGGATGGTGGCGACAGGGCAAAATCCCAGTGATGCTTTGCTTTGGAGTGAGAAGGCGATGTGTCGCGGCGTGAGGAAGACACCGCCATGGCGCTGCACGGTGATGTTGCGGATCCGACGTGGGCGTGCCCGGATCTGGCCCTACCCCCGAGCCAGATTCGGAGCCCCGTGATGGATCTGGCCGGAGCAGCAGGCATGGCAGGGATGATAATGGCAGCGGTTGGCCAACGCGGGTTAAGGAAGCCAATGTGGTGTAGGAGTAGGTCAGCACTGTGCGGGAAAAGGCCGATGATCCGGCGATGGTACGGTGTTGAGGGCCACCGCGCTCCGACAACAGCGTGGGAGAAGGCTGGTGCTCCGATGGCGGCGCGACGTCGAGGGCCACCATGCTCCGGTAGTAGCGTGGGTGCCGAGGGCTGTCGTGCTCTAGCGGCGACGCGGCGCATGCAATGGAGACCCGCGCGGCAGGCGACTGCAACGGAAGCTTGCTTGGAGCAACTGAGGCGAGGCGCGGGAGAAGGCCGGCGGGAGGTCGGTGCTGTTGACGGTGTGGCGATGGAGATTCGGCGACAACATACGGCCTCGAAGAGAGGCAATGTTGATACGATCAGATGGCCTGAGGCGGTAGCGATGTGAGCAGTTTGGTCGTGGTGGCGACGACGGCGATATCGTGAGGTGGGCATTGCGGGCCTACAATGGACTACTTTTCCAACGCTAGTCCTCTTGCGGCAGGGCCTTGCTGCCACAAGATGGCCATGTTGGCGGGCTAGTGCGGGGGAGAGGGATCCATTCTTCTCTCTCATCCTCTCCCTCTCCAACTCATCTGTGTGGATGGAGGTTGAGTGCGCCGTAGGTCACGCTCCTACTTAATGGCCAGTCAGCGGCGAGACGTTTGCGCGGTGGCTACACATTGAAGGTGCTCGATTGGTGATGGATGCTGACGCCAGCGGGTAGACTTCAGCATGGGAGGGGAGTAAGTTTACGGGCGAAAGCCCAGCCTATTTAGGCCGACAACGACGACGCTCAAGGACGCCACATCCTTTTTGAAGGCATTGTTAAGTAATCTCTCTTTCTCTTCTTGATGGGTTTCTTTAGGTGAAAACCACATGCTCACAGGACGGGCGGTGATGGCACTCGGACAGTGACATCGCTCTCGGTGTCTTGTCTTTCCTGAAGACGTCGTTTTGAAGTTATATCCTCTTGGGGTGTCGTGTTCGCAGCGGGGATCTGATTGTAAACACGTGGTGTGGCTGTGTTTTTTTGCCTATAGACTTATAATATTTTTACTGTTATATCAATATAAAACTCTACATATCGTCATGTATGGGTTGTTTAAAAAACGATTGCTAGGATAAAGCAACAAAGTGTTTCACCTGTTAAGTGATCGGTTGCCCTTCTCTCCGTTCACTTTGGGAAAGTAGTACGTGGCAAGCCTAGCTAGATCACACAAATAGTTAAATCCGTCTTATAGAAACCCATTGATTGGCTGTAAGTTATCCATTTGGTTTGGATGTGATTAGCTAGCAGGGACACTTGTTGCCAAATCAAGAGGCACACTTGGCATGGTCCATCTGTCCATGGCACCATGTGGCATATTCTTGCCTTATGGCTTTTTTATATATGTTATAAATTAATTATTCTATATACTTATTAAGGAGAAAGTATGGGTATTAATTTATTGAATTTATTCTCATATTTAAATATTTATATTATTTCATCACCAAGAAAGAGAAACTGACAAGAATATTTACGATTTATTCTTACAATTGTGACTTGAAAGATACATGTGGTTGTCAGAAAGAGAGGTGTGAATTTGTGTACCATTCAACCATATGTTGTTCTAGTCATGAAAGCCATAAGAGATATCTATCTCTACTCATGCAGGATTGCTACAAAAGCCTCTTTAAGTATTGTCATAGTTTTAAATGTCTAAGTTACTCAATAAAAAAATAATACATTTTTTAATCTGAATTTGCCAACGGCTACAAAAATTTAGACCTATATATGAATGCCAAGGGGATTGTTAGATAAAGGTTTTTTTTATAAGAACAATACCCCAGATCTAGATGTTTTCTTTCACTCAATCACTCAGATATAGCTAAGCCTTTGGATGTGCCTCGAGATCCATGATCCGACACATCACTGAATGTTTCTCCATCCCCCAATAGGTTCACTAATCACTACTCTCTGTTCCAAATTCTATCTTGGAAGCATTCCATCACATATGGCCAAGTTTGTAATGGAGGAGTTCTATAAGAAAACAAGACACAATTTCTCCAAAAAGTCACAGTAAATATTTATCCATCCCAATCAGGCCAAAAGGATGGACTCCTTCTATTTCTAAAAACAGGGTGAACTATTGGAAAAATATATATCTATTCCTAGCTATGCATGTCCATAACTACGAAGCACGGTTGCTATAAAAGTGCCGTTTGCACAAATAAAGCTCATCATCAGTTATTGAAATATAAAGTTTATCAGTATGCTACTACACTTCTTATTAATTATTGAAACATATTGCAAGTTTCTTAGGGCTTAAGGATGGCAAATTGCACAAGTGTAACAAATATGAGGGTCCTAGAGAAGACACGTACACGCTTGTGGCAAGCAGTCAAAAGCTCAAAAAAAAAGGGTGAGAAAGTCATGGACCATTGATTTAAATCGTGTGTTAGAACACTACACGCATGTATTAAAAAAATATGGTGTAGGAAAAGAGAGTGTCACTTCTTTGGATAGGGACCTTCTTAATAAAGAGATGATATAAAGCAATGTCGTTTTATTCATGCCGGCAAATTGCATGATTGACACTTTTTCAGCCCGCAAGAAGAAGAAATAATCACAATCAGTCGGTTGTCAAGATGGGGAACATAGATTTCATGCATGTAATTTTTTTGGGAAGATAAAAAAAATTGATATGTGATGTCTCACGGATCAATTGAACATTTCTGTAAATTCTTGTGAAATGTGATGTTTTTATAATGCTTTCTACTGATAATAGAATCAATCTAGACTGATTATCTTTTTCTAATTTAACGGATCATATCTATTCATACTACCACATCAAATATTGATAGTAGAATACTTTTGAAATCACTTCTATTGACGATAATATTGATAATAGAATGCCAATAGAAAGCACCGTAAAGTTACTGTAATGTGAAATTCCTACAAATTTAGTACACACTCTTGGAAGTAGAGAGCTATCATAGCAGTGTAGCACAAATTTGCATGCTTGATTGACCCATATTCTATTTTTCTTCGATCTGCATAATGTACAGTACACGAATATAAGAAATATATGAAGGTTTGCATATTCTGGTAGTCGATAATATGATATTGTGCAGCTGAAAAATTAAGCAGAATGTAATTAAGTTTTGGATATCTTTTTATCCCTTTGTCTCTAAGACACAGTAGTGCTTAATGAAAGTAAGAGCACTTTGATTTTAATCACTAACTAGAGTCTTTTTTTCTTTTTTATTTCTCTCTACAGACAGTGCTCTGCCAAATCATTTCAGATAAGTTATATCTAGTACGGTTCATCCGTCAGTTGGCTTTTGAAATATTGTTGTAATATATTTTTATTTCAATATCACCATTCATCATTGCAGTTCATTGGTACAATTATTATTAGAGAATGGAAATGAAGCTGCTTTTTGTCTCTTTTTTATTTTTCCCAAGTGATGCATTATTGGTGCTCTGCTTCACCAGTGAAATGCAGTAACCGTCTCTTGCAAATGAGTTTTATACACTGCCGAAAATAGGGATCATTCTGAATTTCTGATCAGCATGGCAAACACATGCTGATGAGTCAACTGTCACTGAAACAAGATCTAATCAGGGCAGTAATTAAGTGTAGCTAACTAACTAAAGCCATGGTAATTTCATGATTACTCCTGCCTGAATCCTGCATGTCTCACATTGCAGAGCAGGAGTTAGTTAGAAGTGCTATCTCCACTGCCTAACTCCCCAGCTTTAATTCCCACCTTTGCAGTATTGTAATCGCTGCAAAACTCTACTAGTTGCAGCTACTGACCAACAAATTGCTCCATGACTAGGAATTAGGGAGATATGCTAATTTAATCAGCTGTTGGGTCACAAGGTGGTATAGAATATGCAGACCTGCAATGCTTTCAGGCAGCCGGTTCAGCAACAAGTAGGCAGGAAACCAAAGCTGATTGATTATTTTTTTAAAAAAATAAGTAGTACTTGATTAGTAATTAAGAAAAGACTGCTTTTGAATTCTTAATTAGGGCTATGAATCATGAGGATATCCATATGCTTTGGCTTCTTCAGGTACAGGAGATAAAATGAGCTTTTCAGGTACAGGAGATAAGATGAGCTTTTGCATGATCAGATGGTCTCTCAATCTCTCATACTTGTACTACTACTCTTCTCTTGTCATTTCTTTACTTTCCCTAGAGCCCTAGTGTAGGACCAAAGCTAAGGATAGAGCATCAAAGCAATGCAACTTTGCTGTTCAGTAAGCTTGCAAAGCTATTCACTGGCTGCATTATGAGATGGTCCTGAACTGTACCTTGGAGAGCAAAAGGGCAGTCGTTGTTTACAGTCCAAGATCACCTGACACACACCACTGTGCATACCGTCTTAGCAACGCACAGCAGCTGCCGTTGACGCTTGTAGATATGAGATTCTTTTCTTCCCTTCTGTCCCGGTCGATCTTGAATCGATAGGGCTACTAGTATGCAATAATGCAAGCTGAGTGAGCAATGTCGCCTTCAGCTAGCTAGCTAGGGTTCGGAGTTCTTCAGAGTGTTTCCTCTTTCGAACTTAATTGGGTCTCTTTCTCCTTTGGGTTAATTAGATTCGTGCCATTAAAAATATCGCTATTATTTGTAACGATGCCACTGCTGATTGTTTGTAATATCAGTGGTGCCACTAATATAGTATTTTATATGTATTGGACAAAATTGCCCTCATCTTCTACCTCTCTCTTCCCTTATCCTCTTCCCTTTCTCCCGGCCTTCACGAAGGTCGTCCTCACCGTGTCCACCTAGGGCTCTTCACGAAGGCCATCCTCGCCGTGTTAGGTGTCAAGGTAGAGCAGAGCACACCGAGCAGTTGTTGGACGGAAGAAGACGATGATGACACGTCGGGCAGCCGCGGGAGCTATGAGAGAGGCTAGTAAGGAGGTGTAGGAGCTCGCGCGAGAGGAGAAGCGGTAGCTCTTTCCTCAGTCCTCGCTGCTCCGACATCATCGTAACCGTCGCCCAGGACTCCTCACGGTGAGGAGAGGTAGTCGGATCTGGGCTGAAGAGGAGAGGTGATCGGGTCTAGAATATCGTCAGGATGGGAATGATTAGGATACGGGTCGAACCTAAACCATTTTAAGTGAGTTTGTTGATCCATGGTTCAATAGGATAAATCCATCACGAGTCCATTATATTAATAGATTATCCATTGATATCCAAATGGATCAGCTATAAAGCTCATATTACATATGTGTAAAACTCGGACCCAAAATTTTTAAACTCGTGTTCACATTGTAAAAACTTATCAGATTTAGTTAAATTTTGTAGGAATGATTTATTATATAGAGAAGCAACTTTGTACAAATTTTGAGCCATTTATATATGCGGGGTCCACGATGCATTACCCAAAAATTATAGTTAAATATATGTAAAACTTGGACCCAAAATTTTAAACTCACTTCATACTAGGAAAACCTTTTAAATTTAGTTAAATTTTATAGAAATAATTTATTATATAGAGAAATAAAAATTTTGAAGATATTTATTTATGTGAAGTCATTTTGGGTTGAACCCTTTAAACCTATGTTCTAATGGTTTGATCCGGTTGATCCATTTTATATTTTTGGAGCGATCCTAATGGTTTATTAGAACACATTTATAAATAGGTTTAATGGATAAATGGATTGAACCTAACCATTCCCATCCCTAGAATGTCGTCGTCTTCTCCATCACACGCCAGCCTCCCTCTTCCCCGTCTCTGCCTTGCTAGCCGTGGAGAGGGATTAGGGGAGGAAGGAGAGACATTGGCGGCGGCGATGATCGAGGGCCTCGCGGCAACGTCGTCATCATTGTCGAGCTCCATGCAGGAGGAGCCTAACGGCAGTGCGAGGTGGAGGGAGGAGGTCGACGGCGGTGTGAGGTGGAGGAAGGAGGCTGCGATCGCGGCAACCATGTCCATCATCAGTCTTGCTTGACACCACTGACGTCAAGAGAAAAAGGAAGAAGGAATAAGGAAAAAAGGACAATTTGGTCCAAAATTTGTTGTAAATACATCCAAGGGGTAAGCTGCATATTTTTAATGACATAGATCTAATTAACCCTTCTCCCTTGGGTCTCGATCTTAGTAGCCATGACACTAGCTATATGTGTTTGAGGAGTCTCTAGGGTTTACAAAACCGACAAAAATAAACTGGTTTTTGCGAAAACTGATTTCTTTGGGCCGGCTTGGGAACACAAACAGCTCGGTTTTCTAGTCAAATTCAAAAAATAAACTGGATTTTACCGCTTTCACAAAATTTAGTCGGATTTTACCATGAGTCAATGGTTTTCGTGAAAACCAAAACCGTCTTGGTCCCTTTTTTGTTAATGGGTTCGATTTTGTGAACCCTGGAGGAGTCAGCCTATGCTGGCATTGTTTGCAATATATATCCAAGGTGCTAAAGATGTCTTGGGGGAGTTTCTTTATATTTTGGATTAATGCGAGAATAAGATTTTACATCAAGGATGCACATGGCTAACATGAGACGTGCGCAACATCGTAAGAACAGAAGGAGACAGGACAAACCTCTCACCCCCTTCGACCGGTTAGAGGAGAAAATCATCTAGCTCTCGCAAATTCTACTGGTGTCCACTCGTAATTATTCGTAATGGAAAGAGAGACCCTACCAACCAACTCAAAACAGTGGCTCTAGCCATAATTATATGTTGATCCTCCTATCGCTACATATAAGAATGAGTGTGAAGTCCAATGGTAAACATATTTATTAGGAAATTAATTGAGTAGATCAAAGTATTGTAAATCGAGGACACAGTAAGGTCACTCCCAATGCAAAAGTCACTCGTAGTTTCTATACCTCGAAGACTTCACCACAAGAAACTATCATCTCCAATGCATGCTTTTAATAGTAGTTTCTCAGAGAAAAATAAATCAATATACAACAGAGTTAGCTGATCAGGTGTGACATGTTTCCTTGTGGCATGGAGGCATGGAGAAGAAGAGAAGCTTCAAGAACTCCGGTGCGGGAAGAAGAGAAGAACACGCGGGGGCCGAGCGGTGGGCGGCCGCAGCGCGGGGGCCATGCGGCGGGCGAGCGGGCGGACGGCAGGCGACCGCGGCACGGGGCCGTGCGGCGGGCGGCTGCGGCGTGGGGCGGGCGGCGCGTGGCCGCGGCACGGGGCCGGGCGACGGGCGGCGGGGCACGGGCCGGGCGGCGAGCGGCCGCGGCACGGGCCGGGCAACGGTGGGAGAGGCGCCGGACACCACAATAGATCGAAAGAAACCATGCTGCTCTCTCCAACGATGGTTTCGTACGCTTTGGTATTAGCAAGAACTCGGTTTCTAACTTAGAAAGGAAGTATTGTGTTTTTCTCGTCTCTCTTCAATAAGTATTAAGTATGGTGCCACATCAGCAAAGTACATTAAATAGAGGGTAATAAATGAAGATAGAAACCACATAGAATCTGGATTGGGAGTGTCCTAATTTGCACTTGTTCCTTTGCATAGTTGGGTAATTAACCTTTTGTAATTCGTTTTTTTTACTTTTAGGGTTGCGTCAGTATGGGCTTGTCTGGATCATTTTCAATCCAAACCAATACTGTTAATGGGAAGATTTGACAAGCCAAATGTTTTGGTACAGTATGGTTGATTTTTGGTATGTGTTTGACCTAATGTTTGTTTGTTCTGTATCCAAAATATCTGACCATTTATTTTGCATGGCAAGTTTGGGCAGCAAACCAACACACACATGCACTATGTTTTTGGCTGAGCAAGAGTGCCAAATCCTCCGATGCGCTCACGTGGGGGGAAAAACAATAATCAAATTTACGTTTTGAGGTTGTATCATTATAATTAACCAAATGATATTCATTTGTAGATTGCTCTTAGGGCCGTTTTGGTTTAATAGCAAAACGTGCCCTACCAATTATTTTTGGTAAACTGAATAGTGCAACCTTCTTTTTAAATAGATGATATTGTTATTTTTTTTGACACATTTAACCATTCACCTTACTAAAAAATTACGTAATAATCATTTATTTTGTTGTGAATTATTTTATCACTAAAAGAACTTTAAACATGATTATATCTTATGCATTTACATATTTTTTAAATAAGACAATTAGTCAAAATGTGTGTTCAAAAGTTAACGGTTTTATCTATTAAAAAGAGAGAGTAAATATACATGTTAGTTTGGATTGCGACTAAATATTTGGTAGTGCCCCTACTCTATTTTGCCATACTCTAAAAGTTTCTCCACAATGCAATCAAAATTTGACTATATAATTAGCGATCCAAATAGTAGCTAAATAACTTTACTCTACCAAAATATTGGTAGTGCTAAAGTTTCCTTAGAGTTTGGCACTACCAAATGAAATGGTAGGGTAGAGAACTAAGGAAAAAGTTCTTTTGACCTCCCCTAACTATAGACTTGAGTTTGATTTATATAACCGTAAAATTGGGTATATAGACCCTTAACTATTAAAATCGGATCAATTTATCTTAGATGGTTTTGATAGTGGTTTCGTCTTACATGATGTCTGTATGGCATTTTGACTCGGTCTTCCACGTGATGTGGCACTTAAATAGCATTTCCCCAATCCAAGAAAAATAAAAATAGGTAGGCCCACATCGGGGATATTAAAGAGCACTGCAGAATGCTCGCACCACAGCGTTCCGGACCTTTTTCCGCTGGCGTGTTCGCTCCTAGAGATGTCCACGTCCTCCGGTTTTTTGTGCCTGTGTTTTTAGAACTTGTGAGCGTACTCGCATCGTCGCTGCTATGTGGGGCATATTGCAACCATTCGTCTGGCCCATCGTGTACCAGTAGAGAAAGGAATGTTGCGTACTATTCACGGGCCCACCAATCGGGGATATTAAAGAGCACCGCAGAATGCTCGCACCACAGCGCTCCGGACTTTTTTCCGCTGGCGTGTTCGCTCCTGGAGATGTCCACGTCCTCCGATTTTTTGTCCCTATGTTTTTAGAACCTGTGAGTGTACTCGCATCGTCGCTGCTATGTGGGGCATATTGCAACCATTCGTCTAGCCCATCGTGAACCAGTAAGAAAGGAATGTTGCGTACTGTTCATGGGCCCACCAATGCTTTTGTTGCCTGCAGTGACCATGCGTCTACTTGGTTTCCAGATGTGTCTGCTTGGTTTTAACCAGTAGAGAAAGGGATGTTGCTTACTATTCATGGGCCCACCAATGCTTTTGCTGCCTGCCTCACGTTTCCAGACGTGTCTACTTCGTTTTAGTCCAGCGAAGGAATGTTGCTTACTGTTCGTGGGCCCACCGATGCTTTGCCTCATGTTTCCAGACGTGACTTTGCAAGAGTACCGTGGTTTTAATTCAGCTGACACGCTTGACCAGTGGCGCACTTTGCGCTACTCCCTAGCGGCATGGCTCTGCCTGCCTGCTACGCCTGCTTCGGTGTATATGCTTGCGCCTGGTCTATCGTGATCCAACTAGAGGTGTTCGGTCTACGGTATTAAAGAGCGATGGGCCGGGGCCACGGATGTTTTGGTCTACGATTTTCTTTTACCCATTGTGCATTACATTGTGCTTGCATCCCGAATATGTCCCCGTCCCGTCTCCTCTAAACTCTCTGCGCGTGGGCTCGCTTTTTGGCATTGTCCCACCTGTCATACGTTGCGTAGCTTCAGAGCCGTTGAACGCCCGGTTCGCCGTGTTCATACGCTTGCAGCGGCTCGGTGTCAGGTGCGGTCCAATCCATGTCACCGTCTGCCGTGGCCGTGCAGGCATGCGTGATCGTCAATGGGCGATGTCCTGTTTTGCCTACGCCTTCTTCCTACCCGGTGTCTAAGGTTTGTTTCTCTCCTTCGCCTTTGCTTTGCTTTGGTATGGTGTTTTCCTCTCCTACGGGTTGCTTCAACCATGGAGACGGCTTGGTGAGTTGCTGCCTACCTATCTATAGAATGTCTTCCTCATGCCATTTTGCTTCTTTGTTCAACGTTGCGTGCCTGCTGTGCAGGTGTGCGTGTGAGGTTTCCGCCGGCATTGCTCTCTACCGCCCGTTGCTCGCCGACAGCTCCCTTAGAGGCCAGTCTGATCTCCATCCATCGATGTGTGGTTGCGTTTGGTGGGTTGCTGCCTACATAGCTAACAAATGTCTTCCACATGCGATTTTGTTGCTTGGTTTAAGGTTGTGCGGCTATTGTGCAGGTGTCGTGTGGTATTTCCGTTAGCATTGGTGCATAGGATTTGGTGTTCGCGCACAACTTCATTCGCCGACAATTCGCGGGAGAGGGCAAGTTGATTTCCATCCATCGACGTGTGGCTGCGCTAGCACAAAAAGGTTTTTGTTCTTTTCTGCTAATTTTTCCCCGTGCTTTTCCTTTCCATTTGTTCTTATGTTTGCCCTTTCTTTTCCGTGTGTTTTGTTTTTGCGGTAGGTTCTGTTGTGTCTGACATGCTGCCATGTGGCGTGCATGCCAAACAAATATCGGTTGGTGTCTCAGGATTACTATGCATGGGCCCGTACAGGTTCACGCATAAGTGTTGGCTGCCTTCCTCTCCTTATAACATTATCTTCTCTGTGTGCTTGCCTCTTACATAGAGGTTGCTCTCACTACTTCTTGACCAGCCTTTCAGACCTTCCTTTGTACTGCTCACGCAGCTGACAGCATCATGGTTAACGTCGGGGTGTCGTTTGTTTCTCTTCTGAATGCCGTTGCTTGGCATTGTCGACTGCCACTGGTGTCGTACCTTTGGGAAATAGATGGGAATGGCATGCTGCTAGCGGGTGTTGAGCTTGCGCTCCCGTCGGATGATTTTGGTGGCCAGACTGTCAGCAAATTCTTTTGGGTCTCTGCCTCTACTCAACCAAGTGTTTCGCATGAAATGGTCGCGCATCAAGCTGTTAGGTTCTTGCAGTCTAGGTATGGCTTCACTGTCCATGACTACAACCTTCAGATGTTGCTTTTGTACCAAAGAATAGCAGCGTCTGCAGTAGATGCAGCTATTACGGCCTCGGCGTGTCTTGCTAAGTTCCAGGCACGATATGCTCCCATAGATCTGTCATGTGTCGGTGTTGTTCAGTGATACAACATTCTATGGTTCAGTTTTCTTCATGAGGACCACGTGTTTAGCAGCATGCATAGTCTTTAGGGATGTTTTGTTCTCTTTAGAGGATGTCCATGTTTTTACCTGTTCAGCTTGCCTGTAAGGTTGTAATGGTACTGTGTTTTCATGGTGCTATTAAATGATGTGTTTGATATTGTGTGCTTTCGATCCTATGTTTTGTTTTGTGCATTACTATTTGTTGGCTCGCTGTTTTCTTTCTAACAATTGCGATGTGATGATCAAAAAAACAGCTCACCTGTTATCCATCGTGCTATTGTCTCTGACCTATGACGAGTAATCTCTCTCCACGAGTTGAACGGGCACGTCAGTGCCGTTTGCGCTGCCATGCTTCTGTTGGACAGGGTTCGTTCTTCTTAGGCTGATTTAGATGCATTGCTCGGGCTAGATCGATGAGTTTGACCGAATAGATAGCTGGGTTTTTTTAGCTTTTTTCAGGCTCCTCGGTTTAGCGGCGTAGATCCTGTGGTCTCTAGACTCCCAAATGGTTCACCAAATGTTGGACTAGATGTGGAGCAGTTGGCTCCCAAACAATCTGCAGTTTCTGATGGTTATGTAAGTCCTCAGGCAGATTTTGTTGCTGCCACGAGCACCACTAGAAGTAAGTTTATCGATAGTTGTCCCCTCGGCTCCATAGGTCCTGAAAATAGCGATTATGCTTAGATTCTTCGTTCTGCTCATTGCGATTAGGAAAAAGAATACTGCTAGATGTGCCATGCCACGCTACTGCAGCAAACAGGCAAAAACGACGTCTAAAGAGGTCTGGTTGTCATCCGTACCATCCGGTAAGAAAAAACGTAGAAGGTGAAACCGTACAAGGTATGGTTAAATATAGTTTTTTGTTTCCGCTGTGCTAGCTTAGTGTGCCGGTTATGTCTGCTAGCCATTTTGCTTTCACCGTTGTTTGCTTGATGTCCTTTCGCATACATAGGTCCTGTTCCTACGATTGATGCCATCTTTCCTTTGCCTAAGGATTATATTGCATCGTTGAAAGGTTTGCTTAGTGCTCACTGGCTTACATAGCTCCATTTTTGCCGCTTCATACAATTGTTAATTTTTACAAACACTGCAGCATTGTGCCCTGAACGATCCTACTATGGTGGCCCCTCACATCAGTGTCCTTATTGTGGTGCTGTTTTTTGGTACCAAGAGAGGGTAAAGAGAGATAGTGTTGTTTCTAAGAGAAGGATTGTGTACAATCTATGCTGTAGGGGTGGTAAGATCAGCCTACCTGAACTAAAATACCCACCGAATATGTTAGCAAAGCTTCTGAGATTTGATGGTGATGCACGATCAAAACGTTTCTTACGTCAGATCCGATCCTATAACTCGCTTTTTGCATACACTTCGTTAGGGGCTGATGTAGAAAAGTCAATTAACAATGGAACCACACCTTGTGTTTTTAAGATCAACGGTGTTGTACACCATCGTATTGGCAGTCTACTGCCTCAACGTGGTGCCAAACCCAAATTTGCTCAGCTATACATATATGACATTGAAAATGAAATTGCTAACAGACTCAACATTTTTGATAGAGAAAACTCAAGCGATCAGCCTGATCCATCAATTGTTTCAGAACTTGGCAATATGCTCGACCAACACAACGATCTGGTCAAGGCATTTCGCTACGCTAGAGATCGTTTGAACAAGCATGGTAATGAACAGATTGCACTCACACTACTTGGGTGCAATGCAAAAGATGAAGTCCAATATAACCTACCAACGAGTGGTGAAATCGCAGGAATAATCCTAGGCGACAGCTCAAACGATGCGTACACATATGACTTGGTTGTCCAGTGTTCAGATAATAGGCTGCGATAGGTCTCTGCTTTGCATCCTTTGTACATGGCTTTGCAATATCCTTTGCTTTTTCCCTATGGTGAGCGAGGGTTCCACCTAGGCATAAAGTACACTGATTTCCCGAGTATTGGTGGAACATCGCGACGCTATGTGACGATGCTAGAGTACTATCGATATTGCTTTCACTATAGACTAAATAGACCGAATCTGTATACATGTTGTGGCCGTCTTAGTGACTCCATATGTGTAGATGCATACTCAACTGTTGAGGGATCAAGGCTGAAATTTATACACGACCACCAACCTGAGTTACGTTCAGAGTGTGTTCAGGGAATTGTTGATGCCATTGACCATGGCCTTCAATCTGGTGATTTTGTGGGCAAGAAGATTGTCTTGCCATCCAGTTTCACTAGAGGTCGTCGTTACATGGTCCAAAATTACCAAGATGCAATGGCTTTTTTACCGCGTGTTTGGTTCACCTGACCTCTTTGTGACCTTCACATGCAACTCGAAATGGCAAGAGATATACGATGCCCTTGTGTTTGAACCAGGTCAAGTGCCGAGTGATCGGCCTGACATCATTGTGCGCGTCTTTAGCATGAAGGTGAATGAATTCATAACCAATATTAAGGAGGGGAGGACCTTCGGTCCTGTGCTGGCAGGTAGGCGTCGTTTAGATGTGCTTTTGTAACTATATTAGTTCTATTCCTAATGATCCCTCAACATGTTGTAGTGCTGTACACTGTGGAATTCCAAAAGCGTGGTCTCCCGCACATACACTGTATCGTGTGGCTTGCAGCAAGCGACATTGAATTTAGTGCTGCCGCTGTGGATGGTTTTATTTCGGCTGAAATTCCTGATGTGTTTAGTGATCCTTTGGGATATGCCTTGGTAGATGAGTTTATGATTCATGGCCCTTGTGGTGACAAAAATAGAGCGTGCATTTGTATGAAAAAGGTGCATTGCTCCAAACATTTCCCTAAAGGCTTCCAAGAAAAAACCACCATGGATGAATTTGGCTTTACTGTATATAGGCAGAAACAATGGACGATATGTGGTTAAAAATGGAATTTAACTTGACAATCGATGGGTTGTTCCATACAACATGAAACTCTTGAAAAAATACCAAGCACACATTAACGTTGAATCATGCAACAAATCCAACATGATAAAATACCTTTTCAAATACATCACAAAGGGTGCTGATAGAACTAAAGTATACTTTGAAACAACTGGCAACACATCAAACAAGGCTGCTGATGGTACTATTTTACCACAAAATGAGATCGATGAGTATGTCAATGCTAGGTTCCTCTCAACCTGTGAATCTTTTTGGCGTGCGTTCGAGTTTGACATACACTACAGAGTTCCTGCTATAGAACGGTTGGCTATCCATCTTCCAAATATGAATTTTGTTCAGTACCAGAAAGGAACCAACCTACAGAAATTGCTTGATAGTCCTGCTGCAAAAAAACCATGCTAATAGAGTGGTTTGAGTGTAATAAAAACATCCAAATGCACGAACGCTCACCTATTGTGATTTCCCAAAGGAGTGGACTTGGGACAACAGCGCCCGTTGTTGGCGCCCAAGGCCACCGGTCGAAAAAATAGGTAAAATGTACTATGTCAGCCCAGCCGCTGGAGAGCTGTACTACCTACGCATGCTGTTGATGATAGTTAAAGGCGCAAAGAGCTATGCTGATGTTTGAACCTTCGACGGTGTTGTTTACCAAACTTTTAGACAAGCATGTGATGCTAGAGGCCTTCTTGAGAATGATAACGATTGGCATTTGTTGTTTGATGAGGCGATAGTTTCTGCATCCTCTGCACAATTAAGGCAACTATTCGTGATTGTGGTAATGTTCTGCTCTGTTGGAAACATTCGATCATTGTTTGATAAGTATTGGTTATACTTTACTAATGACATTCAGCATCGCCTTAGAACAACACTCTCAAACCCTGCTTATGTTATTCCACATGGTAGGTTGTTGTCTCTTTTGATTAAAGAATTGCATTCTGCATTTGCGAATAGTGGTGGTAGCATAGATGACTATGACCTCCCCCAGCCAACGATACATTCAAACGATGATTTTGGAAATAGGATGGTTAACGAAGAATTGGATGTTGATGCTGCTGCCTTGGCTGCTCATGCCAACTTGATGATACCACGACTAAACTTTGAACAAAGGAAAATCTTTTGACACAATAGTAAACCGTGTTAGTGAGTCAAGACCTAGATTTTTCTTTGTCTACAGCCATGGTGGCACCGGCAAGACATTTTTGTGGAATGTGCTTATTTCTCGGATAAGGTCTGAGGGAAAGATTGTTCTTGCAGTTGCTTCCTCAGGGGTAGCTTCGCTTCTTCTTCCTAGAGGGCGCACTGCCCATTCTAGGTTCAAAATACCGATTGATATAAACGAAAATAGCATTTGCAGTATAAAGAGAGGAACAATGCTTGCTGAACTTATTCAGAAAATGTCCCTTATTATATGGGATGAAGCTCCCATGACACATAGACGATGCTTTGAGGCGTTAGACCGAACGTTGCGAGATTTGCTTTCAGAACATACCCCTTCTAATAGTGTGCTACCATTCGGTGGAAAGGTTGTTGTCCTAGGTGGTGATTTCAGGCAGATATTACCTGTTATAAAAAAGGAACATGCAGTTCTATAGTTGATGCATCTATAACTAATTCACCACTTTGGCAACATGTTGTGCTTATTAGACTCACTGTTAACATGAGGATCTTACAGTGTGATCTTTCTAAGGAACGCCGCCATGAGCTTGAACAATTTGCTGGATGGGTGTTAGCACTTGGGGATGGTAGGCTACCGGTATCAAAAAAAACCGATGAGTCTGAGGCGACTTGGATTGATATCCCTCATGATCTACTCATAAGAGCTTCAGATGACAGAATCTATTCAATAGTAAATGAGGTGTTCCCGTGTTTTGTGCAGCGATACACAGATTCTTCTTACCTATCATCGCGTGCTATTGTTTGCCCAAATAACTCAACTGTTGATGAGATAAATGACTACATGGTTGCTATGGTACCCGGTGAAATGAAAGAGTACTTTAGTTGTGATACTATTTCAAAAACATCTGACCACATACCTGATTTTGAGATTTTGTACCCAACTGAATTCCTGAACTCCATTAATGCCAACAACTTCCCAACACATAGGCTTGCACTGAAAAAAGGCGCAACAATAATGCTGCTGCAAAATCTAAATCAATCCCTTGGCTTGTGTAATGGAACTAGATTGTTGGTGCTTTCTCTCGGCCAACGTCTTTTAGAATGTGTGATCTTGACTGGATCAAACATTGGCGATAGAGCATTCATACCAAGAATTGTTTTGAGCACTACAAGTTCTAAGTGGCCTTTTGTGCTTCAAAGGAGGCAGTTCCCTCTACGTGTATGCTATGCCATGACGATTAACAAGAGCCAGGGACAAACGCTTTCAAGGGTTGGGGTCTACCTTAAAAAAGCGGTTTTCACACATGGGCAATTGTATGTTGCTGTATCTAGATTGACCTCTAGAGATGGCCTTAGGATTCTTATTGAGGATGATGATGGTGCGTGTAGTTCTAAGACTAGAAACGTGGTATACCATGAGGTGCTGGAAGCAGTCAGGTTAATGGTATATCCTTCATTGTTGATTTTTTTCTGTGAGACACCGCATATTTATCCAGCTTGTTGCGGTACATCTTAATGTCATGATTTTGTTTTTAACTATAGGATCCTTGTGCCTAGGACCAAGTGACGATGTCCATGTTTGCTGTTGCTTTCTTGTTCTTGGTCGTTATTTTTAACCACTGTGTTATCATGTTCCTGTGTGAAAAGAATGTTTCCCTATGTTTTCAGAATACTTTTGTGTGAGCTTTGCCGTCCGTTTACATGCAGTTTCTGCTCCTTGGAAGAGCCTACCAATTATAACAAACCTTTACCTTTCGTTTCAGATGGCTTGCAGCATGCTCTCTAAGCTTGAGTGCGGTACTGACAACCCGCGCATCTGTGTTCGGGTTTCAAGGCTATGGGAGTTCACTAATCCAAATGATGAAACCAAAATACTTCACCTTGGCTTGGTTTTGATTGATCAAGAGGTTAGTTTTTCCAAAACATACCGTTGAACTGTTTATGCAAACATATTGCTTAGCTAATATGCTTTCGAAATAGGGCACCTGCATCGCAGCTCAGATATACCCTCCTTGTGATGAGATGTTCAAACCAATCATCACCGAAGGCAAGGTGTACTACCTTCAGTACTACCGTGTGAGGGATTGGAGCAAGTGATTCAGACCAGTCAACAACAGTCTGTCAATTTGTTTTACAAAGTGGACTAAAGTTGAACAGTTTGTAGATCCACCGGCTGATTTCCCTTTGTACACTTACTCACTCACACCGTTTGGTGCGCTCCGTGAGCGTGTCAACAAGAAAGAAGAATTCACAGGTATTCTCATTGTGTTTTTAGTACTAAATGCATGGTGTACAGTGGTATGCTATCCTTCAGATAACTGACAGCTCGCTCCCTCTTATTGTCAATACAAAAAAGATGTCATTGGCGTTATTACTGAGGTAACATCTGTTACCACTGTTCAGACACACATCCGAGATGGTGATAGCCTGAAGAGAAGCATTTACATACGTGATACTGAATTAGCCTCAAACTTATCTATTTACTTCATACATGTGAATTGGATCTATCTAGATTTGATGATCTATTTACATATTATCTCAGCTGGCTAACCAACTGGCTCTAGCTGTACTGACTTATTTTCTTGAGCACTCCACAATGATAGCCACAGGAGTTTTCTGCTCTGACATAATCATTGTATCCAACAAACGACACACACTAGATTTTTATGCACTTTTTTACTACATCCATTCCATAGCAACACGATCTTAAATGTGGCGCTATGGGGAGAACGTGCTACAACCTTTCCTATCGATGAAGTGGTTGCTGCTAGCCAGAAAGAACCACAAATAGCAATATTTGTTGGCACTCTTGTGAAGGGCTATGGTGAGTGGCCTCTCTAGCTCACCTATCTGTGTCTTTATACTATGCCTACAGTCATTTTACAGGTCTTGAATTAACACATTCTTTTATAGGCGACATTTCTCTATCAGGTAACTCGGCTTGCAAATGGTACATTAATGTGGACACTCCTGAGGTTAACTCCTTCAAAGAAAGGTTTGGTCTACCTTTATTATAATTGGAGTGGATTTGCTTCAATCATTTACAGATTTCCACCTACACTGATATGTGTGCTTCTTACAGCATACAAGGAAAATATGAACCTATCAAATTGATTGATCTCCCAACTGCTAGAGTTGTTTATGCTGATGCTGAACAAAGGTCAACTCCCAGATCAAGGACCTCAACCCTTTTATGTTCAAGGTATGTCCTATGTTCTATGTATTTACATTTGCTATGGTACATAACCATGATAGTGAGCTGCACCTAATATATAGTCATTTTTACACATAGAAAAATGAATTCCTGGTTACTGTCATCATTAAGAAGATCGACACAGAATCATCCTGGTGGTACCCTGCTTGTGATAGCTGCAAAAGAACGGCTAAACCGTATGGAAAGTCATACAAATGTGCCAATCCAACCTGCCCTGACGTTGTGTCAGCATCACCTAGGTAAGAATCGCACATCACAAGAACTGGATACTTACAACCAATTTAGAATCTAACCATTTTTGGAGCCATGCAGGTTCAAACTCAACCTTATTGCAGGAGACGATACATGCGACACTAGATTTGTGCTCTTTGGGCGCACGGCACAGCGCATTATAGGTCGACCAGTCGAGATGCTCATAGAGAACAACCCTGATAACATTCAGCTGATACCAAAGGAGATTACAGATCTGCTTGAGAAGGAGTTTACTTGGAATGTTGCCTTCACTGAAAACACCCTATCTTCTAGCAATGTTTCGTTCCAAGTGAATGTGATCGTTCGAGGCCCTGACAATCCTTGTTCTGCAGCTTTGCAATCCCCATCTGCATCTCAGACATCATCTGTGATGCCTTCGCATGCTTTATCACCAGGGCTATCACAAGGTCTCTCTGTTGGATTTGTTGATCCAGTTGCTACTCCATCAACCGCATTAGACAGCCCATTAGCCGCTTCAAGCAAGGGCAAGAAAGTAGAGCCTGAATACCAGTCAAAAACTCTGGTTGAGCTTCCTGATGACGAAACAGAGGTAATGGACAAGGCATAGCCTGGATACTTCTCATATACTGTTTTTATGTTAAAAGCTACCATTGATAGTATTGTGCTGAAATATATAGGATGATGACAACCTCCCACTGAGCCACATTGTTGCTGATGATGGTACTAAACATAGCACATCCAAGTCGTACAAGAAAAGGTACAAAACTTCGTTAACATCCTAGATTACTCATGAGGAGTAGTAGTTTGTTTTGTATGTTCTAACTGGAATTGCAAAATAGGCCTAGGCCATCTCCTGGTAAAGGGGTTGCTAAGAAGTTGTTCAAAGATAGTGGTGATGCTGCTGCTCATGGCAGGTAACGCCACGTTATACAGTTTGTGCTAAAAACAGTTCGTGGATTGTATAATTAAGGTCTTTTGCACTCTCATTTCAGCGGAGATAGCAATGCCTGATCCAAGGTGGGAATGTGGTACTTTTGCTTGACACAGTTGCAGGAGAGCACAATATCAGGCTTGGTCGCCTTGCAAGCTGCCTTTCACGTCCCTATGGCTTGAATGGCGGATGTGTTATTTACCTATGCAAACTGTATTATGTTGCTCATTGTGTGCCTGTGACCTTAATGCTTTTGTAACAGACCACGAAAACAGTTGCGCACATGTTCTGTAGTTTGCTAGGATTCTATGTTATCATAGATGCGCTGTGATAACCATGAATGCTAGCTGTTAACTCATCCTTCTATGCTGCATCTTCTAAGATTAGATGCACGGTCTTAATGTTATGATCCAGAGCAATCGAGCTGCATGTTCATTCCATAGTTACTTTGTTTTAGAATTCGTTCATACGGCTGCTTACTGAAACAAAGGACATATTCCATGCTTGACAACGTCGCGCGTATAGCTTATGACATTGTCCCAGTGTACTGATTTCTACCAGAAATACGTCTTTTTAGCCTTGAACAACCAATGCTAATGCAAGATATGCATCTCAGGCCTGCACATCTGCATACTGACATCCTTTTTAAAGAGTGACAACCTAGCCTACACACCTACCTACTACTATGAGATGACAAGACACGTACTAAAAATGCATCCCACACGCTGCACTTATTCATTTTAGCTCATTATCCTTCTCCCCTACAGCGCAACGCTGCTCAGATCCCACACCCTACACTTATTCATTTCAGCTCATTGTCCTCCTCCACAACAACGCAGCACTACTCAGCCAGTCTCACAAGTTGAATCTGAAGAACTGCTGCTGGAGGAAGAAGAGATCTTTTCCTACCATCATTTCTACGGGTACGGCTGCTCTTTTGTAACTCTATTTCAAGATATCTCTTTCTGCCTTGCTATGCTATATAGTCTATGCAAAATACAACCTTCTCTTGCGTGTTATCTTTCTTTCTTTTGTTAAGCCGTAGTTGTAGTGGCTGGTGATTCAGTGGTAATACATCCAGTGCTGTTCTCCCAAACACGCCAACCATCTAGACAAAAAATCATACCTAGAACAAATATTAGCATAATTAGTGCTTGATGTTCTTTTAGATTAGCACTAAAATTGTAGTAACTCAATCGTTGTGCAGTTCTGAGTGCTATTGCTAGCTCCAGATTCAGGATAACCTACTCATCTGTACACTTCAAGGTCCCAATGTCTCTTGGTCGACATGTCATTTCAAATAAAAAAATAAGTTACAATACAAAATGTGTGAGATTTTCTTAAATGAAAAGATTCAGTCTAATAGTGTTATGCATGCTCTTTATTAAGGACACCAAGAACCAAGGATGCAGTTTGATTGGAGTGCTGAGCTAGCTGTGTGGCAGCCACAGCGCCCTTCTTCATATGGAAGCAATCGTCCATTGCTAGCAACAAAGTTCTCCAGGCGCAAAGAAATATCGCATATGCTAGCGGACATCATATACACAAGAGCTGTTGTTGTTAAGGTGTCGGGAGCTGGAAATCCGACCACAACAATAATATCAGCGATGATAAGCATCGTCTGTAGGTGTCAGATTGATGATTTTGCGTTGCTCCCTTTTCGCCCAAAGATGTTCGTGGCCCTGTTCATGGATGCTGATCAGCAAGAAGAACTGTCTGAAAGAGCTTTTAGGAAGGTATCGTTCACCTTCAAGGTAACTCGCCTCACATTTGAGCCTTTCAAAATGAATCTTGGTAGCACTATAAATCCACTGCATCAGCAGGTTATACTTGCACTAGAAGGTGTGCCACCAGAATCATGGAACAAAGAAGCTATATCAGAGCTCATGGACAGTTGCTGCTTTGTAGAGGAATTGTATGGAGAGCATCATATTCAAGATCTTTCAGTTTCTAAGTTAGCTTCCTGGACAACAGATTGTGACCTCATACCCAAGGTAATAAGTTGGAACATTGAGAGTAAAGAAGGTCGTCGAGCATCAGCAAATATCGGTTGGAAGCATAGTGCAGCTCTATCTGTGGTACTGATTCACATAGAAAAATTGTTCAACTACACAGATGAAGACAACGGAAGCGACAGCGACGGCGAAGTTATCAGACAATATGAGCAGCAAAAGCCACGTGTTCCTGTTGTGAAAACATTTAGCTGGGTGCCCTTGAAAATTGATCTAGACAATGGACCAGTTGAAGGCGGTACACCAGCCATACCTTCACGCCGTCTTCCCCTTGAAGTCCGTAGAAGTGGTCGGTCCTGTAGCTTTCATTTTAATATGTCTTGCCAAATATTATCCTCTGGTCTGTACCCTTTCAAGCTTAACATTAGCATCTCTCTTTCCATGTTCATGGAACATGTGACCAGCTAATTAGTGTTTCCATATCTTTTTATTTGGTTGTGTTTGTATATAGTTCCAACAACCAAGGCTTAGATGTTCATTACACCAATGGTTTTTCGCCGAGGCAATAGCTCTGTCATAACTAGCTGATGATTATCTTTCATGGAACCAGTGTGGGTCAGAACAAGGCTTTGGGTAAGCTCTATTTTTCATGAAACCAGTGTGGGTCAGAACAAGGATTTGGGTAAGCTCTGCTTCATTACATATTTCAATCTGCATACTAAACAAGGCCAGGGCTTTCATCTCAACTAAAATACGATTCACATATTCCGCTTAACAATTTTCTCCTTTTAAAGCACTGAACAAGAGCCGATAGGGCGCCGCGAGCCGATAGGGCTCCTTTTAAACCAAGCCTTCAATGTTCATTACACCCATGAATTTTCGCCCAAGCAAAAGCTCTGTGACACCTTCACCCAATAAGTATGTTTACACTACCTAATAATTATTTCCAATAGAACCACTGTGCGTAAAAACAGAACTTTTCATAAACTCTACTTCAGTACATATTCAAAGGAGGTTGCCAGGACAAGGTTTTGGATGCTTTTGCTTCATTGTATTATTAAACATATCCTCTAGCTGTTTCGTATAGTGTCCAAAATAAAAAAGATGTGAAATATGAAGATCCATGACATTCTTCTGCTCCAGATCAGTTCAATTAGAAATAAAACACAAATCAGACCATATAGTATATTTTACTAGTTATAGAATAACAGATCAGAACATCAATAATTCCCTTTCGTTTTTCCCTATGAGCAAGTGCACAAGCACTTCACTTTCTTTTCAAGATTGATGAAGGGCGCCAACACGTATACCGGTTTCAGAATCTACTAATTCCTGATGTATGGTAAAACATGGATCCCTAACACAGGCTAGGGTATAAGGCAAGCACAACCATTTCTACAACATTTCCTATAGTCTCATTGTAGGAAACAACTGCTCATCTGGTTTGTTTGCATCATACATATAAAATACCATACATGTATCCTATATGTTTCCTACAATTGTATGGACAGTTATTCACACAGCTACTCTACCCAAAAACAACTGCACTCTTATCCCCACGGTAATAGATTGGAATATTCAACCAATTCAAGACGACAAGCAATCATCTCAATAACCCTGGAAACACAATGCCAATTAATCGACCATAGTAATTCACATTGACAAACATTTTCACTACGCTGATGAAGACACTAACACTGAGGCTAACAGACACATTTTAAGATAACATCAGAAAACCAGGGCCACATTGCCGATTGTAAATACCTTTCAATGGATCTTTACCCAAATACACACAGACAACGCATTTCTTCAAGCATAATGGTTTCGCCACATTGTTCACAAAAAAACATAAGACCATTTCATAGCAACCATAAGCACCATTACATAGTGCTACAGTACAACCACTACGCACATTAGCAAAATATCTAGAAGATAGATATAAGATCCATCTAACACGATAAAGGCAACATATATATTATCTGCCTATTTCTATTCTAATACTTGGTTGCAAGAACTAGCGAAGCATAGACTTTGTACGATGGCACGCATTTGTGGTTAGCATGGTAAGGCCCCTGCCAAAAAATTTTAGAGAAAATCAGTTTTACAATCTCTCTTTGTAAATAAAATCAATTAAATAAACCTAAACTATGCATCCTTCTAAAACCCCGAAAAACAAGTCTAGAAAAAACAACTTAAAAATACAATGTAGCATACTAACCTTTTATGTGCTGGATTTAGGGGCAAAACCAGGAGGGACGGCTGGGAACAGAGAAAATTAGTTTTAAAATCTCTCTTTGTAAAGAAAATCAATTAAATAAACCTAAACTGTACATCCTTCTAAAACTCCAAAAAACAAGTCTAGAAAAATCAACTTAAAAACACAATGTAGCATACTAACCTTTTATGTGCTAGATTTAGGGGCAAAACCAGGAGGGACGTCTGGGAACAAGGGAGGAGGCGATGGTGATTTTGCAGCATGAGACGCTGAATGAATGCACGCATCGCACGGGACATACAAAACACGATAAGGAGTAGGGGACGTCCCAGCAGCATCCACCGTAGTCCTACCAGCTGCCGGCGCCGATGCTGGTGAAGAAGCCGTCGCATCCACGTCAGCCACCGTCTTTGCCTTCGGCTTCACCAACATTTCGATGGAGGAGTCGGAGCTCTCGGCTGGTTTAGGACCGTTCATCAGCTTTTGGTTGCTTTCCATCTGCGCGACACAGTTGCCCATGGCCACGGACTGCGGGGAGCATACTCGAACCCGCTCCGGAGTTTCATCGTGTCCCACGCTATGCCGACGGAGTGAAAGAGGAAGATGCTAGAAGCACAATGACCGGACAGAGCGAAAGAGGAAGATGCTAGAAGCACAATAATTGTGCTTGCCAAAGTAAATTCAGGAGGCTATAGAAATGACCATTATAGGTAGATGGGCAGTGGAATACGAAGAGATATCATAGGACACGTCGGTCATTTCGCATCGCTTGGAAGATTAACCGTGAGCGCGGACTGTGGGTCGTGTTAGAACCGTCGCTCACTCAACTCATCTCATATACTCAGCCCATTTCATACTTGGTATACGACAGATGTGGAGATTATGGCAATCGGATACCCACATGGCAAGCTTATCCGACTGGTAATAGGGAGAGGTTACGCCTGCTAATTATGTAAACCGGCTATGACTTGGGTGTTACGTTGCCGATCAGATAAGGCAACGGCTCATAGTCATAACTCGGTAAGATTGAGAAAACCGACTTAGAATGTGATAGGGTTTCCGACTTGTAAGCCCGCCTCCCAAGACTATATAAGGGGGGTAAGGGGTGTCCCTTGAGGGATATGAGATTCATGAGCTATCGATTTTAGGAGCCACAGATCTTGAGATCAATAAACACTCGGCGGATCAAATCCCCAAAATAGGAGTAGGGTATTACCTCACGAGAGGGCCTTAACATGTCTAAACCTTGTTTTCCACTTAACCCATCGAGCTTGGCGAACTTGACTGCACCCCCAAATTTTTATTGCCGAAACCGAGTTTCGACAGTTGGCGCGCTAGGTAGGGGCCCGCGCGTCAAGTTTTCTTCTTCAATCTCGTCGGCAAGCGCGATGGGATCTTCTTCAGGCATCGACAACTTCGCCACCGAAGGATTCAACAAGCTTTCCTTCCCCGACTCAGATTCGGACCAGTCGGGAGGGGGAACCCACTCGGCGCCGTTCGGGCTACCGAACAACACCGAGATCTACAACACAGTTCTGACTTCCAAGATGGAGTCCATCCACTCGGAAGGAGGAATTCACTCGGCGCCGTTCGGGTTGCCAAACAACGCTGAGATCTACGACACAGCTTCGACTTCCAAGATAAAGTCCATTCACTCAGGAGGAAGAAATCACTCGGGGCTGTTCGAACTGCCGAACGCCGCTGAGATCTACAGCCATCTTCTGACCTCCCCGTTGGAATCAATCCACTCGGAGGGAGAAACCCTATCGGCACCGTTTGGACTACCAAACGCCGCTGAGGTCTACTGCAAACTCCTTTCCCCCAAGTCGAGATCGACCCACTCGGAGGAACCCACGTCATCAAGCTACGACTCGGACTGGAACGATCCAGATTTGAGCAACTCGGGCTCAGGGAAGTCGTCGTCATCCTCCAACCGTTCGGGTCATGCTCATCCTCAGAGCTCGATGAGTACCTTAGCTCTTCGGGCTTCGACAATCTCTACGGCATCCCCTCGGACGAGGCCAACAACTCCGACTGCGACAAGGACTATGAGCCGAAGTGCTTCGATGTCCTCATGGCTGAGGTGGCCAAAACCGACTCAGCCATGGCCCACAGGGTCGCAGAGGAAGAACAAGCCAGGCTTGAGCAGGAGTGCAAGCTGGCGGAAGATGAGAAGAGGCGTAGGGAGGAAGCTGACAGGAGAAAGCGGGACCTGAGGGCGACCGGACGATCCGCTCGGGAGGCCATACTTCAGACGTGAGTTGACAACACCAACATCTTCCAGACGCCTCAACAGAACGCCGTTGCCGCCTTCACCCTCCTGGACACCATAATCGAAATGGCACCCCCCGATGTGACGCCAATCCTGGACAAGATCAAGACCATCGTCGCGGCTACAGCCAACTGCTCTCCCTCCACCTCAGCACGAAGGCCGACTGAGTCTGTGACAGAAACGCCCGACAGAAGCCGACTTCCGCCGCTACGGTCGAAGGATTACAGGAGGCCCGAGCAAGATCGGACGGCCACTAGGTCAAGAAACCCCCATCACGAGGCCACGCAGAAGCAGCAAGAGCAGTAGGCCAACTCCCGCGAGAAGCGGCATGGACGACCACCCGTCCACCACCGGGTCCACCGCAGCAACAACTCCGACTACCGAAGCAGCATGCCAAGGACCCCGTCGAGTGATCTGCGGCAAGTCCTCGACCGGCGCTATCAAGAACGAGATCAGTGTTCCTGCGAAGATCGAAGGGGCTCGCCCGACAGCAACGATGATGGAGTACCTGCTTTCACTCGGGACCTGCGTCGAGTGCATTGGCCGAATGGCTTTAAGCCGACAGGAATTGAGAAGTACGACGGAAAGACCGACCCCGAGTCGTGGCTAACCGTGTATACCCTCGCCATCCGTGCAGCAGGAGGAGACAATAAGGCCATGGCCAATTACTTACCTGTTGCCCTCACCAACTCAGCCAGGAACTGGCTCACGAGCTTGCCAAGAGGCTCGATCGGCTCATGGAGTGAGTTAAGGGACCACTTCATCGCCAACTTCCAAGGCACTTTTGAAAGGCCTGGGACCCACTTCGACCTCTACAACGTCGTCCAGAAGCCAGATGAGCCATTGAAGGACTACATCCGGTGCTTCTCCAAAAAGCGCAACAAGATCCCCAACAGCACCGACGACATCATCATCGCCGCCTTCCAGAAGGGAGTCCGTGATGAACTGTTGATCGAAAAATTTGGGCGCAAGCCACCGAAGACGGTGAAGCAGATGTTCAAGACGGCAAACTCTTACACCAAGTCCAGCGACGCGATCAAAGCGGCGCGACAAGACCGGCCTGACAGAAGAGACAATAAGCAGTCAGGAGAAAGCCGGCATCCTAAGAAGGATAATGGCAACAACAACAACCAGGGCCAAAGGACCGCAAGCGCCGGCCTGAGGACCTGGTTGCCGCGACGTCCAACTCCCAACGCCGTCCTCGAGTCGCAGCCTACGACGCAATCATGAACGCTTAGTGCACGCATCATCCCAACCACAAGCATGTGGCCAAGGACTGCTTTATTTATAAGCAATTTACCGAGCAATATGCGGCACAGCTCAACAAGAAGCCGACTGACGAAGCCGGTCCATCGGGCACCAAGAAGAACAACCCGACTGGAAATACGGAGCCCTTTCAAGACCCCGTAGGCGAGCTGAATCACATCTTCGGGGGGCCGCAAGCTTATGAGTCCAAGAGGAAGCAGAAGCTAACCGACCGTGAGGTCAACGCGGCACAACCTGAGGTCCCGCAATATCTATGGTGGTCGGAGGTGGCCATCACGTTCGACCGCTCGGATCATCCTGACCGAGTGGTTCACCCGGGGCGCTATCCCCTAGTGCTAGACCCGGTGATCCGCAACATCAAGCTGAAGTGCGTCCTCATTGATGGGGGCAGCGCCCTCAATATTTTGTTCGCCAAGACCTTGGACGAGATGCCAATCCCAAGAGCCGAATTGAAGGCAAACTCAGCCCCCTTCCATGGAGTTATCCCGGGGCTTTCATCCACGCCACTCGGGCACATCGCCCTTCCAGTCACTTTCGGAGTTCGAGAGAACTACCGGACGGAGAACATCACTTTCGAGGTGGCCGACTTTGAGACGGCTTACCACTCAATCATCGGAAGGCCTGCACTCGCCAAGTTCATGGCGATACCGCATTATACCTATCTCTGCATGAAGATGCCGGGCCCCAACGGCGTCATCACCCTACGCAGCGACGTCAAACAAGCCTACACCTGCGACAAGGAAAGCTGCGACATGGCCCAATCTCGTGAGAGATCGCGTGGCCAGGAGGAAATCCGATTGGCTGCATCAACTTCTGCAGAGGGCGAAATCCCCGCAAAAAAGATAGCTAAGTCAGGACAAGGCGACGCCAAAATGAAGAAAATCTCCCTTGATCCATCGGATCCTTCCAAAACCACTGTAATCGGCGCTGAGCTAGATCCTAAATAGGAAAGTGCGCTCGTCACCTTCCTCCAAAATAATAAAGATGTTTTTGCTTGGAAACAATCTGATATGCCTGGAATTCCTAGGGAGGTGATCGAGCACTCTTTACACGTCAAAGATGACTCAAAACCCATCAAACAATGATTACGCTGTTTTGCTCAGGATCGAAAAGATGCCATCAAGGAAGAACTCACAAAGCTTTTGGCCGCCGGTTTTATCAAAGAAGTACTCCATCCCGACTGGCTGGCTAACCCGGTCCTGGTCCGGAAGAAGACATGGCAATGGCGCATGTGCGTCGACTACACTGATCTCAACAAAGCCTGCCCTAAGGACCCTTTCGGATTACCTCGCATCGACCAAGTCGTGGACTCAACAGCCGGCTGCCAGCTCTTAAGCTTTCTAGATTATTACTCGGGCTACCACCAAATCTGCTTGAAGGAATCCGACTGCCTGAAGACATCGTTCATCACGCCGTTTGGAGCTTACTGCTACGTCACGATGCCCTTCGGCCTAAAGAACGCCGGAGCCACATACCAACGCATGATTCAAAGATGCTTTCAAACGCAGATCGGGAAGAACATGGAAGCTTACGTCGACGATGTCGTCATCAAGACCAAGCAGAAGGAAGACCTGATCGCCGACTTAGAAGAAACCTTCGCAAACATTCGGTCCTTCAGAATGAACTTGAACCCAGAGAAATGCACGTTCGGTGTGCCATCAGGCAAACTGCTCGGCTCGGCTTCATGGTGTCCCATCGTGCATTGAAGCTAATCCGGAGAAAATCAATGCTATCCTAAATATGAAGCCCCGAGTAACCGAAAGATGTCAAGAAGCTTGCGGCTGCATGGCCGCGCTAAACCGATTTATCTCCTGACTCGGCGAACGTGGCATGCCTTTCTTCAAGTTACTGAAGAAAACCGACGACTTCCAGTGGACTACAAAAGCCCACAAGGCCTTTGAAGATTTCAAAATTTTTCTTACGACGCCGCCGTCCTAGCTTCACCTCAACCTCGGGAGCCCCGCTACTATACGTCTCAGCGACTCACCAAGTGGTCAGCACGGTTCTCGTGGTTGAGCGCGAAGAAGAAAGACGAGTCCAAAAGATCCAGAGGCCAATCTACTTCGTTAGTGAAGTTCTGGCAGGAGCCAAAATTCGCTACCCTCAGGTACAAAAATTGCTATATGGTGTTCTGATAACCGCGAGGAAATTGGCACACTACTTTCAGGGTCACTCGGTCACCGTCGTCACTTCCTGTCCACTCGGCGATGTCATCCACAACCGGGAGGCGACTGGGCGCATCACGAAGTGGGCCCTGGAACTGATGCCGCTGGACTTAACTTTCAAGGCGAGGACGTCCCAAAGTCACAAGCCCCGGTGGATTTCCGGCCGAGTGGACCGAGCAACGGGAAGATGTACCTCTAGAAGACCCGCACTTGGACCATGCACTTTGACGGATCCAAGAGGATCACTGGCTTGGGAGCAGGAGTCGTGCTGATCTCCCCGACTGGGGAAAGGCTAAGATATGTTCTTCACCTCCACTTCTCCGCCTCACACAACGTCGCCGAGTACGAAGCCCTGCTGCATGGACTGCGACTTGTTGTTTCACTCGGGATACGACGGCTAGTCGTGAAAGGAGATTCCCAGCTGGTCGTTAATTAAGTAATGAAAGACTGGTCTTGTCTAAACGACACCATGGAGGCCTACCGGCAAGAAGTTCGCAAACTTGAAGACAGGTTTGACGGACTGGAGCTATCCCATGTCCTGAGACATAACAACGAGGCAGCTGACGAGTTGGCGCAGTTTGGGTCCAAGCGAGAAGCCGCTCCAACAGACGTTTTTGTAGAGAATCTCTATGAGCCGACTGTCACAGCAAAATGAACTCCCAACGAGCAAGCTGCAGACCAAGTCGCCATGATTGACGCCGACTGGAGGACACCGCTCATCAAATTTTTAACTCAGCAAGAGATGCCGGAAGACCGGGATGAGGCGGAACACGTCCGACGCCGTTGTCAAGCTTATGTCATGGTAGATTCTGATTTATACAAAAGGAGCCCTTGTGGAGTCCTGATGAGATGCATCACGCCTGAGGAAGGACGGCAACTACTCCAAGATATCCACTCGGGTATATGCGAAAGTCACGCGGCAGCACGCACCTTGGTGGGAAAAGCTTACAGACAAGGCTTTTTCTGGCTTACAGCGGTTTCTGACGCCGACAAAGTCGTCCGAACATGTGAAGGATGTCAGTTCTTCGCCCGGCAGAGCCATGTCCCAGCCCAAGAGCTACAAACGATTCCATTATCCTGGCCGTTTGCGGTATGGGGCTTGGATATGGTCAGCCCTTTCAAGAAGGCTCCAGGAGGATTCACACATCTGTTCGTCGCAATTGACAAGTTCTCCAAGTTGATCGAGGCTAAACCGGTCGCTACAATCACCGCTGACAAGGCACGGGATTTCATCCTCAACATCGTACACCGGTTTGGCGTCCCAAACAGAATAATAACCGACAATAGGACTCAATTCACTGGAGGCATCTTCAAGGAATTCTGTGAAGACTTGGGGATCAAAATCTGCTACGCATCGATCGCGCATCCCAAAAGCAATGGACAAGTTGAGCGTGCCAACGGCATGGTTCTTCAAGGTATCAAGGTCCGAGTGTTTGACTGGCTAAACCCTTATGTCGGCAAATGGGTTCAAGAGCTGCCCTTGGTTCTATGGTCTCTACGGACCACGCCCAGTCGGGCCACCAGTCAAACTCCTTTCTTCTTGGTTTACGGGGCAGAAACCATGTTGACAAATGAAATAGAGTATGAGTCTCTTCGAGTCCGCAGCTTCAACGACGAGCGCTACAATCAAGACCGAGTGGATGATCTAACCCGACTGGAAGAAGCCCGAGAGGCAGCTCTGATCCAGTTAGCAAGATATCTTCAAGGTCTTAGACGATACCACAGTCGCAACGTTCGAGCACAAGCTTTTATTGTTGGCGATTTGGTTCTACGCAAGATTCAGACCACCAAGGACCGTCACAAATTATCTTCATTATGGGAAGGACCATACATAATTGCCGAGGTGACTCGGCCAGGAGCATATCGACTAAAGCGTGAAGACGGATCCATGGTGGAGAACTCCTGGAACATCGAACATCTTCGACGATACTATGCTTAAATTGCCTTAAGTTTCATGTTATTTTTGACTGCCAACCTCAAGCAAGATGACTTTTTGAGTTAGCAGTCGGGGGCTCCATACGTGTCAATAAAGCATGGTTTTCTTCAGCAACCTATGCATATTTGGTTTATCATTGCTTAATGTTCCTTGATTCGAGTTCAATGCATAAGGACTGAGAATTTTTTGATGACTTAATCAAGCTTAGGCTAGGTGACAGTCGGACGAAAATTACTTAAGAAATTTTACATAAAAACTCAGATCAAGGCATTAACATAAATAAGCTGAGTATTTAGAAGTCTACATCAGAAAGTTGCATACAAATGTTCACAAAATAGTTAAGATCAGAAATTGTTCACTACATCAGCAGCCACCTTTTTGGCCCACTCCTGAGCTTCATCAATTAACTTCAGAGCCCGCTCATCAGAAGTACCATCAGCGAACCCCTCCCCGACTGAGTCAACTTCTATCCGAGGATAGAGCGACTTGGCCTGCGCGAGGGCGAAGTTCGCCCCCATGGTAGCCGCCTCAGAAATATTGGCCAGGTACTGATCAGGGGCCCTCCGGAGCTTGTCGAAGATCTCGACGGGGTCCAACGAGCTGGTCCCGAACCCATGATGGAACAGCGACAATAGGATCGGTGTCGTCGCGTTAGCAACGTCGTCCCTGACGCTTTCGGCTTTTTTGACCCTCTCAATGAAAACATCATATTGGGCTCGGGTCTTGATCTTATAGGCTATCAAAGACATATGATCACACAAACATCCGAGGACGAAGCAAAATAAAGAACGTTGTTTTGAAAGAGCTCACCTTCAAACTCGGACTCCAGCTCGGCTTTGCTGGCGTTGGCTTCATCCAGCTGGGTCTAGAGCAAGTGGACTTTTGACGAGTTCTCTGCCACAAGAAATGCTGTCAACGCTAAGATCAACACAGACTGCAATTAAAGGCACAAAAAGACTAAGGAGATTGAGCTTACTCCCGACTGAACCCCGGAGGTCGAGGTTCTCCTCCCGGAGCCCGGCTATCTCTCTCCTCAGAGCCGCTTCCCTCGATGCAACTTCTTCTCGAGTGGTCTTTAGCTCCTGCTGGATGTTCTCTAGGGAGTTCAAGTGCGGGACCAACTTCTCGAGTGCATCGGATTTGGCCATCGACCGGCAGTACACCCTCTACACACAATTTCTGAAGATTGGTTGACCGAAAGGCAATCACGAAGCTACAACAGAAAAGGGGCAAAACTTACGTTCAACAGCCGAGTAGCTTCGTTCAGGCTATCCATAAGCATATCTCTTTCTTCATTCTCCTTTTGCTTGTTGTGGACCCCCGATTTTGAGTCGGGAATCTTTCGTGTTCATAGTACCATTTCCCTGGATCAAGTAGTTGGTACCCACGAATGCAGTACTGGATAATCAAGTGCACATGCACGAATAGTCTTACAATACCATTATTACATAAACAGGCCCGAAGGCATTGTTCATCCCACAGGACCTTATGGTCCGAATACAATATAAAAACGAGTTTAGATAAGGCGGCGGAAAGAGGCGGCGGCTTGTCCATTGCCACGAGCAACGACCAGGGACTAAGGTCTAATATGCGCCGTCGGTTCCCTCGCCCTCCGGTGGTACGCGTAGGGGTCTTCGGCTCTTCATTTCCATCACGGAGGTTTGTGCGTATAGCAAGGGTGAGTACCAACCGTACTCGGCAAGTCAACACGAAATTGATGCATATGATAGGGTTATTCAAAGAACATGGCTAGGGTTATCTTTGCGTAAAGCCGGTTTTCACAATTCTTTTCACAAGCCTATCGTCTAGCCAAAACAAGTTTTAATTTCATAGTTCATTATCCCGGCGACGGTTCGTCTACCATCCATCGTGATCCCAAGGATGGCTTCCCGTCTCCGGTTCGTCATGATTTTCTCGGGAGTCCACCCCTTCTCGCATTCTTGAGAAGTTGATCCACCAATAAAATCATCATGCAAACCCATCCCAGCATTTTCAAGTTCAAAGTCTAGCCAAGCGAAAGTCTTGTCACGATGCTCAATATCCGCGAGCACGGCTATTCGAATAGATTGATTCACTCACACCCAGCGGTGGATGTACACTTTACCCGTACTCCGCGACAGCCCAACAAATGAGCCTACGTCTCAACACATGAGACGGCCACGGCAAAGCCTTTCGATAACCTCACTTTGCGCACCCGCTCCATGAACTTAAGCCCTCATGCACTCTAGCCGTCCTTTTCTAGCAGTGAGAGGAGTTCGCGCACCGGGGTAAGGAAAGTCTTTCCGATCTTTAAGTTTAATTAACATCGGTTTAATTCCACCATTCATAACAAAGGCCGCAGCCTCATCCTCATCCCATAGCCACATCATAGAGAACCATCTATGCAAGGATACCGCCTCCGCTCGGCTATCTAGTCGGCTAGGTCTATACCCATTCGAGAAGTACGGTTGTGCGGCTCGTTTCCGGCTATCTCATGGCTCGGTCCTTAATTGACCGTGGTCGGCACTTGCCTTTTCCGGAATCCACCCAAATCATCCGCCGCCCCAGTCTAAAACATTTGTATAGTACTTTCGTTTTCATCAAACTTAATTTATCATGGTCATGTGGCGCTCATGTCTCCACATGCCGAATCTCAACTACCTCCCCTAAGGTAGTTGCCCAAGCACAAAGCTTTTTCATAAAGTCATGAGTATGCATAAATCTAAGTATAGCATGGCTAAGCGGTTCACAAAGTTATGCTTCGATTATTTGTATCACATCGCGAGTTACAAGGAGTAATTCTAAAGGTACTCAATAGCAAGGAATGGCACAACAAGTATAGGTAACTCGGTAAAGCATGCATGTTTAGAGTTTAAAATAACATCATTCCGCAATTGGGATCAATATGTTCAAAGGGTGTGAAGACTTGCCTTGCTCGCGACCCTCTTGACTTGTGTCTTCGCGTACTCAACGGCCTCCTCGGATTCTATACATACGTGCGAAAGATCCAATTGAATTCGATTAGAATTCAAATAAAAACCAACAAAAACGAATAAATCGCCAAGGTGGTACCTACGGCGAATCTATGGTCGTAAACGGATCAATGATCGGGTTTTGCTAAAGTCCGAGTCGAAACGAGCGAGTCTATGTTGATTTCTGGTTGAATTCTTAATCCTTCTGTACTTGGTGTCGTGGTCTAATTAAAATAGGACGAGGAGGATTTATGAAGCAAATTAAATATCAATGTATATGTCGCAAAAGGGGTTGATCGGGATTTATATGAGATAGTTTATAATTCTTTGAAAAGATTCTTGATTTGTGAACGTAAATTAAATGAATGAATGGCCCTCACAAAGATATATAAATATTTTGGAAATTTATTAGATTAAAAGTTCAAAGTCTAAGTAAATATAAACTTCATAATTATTTGCAAAGAAATTTAAAAGTAAATAAATAAATCCCTTCAAAAGGTGCAAAATCTTTGTAAATAGAGTTTTAGAATAGTTTAAAAGAGTATAAATATTTTCCTAGGATTTTTACTAAGCTTAATCTTATTTTTAATCTCCCAAAAAAATTAAATAAAAATTTTCAAAAATTTGCCTAAGCGGGAATCGAACCGGCGCCCCCCTCACTCGGCTCGGCTCAAACCACCGAGCCGCGAGCCGTTCTCGCTCCCTTCACTCCTTTCTTTTCTTTTCATCCTTCCCACTTCTCCCCGGCGAGACCGACGGTGCGGCACGGCCAAACGACGGCGAGGGGATCGGAGCTCGGCATCAAGCTAGCCTTACACCATCTACATGACGCGGGAGTCCGTTTCGAGCGCGCGCTGGGCTAGGGAGGCGGCGGAGCGGTCAGCGACGACGAGGCGGCCGTGGCGGCGAAGGCGCACGGTGCGGCGGCGTTCCGGTGACAATGCGGCCGAACCAAGGGGTCCTAGGGAATCCACGGAACACAGGGTGCTAGCTAGGGGGTCGGCTTGGCGAAAGGGCGGTGGTGGTATGGCGACGTGCGCACGGCGGCGGCCAAAACAGAGGGTTCGGCGGCGCTCGTCGCCGTGATTTCAGCGGCTATTTGGCTCGGGAGACTTAGGGGAAATATAGCTTAGAGCACGTAGATCGTGGACGTACCTTTAATTCGAGAGGAAATCAATTGAGGGCGACGAATTTTGAGGTTTGCACCGGGCGGCCAAGTTAGGGTTCTTCCGACCCGGGCTCCGATCTCTTTCGAAATTCTAGCGCTATTGTGAATGGATTTTGGGGAAAATTGGAGAGGAGCTAGATGAGACGGTATGGCACAAATTTTGTGTTGTGAGTTTCGGCCGAGGAGGGCTATATATAGCCGACCACGCGAGCTCGAGCTCGGCGGCCATGGCAGCAACGCTAGGGTGACGCACGCGCGAGTATGGGAGGGGTGAGGCCGACGCACGGTGGGCATGGCTACAGCACAGACGGAATGGCACGGTGGTACGGCGCGGCGTGGACTGACGCGGCCACAGGCGACGGCATTGACGCGGGCGCGCGCCGTGGTACGGCGAGGCGACGGCGAGGCGACATGGCTGACGCGAGCGACGGCATGGCGCGGTACGGCGGCGACTCGACGTGCACTGGGGCGGTTGTCAGCGGTATGGCGAGAACGCGCGTGCGCGGGGCCTTGGTACGGCGCGGCGACGCGTGGTGTGCGTGCGCACGGGCGCGGGGACGTCGTCGAACACCTGCCTACGCATGAACAGTGTACTTTCTCTATTTTCCCGAATTTTGAAATCCCATTTTCTATTTCCATTTCCCTCCACTCTAAAAATTCAAAATAAATTTCAATATTTCCAAAATAATTTTGAAATTATATTTTCAAACTTTTTCCCCCACTTTTTATTTTTCAAAATATATTTTTCATATTTTTCATTTCTTCTTAAAATCAATAATTTGGGGTCTTTGATTAATTTCTAAATTCATATTTCCTTGTCAAAAATATTTTTATCTCAAATCTAAATATTTATTATTTTTCTTCCACCGTTAGGGTTTAAACCAAAATATATTCTTTTCAAGAGTCTTTTGTAAATCTCCAAAATTAATATGTTTACCCTTCTTCAACTTTATATATATATATATTTTGAATTATTTCCCAAAGGGTCTCAAGCTTAGGGGTTCAATTCAACTTTACTTCACAGCAATTCCAGAAAAAAAAATTCTTACGCAACTGAATTGGCAAATAAAATTGAAAAACACGATAAGAAGCAATGATTCCAAAAAGTTTTTGCGAGTTCCGATTTTCACGTTCCGAATTCTACTCCTTCGATTTTCGGGATGTTACACTTGTTCATGATGATGCCCTATTTCTGGCCCTCAGAATCGCGCCACTCAATCTTGATTGGAGCGACCCAGGTCTCGGAGGACTGTAACCTGGGGATCTCCTCCACTTTGGCTGATCGATTCAAAAGGAGTGAATGAAGACACAGGAGAAGTGGACTGGAAATTAAAAAGCGAAAGATTGATTCAAGGCTTACCAGCTTCAGTGGTCGAATCCTTAACCGGCACTTCCCGGCTGCTTTTCTCTTCTTGGTTCTTGCCCGATTGGTCCTCAGTCGGGGTCCTTTGAGTAGCAGCCGGGGTCGCTTCAGCGGCCGACTGGTTTCCAGTCGGAGTATCTCGGTTGGCGGTCGGGGGCTCTTCCCTTGGGATGCTCTCACTAGGTGGAGTGGGCATCTCACTCGGAGCGCTCTCACTCGGGAGAGGGCTCCGGGGTTTTGGTTCTGCAGGCCTTGTCGCCTCAGTTGCTGCAGATGGCGTTGGCCCCTCACTCCGTCCAGTGGGATCTATGTTTTGAGGCCTCTGCAAAGAGAAAGACAGAGCAATCGGGATGAAGGCGAGAGAGATTTTCAACAAAGAGCACAATTTCAGTCATGAGGCGTACCTGGTTGATCGGCGAATCTTGGGCGCAGTTTTTGGTGACGGCCTCGGAGGGGTCGCTTCGGCTTGAGGCGCTGTCGCATCATCGTCCGAGTCATCAATGACCAGCCTCCTCTTACTCGCCTGCCTGCTAATGTCCTCACTCGGGGCAGCCCTCTTCCTGATCGGATCGCTCTGGATCTTCACGCCGCCGGCTGGTTTTTTAGCAGGCCTGGCTGGCACATCATCATGATGTATTTTGTACGGCTTCGAAATAATGGAGGCGTTTTTCTGCAAAAGAGATTCTTTCTACACTAAGAAGTGCGACATCGAGATTGAAAGATAATAAAGAAGTTGAGTCAACTTACCGGAGGAGGAGGGCGATATAGGCTGTACGGGAGGACCGGCAGCATGAGGCTGCGTTCGACTGCAATCCCAGTCGAGAATATTTTATACATGCGGGTCTTCAAGGTCTCGAAGCTGAGGGAGTCGCGGTCTTCCCGATTGGGGTCCCTCTCGCCCTCGTACTCAAATGCGGGCTTAGACCTCTCCTTGATCGAGGCCAGTCGGTTCCTGATAAAATGCCGAGTGATCTGCTCACCCCGAAGGCCCTTCTGCTTCATCTCCAAAATCTTTGCCAAAAGCTTGTTGGCTTCATCCCAGTCTTGGGCCACTGGCATGGTGCTCTAGTTGGATCTAGGCACAGGGGGAAGGCCAACGAAGTCGGGCAGACTGGGTTCGAGGTTTGCAATATAGAACCAGTTTGTGTGCCAGCCCTTGTTAGAGGATTTCAAGGGAAGAGAAAAATAGTCTCGGCGGAGGGATCCGCGGAGCTGGAAGCCGGCCCCACCAACGACGCAGGGCTCATCCTTGTTCGAATGTGGCTTGAGATAGAACATGCACTGGAAGAGTTGGAAGTGGGAAAGGATGCCAAAGAAGGCTTCGCAGACATGAATGAAAAGAGCAATATGGAGCATAGAATTGGGGTTCAAATGATAGAGTTAAAGGCCGTAATAATCAAGAAGACCCCTAAAGAACTCAGAGGTGGGGAGGCCGAAGCCACTGTAAAAGAAAGAAGTGAAGACGACGAGCTCACTGGTGTTCGGAGTGGGGAACTCCTCATCAGCCGCCGGGCGCCAGCCGACGATCTCCTTGGGAGGAAGAACTCCATGCTTCACCATCTCCTTGAGAGTCGACTCCTTGACATCCGAGGTCGCCCATTGCTCGAAGGGGATCTTTTTCTCTCCTGCCATGAATGCGGTTTTGGGGGAGTGGATCTGGCTCGGGGGATGGGGATTTGAGAAGGGGATCTTGGGAGCTGGATGCGGAGGCTAGCTTGTGGTGAAGCGCGAGCTCCTGGATCGATGGATTGGGTGCGCGCGCGAGCCTAGGGTTTTCCACTGCAAGCTGGTGAACAGTGTTGCAAGTGGGGAAATTTTCTGGGAAGACGAAGTGGCGGGGATGACCTCGAGGCTTTGTACAAAGATTTGAGGGTTTCGCCAAGTTATCTCGCAGATTGGGCCGAAGCCCATGAGAGACTTGCGGCCTAGCTAAGGTGTGGCTTGACGCGTGTCCTTAGGGATTTAAGTGGATAGACTTAAGCAGATTTGTCTTGGCAATATGCACGTGTCTAATTGCCCGGTACCTTTAAAAATCCTTTCATACCGCGGTTTGCGCAACTTCATGAGAGGTTGGCACGATGCAATTTGAAAGGTGACCAACAGTTAAGCTTTTCATGGTGGCCTTGATGACAGGAGCTGTTTGGTTTTTAAGCATTTGATTAAATGATTAAATCAAAGTTGTTTTTCCACCTTGGTGAAGATCTTTTTTAGATTAAGACCAATATTATGGCAAGATCTATTTAATATTTTGGTCATATTTTTCAGATAACTGAAAAACTTGTTTACCCATGAGGGATGATTAAAATATTTATTCCGAGATAACTCGGGTAGATTCACTCGGATAAACATGAGCTTACTGAGTGCTTTTTACCCATGAGGGTTGATTGAGTTATTTACTCTGAGATGACTCGGGCAAATTCACTCGGATAAACTTGAGCTTGCCGATTGATGAGATTTTTTATATTTGTTCTAGCTTGAGCTAAGCATTTATATAGGAATGATTTTTTATAGTTCTTGACTATATGCTTAGTCTGTTTTTGACTAACCACATAGTCGGGGGCTACACCTAATTAGGTGCATCAGGAGATGCACCTAGATATTTATTTTTTGAGAATTTTTTGGGATGTTTTCCATCCCTTCACAGTCTTTGGAGCCACTCGGGAGTTTCAGGCAGGGATGACGGAACCACTCGGCACCAGAAGCACTCGGCCAAAGAGTTGTTTGACTATGAGTTATCTTGGTTCGAGGCAAAGTTATCTCGTCGACTGCGAAGGACTCGGGGGCTACTATGGAGATTATGGCAATCGGATACCCACATGACAAGCTTATCCGACTGGTAATAGAGATAGGTTACGCCTGCTAATTATGTAAACCGGCTATGACTTGGGTGTTACGTTGCCAATCAGATAAGGCAACGGCTCATAGTCATAACTTGGTAAGATTGAGGAAACCGACTTAGAATGTGATAGGGTTTCCGACTTGTAAGCCCACCTCCCAAGACTATATAAGGGGGGTAAGGGCGTCCCTTGAGGGATATGAGATTCATGAGCTATCGATTTTAGGAGCCACAGATCTTGAGATCAATAAACACTCGGCGGATCGAATCCCCGAAACAGGAGTAGGGTATTACCTCACGAGAGGGCCTGAACCTGTCTAAACCTTGTTTTCCGCTTAACCCATCGAGCTTGGCGAACTTGACTGCGCCCCCAAATTTCTATTGCCGAAACCGAGTTTTGACAACAGACTTTTTCCCTTTTTCCTAAAACCATCAAAGCCCATAGGGCGCCGCGAAGCACGTCGAAAGTTCTAGTGTAAGTCAACGAGGCCCGCGATCCTCTGTTCTCTCCTCACTTCCACCCAGATCGTCTTATCTGTTTGGACAGCGAGATAAGACTGGAAGGACGACGGAGATGACGACGAGGTGGAGTCGAAGGTGGGAGGCGAGGCAAAGGAGCAGAGCACTGACGGCTCACCCTCCTGCGTGCTCGAGCCGCACCTCTCCTGATCTCGAGCAGAGGAAGGGGGAGGGCAAGTCGACAGCGATTAGGCTGGAGGCTGGCGGTGGCAAGGGCTAAGGGCGAGAAGCTCGAGCGTCGAGGGGAAGGAGCTCGAATCACAGTGAGGCAAGGTGGACACGAAGGACACCCGAGCTCGACTGAGTCCCGAACCACTCGGCATACCCACGCGCAGATATGGACGAACCAAGGGTCGCTCAAGGAGACCATCGTAGCCTCGCAGGAGGTCGACGAGGGCACTGGACGCTGATCAACTCCCTACTCTCCGCCTCAAGCCGTCCTCCCCGCACAGTTCTAGCTTCGTGTCGTAGTCGACGACATCGACGTCCACGCCGCCGCCAACTTCCTCACCATCGTCACGCGTGGCCAGATTCGGTGGCTTGCTTGGGCAGGGTGAGGATAGGGGAGGGGAGGCGTAGCTCTGAGGTAGAGCAAGGCTGGCTCGGGTAGCACCACCACCACCACTTCGATGTCCACTGTCGCTGCAGCTCCTCCTCTGTCATCATCTCCTCGAACAATGGCACTGATGATGGCTGCTCTAGCTCCTTTCTATAGCGCTGGTACATCGCGTCGTCGCCACCGACGGCAACATACTCTCTCTTCTTCAGTCCCCTCTGCAAGACCGCGATGGTCGCCTGCTTTCAGTCTGCCTTCTTGACCTTACCAGCCACGGCAGTTAGCGGCCTCTGGGAGGAGTACCGCATGACGAGCTTGTCCATCTCCTTCCTCCTAGCATTCGAGCAGTGGCGACGACCGCGTCGCCTGCGGACGATGCAACAAGCATGTGGACTGCGGTGAGGACAACGACGGAGAATGAGCAGTAGCACACGACGACGCACCCATGACCCTCCTGCCGCCTCCCTGCACCGCGCCTAATGCTCCGGCGCTCGCTCCTCTTCCGCCAATGGTTGCCCCTGGAAACCACGGGAGATAGATGTGGACAGAAAAAGACCGAACCAAAAAGACCGAACCAAAAAGACCGAACCAAAACCGAGATATTCGGTCACTAGTTCGGTCTTAGGTGTTGAAAAATCAAATTTTGTTGGTCAATTCGGTTAGTAACTTCAGTTAACTGAATAGACTACTGAACAAACCGAAGTTTGGTCCAATAGGTCCATTAAGGTCCAGCAACCCAATTAAACAGAATTTTGGCCTTCAATATGCTTTGATTTGTGACCCATGATAATGGAAGTCGACTTGAATCTATAATATTTATTAGCGACTTGGCCTGATTATTTTGGATCTTCTAAAATTTTGGTCATGACTGAGACCGAATTAACAAGATTGAATTTATCGATCTTCATTATTTTCCAAGATTGATCGATCATTTCTAAAGACCGAAAACCGAGACCAAAATTTTCGATATGACCGAACACCCACCCCTACCAGGAGATAGGGAAGAGAAGAACGGGAGGGTGGGACGAAGAGAGGTCACTAACTTATGGGTCCCACGGTGTCCTACTGTATTTTGTTCTCTCCGAGTGTAATGATACTAGACGCTAAATTATATAATTCTAGGTCAAAAGTGCCAGTAAAATAAAACCGCCGTCCAGAACCGTTAGGGGAGGTGAAATGGACTGTTTAATAGTTGAGAGACCATTTATATCTGGTTTTGTAGTTAAGAGATGTGAATTAAACTGAGCTATATTTGAGGGAGGTAAAATAGGCTTTTTCCGAGAACTAAACATGCCATTATATTCTGTTACGATAAACGGGCTACATTTCGGCCCAAAAGAAAAGCCCGGTAATGGGCTTTGTTGGGCTAGGACCAAGGTTACCAAACGGGCCGGACCGGGCCGGGCCGTCTCTTCTCGTCTCGTCTTCTTCCTCCAGCCGCCGCGCGCGTCTCGTCGGCGTCTCCTCCCGCGCCACCCAAAAATAGCCGGCCACCGCGAGAGCGAGAGGGAAGGGGGGAAGAGAGAAAGTACACGCGGCCGCCGCGTCCACGCATCCCGCGCGCCTCCTTTCCCTCCCGTCCTCACCTCTCGGCTTAAATCCCCCACATGGCCGTCTCCATCTCTTCGTTTCACCTCGCTTTCCATGTCCATCCGCGACCCCAACAACAATGCCGCCGCCGCGCCTGACCCATGTACGTGTTCTCTCTTCGTTTCTTGGTTTCTTGATTCGGTTCGAGGCTTTCGTTCTTTCTTGGATTTCTTGGTTGGATTTTTTGGCCGGCGCAGCGAGGCGGCGGGAGGACGCCGTCGGGTGGTTGCTGGCGCTGTTCCCGGACCTGCCGCTCCCGCCGCCGCCGGAGGCCTCCGACGAAGACCTCCGCGCCGCGCTCGCCACGGGGAGGCTGCTCTGCGCGCTGCTCCGGAGGCTCTGCCCTGGCGCCCTCCTCGACGACGCCTCCACCGACAACGTCGGCAGGTTCCGCGCCGCCGTCGAGCGGATGGGCGTTGCCAAGTTCAGCGCCTCCGACCTCGAGAAGGTTTGCATTTCTTTGCCCAATCGCGCTGCCTCCTATGCCACCATGCCTCCCCCACCCCCGCGCTGATTCAAGACATTTCTTCCATCCAGGGCCAAATGGCTGCCGTTGTGAACTGCATCCTTGCCCTCAAAGATCGGTTCGGATCGCGCGGCGATGATCACCGGAGCCCTAATTTCCTGACCAGATGTGACAGCGAAGGGGGCCGGAAGCGCATCGAATCCAAGTTGCAAAGGATGCTCACTAGTCCAATTATGTCAGGTCAACTTGAAGTGACAAATTGACAATTGCAACTGATTTGTGATGTTGAATCATCCAATTGTTGGCTGAGACATCTTCTTGTCTTTGGTTGTATTCAGAACCATCCACTCCTTTGTTGGGAATCGACCAGTATTCGCCATCGCGGGTATTTCAGCTGAAACAAGGAGGATATGATGATCTGCCCGGTGGCAAATATTCAGACTTGTTGAAATCCACTAGCTTGGATGTAAGTACATCTAATTATCCCCACTAGTAATGAGATACCATGTTTTACTTAGAAAAGGAGAGGTTTTTACATTGTCACCCAGTGCTGATTTGGTGTGTTTATGGCGTGAACTGAACAAAATATTTTGCAGAATGCACCTACGCAGTCACTTCTGGGTGTTGTCAACAGCATCCTTGATGAGAGCATTGATAGGAAGAATGGACAAATACCTTATGTAGGCTTCTCAGAAAAGAAATGCAGTTACTTTGTTCTTTCCAAATTTGAGTGGTTTATGTTTTAACACCTTTCCTTGTACGAATGAATGTAAATGTTTCATTGTAGCGCATTGCTTGCTTGCTGAGGAAGGTAATAGTGGAGATTGAGAGGCGCATTTCCACTCAGGCTGGGCATATACGGAACGTAAGATAAATATTTTCTATATGTGTTCTGATACCAGATTAGTCCTTTGTGACTTCTTACTTGTCTGCAGCAAAATAACCTGATTAAAGCTCGCGAAGAGAAGTATCAGTCAAGGATAAGAGTGCTAGAGGCATTAGCTGGTGGGGTAAGCGGGCAAACACATGTAAACTCCAGCAACTTCTTTGAGTCATCTATTGTTGGGCTGTTTGCATAATTTTGTGTACTTCAAGTGAATGATTTACCTGGACTAAATGAGTTTTGAAGATCATCCCGTCACCATTAAATATTAAAAAGATAAAACGGCGGACAAATGGCAATTCTGATACAATTCACATTGTTTGATATACCAGCAGAATGACTGGGATTCCTGTTCACTCTGTAAAAGACGACAAGCCTTTAAATCATTAGTTCTTGAGAAGCAGTAGATAATTCTGATTTACTCTGATTATGCAGATGGAGAAAGACAAGTTTGGAGATAAAGGGCAACTAGCAGAGGGAGATATGGAAAGGTTAATGAAGTACCAGGAAGATGTGGTTAGATTGATGAAAGAAAAGGAGGATTTGGTCAGGTTGCTGAGAGAGAAGGAAGATATGGTTAGGTTGCTGAAGGAGAAAGAAGATATGGTTAGATTGCTGAAGGATAAGGAAGGCATGATTGACTTGAAAACAGTCAAAGCTGAAGAAACACAACGAATAGAAGATGAAGATAAATATAGGTTAATTAAGGAGAAGGATGATGCTTTAGATAGATTGATGAAGGAAAAGGAGGAAATGATTAGGTTGTTGAAGGAGAAGGATGATGTAGTTAGACTAATGAAGGAGAAGGAAGATTTGCTTAACTTGGAAAAAGGTGAAGTTGAGGGTACAACTAAAATGACAGATGACAATAAAGACAGGTTGATTAAGGAAAAGAATGATATCGTGCTTAGGTTGACAGAGGAGAAGGAAGAGATGGTTAGGTTACTGAAGGAGAAGGAAGATACAATTAGACTTATGAAGGAGAAGGAAGATACGGTTTACTTGGAAAAAGGGGAGGTTGAGGATAGAAAGCAAATGACAGATGACAATAAAGACAAATTGATTAAGGAGAAAGATGATATAGTGTTTAGGTTGACAAAAGAGAAGGAAGAGATAATTAAGTTGCTTGAAGAAAAGGAAGATATAATTATACTTATGAAGGAAAAGGAATATATGGTTAACTTGGGAAAAGGTGAAGATGAGGACAGAAAGCAAATGGCAGATGACAATAAAGACAGGTTGATCAAGGAGAAAGATGATATAGTGTTTAGGTTGACAAAGGAGAAAGAAGAGATAGTTAAGTTGCTTGAAGAAAAGGAAGATATAATTAGATTGATGAAGCAGAAGGAAGACATGTTCATGTCTATCAAGGAGAAGGAAAATAAGGCTGAATTGAAGAAAATCGCGGATGAAGATGCAGCAAGGTCAATTAAGGAGAAGGCCGAGATAACGAGGTTGATGAAGGAGAAAGAAGATGGTAACAATACGATTTTGAAACTTAAGAAGGAATCGGAAACATTAAGATCATCATACGATGAGAGCTGCAGGTTGTTAGAATCTAAGAAGGAAGATATGGCCAGGCTTCTCACAGACAAGGAAAACAATGACAGTATAATTTCAGAACTCAAGAAAGAGCTTGAAGAAACAAAGAGATTGCATGAAGCAAACATTCAGCAATTAGAGACTAAGGCTGCACAAGTAAGTAAGGAGTTGGAACAGAGGATAGAAGAAGTAAAGCTTATGTTAGATGATTCTACCAAGAGAAGAAGAGAACTTGAGGAATTATCTGAAACTAGAATCCAGTTTTGGAAAAAGAAAGAAGTAGTGGTCAATCAATTTGTAAGTTCGCAAGTACAGAATGCTCAGGTATTAGAAAAATAACTTCGTTTTGTTCTTTCTTTTCAAATTTTAGGGAGTTCTTAAATTCTGCAGTTAGTCAAAAGTGTTGTGTTTCATCAGGATTTGAAGCTGTCTTCTGTTTCCATTAGGCATGAAATCCTACATTATCAAAATAAGTGGTCTGAAGAACTAGCTGGCCTTGGTAAGAATTAACCTTGTGATTACTTGTGAGTTTCATATACAGATACTTATTTTCCCATCGGTGGATTGCAACTTACATTGCCAGTCGCAACTTTCAACAGGAAAAAGCCTTAAGGTGGTAACAAATGCTGCAGAAAAATATCATGCAGCTCTTGCAGAAAACAGAAAACTGTTCAATGAGATCCAGGAACTGAAAGGTACATGTGAACTACAATCATCAGTCCATTTTGTCTGGTTATTTAGGTCAAAAGATATCACCTTGGCATAGTATTTCTGAGCAGGAAACATCAGAGTATATTGTCGGATAAGACCTTTTCAACCTGGGGAGGATGACAAGTCCAGTTCAGTTGAATATATTGGGGACAATGGTGAACTAGTTCTATCAAACCCTACAAAACAAGGGAAGGAAGGGGGCAAAAATTTCACATTTAACAAAGTTTTTGGCCCTATCACTACACAAGGTACATGATAAGTGATAAATACAACTTATCTTCTGTTGGGTTTCCGTTGAAGCTATTGCATCAAATTAGTTTAACAAGTCCTGCAAAGGATTATATTCCATAATATTGTATGTCGTATACATCAATTCTCTTATCCCTCTTATTTTGTTAATAGATGCTGTCTTCAAGGACATACAGCCACTAATTAGATCAGTTCTCGATGGCTACAATGTCTGCATTTTCGCATATGGGCAAACTGGATCAGGAAAAACATACACTATGGTACGCTGAAGCTCAGGGCAAAAATATTTGGTCTGTTTGTTTCAGTTTGCATGCCAGAAGATTTCTCTACAGTCACAATGTGTTTACAACGACCTGTTTCTATCAATTTCTCAGATGGGACCTGAAAAGGCAACTGAGAAGGAATGGGGAGTCAATTATAGGGCATTAAATGACCTTTTCAATATTTCTCATGACCGTAGAGACACAATTACTTATGAACTTGGTGTTCAGATGATTGAGATCTACAATGAGCAAATCCGTGATCTCCTTGGCAGTGGTGGTGTGCAGAAGAAATATCCTTTTCCCCCAGACTTGCATTAATGTAGCCTTTCACCAAATAGAATAAAATGTCTGAATTAGGTCTACGCTAAAATTTGCATTTTTTATTGTGTACACACACGATGGCCATCCTTCATCAGATTCTAGTGCCATCATCTTGCTTGAGGAGTTCCATACATTGATTTTGCAGACTGGATTGATGTAAAAATATCCTCCATTTTCTTAACTTCCAATACACTAGGGATCCAGAACACCATCCAACCCAATGGACTTGCTGTTCCTGATGCAACAATGTGTCCTGTCACCTCAACTTCTCATGTAATCGAGCTAATGCAAACAGGGCATGACAATAGAGCCATGAGCGCAACAGCTTTGAATGAGAGAAGTAGCAGGTCTCATAGGTAATTTACTTGCCTTTTTTTTATGTACGACCAAACCTTCTTACTAGAGAGCATTTTTTTGCAGCGTTGTGACCATTCATGTCAGAGGCCAAGATTTGAAAACTGGAAACACTTTGCGTGGCGCTCTACATCTTGTGGACCTTGCTGGAAGTGAGCGGGTGGACCGTTCTGCAGTTACAGGGGACAGGCTCAAAGAAGCACAGCACATCAACAAGTCTTTGGCTGCTCTTGGAGATGTTATATTTTCTTTATCACAAAGGAATGCTCATGTACCATACAGAAATAGCAAGCTCACACAAGTCCTGCAAACTTCTCTGGGTATTCTGCTTCACTTAAGAACTATTTTACATCTCATGTACTGATGATAAATGTTGTATTAACATGCATAGTTTTCATATGCAGGTGGGCATGCAAAAACCCTAATGTTTGTGCAGGTCAACCCCGATGTTTCATCTTACACAGAGACTTTAAGTACTCTGAAATTTGCGGAACGAGTGTCTGGGGTGGAACTTGGTGTTGCTAGGAGCAATAAGGAGGGGAAGGAGGGAAAAGATGTCAAAGAATTAATGGATCAGGTAACCAAATTTCTCAATAATCATCAAGTCACATCTCTTGACATAATGGTCTTAATTTTGAAATGGCAAAAGGTTAAGAATATTGTTCTGGAAGGTCAAAACATTATGTGCTGTAAGCAATGGAATATTAACTCAACGAAATACTGTTACATCTATTGTTATGTAATGTTTTCTTTTTCAGCTTTCACTTCTCAAAGACACCATTTCAAAGAAGGACGATGAAATCGACAGGCTGCAATTACTCAATAGTAGCACCAGATTGAAGCCAACGAGACAAACCGATTCCATACTGAAGCATTCGTCCTCTTCCCCGGGCATTACATCCCTAGGGAAGGGCACAAGTGTTGGCAGTGGGGCAGCTTCTGATCTTGATAACTTCTCCGACACCAGTGACAGGCAATCTGAAGCTGGCTCCATGCTCTCGGTTGATCCTGAGATTTCTGGCCTTGGGGATGTTGACTCGGATGGACGGTTAAGCGATGCTTCCGATGGTGGAATTTCCATGGGTGCAGAAGCTGATAGTTCGGTAAGCAGTGTAGCAGATCAAGAGCAAGAGAAAACATCTAACACTGCTGCGAAAGAGCGGTTGTGAGTATTTCCAATCTGTCGTATTCTGATACCTGCTAACATTTTTTTCTCTGAATTTGATATCTTTAGTGCAAACTTAATTTGTATAACGTGAAATTATTTCCACTGTTATCCGTAACTTGCTATTTCTCATGCAGGACTAGGGCGGTAAATCGTGTCCAGAAGTTAACATTGCCGAAAGCAGGCCAGTCATCAAGCTTGCGACCTAAACCAAAAGATCCTCCCGCACCTAGATCTTCAGGTAAAGTAGGATTTAAGGAAATGATGTATGGTAGAATTAATGGATCTAAATCTGTCAGCAATGGTTATACAGACAGCTTGCCTCCTAAACGTAAGTGGATATATATGTAGTAGGCAGTAAACAGGTTTGCCATACTGAAATTTTCTCTCAAAGTTGGCTGTAGATGGGTAAAACCCTTTTTTTTCTTTTGAAATTTTATTTGAAAATCACCATAACTAAATCCCGAGATAACATGCTAAGACATTTTATCAATTTATTACACCACTGATATAGTCTGACACAAATTCACTTAAATTCTTAGTTGCATACAATATGTGGCTCGAATTGCTCGGTGGTTACTGAACTCATATATTAGCCCCAACGCCCAAATCTATTTTAAATCCTAGTTTTTATATGTTCCATGCTTTTATATATGCTATTTCTATTTATTTAATGTTTTTTTTGCAGCCACAACAAGTGTACGAAAAAGTACCACTTCCCAAGCAACTCCTCCCCCTGCAAGAACTACTAGCAGTTTGAAGAGAGGACCATAGATCAAGTTCATATACATTTAGCCAACTACTTCTCAGTTAGCTTTATTTTTTGTATAGGTTTTCAAGATATTTTTTTTAAGATGGGACAGAAAGGCTATTGCTGTTGACATGGAGACATGGATTTTGAAACAGTCAAGCTGCCGTCTGATTTTCTTGTGCAAATAGTAAGCTTGCACTGGCTAGATGTTCATGTGCCTTATATTGATCTCAAAGAATGAGAAAACCTTGTGGATATTTTTAGTATGAAGAGTGAAATGGTTTTTCACAATGAAATGGAATCCAAGTCCAATAATCCCTTTTTTTTGGTAATTTGTTGATGCACTGCAAAAATATCAGTGCTTTAAAATATTTATAGTATCTTCAAAGTCCAACAATATATTTTCTTTTTTTCCCAAAGTAATATCTTTTTCCTACACCAGCCATTGCTCTTGCAACAATGGTGACATATAATCTGAATTAAAAAATAGCAAATTTCATAAAACCCCAGGTTTTGGGGCAAAGTTTCATAAAACCCCAGCTACAAACTTATATCATCTGTCCGACTAATATATTTATCTATAATTATTGTAAAAAATGTATAAGATATTTTTACTACATATACATGTTAGCTGTTTTTCAACGATCGTTGATCATTGTGGTATGATCATTTGTGTATATTTAACCAATTATTATGTCATTATTAGTTAGGATTATGTTGAGTTTTTATGCATTTAAAAATTGAGGGAAAAATATAAACTAGATAAGAGAAATGTGTACTTTGAGTCAATTAATGTGAATTTATAAAAAAAATAATCATATGTAATAATGTAATTTGACAATTTTACATAAATATGGGTTTTTTTTTGAAACATTTTGCCCCCAAAACATGAGGTTCCTTGAAACAAATCACAAGTACTGGATTTTGCTCCCAAAACATGAGGTTACTTGAAACAAATCACAATAACTGGGCTTTTGTGTTATGAATGCCCCAATGCCTAAGGTTTTGTTAAATTTACTAAAAAAATTACCATCGGTTGTACACCAGAGAGCCTTTGTAGTTGCTTTTAGAGCGGCACCATTAATAACAAACTTCGGCATACAATGTACAACGAAGTGCAAAAGCTTGCATGTTGACACACAGAACATTATTACTTTATTATGAACCCAACATAGTAGCTCAAAATCAGATTAGCAAGCTTATTTTGAACATTCCTAGCAGCAACTACCGATGAATAACAACATTACCTAATACACTGCTAATAAAAAAGAGGTGGACATGAATAACATGAAAATTTCCTACTTTACAGCTGCCCTTTGCCAGTAATGAACTCTTTTCTGTTGCATAAGGAGCATGAACAGCAATCATCTTCCCCTCTCATTTACAACTCAAAAAGCTCCTCCAGCCTCATGATGCCATCTTTCATATTCCAATTTACAGTGTAAATATTGAAAAGCAGAGCTGCTGAAGGAATTAGGCCTTTGCAGCCTGCATTTGCTTTGCACCAACAGCGAAGAACTCGGTGATGACTTCGAGCGGCATGCCCTTCGTCTCCGGGACCTTGAGGAAGACGAACACGAAGGCGATGGAGCAAACAACTGCGTATATACCGAAGACACCAGCTAGGCCGATGGCATTCAGCATCACAGGGAGGCTGTAGGTGACAATGATATCACCAATCCAGAATGTCAGGGCGCAGATGGCAATGCAGATGCCACGGACCCTAGTGGGGAAAATCTCTGCACATAGAATGTTGGGGATCGGACCGAATCCCATGACGAAGCAGCAGAAGTAGATGATGACGCTGATTGTGGAGAGCGCAGCGTGGGGCACTGTACCCAAGTCGATAACATTGGACACAACCAAGATAACTAAAGATGCTATCAAGACTGGAATTGTGCCTAGGAGCAGAAACCTACAGAAAAGGAAACAATGTATGACATAATACTCACTAGGGTGCAATTCTCATTAGATATATTTCATAGTACTAAGATGATGCAAACCAAGGAAACAATTTACCTTCTTCCAGAAATATCCATAAGTCTCATGGCTAAACCAATGCTAGGAAGCATCAGTAGGGTGGTGAGAGAACTGATCAAGATGGAAGCTGATGCTGAACTGAGGCCAAGATTGGAAAGGAGAACTGCCACCCCAGCTTGCTCAAGTATTTGTGGAGTGTAATAGAGAACCCCATTTATTCCAGCAAACTGCACAAGGAAAGAACATAAAAGGAATTAATGAATTCTTGATAGTATACAAATATTAAACACCATCAATGTTGTAACAATATAAAACAGAATTATGAAGTCAGTATCATCTCTACCTGTTGAAGGATTTGAATGCCAACACCGACTAACAGCGCACGCCTCACTCCAGGTTCAAACAAATCCTTCCAGCTTGAACCTTTGGCAGCTGCCTCTGATGGATGAATCATAGCTGGACCGGACATATGCTGTTCCATGATATCCTTGGAGTAAAGTGCTGGTTGGCTTACCAAAGCGGCAGCATGTATGAAATCACCACCTTCAGGAGCTTCCCCACCACCAGGAAGTGAAATAACCGATCCCTTTCTTGATCCTGGCACTCCCTCCTGGTGCAAGTAGATCCTTTTAAATCCTCCTTCCTTCTTACCATCCTCACCTTCTCGTTCTGACCATTTCCATGCAAGCTGCCATCCCCCACCAATGCCAGTGCTGCTCACCGCCTCGCCACCCTCTTCCAAGAGGCTTCTTCTTCTCATACTCAGAGCACTTCCACGATGACCATAGTGTGCAATGTCCTTCCCTTCTGCGCTCGTGGTCTGTCGGGACAGCAACGGGCTGTGGACATTGTCTTCATAGTCACCTCCAGCACCATCAGATGCATATTCCTCATCATCCCTATGAAGGTTCTCCTCATCCCATTGATCAACCTTGGGGTGCTGATCCGTCACACTAAACATACTACCAAAGTTGGGAAACAATGTACTCCGCATGCTTCCTCCAGCATGAGGCATGTTCTCATGGACACTGCCAAAAAGTGTGACTATAGGATCCATAAGCGGCACGCTCTGGTTCACCATGCTGCCATGACGAGATGTGAGAGAAAGCACACTTCCAAGAATGCTGGGTCCCTTGGAAGGTCGAGCAATCCATGATTGGCCCTCTTCAGGTCCATATAGTGTTATTTGGTCCTTATCGCCATCAACAACATGTTCATCAGCTGGCTCGGTAGCCGGTCCAATGATGTACTCTTCAATGGAAGTGTCACCTCCAACCTCCAAACCTTCTACAAGAAGAGCCATTTCTCCTGCGCAATTTTATATTTGGAATGATTACACAACTTTAATTTTTTTAGGGAGATTACACAACTTTATTTTGGACATTGTCTACAAAGATTGACATAAATAAGTAGTAACTATGAATAAAGCAGCAATTGAAATATGAATGGTGTGCCAGAAAACATAACAGCCAACCAAAAATTGTTCATTTTATCTGTTGTAGAGAAACCACTTGCTAACAGCATATGCCTATTTTGATGTTGACACCTGAATTATGCAAGGAGTTTGTGGCAAGCACGGACTTAAGGATCAAACCATTAGTAACTTCTATGAACCACCATTTTTGTTAGGGATGTGGGAGCTCTTTGGCCCACTCTAGATCAACTCAAAAGTGAAATTTAGTCCATTTAGTTAAACTAGAGTAGAATCAAGGACCCGTGGGTCGGCCCGCGTCCATATTATGCCGGCAGGTCCCACCCCCAATTTCTTGAGTCACTCTTATGAAAATAAAAAAAAAAAGGACGGAGTCTATCTAGATCACCTAATTATGAGTTTCTCTACGGTGCTCTCAACTGATAGTAGAAACTAATATGAACCGTTGATCTTTTTCTATCAAAGGGGCCAGATTTATTTATACTACCGTCGAGATTAATGGTAGTAGAAACATCGGAGGACATAATGGTCCAATAAAATATAGACATGGAGGGGTAAAATTATAATTTTACACATGGATACCCTAAATATTTTTGGGTTGTTATGGGCCGATTGTGCGGGGTGCAGCGGCGCAGTTGCAGAAGAGGAGCAGAAGACGACGAGCTCGTGCGACTGCTAGCAGGGCCTGGGCGGCGTGCTCGGCAGCGGCTGACCAGCTGCCGGAGGCGGGGACAGAAGGTGGCGCGCCTCTAGGACTACTGCGAACTCCTCAACGCCTCTGCGAGCGGAGTTCCGCGTACTCCTCTAGGACTACCATTTACATGGCCACCGTAATCTGTAAGAAGCAGCACTGGTGTGGTATAAAAAGTAGCGGTGCTCACTTCGACATGAAAGAGAGATCTGCACTGCTGTGCTGTATCGTCAGGATTGGTAACTGAAAATATAAATGATCAAATCAACTTGATGATGCCAGTGGAGCAGCGATCATTTGTGTTAGCTTAAGCAGAAATTTAAACCTTCAACAATTTTAACCTGGCCAAACAAATCGAGCTTTTCCATTTAGTAAGAGGATACAGTTCAACCACACTGGAACTTGTGTAGTATCTGTAAAAAGAGAACAAATATTTTGTTTTGATCACAAAAATGAAACCGCATTGGTCAATTCAAATCTTAGGGCACTCCTTGGGAACATGCACAATTCAACTCAACATGCAAACTACTATCTACTGATCATGATGAAAACTGAAATGTATAGTTTCTATCAGATCTATGTAGGACATTTCAATGTACTGCCAACAAACAGAATGTTTACTAATCATTCTTGTAAGGGCGGTTCATGAGATCCAGCCAAGGCTCCGGGGAAATATGGCCGTGCTGCAGGGGCGGTTGGCAATGGCAGATGATCCGTATCGGTGATGTTACAACGTGGCAAAGAACTAGCAAAGAGACGGGAGGACAAATGGAAGCAGTGTGGTTGGCAGGATCACCAACTGAGAGTGGCCGGTGTAGGGCGCCACTACTGGAACGGGGCAGCGAGCCAGCGACTGTGACGGCGTCCTCGATCGGGAACGGAAGGGATAGCGTAGGCTGCGCCAGAGATCGAGCACTAAACGACTAAAACAAAGGGGAAAATATAAATGCCAAAATTACCTCATAATATAATTTAGGAAAATACTGATATACCCTTACAAACCAATGGCTCAGATTGTTTCTATTGGTAATATAATACTACAATTAGAGAGCACCATAGAATTGCTCTTTTTTTTCCCAGATTAGGACTCAGCCAAAAGTTGGGACACCTCATCTGGGCTCTACCTGGCAAGAAAACTGTTGTGCAATTCACGTTATTCCTTCTATTTAAAAATGAACTAGCATAATTATGTGTATTTAATAATTAATAGGTTAATAATTAATAGGTAACTTTTCTTTTTAAGATTCATAAGCTTTTTCAAAAGAGCGATGATACAAGGTTCTTAATAGATTTTTATTTTTTAGTTTTTTTCAAAGATACACTATAATTCTGCAGATTTTAAGGTCATGTCAAGAAATTAACAGTTACCACTACCACACATCCTTCTAGTATTAACCATGAGTTCAGCATCTGGGAGGAATTCTTGAAACTGGTCAACTGGAAATATGGGCAAAATGAACATCAATATTTTCAGCAAAACATACCTGAGACATCCTCCCTTCCACGTAACTTTTGCAACACTTTCTTTGCCTCTGCCATCCGCCCCTTGCTGACAAGCCATCTTGGTGATTCTGGCAGATAAAATATTGTCAATCCAAAGAAAAACAATGAAGGGATCGCGAGAACACCAAGCATAATTCTCCAATCAGGTGATGGCAACAGTGACATCCCAAACACCATGCAGTAGGACAAGAACATCCCCCCTGACCCACTGAACTGTGGCAGTGTATTCAGCAACCCCCTGATCTCTGAAGGAGCCGTCTCTGAGATGTACAAAGGTACAAGTGTGACAGCCAAGCCGATGCCGAAGCCGTCTATAAGCCGTGCTAGCAGTAATACGTAGACATTCGGGGACCATAGCATGATGAGGCTGCTGAGGAAGTACAAAATTGAAGAGAGAATGAGCATAGGGCGCCGGCCGATCCAGTCTGATACCGGCCCCGAGAATGTTGTGATGATAGTTGCACCAATCAGTGACATGGCCACGATTAGCCCCTCCACAGTGGGCTCACTTTCTAGCTTGAATTCCTTCTTTATGTATAGAACAGCACCTGAAGAAGTTTAATAATTGTATCTTGTTAACATTTACACTTTCTTGTATTCGATAGAACAATCTTTACAGGTCTTCAGAACAAAGCATGTCGAACAGTAATGATTCGACAGACAGCACAGTAGCTCACAACTATGATTAGAACATCTCTTTCTTCAATAGGATTGCTACAGATCTAGCAGTAATTAAGAAACTATCAATACCATGCGACACGGTTGCTGATTAAACAATTGTGCCAATTAATCTCAGGACTCAAACAACAATACCAAACATGTAACTAGAAGACCATAATTAGCACTCAGCAAACATCTGATCTAAAGCGGCCTGTTATTCTGAAAAATTAAAAACATCACTTAGAAGGTACACCAACACTGATAATTAAGAAAAATTTATAGTTGTTCATATTCCTAGTCACAACTCTCAACCGAATAATCAATCTACCACGACACGTGAAGTGAAATCTTTTACCTGCAATGGTGGCATTGTCCCATCCCTGCAGCAGATTGCCGATGGAAGCTGCGATTGCGACAAGAGCAGCACCCGACATCTTCACCCTCTGAGATCCCTGCATCCATAAACCAGCAGCAAGAAATGAACACACCGAACCAACAATCACAATAACAACATGGGACTCCCAATTCTTGCAGAACTCCATCACCGCACCTCCCAGGAAGACCAAAACGGCCAAGAACCGAGGAAGGAACCGGCGCTCCTCAGTCCCAGGTCAGAAGCGTAGGCGGCTCAAACGGAAAGCCAAGAGCCAGCCACTCCCTGGAGGCTGGAAGTAGCAGCAGCAGCAGCAGCAGCAGCAGAAGCAGTAGAAGAAGAGAGAAAGGGCAGGGCCACCTGCGAGTGAGGACAAAAGGGCTCAGTGGGGGAGGAGACGAAGCTGCAGCTGCCGCTGCCCAGATGCCACATGGATGCGAGCCGCACACGCGCACATACCGACAGACAGACGCAGCGGCGGCAGTAAACTAAACTAAACCAAACCAAACACCCGGTGATTAGTGATTTAATCTTTGGTTAATGCCCACTCGCTACGCTTCCCCTGCCAGCCACAAAGATTAAAAAGAAAAATCCCACCTTTTCTTCCTCCTCGTCGTCGGCGACGAGCGCGGCGAGCGAGATCCCGAAGACGCCGCAAGATCCGGCCTTTGGGCGGCGGAGGGAGCGGAACACGCGCGGCGCGGGGCGAGGGGGATCGGATCTCCTCGGTGCGTGGACAGCGCACGCGCACGGTGGCTGCTGCTGCGCGCGGCGGCGTCGCGCCAAGAGCCACCACCACCCGCAACTGATCTGTCAGCTCAGGCAACCTGCTGCCGCCTCGACGACGCGCCGCTAATTTTCTAGCCACCAGACGCGGCGGATTGGACGGTCAGGATTCGCTCTCGTGGGCAACAGGGCATGTGAGCTGATGGAATCTACTCGAATTCGGCCAAATCTTCTTACCATTGTTGTTGTTTTCTTTTCTTTCTCTTGTGGTCTTGGATCGTGGAGCCGGATGATAGGGGAAGAGAAGATGTGTGCTTCCGTATTGTTACAACGTGGCAAGATTATATTATACTGTAGAACAGACCATGGTCTTCGCATTGTAAATTTTTTGAGATCGGAGTGAAATCTATGGATTTTTAAAAGTGTCTTTGGTCGGAGAGAATAACGAAATCGGTGATTAATTTAGTGTTTTGCTCCTCAAACTTTTTATTCTGATCATAAGAAACTACAGCTGTAAAACCTAAAAAATAAATTAGAAGAAAAACAAAAAATAGCTTTTTCAAATTATTAAAAACTGACTTATCAACCAACTATTTTTTGAAATCTAGAACTACTTCAAACAGAACGCTTAGTACGATTTGGTTTAGAAGAATCACGACGGTCTGGTGTTCAAGGAGAAAAATAAATGACGGTGTTGTTTTAGGTCAACCCTTTAATTTTTTTTCTTACGATTACGTGGAAGACTACACATATAAACCAATACTCGGACACACATCTGTCAGGGCTCAAAGATGAAGGAAAACAGAAAAATCTCGAATGCCACTAAATTCATAATCTTTTGGTGACATGAAGAATTTTTCTTGATCAATTATAATAAATGAATGATTCGTGATAATTATTCGTGGTGCATATGAACGAATTTACAATTATAATGATTAAAAATGAATTTTAAAAAATTTATGTAAAGAAAGTATTTAAAAAATCAGACCATTTAAGAGTCGGAAAACATATCCGTCAATCATCACATCAGTACATTCATTGAAAATTAACACGGTAAATTATAATGAAAGCTGCGTATATGGAGATCGAGGTGTTAAAATGATAAACTTCTCTCTTTGGCTTTCTTACGAAAGAAGCCGGTAATGGGAATTACCTTTCCGCTAAAAAGATGATAAACTCCGATTACTAACATATTGTTCTGATATCATGGCTTTTGCATCAGATATATTGACAGCCGTGATTAATTAAGATAATAATTGCATTTTGGAGGCAGAGGTATAAAAAATTACTGTTTTTTTCCTTCAGATGGTCATACAACAGCTTCAATTTTCTCTCCATGAATATCTGTAAAGCGGAAAGTGATGGCAACCAGACACGCAAAATTAGTGGTTCAGCAACAGCCACTCTGCCGAATGCAAAACTAACAAGAAATCTAATAGAAGCTGTGTTCTCATCGTCACAAGCAACAGACGCTTTTTGGTAACTGACATGACGACCAACACCTGGCAAAAACATACGTCAAAATCTGACGCCGATTACTCATACGAGCTGCCTCTTTGTCACCTGATTCTCCCTTGCAATAATAATAAGGAAGCCATAATGAGGTAACCTCTTTGTCATTAGTCCAAAATTGAAACCGCAGTCTGAAAATTCCCTGTCATCAGTCCAAATTGAAAGGATAATCGGCCAAATTCTTTTGTCATTAGTCCAAACTGAAAACTCAAGAAAGAACGTGCGTGTTCCAATCGATCAGTGGCTTTCTTGCTCTGAGATATTTCACAATAGTTTTCAGAATTGTGAAAGCAAGTTGTTATACTTTTTATATAACTACTATGAACATTAAATTTTATTGCGAGTAATTATTTTTCGTAGGTCTATGGCCTATACGATTGGAAACGGGTAGGGAGTGTGATAGAGTAAAAATGTGGCCACTCAGTTTTTTAAGATATGATTACGTGCTGCGTGAGATGCGAAAGGGATGAACAGACGACTCTGCTTTTAAGAAAACATAAGATTTTGGGTTTATAATTGCGATGTGAAGGCAAGTTCAAGCATTTCAGCTAGGAATAGAAAAGAAAAAACTGAAGTGAGCACTGTCCCAGTGCAGTGCAGCCCGGCAGACAGAAGTTTCATTTTCCGAAATTATTGCAGGGATCCCATAAAAGAATCAATGGACCAGAGAGTGATTTGTGATTTGAAAACAACAACACGATGAAGGGGCCATATCAAGATCTACATTGCCCAGAAGACATGTCATCTTGTCGTCAGGTCTCTGCAATAAATAATTCCATGATTTGGAGATACTGAAAAATAGTAGTAGCATTTCCCTCTAAAACTCCTGCGAGATCATTTCAGCTCACAGAACCAAATCTCCTGCTCCTACTTGAACAATAATTGCGATAAAATGATGCTAAGCAAAGACTTGGGAGCACAAGATAGCAAGATCTGAAATTAATCAACAGGTAATTAAACAAGCATGCATGAGTTCAGCTTCTGCAGCTTAACATGTGCTACCTGTTTCATCACAAACAAAAATTTTCCTGGATCATGGACCAAATCAAATGGCACGCATCACAAGAGATAAATCACCACTATGATCGATGATCGATAGCCATGGAGACCAAACTCAACTAGTGTACTCCCTTCGATACCAAATATAAATACTTGTATGATTCAAATTTTATACACGATATAAATATTTATAAGACACCGATTTCAATACACGAGAATTCAAATATTTTCGGCCAAGCTATCTCCGTTCCTTTTTATAGCTTGATTAGCAAAGATTGAGATCGAAAAAAAAAAGATTTCAGTGTCCCTCAATAAATAAATAAGAGATGGATGGGGTGTGAGGCCCAGTGAGGAGTGAGGATAAGATGGGTAGAAATTTAAAGAAAAAGTGACTACGAAGATAAGTGGTATTATGAATAGTGCTAAATTTTTTTATATTTTGAAATAAGATATAAATGTTAGAAGTTGTTATATTTTGGATAAAGAGAGTGCTTTTGAGCATAATTTAAGTAATTTGAACTTTAAAATTTGACTAATAATGTGACCGAAGGAAAATCTTTCACCTTGTTTTTAATCTTTACAAAATGCTTATAGTATTTATGAACAGGTGGAGTAGCATATTCTTGAGTTATCTTGCTTTTGTCATGTATACTAATGGGTGCAACACCGAGAAAAGAATATTCTTGATTTTCATACACATATTTTTTTAAGTATTAAATAATATGTTTTCTCTACTTGTAAAAGACACTAACGGTTGGTCCAACCACCACCACTAACATTTCAGGTCTTTGTTGTAATTTAGAATAAGATAGACTCAATTTATTGACAAGTATACATTTTATAATCGCATAAAAGAGATATTTCGTTAACATGGATGGAGTAATCGATTTGTACAGAAAACTAACTATATCTTTCAACCAAGTAGAAGCTAATATTTTTTTCATCAAGGATGAAAAATTTTAGCCATTTTAAATAATATGTTGCAACACACAAGTAATGTATTTAGCTAGCATGGAAAAAAATATAAAAAATAATGCTTTATGGCTCATTTTATTTTACATAATTTTAAAATCTTATTGGTTTCTCTCCTCTCAAACACTGCGGCTAGTTAGCTTGTGCCTGTATGCCGTGCATTGGGCTCGAAAAGATCAGCAGATCGTCCGATCTCCTGCCAAAACACCGTTCTAGGGTCACCAATAATTGGAGGGAATCTGGCGCTACGTTACATCAAATTATTGACCCAGATATTTTTTTTTCCTTTCCATTCTTTCTCTCTTCCCTTTCACGGTGGACACAACCCCGGCCCTGGACCCGTCGTCCCTGTGACAGGCCTAGGCGTCCCGGTCGCCATGGAATCCGGTCTGGATTCTCATCACAAACTGCTCAACGCCGCACGATTTTTCTTTCGCAATTCATATGGGAATTAATTGTCCTAAGTATTTGACTTCTTGGGAGAGGTTTTGTCCTGACTTTTAGAATTTGGATCATCAATAGGCGCTTCTCAAATGCAATAGTTTTTTAATAAAAAAATAGGTGTTGGTTTGTTTGAAAAGTATTATCATAATATCGTATAGTTATTCTATATTGTGATTTTGTTCTGATATAGAATTGATGATTAAAGTTTTGAAAGATTAATCTTCTATATTGTGATCTTGTTTTGATATAGGATTGATGATTAAAGTTTTGAAAGATTAATTGAATTTTGTCATAAGCAATAAATATTTATGATTGGAGAGAATATATGAAATTTCTATGCTAGACCCTCGATGAATACCCGAAAAGTTAGAGGTACGATTGGACATTTTATCGGGTACAACGGTTTATTTGGAAAATTGGAGTTGCCTTGATCATCATCATATATTGTCGGAGAATTGAGGAGACCAGCAGCATATTCATGGAATGGAATGCAAGAAAGAAATGTCACGTCTAGACAAGGTTGGTGAGGTACAAGTCTCCAACTATTATGGATAGTTGGACTCCAGCGCCTTTCAGATCTCATCTTGTGGTTTTTCTTCCAAAAATATCTCATCTTGCAGTTTGCTTACTCTAGTTTTGATAGTATCCTCCTTCGTACATTTACATTTAAATTCCTTGAATGTTTTTTATAGAATAAATATATTCCTGCCACCGTATGGAACTCACCGCATCCATAGAATGAATAACCAATTTGGTTCCTAAAGTTTCATTCCAAAATCAATTTAATTTATTGATGTTTCAAATTGCCCAAACAAATCGTCATCATTTACTAGACTGATGAACATGCCACGCCATCCTCGCGAAGGTCAAAGGGAAAGAAACCCATTCTACCCTTATATACCATAGTAAGGAAAGAAAAAAAAGAAACCAAACTATAACATAAGTGGTATATTTTTGTTATAAACAGAAGTAGTACATGCCTTTTTTTTCTTTTATCCTACTCTCTCTTTCTGGTATACATAATAGTAGAATGGACATTTTGCCGACCTTACATGTAAGGATGATATGATGTGTCCGAACTATGCTAAGCCAAACAATAAATCTCGATGATTTATTTGGACAATTTAAAACATCATAGACTAAATTGATCCCGAAATAAAACTTTATTGGCTATTCACCCTTTGCAGGTTAAATAAGCTATGGGAAGAAATGGTCATTAACCTTAGAGACAATGTGCAAAAATATATGTCATGTCATGTTACTATGCTATCGTATTTTCCCTTTGTTTCAAATATATCAATCAAGATATGGTGATGGTGATGGTGGTGGTTGCTGTAACACAGTGAAATAATTTTTTTCTATTTTTCGATCTACATGTCATAAACATTTTTTTAACACAGTAGATACATAGAAAAAATAGCATGTCAATAATATATTACAGAGTAGAATTAATGTTTTTATAGGCTTTAAAATATATACAATAAGCTATATATATTTATATAAAAAGTTCGTTATAACATATGGATGTTATACTAGTATTCCTAATTATTAATGGAGTACAAACTTGACGACGACAAGACACTAGCCAAATAATTTTCTCAGTACCATACGAACTTTTGAGATATTATCGGAGGTATGAAAAACCTCACTTCGAAGAATGTGGTAGGCACGAACTCATTGGACGAACCACACATGTGTATATTCTCAAAAAATAATGGACATTACTACATCAACTCTAGCATTGGAATCTCAGTTGGACAGTCGGCCACCGAATGGCCATTCGGCCAGTTTCCAACTCGCAGTGTTGTTTGACGTTATTTCTTTCATTAGATGTTCGTTTATCGTGGGAGTGTCTAGACTGAATTTTTTTTTAAAAAAAACAACAAAATCCACATGCTTAAAATGTCTATGCTTTTTTCCCATGCTTATTTAATACTATACTAGCAAAATGTTCGTGCGTTGCAACGGGACGATGACGCAGAGAGGGAAGCAGGCTGAGGACAAAGGTTCAGGCGACGGCGTGGGAGCTCCGAGCGACGACGGGAGGGAGGGCCGCAGGCGCGACGCGGGGCGCGGCGCGGATGGGGACGGAAGAGAGGGATGCAGGATGTTTTTTCATCCAAGCCCTCCCAATCTTTTCAGCATTAGGACTACGGGTTAATTTTATAAACACTCAAGAGGTTTTCGCAAAAATAACCCCTTTTTCTTCTTTAACCGACTTTTTTTAATAGTGGGTGGACTCGAGTTAATTTCAAAAAACTTAAGGGTTTTCTACAAAATAGCCAGGCAGAACAAAATTTGGGTGGAAACACTACTTGCTTTATAGATACTAGCAAAATGCCCGTGCGTTGCAACGGGATGACGATGCGGGGAGGAAGCGAGGGAGGACGAAGGTCCAGCGGCGCGCGGGAGCTCCGAGCGCGACGGGAGGGAGGTGCACAGCGCGGCGCGGATAGAGGCGAGAAGAGAGGACGCAGGATGTCTTTTTCATCCAAGCCCTCTTTTTTTTCAACATCGGGACTGCAGTTAATTTTATAAACAAATCAAAGGATTTTCTCGCAAAATAACTCTTCTTTCTTCTTTAATTGGGTTTTTTTAAAATAATCAAATGGACAGCGGGTTAATTTTGAAAAAACTCAAGGGATTTTCTATAAAATAGTCAGGCAAAACAAAATTTGGGTGAAAACACTACTTGCTTTATAGATAGTTATAGACTAGCAAAATGCATGTGTGTTGCAACAGACGACGACGTAAGGAGGGAAGTTGCCGGAGGCGAAGGTCCAGCATGGCGCGGAGCTCCGAGCGGCGATGGGAGGGAGGCGCGCGCGCGGATGGGGATGGAAGAGAGGGACGAGGAGGTCTTTTTTATCCAAGCCCTCTCTTTCTTTTCAAGATTGGGACAACGGGTTAATTTTATAAACACTCAGGGGTTTCGCAAAAATAACCTCTTTTTCTTCTTTAAATGGGTTTTTGAAATAGCCAGTGGATGCGAGTTAATTTCGAAAAACTTAGGGGTAGCCAGCGTAACAAAATTTGGGTAGAAACACTACTTTCTTTATAGATACTAGCAAAATGCCTATGCATTGCAACGGGACGATGACGCAATGAGGAAAGCAGACAGAGGGCGAAGGTCCAGACGGTGACGCGGGAGCTCCGAGCAGCGACGGAAGGAAGGGGTGCAGGCGCGGTGCGGGGCGCGGCGCGGGGCGCGGCGCGGATGGGATTGGAGAGAGGACGCAGGATGTCTTTTTCATCCAAGCCCTCTTTCTTTTAGATTGAGACTACGGGTTAATTTTATAAAAACTCAAAGGGTTTTATACAAAATAACCCGTTTTTATTTTTTAACTATTTTTTAATAGACAGGCGGACTACGGGTTAATTTTGAAAAAACTCAAAGGATTTTATACAAAATAGCCAGACATAATAAAATTTAAATGAAAACACTATTTGTTTTATAGATAGTTATAGATATAGATTATATATTATATATTATAGGTTGCTATTCATTTGATTCAAATAAATATTATAATATTGCTTAATATCAGAAAATATTGTATTTATTACGTAAAACTATTGTCTTTTATATTATTTCAAATTATAGTAGCATAGAAAATCTTTTGAACTTCCCAATGCAATTCCATTGGGCCTAGGCGGCAGAGCAGGTTTTTTGTCCAAAAGAGACATGGAATTTACATGGCCCAGCCCAAGAAATACTCAAGTCTAACACTAACATGGACTCGTAATGCAAAGCGCGGGAGCAAACAGCGTCTAACTAAGCTATAGAAGCCTATGGGCTGACTTGAGGGCTTGTCTCATGGGCCTCAATCTCGGCTCATGTGGGCCGGGATTTTGAACTTTACATAACACTACTGTCAAAAAAAAACTTTACATAACACATAACACTTCTCAACAGAGCTGTCAATTTTTTCCCCGGAGCCTATGAAAATTAATAAAGTGAATACATTACTGACAGTACTTGCTCTGCATTTGTTTTTATACTTTTAGTCAGATATGAAAATGAATCTGAATTATTTCAAATACAAATAAAAATTAAATATGATCGGACACAAATAAAAAACAAATATTTTATAAAACAAGGAAACCTAGCTAATTTTAAATAAACATTTGGATAATATACTAAATGATGCCGATTGAGTTACACATACGATACAACAAGTGTAAATACATGTGAAATTAACGATGTGACATACATACATGTCTATTAATTTAGATAGCTATTTGCAAATTAAAATAATATATTAACAACATGCACTGGTGTTGTAGGGTAAAGCACCATTAAAAGAACGAGAGAGTTTGCTAAAGAACTAGGCATACAAGCAAGAGGTACACTTTGTGTTCTGTTGGATACCAGTGTAGCAACAATGTTTGGATACAATTTCATATTTATATATATCCGCATCCATCGAAAACTAATTAACCAAACAACATATCATACGATCCAGACTCAAACTAATTCTATATATATATATATATATATATATATATATATATATATATATATCTTCGGCCTGGCTAAACTTAGTCTGTATCAGACGCATGAGCATTCAATAGCAACCAAACAAACCCTAATCTGCTGCACTGGTGGTAGGTTGCCCTCGTGCACGTGACCAACGGTATGAATGAGTGTCGAAACTCGGTTTCGGTAATAAAAATTTGGGGGTACAGTTAAGATCATCGAGTTCGATGGGTTAGGTGAAAAACAAGGTTTAGACATGTTCAGGCCCTCTCGTGAGGTAATACCCTACTCCTGTTTCAGGATTCGATCCGCCGAGTGTTTATTGATCTCAAGATCTGTTGCTCTTGCTCCTAAAGCTGATAGCTCATAAAAATATATCCCTCAAGGGACGCCTCTTACCCCCCTTATATAGTCTTGGGAGACGGGCTTACAAGTCGAAAACCCTATCTTACTCTAAGTCGGTTTTCTCAATCTTACCAAACCATGACTATAGGCCGTTGCCTTATCTAATCGGCAACGTATTACCCAAGTCATAGTCGTTTTATATAATTAGAAAGCGTAACCTATCCCTATCTCCAGTCAGATAAGCTTGCCATGTGGGTATCCGATTGCCATAATCTCCACAGTAGCCCCCGAGTCCTTCGCAGTCGACGAGATAACGTCGCCTTGAACCAAGATAACACACAGCCAAACAATTCTTTGGCCGAGTGTTTCTGGTGCCGAGTGGTTCTGCCATCTCTGCCTGAATCTCCTGAGTGGCTCCAAAGACTGTGAAGGGCTGGAAAACATACAAAAAAATTTCAAAAAATAAATATCTAGGTGCATCTCCTGATGCACCTAATTAGGTGTAGCCCCCGACTATGTGGTTAGTCAAAATCAGACTAAACATATAGTCAAGAACTATAAAAAATCATTCTTATATAGACGCTTAGTCTTAAGCCAAAGCAATCATAAAAAATCTTATCACTCGGCAAACTCATGCTTATCCGAGTTAATTTGCCCGAGTCACCTCAGAACAAATAACTCAATCAACCCTCGTGGGTGAAAAGCACTCGGTAAGCTCATGCTTATCCGAGTGGATCTGCCCGAGTCATTTCGGAACAAATATTTTAATCATCACTCATGGGTAAACAAGTTTTTCAGTCATCTGAAAAAATATGAACAAAATATTAAATAGCTCTTGCCATAATATTGGTCTCAATCTAGAAAAGATCTTCACCAAGGTAGAAAAACAACACTGATATAATTATTTAATCAAATGCTTAAAAATCAAACAGCCCCTGTCATCAAGGCAGCCATGAAAAGGTTCACTATTTGTCACCTTTCAAATTGCATCGTGCCAACTTCACATGAAGTTGCGCAAACCACGGTATGAAAGGATTTCCAAAGGTACTGGGCACTCAGACACGTGCATATTGCCAAAGCAAATCTGCTTAATATCATCCACTTAAGTCCCTAAGGACACGCGTCAAGCCGCACCTCAGTTGGGCCGTAAGTCTTTCATGGGCTCGGCCCAATCGCGAGAAAACCTAGCGAAACCCTCAAATCTTTGTACAAAGCCTCGAGGTCATCCCCGCCACTTCATCTTCCCAAAAAATTTCCCCACTCGCAACACTGTTCACCAGCTTGCAGCGAAAAACCCTAGGCTCGCGTGCGCACCCAATCCACCGATCCAGGAGCTCGTGCTTCGTCACCAGCTAGCCTCCGCATCCATCTCTAGAGATCCCCATCCCAAATCCCCATCTTCCAAGCAGATCTATTTTCCCCAAAACCACATTCATGACAGAAGAGAAAAAGATCCCCTTCGAGCAATGGGCAACCTTGGATGTCAAGGAGTCGACTCTCAAGGAGATGGCGAAGCATGGAGTTCTCCCTCCCAAAGAGATCGTCGGCTGGCGCCCGGCGGCCGGTGAAGAGTTCCCCACTCTGAACACCGGTGAGCTCGTCGTCTTTACCTCTTTCTTCTATTGTGGTTTCGGCCTCCCCACCCCTGAGTTCTTTAGGGGTCTTCTTGATTACTATGGCCTTCAACTCTATCATTTGAACCCCAATTCCATGCTCCACATAGCTCTTTTCATTCATGTCTGCGAAGCCTTCCTTGGCATCCTTCCCCACTTCCAACTCTTCCGGCGCATGTTCTATCTCAAGCCACATCCGAACAAGGATGAGCCCTGCGTCGTTGGTGGGGCCGGCTTCCAACTCCGCGGATCCCTCCGCCGAGATTATTTTTCCCTTCCCTTGAAATCCTCTAACAAGGGCTGGCACGCAAACTGGTTCTACATTGCTAACCTTGAATCTAGTCTGCCAAACTTTGTTGGCCTTCCTCCGGTGCCAAGATCCAACTGGAGCACCGTGCCAGTAGCCCAAGACTGGGATGAAGCCAACAAGCTTCTGGCGAAGATCTTGAAGATGAAGCAGAAGGGCCTTCGGGGCGAGCAGATCACTCGGCATTTCATCAGGAACCGACTGGCGCCGATCAAGGAGAGGTCCAAGCCTGCCTTTGAGTACGAGGGCGAGAGGGACCCCAATCGGGAAGACCGCGACTCCCTCAGCTTCGAGATTTTGAAGATCCGCATGTATAAGATATTCTCGACTGGGATTGCAGTCGAGCGCAGCCTCATGCTGCCGGTTCTTCCGTATAGCCTATATTGCCCTCCTCCTCCGGTAAGTTGACTTGACTCTTTTATTGTCTTTCAATCTTGATGTAGCACTTCTTAGTGTTCAAAGAATCTCTCTTGCAGGAAAATGCCTCCATTATCTTGAAGCCGTACAAAATTCATCATGACGACGCGCCGGCTCGGCCCGCCAAAAAATCAGCCGGCAGCGTGAAGATCCAGAGCGATCCGATTGGCAAGAGGGCTGCCCCGAGTGAAGACATCAGCAAGCGGGGGAGTAAGAGGAGGCTTGTTATTGATGACTCGGACGACGATGTCCTAGCCCCTCAAGCTGAGGCGACCCCTCCAAAGCCGTCACCGAAAACGGCGCCCAAGATTCATCGATCAACCAGGTATATCTTATGACTGAGATTGTGCTCTTATTGAATACCTCTTTGCTTTCATCCCGATTGCTCCTGTCTTTCTCTTCGTAGGAGGCCTCAAGACATAGATCCCACTAGGCAGAGTGAGGGCCCTACGCCAACTGCAGCAGTTGAAGCATCAAAGCCTGCAGAGCCGAAACCCCGGAGCCCTCTCCCGAGCGAGACCGCTCCGTGTGAGAGGCCCTCACCTCCCGGCCGAGGATGTCCCGAGGGCGGAGCCCCGACCACTACCGGAAGCTCCGACTCGAAATCGCGCCGCAGAAGAGACCCCGCCGCCACTCAAAGAACTTCGACTGAGAACCAGTCGGGTAAGAGCCAAGAAAGGAAAAGCAGCCAGGAAGCACCAGTCCAGGATTCGGCCACCGAAGCTGGTAAGTCTCGGAACAATCTTTCATCTTTTGATCTCTAGTCCATTTTTCCCGTATCTTCATTCGCTCCTTCTGAATCAATCAGCCAAAGTGGAAGATATCCCGAGGTTGCAGTCTTCTGAAACCTGGGTCCCTCCAATCAAGATTGAGTGGCGCGATTCTGAAGGCCAGAGACAAGGCATTGTCCTGAACAAGCAAAAGGAGAACGAAGAACGAGATATGCTTGTAAGCAGCCTGAACGAAGCAACTCGGCTGCTAAACGTAAGTTTTGCTCCTTTTCTGTTGTAACTTCGTAATTACCTTTCAGTCGACCAATCTTTAGAAATTGTGTGTAGAGGGTATATTGCCGGTCGATGGCCAAATCTGATGCACTCGAGAAGTTGGTCCCGTACTTGAACTTCCTGGAGAACATCCAGCAGGAGCTAAAGACCACTCGAGAAGAAGCTGCATCAAGGGAAGCGGCTCTGAGGAGAGAGATTGCCGCACTCCGGGAGGAGAACCTCGACCTTCGGGGTTTAGTCGGGAGTAAGCTCAATCTCCTTAGTCTTCTGTGCCTTTAATTGTAGTCTGTTTTGATCTTGGCGTTGACAACTCTTCTTGCTGTAGAGAACTCGTCGGAAGTCCACACGCTCCAGACCCAGCTGGACGAAGCCAACGCTAGTAAGGCCGAGCTGGAGTTCGAGTTTGAAGGTAAGCTCTTTCAAAACAGCACTCTTTATTTCGCTTCGTCTTCGAATGTTTGTGAGATCGTATGTCTTTTGACAGCTTACAAGGTCAAGACTCAGGCCCAATATGACGTTTTCATTGAGAGAGTCAAAAAAACCGAAAGCGTCAGGGACAATGTTGCTAACGCGGCGACATTGATCCTGTTGTCGCTGTTCCATCACGGACTCGGGACCAGCTCGTTGGACCCAGTCGAGATCTTCGACAAGCTCCGGAGGGCCCCTGATCAGTACCTGGCCAATATTTCTGAGGCAGCTACCATGGGAGCGGGCCTCGCCCTTGCACAAACCAAGTCGCTCTACCCCCGGGTAGATGTCGATTCAATCGGGGAAGGCTTCGCCGTCGGTACTTCAGACGAGCAGGCCCTGGAATTGATTAGTGAGGCGCATGAGTCGGCCAAGAAAGTAGCCGCCGATGTAGTGAACAATTTTCAATCTTGATAGCTCTGTGAATATTGTATGTTTGTGACTTTCTGATGTGACTTGTAAATATTGAGCTTATTTATGTTAATGCCCTGATCTGAGTTTTTATGTAAAATTTCTTAAGTAATTTTCGTCCGACTGTCACCAAGCCTAAGCTTGATTAGGTCATCGAAAAATTCTTAGTCCTTATGCATTGAACTCGAATCAAGGAACATTAAACAATGATAAACCAAATATGCACAGGTTGCCGAGGAAAACCATGCTTTATTGACATATGTACTAGCCTCCGCCTGCTAACTCAAGAAGTCATCTTGCTTGAGGTTGGCAGTCAAGAATAACATGGAACTTAAGGCAATTTAAGCATAGTATCATCGAAGATGTTCGATGTTCCAGGAGTTCTCCACCATGGATCCGTCTTCACGCTTTAGTCGGTATGCACCTGGCCGAGTCACCTCAGCAATTATATACGGTCCTTCCCATAATGGGGATAATTTGTGACGGTCCTTGGTGGTTTGGATCTTGCGTAGAACCAGATCGCCGACAATAAAAGCTCGTGCTCAAACATTGCGACTGTGGTATCATCGAAGACCTTGAAGATATCTTGCCGACTGGATCAGAGCTGCTTCTCGGGCTTCTTCCAGTCGGGTTAGATCATCCACTCGATCTTGATCGTAGCGCTCATCGTTGAAGTTGCAGACTCGTAGGGATTCATACTCCATTTTGTTTGGCAACATGGCTTCTGCCCCGTAGATCAGAAAGAAAGGAGTTTGGCCGGTAGCCCGACTGGGCGTAGTCCGTAGAGACCACAGAACTGAAGGGAGCTCTTGGACCCACTTGCCGGCATAGTGATTTAGCTGGTCAAACACTCGGGCCTTGATGCCTTGAAGGACCATGCCGTTGGCACGCTCAACTTGTCCATTGCTTTTGGGATGTACGACTGATGCATAGCAGATTTTGATGCCGAAGTCTTCACAGAATTCCTTAAAAATGCCTCCAGTGAATTGAGTCCCATTGTCGGTTATTATTCTGTTTGGGACGCCGAACCGGTGCACAATGTTGAGGATGAAGTTTCGTGCCTTGTCAGCGGTGATTGTAGCAACCGGCTTAGCCTCGATCCACTTGGAAAACTTGTCGATTGCGACGAATAAATGTGTGAATCCTCCCGGGGCCTTTTTGAAAGGACCGACCATGTCTAAGCCCCATACCGCGAATGGCCAAGATAATGGAATCGTTTGTAGTTCTTGGGCTGGGACATGACTCTGCCGGACGAAGAACTGGCAACCCTCACAGGTTCGGACCACTTTGTCAGCGTCGGAGACCGCCGTGAGCCAGAAGAGACCTTGTCTGTAGGCTTTGCCCACCAAGATGTGTGCTGCCGCGTGGCTTCCGCATACGCCCGAGTGGATATCCTGGAGTAATTGCCATCCTTCCTCGGATGTAATACATCTCATCAGGACACCAGAAGGGCTCCTCTTGTATAAATCAGATTCTACCATGACATAAGCCTGACAACGGCGTCGGACGCATTTCGCCTCATCCCAGTCTTCCGGCGGCTCTTGCTGAGTTAAAAATTTGATGAGCGGTGTCCTCCAGTCGGCGTCGATCATGGCAACTTGGTTTGCAGCTTGCTCGTTGGGCGTTGGTTTTGTTGCAACAGTCGGCTCATAAAGGTGCTCTACGAAAACGTCTGTCGCTGCAGCTTCTCGCTTGGATCCGAACTGTGCCAACTCGTCAGCTGCCTCGTTGTTATATCTTAGGACGTGGGATAGCTCCAGTCTGTCAAACCTGTCTTAAGTTTGCGAACTTCTTGCCGGTAGGCCTCCATGGTGTCGTTTAGACAAGACCAGTCATTCATTACTTGATTGACGACCAGCTGGGAGTCTCCTTTCACGACTAACCATCGTATCCCGAGTGAAACATCAAGTCGCAATCCATGCAGCAGGGCTTCGTACTCGGCGACGTTGTGCGAGGCGGAGAAGTGGAGGTAGAGAACATATCTTAGCCTTTCCCCAGTCGGGGAGATCAGCACGACTCCCGCTCCCAAGCCGGTGATCCTCTTGGATCCGTCAAAGTGCATGGTCTAGTACTGTAGGTCTTCTCGAGGTACATCTTCTTGTTGTTCAGTCCACTCGGGCAGAAAATCTGTCAGGGCTTGTGACTTGACATACGTCTTTGCCTTGAAAGTTAAGTCCAGCAGCATCAGCTCCAGGACCCACTTCGCGATGCGCCCAGTCGCCTCCCGGTTGTGGATGACATCGCCGAGTGGAAAGGAAGTGACGACGGTGACCGAGTGACCCTGAAAGTAGTGCGCCAATTTCCTTGCGGTTATCAGAACACCATATAGTAATTTGTACCTGAGGGTAGCGAATTTTGGAGCCTGCCAGCACTTCGCTAATGAAGTAGATTGGCCACTGAATCTTCTGGGCTCGTCCTTCCTCTTCTCGCTCAACCACAAGGACCGTGCTGACCACTTGGTGAGTCGCTGAGACGTACAGTAGCAGGGGCTCCTGAGGGTGAGGCGAGGCTAGAACGGGCGGCGTCGTGAGAAATTCTTTAAAATCTTCAAAGGCCTTGTGGGCTTCCATAGTCCACTGGAAGTTTCGTTTTCTTCAATAACCTGAAGAAAGGCATGCCTCGTTCGCCGAGTCGAGAGATGGCTTAGCGCCGCCATGCAACCAGTAAGCTTCTGAACATCTTTCTGGTTACTCGGGGGCTTCATATTCAGGATAGCGTTGATTTTTTCTGGGTTAGCTTCAATGCCACGATGTGACACCATGAAGCGAGATGGCACGCCGAACGTGCACTTCTCCGGGTTCAACTTCATTCTGAAGGCCCGGATGTTCGCGAAGGTTTCTTCTAAGTCGGCAATCAGGTATTCCTTCTGCTTGGTCTTGATGACGACATCGTCGACGTAAGCTTTCACGTTCTTCCTGATCTGCGTTTGAAAGCATCTTTGAATCATGCGTTGGCATGTGGCTCCGACGTTCTTTAGGCGAAGGGCATCGTGACATAGCGAAGCTCCAAACGGCGTGATGAACGATGTCTTCAGCGGTCGGATTCCTTCAAGCCGATTTGGTGGTAGCCCGAGTAGCAATCCGTAAAGCTTAAGAGTGGGCATGCATTGAGTCCACGACTTGGTCGATTCGAGGTAACCCGAATGGGTCCTTAGGGCGGCTTTGTTGAGATCGGTGTAGTCGACGCACATGCGCCATTGCCTTGTCTTCTTCCGAACCAGAACTGGGTTAGCCAACCAGTCGGGATGTAGAACTTCCTTGATAAAATCGACGGCTAAGAGTTTTGTGAGTTCTTCCTTGATGGCATCCTTTTGATCCTGAGCAAAACGGTGTAATCGTTGTTTTATAGGTTTCGCGTCATCTTTGACGTGTAAAGCGTGCTCGATCACCTCCTAGGAATTCTGGCATATCGATGGTTTCCAAGCAAAACATCTTTATTATTTTGGAGGAAGGTGACGAGCGCGCTTTCCTATTTAGGATCTTGCTCGGTGTCGATTACGGCGTTTTGGAAGGATCCGATGGATCAAGGGAGATTTTCTTCGTTTTGGTGTCGCCTTGTCCCGACTTGGCTATCTTCTTTGCGGGATTTCGCCTCTCCCGAGGTTGATGTAGCCGGTCGGACTTCTTCTGCCACGTAATCTCTCACGAGATTGGGCCAAGTCGCAGCTTTCCTTGTCGCAAGTGAAGGCTTGTTTGACGTCGCTTGCCAGAGTGATGACGCCATTTGGACCCGACATCTTTATGCGAGGTAGGTATAGTGCGGTATCACCATGAACTTGGTGAGTGCAGGCCTTCCAATAATCGCGTGGTAGGCCGTCTCGAAGTCGGCCACCTCGAAAGTAATGTTCTCCATCCAAGTTCTCCGAACTCCGAAGGTGACTGGAAGGGCGATGTGCCCGAGTGGCGTGGACGACTGACCAGGGATAACTCCGTGGAAGGGGCTAAACTTGCCTTCAATTCGGCTCTCGGGATTTGCATCTCGTCCGGGGTCTTGGCGAACAAAATATTAAGGGCGCCGCCCCATCGATGAGGACGCGCTTCGGCTTGATGTTGCGGACCACCGGGTCTAGTACCGGGGATACCGCCGGGTGAACCACTCGGTCGTGGTGATCCGAGCGGTCGAACGTGATGGCCACCTCCGACCATCGTAGATACCGCGGGACCTCGGGTTGTGCCGCGTTGACCTCGCGATCGGTTAGCTTCGCTTTCTCTTGGACTCATAAGCTTGCGGCCCCGAAGATGTGATTCACTCGCCACGGGGTCTTGAAAGGGCTCCATATTTCCATCGGTTGTTCTTCTTGGTCCTGATGGCCCGACTTTGTCGATCGGCTTCTTGTTGAGCGTGCCGCATATTGCTCGGCGAATTGCTTGTAAATGAAGCAATCCTTGGCCGCATGCTTGTGGTTTGGATGATGCGTGCACCGAGCGTTCATGATTGCGTCGTAGGCGCGACTCGGGTGGCATTGGGAGTTGGACGTTGTGGCAACCAGATCCTCAGCCGGCGCTTGCGATCCTTCGGCCTTGGTTGTTGCCCGTTATCCTTCTTAGGATGCCGGCTTCCTCCCGTATGCTTATCGTCCCTTCGTCGAGCCCGAGTCTTGCCGCGCCGCCTTGATCGCGTCGCCGACTTGGCGTAAGAGTTAGCCGTCTCGAACATCTCGCTTCACCGTCTTCGGTGGCTTGCGCCCAAATTTTCCGATCAACGGTTCATCACAGACTCCTTCCGGAAGGCGGCGATGATGATGTCGTCGGTGATGTTGGGGATCTTGTTGCGTTTTTGAGAAGCGCCGGATGTAGTCCTTCAATGGCTCGTCCGGCTTCCGGACGACGTTGTAGAGGTCGAAGTGGGTTCCAGCCTTTCAAAGGTGCCCCGGAAGTTGGCGATGAAGTGATCCCATAGCTCACTCCACGGCCGATCGAGCCTCTTGGTAAGCTCGTGAGCCGTTTCTAGCCGAGTTGGCGAGGGCAACAGGCAAGTAATTAGCCATGGCCTTGTTGTCTCCTCCGCGCGCGCGGATGGCGAGGTGTACACGGGCCACAACTCGGGTCGGTCTTTCCGTCGTACTTCTCGATTCCCGTCGGCTTAAAACCGTTCGGCCAATGCACTCGGCGCAGTCCCGAGTGAAAGCGGGTACTCCATCGTCGTTGCTGTCGGGCGAGCCCCTTCGGTCTCGCGGGAGCGCTGATCTCGTTCTTGATGGCGTCGGTCGAGGACTTCCCGCGATCACTCGGCGGGGTCCTTGGCAGGCGCTTCGATGGTCGGAGTTGTTCTTTGTGGTGGACCCGGTGGTGGACGGGTGGTCGTCCATGCCGCTTCGTGGGAGTCGCCGATTGCTCTTGATGCTTCCGTGTGGTCTCATGGCGAAGGTCTCTTGACCTTGTGGCTGTCCGGTCTTATTCGGGCCTCTTGTAATCCTTCGACCTCGGCGGAGTCGGCTTCGTCGGGCGTTTCGCCACGGACTCGGTCGGCCTTCGTGTTGAGGTGGAGGGAGAACAGATTGGCCGTGGCCGCGACAATGGTCTTGATCTTGTCCGATGGTGTCACGTTGGCGGGAGCCGTTTCGATCACGGTGTCGAGAAGGGTGAGTGTGGCAACGGCGTTCTGCTAGGGCGTCTGGAAGATATTGGCGTTGTCGACTCGCATCTGGAGTATGGCCTCCCGAGCGGATCGCCCGGTCGCTCTCAGGTCTCGCTTTCATCTGTCGGCTTCCGCCTTGCGCTTCTTGTCATCTTCTACTAGCTTGCGCTCCTGCTCAAGCCTAGCTTGTTCTTCCTCTGCGACCCTGCGGGCCATGGTGAGTCGGTCTCGCCACCTCCCCAATAGGACGTCGAAGCACTTTGGCTCGTAGTCCTTGTCGCAAGTCGAGTCGTTGGCCTCGTCCGAGGGGATGCCGTAGAGATCGTCGAAGCTGAAGAGCCGAGGTACTCGTCAAGCTCGTGGATGAGCATGATCCGAACGGTTGGAGGATGACAGCGACTTCCCTTGATCCGGTTGCTCGAATCTGGATCGTTCCAGTCCGAGTCGTAGCTTGATGACGTGGGTCCCTCCGAGTGGGTCGATCTCGACTCGGGGAGAGGAGTTTGCAATAGATCTCGGCGGTGTTTGGTAGTCCAAACGGTGCCGAGGGTTTCTCATTTCGAGTAGATTGATTCCGATGGGGAGGTGAGAAGACAGCTGTAGATCTCAGCGGCGTTCGGTAGTCCGAACGGAGCCGAGTGGATTCCTACTTCTGAGTGGATGGACTGCATCTTGGACGTCAGAACTGTGTCGTAGATCTCGGCGTTGTTCGGTAACCCGAACGGCACCGAGCGGATTCCCCCTCCCGACTGGTCCGAATCCGAGTCGGGGAAGGAGAGCTTGTTGAAGCCGTTGGCGGCGAAGTCGTCGATGCCTGAAGGAGATCCCATCGCGCTTGCCGGCGAGATTGTCGAAGAAGTCTTGACGCGCGGCCCCTACTGGCGCGCCAACCGTCGAAACCGGTTTCGCAATAGAAATTTGGGGGTGCAATCCAAGATCGCCAAGCTCGATGGGTTAGGTGAAAAACAAGGTTTAGACAAGTTCAGCCCTCTCGTGAGGTAATACCCTACTCCTATTTCTGGGATTCGATCCGCCGAGTGTTTATTAATCTCAAGATCTGTTGCTCTTACTCTTAAAGCTAATAGCTCATAAAAACATATCCCTCAAGGGACGCCCCTTACCCCCCTTATATAGTCTTAGGAGACAGGCTTACAAGTCGGAAACCCTATCTTACGCTAAGTCGGTTTCCTCAATCTTACCAAACCATGACTATCGTTGTCTTATGCAACGTAATACCCAAGTCATAGCCGGTTTATATAATTAGAAGACATAACCTATCTCTATCTTCAGTCGGATAAACTTGTTATGTGGGTATCCGATTACCATAATCTTCATAATAAGGTGATCACCATATATATATATACATAACCCAACCATATATTCATCCAAATAAGCTAGCCAAAAAAAGGGTTAGCTAGCCCAACAATTTCTCCACAAGAAATTAAACATCAATCCGGATCGTGAGGGGTTACGTATAAAACCAAACCAACAGTGATCTAGCTAGAGCTAGCACATGCATGACACATTGACACACACATTCAATTCTCCAAGGAAGAAACTTAATTATACTGCGAATATCAAACACGGAAGAATCGATATCAAATTGTCATGCATCAATCATATCATCCCTCGTCGTACCGCGGCGAGCGGCGGCGGCGGGGCGGCGGCAGCAGCAGCTGCTCGAGCTCGTCGCGGATGTGGAGGTAGATGGCGGCGAGGAGGCCCCAGAGCTCTGGCAGCACGGTGGTGAGGTTCCGGCACGACGGCACCAGCGCCGGGAACGGGCACAGCATCACCCCCACCGCGAACAGCGTCGTCCCCGTCGCCGCCGGGCACATCGATTTCGCTTAATTTTCAACTAATTAAAAGCATATAATTAAGCCAAGGAATGATCAATCGGATTTAGTAATGTTCAAGTAGTAGTAGTAGTAGCTATATATATATATATACTACCTCACTTGTGCTTCGCTTCAGTTCAGAGGCAAGCTAGCTACTACCTGTGCAAGAAATTAGGTTAGTTATAAAAAAAAAAGAAATTTGGTTAGGTAGCTGTATGTTGTGTTCATCTGCTCGTGCCAGGTTTGACTGGTAGATATGGTCTGACCGTTAGCTGTGAGGCCCAATAACAAATGGACCATTTGTATCTTAAGGCCCATTAGGCCCGGCCCATATTTTCCATTATTCCAAGCGGCCCAAGCTAGACCTAGGGTTTGTTCTGTGGTATATATAAGAGCCACCACCCCAACCCGCGTCTCTCTCGCCGCCGCCACCGCTCGCCTCTTCTCTTTAGCCGCCGCCGCCGCAGCAGCAGCAGCGAGGAATCGCCGGCGAGGACACCAACGACGCGACAGGGGGGCAAGCATGGCGGAGACGAAGACGGCGCCGGCGGTGACGCTCCGCACCCGCAAGTTCATGACGAACCGCCTCCTCTCCCGCAAGCAGTTCGTGCTCGAGGTGCTCCACCCGGGCCGCGCCAACGTCTCCAAGGTGCGTTGCGTCTCGTCCTCCGGCCACCGTCCGGTTAGGGTTAGGGTTTCCGCCACCGCGTGAGGCTGACGTTGCGTGGGCGCTGTGTGTGCGCGCGTGCGTGCAGGCGGATCTTAAGGAGAGGCTGGCGAAGCTGTACGAGGTGAAGGACTCCAACTGCATCTTCGTCTTCAAGTTCCGCACCCACTTCGGAGGAGGCAAGTCCACCGGATTCGGCCTCATCTACGACAACCTCGACGCCGCTAAGAAGTACGAGCCCAAGTACAGGCTCATCAGGGTACGCGCCTCTTGTCTCCTCGCCCACGCTTTGCTCTGGATAATTCATGTCATGCTGAAATCTGAATAATCTACTAGTTGTCTGATGGAAAAAGCAGTACATTTCACTTTGCATTACCTTTCTAAAAAAATCCGATGCTGTTGGTTCCTTGTAGCTTTTGTTCACCGATTTCTGTTACTGTTGGTGTGAGCTGCTTAGATTGACTGTTGATCGAAGCTTTTTTTTCAAGTTGATCAGTAAATCATTAGGGCGTCATTTCTTGTAAAACGTGGATTGGAAGTCACAATGAATCTTCAACCAAACACATTCTTATGCGTTAAAATGATGAGTTTTATGTTTAAAATGCTAGCATCGTTGCCTTCGTTAACAAACTATGCCTTCTATGTTCAGAATGTTAGCATTGTTGCAATGGAGTTGAAAAAAAATCCTGTGATGAATTTGTGCTTAATTCTACATTGTGCATTGCTAGCTTAGTTCATCAATCAGTTGATCAGAATTTTAAATGTATTCAGAGTCAACCTACTAATTTATGCACAATGAGATTTGTTACAATGGAACGGAATCTTGCTGTTAGTCTATCAAAACATGTACTACTGAAGCTTGTGTGGGTTTGACTTCCCATGTTATTCTAGGAATTACTGCAATATGTTGTGGTTTCTACTAATCTGCATGATGATTACAGAACTTACAACATGAAAATGATTAAATCATGCTTGATTACACATCTTTTGACATGTAGTGCTTGAATCTGAACTGTTTCACTAGCTTTATGCATTACTGCATGCTGCCAAACTTTACGAGTTTCATTGCCTAAAGCTTCAGGTGGGAGGTGCTGCCCATGTTTTAAGTATTTTGCCTTGCTCATTTTCTTTTTGCTGCCATACATATAGAATGGCCTTGCTACCAAGGTTGAGAAGTCTCGCAAGCAGATGAAGGAGAGGAAGAACAGAGCAAAGAAGATCCGTGGAGTGAAGAAGGTCTGTATTCTGACCTGACCGCCGGGTTCTAGTACTACAAGAGTTAAACCATATTGCTCATATTGCTAACTTCATGTAACTAAACTACTTGCTTGTGTTGATTTTGCAGACAAAGGCTGGAGATGCAGGCAAGAAGAAGTAAGCAAAGGTGTTGAATTGACATACCACCTTAGCCACCTTAAGTTCTCCGCCCGCTATCAATTTTTGTACCGCTTAGCGCATCGCCTTGTGGTTCCTCTATATGGATTGATCTTCTAGAAAAAAGATTTTTGAGCATTTTGACATCCACCCTCTGTTACATTATATTGCTGTGTTTACTGCGACTTGGCTTTTGATCAGCTTACCATCTCAGTGCCTCTATAAATTGGCATTTACTCAGCTTTCCTGCTCTGTGAATTCTCACTGGCATAAGGTTTGGTGGTCTTGTTCCTCATTCTGAGCCTTTTGTTCTGTAGTCGCTTATTCAGGGAATTTTTCAGTCTCTTGGGTTGCAATTTGACATCGTATTTCCTGCTGTAAACTGTAATGATTTGGAGCAATCATGGTCGGTCACACTTGGTCGCCTTATGCTACCGTGTGTCGTCATGTGCTTATAGCAGAGGAGTTTCTATCAGTCAGTTTACCTGGCCCAACCATTTGATCCTTGGGAGTTTGCAGATGGGTTTTTGAACATTGGATGTTGTACTCTCAGGTCTCAACCATAGAACTTAAAATCGAAAATCCGTCTCGCTTGGATTCTCAATTTTATTACTATTTCCTCAAAGCTTAGTAAGTAGTGACCAGCTGGTATTTTCTAAGCTAGGAAAGAGTAATACAAACTAGGCAGAGCAATAATGATATTGCTGATATAGACTAGGCAGAGGAACCAATTGTTCGCTGGTGCGCCAATTTGGTGGTTATATTGTTGTGCCTGTTTGGTTTCTTAACAATGAATAGCCAAATTTTGTAGTTACTAGAAAATCGACGCGTCAACTGGTACACCTGCTAGATAGCTTATTTATATGCTGTACAACTCATGTATTTATTACCTAAAAAAATTCATCATTTAATAAAACCTCTAAGTAATATTTTAATTTCTTTTATTTAACCTGTTTTATAAAATATACTCTTGTAAAAGACAAGTATTTCTTAAAAGTACTTTTAGTAGAAATAAATGTTGATGCGAGAGATGGTTATGATTTGATGGTTATGATTTGTTGAGAAATGTGAAATGGTGGGAATAATATTACTTGAAAGTTTACGATTATCCTAGAAATTATGGTGAAATTTGTTCATTTTGGGAAAACAATAAATCCTACGGTACCCTCTGTTCTTTTTCGCGCAAGCGCCGCGTCCCGCGTAGGGATGAAAGCAGTGACGAACGGAAACGAAAAAAAAAAGGAAACGAAAAAAACGGGAACAACGGGGAAGGGGGAAAAAACGGAAAAGAAAAGAAACAACGGAAACGGGAAAAAACGGGGAACGAACGGAAAAAAACAAACGGGGAAGGGGGAAAACGGAAAAAAGGAACAACGGAAACGGGAAAAGAGAAAAAAGGAACGGGAAAAAGGGAAAAAAGAGAAGGATTTCGTATTTATTCGAAAAAATTTTTGTGAGAAATTCTCGTTTATTAGATCACCTTAACCAATTCAACCCTTCAAATCTACATCTCATCCAAGGCCGTCGGCCGGCCACCACCCACCATTTGGCCCACTTACTCCTCTTGGCCCGGTCAGAAACCTTAGTAGTCAAGTCATTTGATTCAACCGCCAAGCCGTGCATCGCCCTACTCCTCAACTTGACCCTGACCCTAGCGACGAGCAGAGCAGTGCTGCAGCCAATCCACCGCTCGGAGCGATACAGAGCAGGAGCACCTCCCGCCTCCCACCACCGTACCTCCTCGCCATGCGGAGCCGGAGCCGAGCTCTCCTTCCCGACGCTCGATGCCGGAGCTCTCCTCCCCGACGCCCGACGCTTGACGCCAGAGCTTGAGGCCAACAAGAAGGCCATGAACATCCAGGTGAGCACTGATCCATCTTCTCCTCCTGATTCGCCCCCAATTTGTATCTAACCCTATTATTATTCCTCCTCTTCTTCTTTCCCAATTGCTTTTGTTTTGTGTGTGACTTGTCGTCCACGATTTCTGGTGAGATAATCAATCGGATTCAATTCCTTCGGCTCTGTTCAAACATATATCGACAGCGTATATTCTCAAAATTCTGTTAAATTTGAGCTGTTTTGTAAAGAAAAAGAAGTTCTAATGTGAAATGATTGTTTTTTTTCACAAGATAGGTTGTTGTTAATGACCCACAAGCAAGTCAAGCCCTCGATGCACATAACTTGTTTGCACTCCAATTGCATAGACAGGTCGCCAATGAGGATTCTTAAGTTGTATGCAACTTTTCATAATTCTGTATTTATGTTTCACTACACTACATTTGCTATCTAGGCAAGTCCTATGATGTTCAAAGTCTTATAGTGTCAAAAAGACAGTTAAACACACATGGGAGCAGAGCTCATATATGACTGCGTTGATTTAGACATAGCTATTCTCGTCGCTATGTCAGGAGAGAAAAAGAGAAGCTGCCATAATCCACTAGTATCATTTTGTATGCAATGACTGGTTGCCTTGTGTATGGGTCTAAACTTTGGTCAGCAGCAGCTGCTGCTTCTTCTTTGGTTGTGTGCCAAATCTAAATATGTAAATATGTAATGCTCTATCGACCTCTTGTGTAACGATATTAATTTTGTTGATGTGCTGCTTGTGTTCGGTTTACGTTGCAAAATCATTCTTCACTAATTTCCAGTGTATTTTTCCATAAGTATATGAAGTCTTTAAATGCCAACAAACATTCCAAGTCTATTTTTTCTCTACAATAATAAGCACCGTTAATAAACACCGACCATCGATGTTTTCCTTTTTTTACTGATTTTCGATCGTAATTGACATGCTCCCCACTATTCTCAATATCCCGTATTACCGGATTCATTTTTCCGTCCGTCTTTCCCGTTCCTGTTTTCGTTCCAAAAAAAATAAGGTAACATGAATGATCAAGGTCTTTTCCCGACCGTTTATGACTGTTTTCATCCCTAGTCCCGCGTATAAAGCGAACGAGGTTAGCGGTCATGTCCAGGCTCACTCAGGTAGGCTTCTCTGCCCAACAGACGTAGCCCCGTTCACTTTTGATTAGGATATGGATTTTACCTTATTTTTTATCAACATATTTTTTAAATATTAAATGATACGTTTTATATAAAAATTGTACTTTATAATAATTAAAATTTAATTAATCTTACGTTGGCTTTTTCACGTTTTTCGAGCCCTAACTTTGTTTTCATCTGTATTGAAAGCTAGAGGTGCTAATGAATTGGATTTAAATGGGCATAATGGATTGGATATAAGAGTGGATTTGCTTTGGGTGGATTTGAATGGGTTGATTTCAGAAATGGATCGGTTTGGTTTGGGTGTCAAGTGTAGTGGGTTGGATTGGATTGGTTTTGGTTTATCCAACCCATTCCTCGACCGTGGTTCCTCCTTCGACATGGCTTCACAGCTCGCACTTGTCGTTGTCGTAGTCCTCGTGCTCGTCGCCGCCAACCTCCCCGAGTGGGCCAACTTCCACAGTTCGTTGGACTTGCACGGCTGGAGTGCCTGAGGCGACCAAGCCAAGGTAAGCGGCTGGCATGTGGCCAACCATGGCGAACGCTCAGGTCGCCGCCTCGCAGGTGGCGACACCGCCCCTTGTAATGTCCATGCCGCCGCACTTGTTTTGAATTTTTTTTTGCGGGCTTGGGAGTGGGTTGGACCCAATTTTCTTGAATTGGTTTGAATTGGTTTGGATTCGTTGTACAGTTGGATGGATTGGATTGGTTCGGCTTGAATTCCAATACATTGGCACCTCTGTAGAAAATGGACAGGGTCTTAGGAGGGCATGTTTTAATATCAATCCTAAACATAGCCCGTAGAGAAGTAGAGGGAATAGTACACACATGTAAAATCGAAACGATTTTATAGAAACCGTTGTCGTGTTGGTGAAGTCGTCTGCATTTTGCACAGCTGCTGCAGTTCTCCTCTGCCAAAAAAGCCCACACGGCGCAAAAATTGGCGGCCCAGACAATCCGCACCCCTCGCCTCTCAGCCGGTTGCCACGTGGACAGTTAACCTGGCTCCAATCCAATGTACAACGTCCTCCTCTTCGGTCGGTCACATCACAATCTCAGCTCACACATTGTCCTTCTTCTTCCTATGGACTTGTTTCATCGCTGAATAACCCACCTTACAACTCTCTTCGTTTTAATACATAATAACTTAAAATAGAATTAGACTCATTCTAAAAATACGAATCTAAGGATTCATATTTCTAGAATGAGCCTCATGTCCAAATTCATATTCTTAGAATATGTATAATCCTATGTTAGATTGCTATGTATTAGGATGAATTTAATACCTTCTCTTATAGAAACTTTATTTTTAACCAATGTAAAATTCCCGATGTTGTCGAGCATGATGTTTCATCCGATTTGTCTTCCAACATCCAGGTTGTGATCCCTCCACAGAAAGTAGCCCCTCTTACTTACTATCATTGTCCCTTTCCCTGCTCCACTCTCGACTCTCGCTCTCACTCGGCCTGAGTTCAAGTGAGTCAAATTGATGCCAATTGCATTAGGTGTGTTCGACTGGCCTTGTTGCCGTAGCCGCTGCACGACTGCGGTAGTTGTAGGTGGCTGCCGGCTGTAGCTACTTTGAATGGTCACAGCTATAGTCGCTAGGGCACATAACACAGCTGATTAGCCTCATTCACATGTTTCGTGTGTAGTATTATCCAATTACATATATTATGTTAATTATTTTATGACAATGTACTTACATTCCAATATTCCATCATTCCATTTCCATGTAGCGTGCTATACGCTATGAGCTTGTAAGAGGAATGACGAATTGGAGAAAACCGTTGCTCCACTTGGTGTCACGGTGATCATAGTACTTGCATTCGCAGTGTGTTGTATGCGTTAGGTATATATACGACACATCGAGCTAACCATTAGAAGGGTATATATGTGTTAACGCCAGAATTTGGTAAGCCCCGTAATCCTCATCGGCTAAGTGTTCATATCGGCTCAAAGTTAGAATCGGCTGAGAGTTTTTGCGTTAGCCGATGAGGATTTTCTATTATCAATATCTCCAGTAGTCGGATTCTTGTTGGATTCGGTTTGGAAAGATCTTATCCAGAAGAGACCGAGTTCAGGAAGGATGCGGCTTGTATCTATTAATTAGAAAAAGTTTGTTAACTTTCTATTTTATCTTTAGAAAAGTGTGTTAGCATCCGATAAGGACTCGGTTTGTTTCTTTTTATCTTTAGAAAAGTTTGGATTTGTAATCTGTTAGGATCTCTGTTAGCTCATGGGTATAAATATGTAAGCCCGTGGTTCATGTAATCTATCCTCACGGTCAATACGACTCGGTGCATCGCCACCTGTTTTACTTTTGGCTATTTTGTTCATCATCCGACGGAACTTGGCACCCAACGCAGGGCTGCATCGGCTTCGATCTCCGACGAAGGGGTAAGTTCAAGGTCGTATCTATCTTTAGTTTCATTACCGTTCATAGATACATCGGCTTAGTTAGGACTTTCTCGGTTAGGTTCGATATTCTGATCAAGTCGATGTTTCTATAAACGTAATGTCGCTTTAGGTAAATTTGTTATATCCATCACATTAGACGGATCTATCGGCTCATCGAATATTAGATTATCATATACAATCTTGTACTGCATCGGTTAGGTCCGACCTACTAGATTGTTATCGATAATCTAAGTCTTGTTAAGCCGATAGATTCATGCTAATGTTTCACCGGAGGGTTAGCCGGTCTTATCATATGTCTTAATTAATCTAGTCCATGTATCTCAATTTAGCTTTATCGACAGTCTCTCGCTTTAGGGTCTCTGCCGATACTGGCTAAACTGTTTACTAGATTAGATTAGTTTAGATATCCATCACCCTGAAAATTAGTCAAGGGCTTGATTGTTTAGATATTGCGTTTCTTTTCATACTTAGTGCTGCATCAATTCAGTTTGACCTACTAAGTCGTGATTAGAATCGTAGTCTCTAGCCTACATGATGGCTACCAATAAGGGTTTCGTCGGGGTTTCAGCCGACGAGTTATCTGGACATTGGCATCGGTTGGAATCACACAATCGGCTGTCAACAGATCATCTGTTTTAATTATCGGCATATCGGTTGATATGATTTATGTTTTGTTGTTTTGCATATCTTGTCAGTGGCAGGATCAAACTGACTGACACGCCCACGCTTCAATGATTTTAGGACCTGCACTGGAGCTAAGCAAATCTCCCAGGCTAGCGTGTGATTCGACGTCAACATATCTTTTGGCACGCCAGCGGCGATACAGATTTGGCATCAACAATATGTCTTTGCATTGGACTTGTGGTAGTCTGACTTGTGGGGAATGTAGGCTAATGTAACTAGAACTAGGGGTGGACCCAGCCTAGAGCTAAGGCCTGGGACGATCCATGGTGCTTTAACGTGAACCTAGCTTTATACGTGGTGAAAATTCATTGAGGTGATTGATGAATTAGCGTGAGAAAATTCATTGAGATGATTGATGAACCTACCCCGTTAAATCGGTATTAAATGGCATGTCATGCATATTATGTACAAGGTGATCAATGAATATGTGTTGCTATTACTGTGTGAATGTTACAAATTATCATACAAGTAAATAACGCCATAATAAAGAAAATGAAATTTACCTTTTCCCATAGTTCATACAACAATGCCAAATACTGCTGGCGCTAAGTATGCATAGCTCTGCGTTAGAGGGAATGGTGCCAAGGTATGCAATGTCAGCATCACCCCGATTGACTGACCATGGCCACTAGCAGGGGCGGATCCAGAAAGGACTAAACAAACTATACAAAACTATATGTAACACCCCAAATTTATTTCAAACCTGAAGGCTACCCAAAAACAAATAAATAAAACACAAGTCTAGAATTCACTCCAAATTTTGGCAGAGTCTCCCCTAAAAATGAAGCATTATGGACAAACAGAAACATATAGAATTCATGAATATGCTACATCAATGACAAAAAACATCGTAGCCCATAATATAAATCCAGAAGAATATCCCAACCATCCACAAGACCATCTCAACCACAATTAAACAATAACAATCTTTTTGAATTAATGTTCGCTACTAGATGTGAAATATATGTGTGATCTGAAGATAACTATGTCCATCCCCATGCATGCCTCGTTCATCGGGTACCTTAACCTTGACGTGATCTTGGCGTCACGGCCTCGGTACCGGAACTTCCCAAACCTAGGGTTTTCCTTGGAGAATCCCGCAAGAAAAAACGACGGGAAAAACACCAATTCAGCACACCTTCTTGCTCCTCTCCTCCTCCTCAATCCATTTTTCTAGTTTTCCTCTTGATCCAAGATGCCGTGGTGAAGATCTATGGAGAGCAAGGTTTGATGGAGAGGAGAGGGAGATAAAAGTGCGCACAAGAGATGAGGGGAGGGGAAGGGGCGCCGTGGGAGGAGAGGGAGGGACGGTCCCTCCTCCTCTAGGGTTTTGGATGGATGGTGGAGGAAGTGGGTTGCACTTCTTGGGCCTTGGCCCAAGTTTTCCTTGTCCACTTTCAAAGGTAATATTTATTTAATTAAATGCTACTATTTCATTATAAATCATCCTAAAACCAAAACTAAAACAATAATTTTCAGGGTATTACATTCTCCCTTCCTTCAAAGAATTCATCCCCGAATTCTACGAACAAACCAAAACAATCCAAAGAGATAGACACCTGAAGCGTCACACACACTTACCTTTGGGTGACAAAAGGGAAAAAAATCCCGTCATGAGAAAAAAGGCACTTGCTACTTACGTCAATGATTCACATTTAAAGAAATACATTATAGAAATACTCTAGAAAGGGACACACTTTGAAACCCAAGCTATACCTTAGGGACACTCAACTTTGAGGTCCTGCTCTATCCCCTTTGGTTGACGCTCAATCCCAAACTCTAGTTCTCCAAGACTTCAATAAGGTTGTACGAAGCTCTAACTCCCACTTGACTTCAACAACTAATTCTATTCCAAGAAGATCAAACTTTCTTATTGTTGACGCCAAATTCGTACCGCCGCAAGATGTGTTGACGTCGAATCACATGCTGGCCTGGGAGATCTGCTTAGCTTCAGTGCAGGTCCTAAAATTGATGAATCGTAGGCGTGCCAGTCAGTTTGATCCTGCCACTGACAAGATATGCAAAACAAGAGAACATAAATCATATCGGCCGATAGGCCGATAATCAAAACAGTCAATCTGTTGACAGCCGATTGTGTAATTCCAGCCGATGCCGATATCCAGATAACTCGTCGGCTGAAACCCCGATGAAACCCTTATTGGTAGCCATCAGGCAGGCTAGAAACTAATCACGACTTAGTAGGTCAAACTAAATTGATGCAACACTAAGTATAAAAAAACATAATATCTAAATAATCAAGCCTTTGACTAATTTTCAGGGTGGTAGATGCTTCAGCTAATCTAATCTAATATAATGATTTAGCCGATATCGGCAGAAACCCTAAAACGAGAGACTGCCGATAAAGCCAAATCGAGATACTAGGACTAGATTCAACAGAAACATATGATAAGACCGGCTAACCCTCCGGTGAAACATTAGTATGACCTATCAACTTAACATGACCTAGATTATCGATAACAATCTAGTAGGTCGGACCTAACCGACGCAGCACGAGATTGTATATGATTATCTAATACTCGAGGAGCCGATAGATCTGTCTAATGTGATGGATATAACAAATCGACCTAAAGCGATATTACGTTCGCAAAAACATCGACTTGATCAAAATATCGGACCTAACCAAGAAAGTCCTAACTAAGCCGATGTATCTATGAACGATAATGAAACTAAAGATAGTTACGATATACCTGGGCCGATGGGACCTTGGCCTTACCCCTTCGCCGGAGATCGAAACCGACGCAGCCCCGCATCGGGTGCCAAGTCTCGCGGGATGATGAACAAAGTGGGAAAGATAAAAGGTGGTGATGTGTCGAATTGTATTGATCGTGAGATGAGTTACATGAACCCCGGGCTTACATATTTATACCCATGGGCTAACAGAGATCCTAACAGATTACAAATCCAAACTTTCCTAAAGATAAAAGGAAACAAACCGAATCCCGGATACTAACACACTTTCCTAAAGATAAAATATAAAGTTAACAAACTTATCCTAATTGATAGATACAAGATGTATCCTTCTTGAACTCGATGTCTTCTGGATAAGATCTTTCCAAACCAAATCTAACCAGAATCCGACTACTGAAGATGTTGATCCTCTATCAGCTGACGTAGAACTCTCAGCCGATTCTGCTTTGAGCCAATATGAACACTTAGCCGATGGAGACTCCAGAGCTTATCAAATTTTGGCGTTAACACTTATATCCACATCCACAATCATCAATGCACCACAAAGACACACCACTTTCTATTAGAATTTAACTTGTTGGGTCCCTAACCAAAACTATCTTCCTTACTATCAAAAGAACATTGCTAGGCCATCCAACCTCCTTCGCACTTCCCAAAAGAGGCAAAGACCTAAGAAATCATTATGGCTCTTCTAAAATAAGACTTAGCCAAACATAAGACATTAACCCTTTGCACCCTCATGCATGCATGTGCCTTTGGAAAAACACCTATTGCGACACCGAAATTACACCAAAATTTTTTGCTTAGTTGTTGCAACAATACCAAAGGCAAAAACATGCTCAAACAAACAACATATTGCAACATCACAAGTTAACATTTTACTTAAAGGTGAACATTCATATGAGAAACACCACTAGCCATCAAGGTAGAATAACTGAGACATTTTTCTACCACAGGATTCACTCAAAGGACTAAACCAATAGGTTCGACAAACAATACATAAACAATCCCACACAAACAAACAAGACACCATGGGCCACAACTTGAGGTCTGTATAATCAACAAACACAATGGAGAGCTAGATAAAAATACTATTTTTAAAACTTGATAACATGCTAGAGACGACGACTAGCCAAGCAATCACAAGAAAAGCTACTATGAACCCTCGAATAAGTCGATTTAACACAACTTCAATAGCGTGACAAACACTTACTAGCATAACAAATAATTAATATAGATAAAAACATGTCTTTGGGCCATACAAACATTTCACATGCTCACAAAAACAACAGTGCATCTCAACATCCAAGAAAACTTTCAGCAACCACAAACAATATGGAAACAAGAACCATCCAACTTAGACACTAGGTCTCAAAGCTACATGCAAAAATGTCCCCAACAAAAAAGATGCATCCAACCATGGGGACCTCTCAAAACTCTACATAGGTTCTACATCATCATAACTCACTAGTGACGACAAGATTGTGTCAATCCTTTTGGAAAAACCCTGCCCAATACTAAGATTTTCTAAGGTCAGGATGAAAGTCACCACTCCAACCTATGAGGAGAAACACACAATAATCCACCCTTTCTTTACATTGAGAGATGCACAACATTGTGGTCAATCGATCCATCACACACTGTTTGCTTCAAATATAGACACTTGAGTTATCAACCTAACACTTGGGCAACCTCACTCAGCAATGCAAAAAGAAAAGAAAAGAAATCGTGGCGGCCCTTCACTCAACCCATCTGCACAACTAGTCGACGCTTACTCGAGAGGCTCTCAACTTTTGGCATCCTGAGGACCACATTAGGTCCTAAAATATCTTTGGAACAACACCACTCCAGCACAGATAAAAAAATATGATGGTGCATCAAACATCAAACCATACAGCAGAACACCACATATAAGCAATTGCGTATTGTGACATCCCTAAAATTCACACTTTTGAAAAATGATTAAAAACCGTAAAAAATTTTTTGCGAATAAGTTACTGTATGTTCTAATTTAAAACATTTAAAATCTCTTAATATTCACTTACATATTTTATTTTATTTTCCTTATTTTAATCTAAAATCCTAAATTTATTAATTCTTTGCCTTTTATTTTTGAAAAAAATCCCAATTTGACTTTTAATTTAAGAAAAATTCCCAAAATTTAAGTTTAATTAATTTTGAATCCTAAATAAATTTCTCCAAATTTTTTCTTTTCCTTTTATTTTTTCTTTTTCCTTAATTTTCCTTTTCCTTTTCTTCTTTTTCTTTTTCCCTTCTTTTCCTTCTTCTTCCTCCTCAGCCTCGGCCCGACAGCGGTTGCCGCTGCTTCCCGCCGCCGAAGCGGTGGGCACCGGCTTTGCCACCGGAGCCACAACCGACCTTGAGTCGTCGTCATCCCTTCGCACAAGTGGCAACACGTGATTGGCACGAACTCGTCATCGCCGAACCGACCTACGGTCGCTGCCTCGTCAAACCGCCATTGCCGGTCGCACAAACCGACATGAAACATCTATAAATAGAGCACCCCTGACCAAACTTCCTATACAACATTTCTTCCTTGTTTCTTCCTCTACCTCCCTCCAAAGTTTCTCCAAATCTTATACTCTAAATCACTTGAATTTTGATGAACACTCGAAGAACCCTAGTTTGAGCCGCTCGGGTAAATCCTCAAAATTTGTCGCCATTGATCGGTTTCTCTTCAAATTGAAGGTACCCCTGTGTCCCTAATAGCTAGAACTTCAATTCCCCTAAGCTTTCCGAGCCCAAACATCACCGGAAGTCGCCGCTGGCGAGGCCGCCGCACATCCCCTGCTCCGGCCGCCGCCGCGCGCACGTTGCTAGGTCACTCCAGTGTTTTTCCGACCAAAAAAACACCATAGCTAGCTTCCCTACACTACATAGATGCTTCCACACCCCTTGCTTTGGCTGTGTCGTCGTCGGTTAGCTGCCGAGACGAGCGTCGCCGCCGCCACGGCCACTTCACCGTCGCCGGCCCGCTACGCCGTCTCCCCGGCCCGACCGAGCTCTAAAATGGAACCCCCGTGCCGTCTAGATGAGGGTGGGCCCCTTGTTCTCCAAACTCCGACCACCCTCACTGCCGCGTGCCCTCACCCCCGCCGGCGGCCTCACTGGAAGAAGAGAACATAGAGGAGAGAGAGAAACTGAGAAGGAGAGAAAAGAGAATAAAAAAGAAAAAGAAAATAGAGAGATAAAAAAATAAAAAGAGAAGATTAGGAGATTTAAAAATAATTTCTAGGAAATTAGTTTATTCCCGAGTTGACCAATAATTCCTTTCATTCCTTTCAATACTTTATTTTATAATTTCAAATTTATCCTATTTCTTTCAAATTTATTTATGTTCCCTTTTTAAAAATATTTTAACTTCTAATTCTTTGTAAATCATTTTATTTTAATACAACCCAAATTTTAAACTTTAGAATTTAACAAATAATCTTCCTATTTAAAACTTCAAAAATTATCTTTTAAAACCCTTTCCAAATTTTTATATTTATTTGGTATATTTATTCGACTACAACATTGATGTAAACGCCCTCGTTTTGTTCAAAGAGAAGAAGAATTTGAGACCGCCGATACCAAAGGCAAGTCAAACTACCCTTGATCATATGTTAAGTTTAAAAATAGTTAAACATCATGTTTTAAATAGTATATTGAGAAATACTGCATGGGCTGGGTTATTTAAATAGAATAGTGGTAATTTGTCATTTCATGTGATTTTAGATATTTTTAGATCCTTTATGCTATCATTTAATGCACTAGAAGAGTCCTATCATTTTATGTAATGAAAAAGGAAAATTTTATCATTTCATGTGATTAGAAATGTTCCTTTTCTTTATAGGCAACATCTTAATAATTTTAGACTAAATATAAAATTATAAGCATAATAAAATGACTATTATTACGTGTATCATCATTTTATGCACTGGCATAGGGAGTTTTATTATCTTTTCATGTAATAAAAAGGAAAATGCTCTATTATTTCATGTGATAGAAGAATAGTAATTCTATCATTTCATGTGATATACAATGGTTTTGGTTTGATGCCAAACAATATAAAAACTCTTGTGCCGAATAAAGGCATAGTTACGTCCATCCGTTGGATCGGTTTTATCGGCTTAGCAAATACATTTCTCTATCTAATCTCTCTGGGGGCTTGCCTTAATTTAATGACACGCAGAAGCCTTATTGGTAAATAGCTATGTAAACAACGGATAAAAAGCCAATGCTAACCAAATTGGTACCGTCTGTTAAGATAGCACTGAAGGTGTTACCAATCCAGGGCAAGTGTATGATAAACCCCTATAAAATAGGGGATCGAGCGCCATCGCTGATTAGGATTGGTGCGCCTATTAAGATAGCCCACCGGTCTTTATCACACATCAAGAGAAGTTAGAGTTATGTAAATGCTACGTTACCCTTAGCCTTGCAAACTAAGGTTAATCCTCGGGTAAAGCTGGGCAGACGCTGCATAGTTGATTGTATTCGAATACGTCGTACTCCCGGTTAATGGAGTTATGTCTATGGGTGAATGTATCATGGCATAAGAAATTTTCTAAATGCTATCATAAAATATGGATATTCATATATAAATAATTTTAAGGAAGGGTAGGACATAGAATCATGTTAAGGCTAGGTTTATAATTCTTATTCTTTTTAAGATATCGTGCATATCTATTTATATAGTTGAATTTAGTTTGGCTTGTTGAGTACCATTGGTACTCATCCTTGCATACATCATCTTCACGAAATGTCACGCCCAGAAATTCACACCAGAATTTCTGCAGCTAATTTGTGCATTACACCCTCATCCAGGCATCAGCCGAGGTACACAAACCGACGTTATTGATAATACGTAATCCTCGTCTTAGAAACAATATAAAAGAGTAACACAAATGCAGCGAAAAGAAAATAAAACCGACTTAAGCTAAACTTGACACGAGCGAAGCGGGACGCCAACACCACGGGTAAACCTTGACGAGAACAAGCCTACACCTCCTCGGAGACCTCGATCTCAACCTCTGGCACTGAAGGGGGAAAAAGAAGCAAGGCTGAGTACAACCACCGTACTCAACAAGTCACACCGGAAAAGGGGACATGATGCAAGATAAATAACAAGGAAAGGGTCAAGAGGTTCAATTTGCATAAACAACATTTGCGAATATAATAACAATATTTGAAGACAAGAAACAAGTAATATTTAAGCAAGATTAAATAAACACTGTCCAACGCTCAAACCACGTTGCGACAGCCCATCTATCCACCCGCACTAGTCATACTTCAACATTTCATTCCAATAAATAAGTGAGACTAATCAAGGTGAATCTGGTCGATCGCTCGTAACCGTGGGCACGGCTATTCGAATAGTTTTTTACTCGATCGAGGTGTACAAGCGTACCCACAAGACACAATCCCACAACACGTTACCGTGCGCCGGTGCACCACCATGGTGCCCGAAAGGAACTGTGACAGACCCTTCACATAACCCCTCTAGTCAATCGTACCACACCAAGGTTTCGCCCCCATTCCCATCGGGCAATGGGCAGCCCTCTAGTGCCGCGGTGAATCCGGAAGCCGATCAACCCTTAAAACCGGGCCGACCCAACTCCATCACGCCCACCCTCTCGGGATACGTTAACTAGAGACGGCTACGCTACGACCCACCATTACCCATGCGGCTTGTGGTATGCACGGCATTTCTTCCGGGGTTTCCGAGAACCGGTCCTTAATCGTCATGAGCACGCTAACCAAAGTCCAACCATGTGCTCACGACCCACCTTCTCATAATTCAATAATATTAGAAACAGGGTCACAACTTAACATCATCGAGAGTTAACTTCCAAGAATGAAACTTGATTAGTGCGATTCCCTTAAGTGAGCTAGTTGCGCTAAGCATAACTAAGCAAACCCTAAGCTATCATCTAGTCATATTGAACCCCAAGTTATCAATGGTATAAGGTAAACAATCCTATGGTTGAGTACAATAGGTAAAATCATCCCATAAAATGACATTCTAAAACATATGCGTATTTGAAAGAAAAAGAGATATTTACATAAAATAGGTACAATATGGTCAATGTAAGGTATGACTTGCCTTGCTCTGGAGACTGAGGAACCTCGACGACTACTACGAAGAGAACGGGCTCGCCGGAAAACTCGGAATCTACACGACAAACAAAGCACTCAACAAACATCCTAAAAGTCTACTGAAACAGCACTGAAAAGTATTTTTAATGGATTCTTGACTTTTTTTGGATTTAATGAAATTCGAACGGGATAAAACGGAGCTCGGATTCAAAAGATATGAATTTTAGAAGTTTAATTACGATTTTTAACTAAAGTGAAAAGATTAAAACGATTTATTGCGCAATTAAGCCCCCGGGTGACGCAAGCATGGCGCAAGCGGTAGGGCTGACGTCAGCTGGCGCAAGCGGCTGACGCAAGCGGCGCGGGCGTGGTCCACGGTGGACCGAGTCCACGGCGGCGACGGAGAGAGCGGGGCACGTGGCGCGCATCGGGGGTGGCGGCGATCGGACGGCGACGGTTTTGCGCGCGAGAGGACGGTCTGGATCCGTCCGATCCGAAGGATCGGACGGTGCGGATCGCGGCTAGGATTAGGGTTCGGGCGGCGGCCGAGGCGGACACGCGGCAGCCATCCGGCGTGCGGCGACCGGATCGAACGGCGACGGATCGATCGCGATCGGACGGCGCGGATCCTCCCGATCCGAAAGGTCGGATGGCGCAGAGGAAGCGGCGCTAGGGTTAGGGTTTGGGCGGCGGCGGCTCGAGCTCGCCGCCGGCCATGGCGCGCGGCGGCGGCCGAACTCCGGCGGCACCGGCGACGGCGGCGAAGGGTGCTGCGGGCGCGGGGAACCACGGCGGAGGCGGAACGATGCGCGCGGGAGCGGTTCGGGAGGAGACCCAAAAACCGAAGAGGAAAAGAACGGCGGCGCACTCACCGACGACGGAGACGACGACGATGGCGACGACGGATCTGGAGCTAGCGCAAGGGGGAAACAAAGGGGAAACGCGCGGCGGCGAAGGGGGAGTTTTATAGGGGTACAACGGGACCGAATCAAACACGGAAACGGCGCGGATTCGTCGCCGTTGTTCACGGAATCGGAGAGAGAGGGAAACAATCGGCGACGGATTCCGCGGGATAGGGTTTCCATCGGGCGCGGGGTTGCGGAGATGGAAACGGCGTCGCGAGATTGGGCCGGCACGGGCCGACGAGGCTCGGATTCAAACGGAAAGGAGCGAGAGCGGCGCGCGCATGGCGGGCGGCGGCCGGACCGACCGGCGCGGGGACGGGAAACCGACGGCGGGACCCACCGTCGGTGACTCGCGGCGAGGGACGCCCGCGGACTTGCGCGTTGCGACGGTGTTGTGGGCCTCGCCCACGACCGGGCGTGCGTGCGCGGCTTGGGCCGGGAGGGACCGGCCGGCGGCCCAAAGGAAAGAGCGGGAGTACTGTGCAGCCCGTACGGAAAAGAAAAGAAAAAGGGAAAAAGGATTTTTGGGGGCTTAATTAATTCCTGATTTCTTATTTAATTGATTAAAAATACTTAGAGTGCTCTAAAAATTTCAGTAAAAATCCTGTTAGCGTATTTTGACATGCAGAAATCAAGAAAAATCCTACCATGTCGTTTCCATTCATTAATTGCATTTTAAAATTATTGGTTGGCTCCAGGTTAATTTCATAAATTCCGATTGTTTCAAGGTAAATTATTTAAATAAATTAGGGAAAAACCCAGGGTGTGACAACCTACCCCCTTAAACGGAATCTCGACCCGAGATTCGGAGGTATCGCGAAAGGTGCGGGTGCGCGGCCTTTAGCTCATCTTCTCGTTCCCAAGTAGCTTCTTCCTGGAGTGATGAGTCCATTGAACCTTGCAAAACCCGATAACCTTGTTCCGAGTCCTTCTCTCGCCGACCTCAAGAATACGTGCGGTCTCTCTACATAGGTCAAGTCCTCTTGGATTTCGATCCGTCCGGACTCGCTTTGCTCTTCCGGTACCCTTAAACACTTCTTTAACTGGGACACATGAAACACGTCGTGAATACTAGTCATGTTGGAGGGAAGCTCCAGCTGATAGGCCACTTCTCCTCGACGTTCCCGAATCCTGTATGGTCCCACGAAACGTGGTGCCAACTTACCTTTGGTTTGGAAACGGTGTACTCCCCGGAGTGGTGTAACGCGAAGATACACAAAATCCCCTGCTTCAAAAGCGAGATCTCTTCGACGATTATCTGCGTAGCTCTTCCGGGGATCTGCGCAATCTTCAACCTTTTCCGAATCGCTCGGACCTTTTCCTCTGCTTCACTTATTACTTCTGTGCCAAACAACTGGCGTTCACCAGTCTGATCCTAGAAAAGGGGTGTGCGGAATTTCCGTCCATACAGTGCTTCATACGGTGCCATTTGAATGCTGGCCTGATAGCTGTTGTTGTAAGAGAATTCCGCATAGGGCAAGCTTTTGTCCCATGCTTTTCCAAAATTGAGCGCGCATGCTCTCAGCATGTCTTCCAAAATCTGATTCACTCTCTCAGTTTGACCGTCTGTTTGCGGATGATAGGCCGTGCTAAAATTCAAACGGGTACCGAGCTCTTCTTGCAACTTCTTCCAAAACTTGGAAGTAAACTGACTTCCCCTATTGGACACGATCTTCTTGGGCACGCCATGCAGACACATGATCCTTGCGAGATAAAGCTCTGCTAGCTTCTTCCCTGAGTAGGTAGTATGCACTGGTATGAAGTGGGCCACCTTGGTGAGTCGGTCCACCACGACCCAAATTGAGTCATATCCTGACATGGTGCGGGGTAAACCCGTGATGAAATCCATTCCAATTTCTTCCCATTTCCACTCTAGAATCTGAAGTGGTTGCAATAGTCCGGCGGGCCGTTGATGTTCTGCCTTAACCCGCTGACAAACATCACAAAGTGCAACAAACTCAGCTATCTCCCTCCTCATGCTGACCCACCAAAACTTTTCTTTAAGATCTTGATACATCTTTGTACTGCCCGGGTGAATTGAGTATTGGGTTTGGTGAACTTCCGTAAGGATCATTTTTTTCAAATCCTTGTCTTCTGGCACACACAATCTCTTTCCCATCCAGATTGTGCCGTGTTCGTCTTCCGTAAAACCACGAGCTTTTCCGACTCTCATGTTCTTCTTGAGTTCGGCCATCTCGGGATCTGATGCCTGAGTAACCCGAATTTGATCAATGAGAGTGGGTTAGGCTTCCAGAGCAGCCACAAAACCAAAATCCACCACTCGTAGATTTAGATATTCGAATTCCTGCTGCAACTGGTCACACATTCCTTCGACACTGAGGGTGGTGCAGTAACTCTTTCGGCTTAGTGCATCCGCAACCACGTTAGCTTTGCCGGGATGGTAGTGTATCCCTAAATCATAATATTTAATCAGTTCCAACCATCTTCTCTGTCGGAGGTTTAAATCCGGTTGGGTGAAAATATACTTGAGACTTTTATGATCCGTATACACTTCACAACGGTTACCAATTAGGTAGTGTCGCCAGATCTTCAGGGCATGAACCACTGCGGATAATTCCAGATCATGAGTGGGGTAGTTGTTTTTGTGTGGGCGCAATTGACGAGATGCATATGCGACCACTTTGTCTTCTTGCATCAACACACATCCCAACCCTTGGCGAGATGCATCGCAATAAACTTGGAAGTCCTTTGCTGGGTCTGGCAGTATCAACACTGGTGCAGACACCAACTTCCTCTTAAGCTCTTCAAAACTCTTGTTGCATTCCGCTGACCACTTAAATTTCTCATCTTTCTTCAACAGTTGAGTCATCGGCTTGGCGATTTTGGAGAAGTTCTCAATGAAGCGGCGGTAGTAACCTGCAAGTCCGAGGAAACTTCGGATCTGCGTAACCGTTTTAGGCGGGGTCCACTTGGTAACTGATTCCACATTTGCTGGATCCACGGCTACTCCTTGGGCATTTACAATGTGGCCGAGGAACTGTACCTCTTTTAACCAGAAAGCACACTTGCTAAACTTGGCGTAGAGTTGATGATCTCTCAACTTCTCGAGTACTATCCGAAGATGTTGCTCATGATCTTCCTCCGACTTAGAGTAGACCAAAATGTCGTCAATGAACACCACCACAAATTTATCCAAGAACTCCATAAACACCTTGTTCATCAGATTCATAAAGAAGCCGGTGCGTTGGTTAACCCAAACGACATGACCGTACACTCGTACAGGCCATACCTGGTGGTGAAAGCGGTCTTGGGAATGTCCTCTTCCCGAATTCTCAACTGGTGATAGCCCGATCGCAGGTCTATCTTGGAAAACACCTTGGCCCCTTTGAGTTGATCGAATAAATCATCAATCCGTGGTAGGGGATACTTGTTCTTGATAGTAACCTCATTGAGTGCGCGATAATCGACACACATTCTCTTGGTCTTGTCTTTCTTTTCCACGAAAATCATCGGAGCACCCCAAGGCGACGTGCTTGGGCGAATATACCCTTTTTGCAACTGTTCATCCACTTGCTTCTTTACTTCGGCCAACTCGTTAGCTCCCATCCTATACGGCCTCTTGTGTATTGGGGCGGTCCCGGGTACTAGATCAATCCGAAATTCAATTTCTCTTTCTGGCGGCATCTGAGTTAAGTCTTCGGGGGAAACTTCAGGGTATTCTCTAACGATGGGGATATCCTCTAACTTCACAGGGGTCTTTGCCGCCATTTCGGATGATTCCCCGGTGGAAATATGATTCAAACTTGCTACGGACTTGACTTGCATGGGAGAGCGAAAAACAATTCTTTCTCCTTTCGTATTGATTAAAGTAATGGTGCGACTAGCGCAGTCAATTACTCCCTTATGTCTGGACAACCAATCCATCCCAAGGATGACATCTATGCCTTTGGACTGAAGGAGGATGAGGTTGGCTAGAAACATAGATCCTTGGATTTCTATGGTCACTGAGGGGCAATACTGAGTAGTCTCCAAGTGGTTTCCAGGGGTTTGAACCCGCATAGGTATCTTAAGTCCCACTACTGACAACCCATGTGCCCCAACAAATTTCTTTGAGATAAATGAATGTGTAGCCCCCGAATCAAATAATACTGTGGCAGGAGTAAAGTTTACAGGAAACATACCCAGTATAACTTCAGGAGCGGTCTGTGCTTCCTCGGCGGACGCATGGTTGACTCGAGCCTGGATGAACCTTGGCCCAGCGCGTCTTGGCTTTGGACACTTGTCTGCAAAATGCCCGGGGTCACCACAGTTGAAACAGACTCCTGGCTTGCCCCCAGAGTCTTTCCTTGGAGGTGGTGGCTGAGATTGGTGCTGGGATGGCGCCGTTGGAGGGCGCGCGGCTGGAGTACGCTGTGGTTGACCACTGCCACTACGCGTTTGGAAATTCCCTGGGTGATAAGGTCGATGCTGACGAACAATCATGGTGGTAGGTCCACTCTGACTTCCAGGCATGAAACGCGGCCTCTGCTGATTTCCCTGCTGTAGAGGAGGTCGGGACTGGAATACTTTTCTCTTCTTGATCATCTTGTTGCGCTGATCTTCCTGCCGAATGGCCTTGTCAACCAGCTTCTCAAAGTTAGCATACTCTCCGGAGATAAGCTTGTCCGTGAGTTCATCATCCAAACCAGCCAAAAACTTTTCCTGCCTTTCTGCATCAGTACGCACATCTTCTGGGGCATAACGGGCAAGACGGTTGAACTCGTGCAGATACTCAGTAACTGATCTGTTACCCTGCTCAAGAGAACGGAACTCACGCTTTTTCTGTGCAACTATTCCCGCAGGAATGTGTGCGGTCCTGAAACTGCGACGAAACTCTTCCTGTGCTCTGCTCCCGCCGGCGAGTAACCAAGTAGTTGTCCCACCAAGCCGAAGGACCCGTAATCGGTGAGTGGCAAACGAGACTTTCTCCCGGTCCGTGCACCGCAGAGATCTAACTTCTTCTCTATGGCATGAAGCCAATGTTTAGCCTCCATGGGATTAGTGGTACTGGAGAAGGTCGGCGGTCGGACACGAAGGAACTCTGGCAACTTGGACTGGGGTGGGGGAGCGGCAAACTGATTGTTCTGCTGCTGTTGCTGCATTTGTTGCAGCATCTGCCGTTGCATCCGATGGTGTTGTTGTTGCATCTGCTGCATCATTGCAGCCATCATCTCGTGTCCGTGAAGCGAGCACTTGAGCAATGGTGGGGTTCTCGGGTGGCGGTGGAGGAACATTGCCATTGGCGTCGTGAGCCTCGTTGTTGTTGGCACCGACGCCCATTGTTGCTGTTCGCCCCGCCGGTCCCGGTGTTCACTATCCAAGGAGACGACCGACCAAGAGAGAGAAAAGAAGAAAAACGCATGACTTAGAACTAATCTTTATTATTAGAACTCAAATGCATTGTTCGATCTTGACTAAAACAAAGAAAAGCACCAAACATCCTTAATTGGTCAGTCATATCACACTTGATATCGATCGCCCTATCCCACACACAAAGCGCCTAACACACAAAGAACTACCAAGAAGACAAACTAAGTTAACCGGTAAAACTAAGGAGGGCAACTAGAACGATCCACGAGACGAGGAGTCGAAGCGCTTCCTTCGGAAGATCCCCATTCTTCCTAACGGCTCCTAGAGTCCTCGGCGTCACCTCGGACCGGATTCTTCCGAATCGGTTGCCGTAGCCCAACCGATCCCGCCTCTTCCTCCGAGGAATCTCGAGTCTCTTCGGAGTCCATGTCTTCACCGAATTCTCGAGCTTGAGTTACTCGGAGACGGAGATCCAACCATTACGCCACCTCCGCCTTGATTCACCGGCCGAGCAAAGGTGAGAGCAGAGCTGCGGCGGGAGGAACTGGAACCGGCGCCGAACTGGAGCGGGTGGAGCCGGAGAAGGCGGTGGAATCCGAGGTGCCACTGGATACGGACAGCGCGGTGGTGGTCTTCCGAGGCGTAGTGCGGAGTCTAACCCCAACCGGTGGCGGGAGTCCCTTCAACTCGCTACCTCCTTCTTCGGACGAACCACTTCGTCCCGCAATCGCGCGATCCTCAACATCTTCTTGTCGTTCGCTCTTTGGTTGCCTTGTGTAGGTCGAGTGCATCGATCCAGTCCTTTGAGCACGGTGCACATGTGGCCGAAGGTAGAGTCATTCTCCTCTCGCCGTAGACTTGAATGCACCGACCTCCGAGGAACTACCCCGACGGGGATGGTAGTGGTAGGAGGAGGTGCGAAGGTCGCATCATGCGGCTCCTCATCCTGGCCAACATCGGGTAGGCGGCTTCTTGACAAGCATGATCGACGTGCCTCCGGAAGCGTGACCTCCATGTTGGGAAGACACGTTTCCACGAACCCGTGAACCTCCAGCCGAACACGGTAGGGCAACTCGCCACCGAGAGACGCAACCGTTGTGTACTCCGGTGCTTCGATATCCAATTGCAAGAGCCATACGCGCCGCTCGCAACGAAGCTGTCATCCCTTTTCGCAGTGCTTCATGGGGAACCTGCCATCTATAGAAACAAATGAGTGGGAAAATCAAAACATGCTCAAAACCCACGACCAACATCCCATTTTCGCAATTCCTAAACCCTAGACTGACTCCACTTTTTCAAACACCTTTTTTTAAAACATATGCACATGAAAAGAATTAGAGGGCTCTTAAGGTTTCCGGTTGGCTTGTCCTACGCAGAAGGCTCGATACCAACTTGTCACGCCCGAAATTCACACCGAATTTCGCAGCCTAATTTGTGCATTACACCCTCGTCCAGGCATCAGCCGAGGTACACAAACCGACGTTATTGATAATACAGAATCCTCGTCTTAGAAACAATTTAAAAGAGTTACACAAATGCAGCGGAAAGAAAATAAAACTGACTTAAGCTAAACTTGACATGAGCGAAGCGGGACGCCAACACCACAACTAAACCTTGACGAGAACAAGCCTACACCTCCTCGGAGACCTCGATCTCAACCTCGGCACCGAAGGGGAAAAGAAGCAAGGCGAGTACAACCACCGTACTCAACAAGTCACACCGGAAAAGGGGACATGATGCAAGATAAATAACAAGGAAAGGGTCAAGAGGTTCAATTTGCATAAACAACATTTGCAGAATATAATAACAATATTTGAAGACAGTAAAACAGTAGTAATATTTAAGCAGTATTAAATAAACACTGTCCAACGCTCAAACCACGTTGCGACAGGCCCATCTATCCACCTGCACTAGTCATACTTCAACATTTCATTCCAATAAATAAGTGAGACTAATCAAGGTGAATCGGTCGATCGCTCGTAACCGTGGGCACGGCTATTCGAATAGTTTTTTACTCGATCGAGGTGTACAATCGTACCCACAAGACACAATCCCACAACACGTTACAGTGCGCCGGTGCACCACCATGGTGCCCCGGAAAGGAACTGTGACGGGACCCTTCACATAACCCCTCTAGTCAATCGTACCACACCAAGGTTTCGCCCCCATTCCCATCGGGCAATGGGCAGCCCCCTCTAGTGCCGTGGTGAATCGGAAGCTGATCAACCCTTAAAACCGGGCCGACCCAACTCCATCACGCCCACCCTCTCTCGGGATACGTTAACTAGAGACAGCTACGCTACTGCACCACCATTACCCATGCCGGCTTGTGGTATGCACGACATTTCTTCCGTGGTTTCCCGAGAACCGGTCCTTAATCGTCATGAGCACGCTAACCAAAGTCCAACCATGTGCTCACGACCCACCTTCTCATAATTCAATAATATTAGAAACAGGGTCACAACTTAACATCATCTGAGAGTTAACTTCCAGTAACGAAACTTGATTAGTGCGATTCCCTTAAGTGAGCTAGTTGCGCTAAGCATAACTAAGCAAACCCTAAGCTATCATCTAGTCATATTGAACCCCAAGTTATCAATGGTATAAGGTAAACAATCCTATGGTTGAGTACAATAGGTAAAATCATCCCATAAAATGACATTCTAAAACATATGCAGTATTTGAAAGAAAAAGAGATATTTACATAAAATAGGTACAATATGGTCAATGTAAGGTATGACTTGCCTTGCTCTGGAGACTGAGGAACCTCGGCGACTACTACGAAGAGAACGGGCTCGCCGGAAAACTCGGAATCTACACGACAAACAAAGCACTCAACAAACATCCTAAAAAGTCTACTGAAATAGCACTGAAAAGTATTTTTAATGGATTCTTGACTTTTTCTGGATTTAATGAAATTTGAACGGGCTAAAACGGAGCTCGGATTCAAAAGATATGAATTTTAGAAGTTTAATTGCGATTTTTAACTAAACTGAAAAGATTAAAACGATTTATTGCGCAATTAAGCCCCCGGGTGACGCAAGCATGGCGCAAGCGGTAGGGCTGACGTCAGCTGGCGCAAGTGGCTGACGCAAGCGGCGCGGGCGCGGTCCACGGTGGACCGAGTCCACGGCGGCGGCGGAGAGAGCGGGGCACGTGGCGCGCATCGGGGAGGGGTGGCGGCGATCGGACGGCGACGGTTTTGCGCGCGAGAGGACGGTCCGGATCCGCCCGATCCGAAGGATCGGACGGTGCGGATCGCGGCTAGGATTAGGGTTCGGCGGCGGCCGAGGCGGACACGCGGCAGCCATCCGGCGTGCGGCGCGGATCGAACGGCGACGGATCGATCGCGACGGACGGCGCGGATCCTCCCGATCCGAAAGATCGGACGGCGCAGAGAAGCGGCGCTAGGTTAGGTTTGGGCGGCGGCGGCTCGAGCTCGCCCGCCGGCCATGGCCGCGCGGCCGGCCGAACTCCGGGCGGCACGGCGACGGCGGCGAAGGGTGCTGCGGCGCGTGGGAACCACGGCGGAGGGCGGAACGATGCGCGCGGGAGCGGTTCGGGAGGAGACCCGAAAAACCGAAGAGGAAAAGAACGGCGGCGCACTCACCGGCGACGGAGACGACGACGATGGCGACGGCGGATCTGGAGCTAGCGCAAGGGGGAAACAAAGGAAAACGCGCGGCGGCGAAGGGGGAGTTTTATAGGGGTACAACGGGACCGAATCAAACACGGAAACGGCGCGGATTCGCCGTCGTTGTTCACGGAATCTGAGAGAGAGGGGGAAACAATCGGCGACGGATTCCGCGCGGACAGGGTTTCCATCGGGCGCGGGGGTTGCGGAGATGGAAACGGCGTCGCGAGATTGGGCCCGGCACAGGGCCCACGTGGCTCGGATTCAAACGGAAAGGAGCGGAGCGGCGGCGCGCATGGCGGGCGGCGGCCGGACCGGCCGGGCGCGGGACGGGAAACCGACAGCGGGACCCACCCGTCGGTGACTCGCGGCGAGGGACGCCCGCGGACTTGCGTGTTGCGACGGGTGTTGCGGGCCTCGGCCCACGACCGGGCGTGCGCGCGCGGCTTGTGCCGGAGGGACCGGCCGGCGGCCCAAAGGAAAGAGCGAGAGTACTGTGCAGCCCGTACGGAAAAGAAAAGAAAAAGGGAAAAATGATTTTTGGGGGCTTAATTAATTCCTGATTTCTTATTTAATTGATTAAAAATACTTAGAGTGCTCTAAAAATTTCAAGAAAATCTGTTAGCGTATTTTGACATGCGAAATCAAGAAAAATCCTACCATGTCGTTTCCATTCATTAATTGCATTTTAAAATTATTGGTTGGCTCCAGGTTAATTTCAGAAATTCCGATTGTTTCAAGGTAAATTATTTAAATAAATTAGGGAAAAACCCAGGGTGTGACACGAAACCCTGAAGTCGAAGAAGAAACTCCTAGTGCCTTGGTGGACTGGGAGGAAGAGTACAATTTCTAGGTCGACTCTACACTTGGGCTATCCCTGTGGAAGTGTCACGCCTTTTTGTATTGTAAAATTTATACTTAAACCTTATCGGTTTGTAATAATAAACAAAGTTCTTTTATATGTACTATCTCACGCATAACCGGACTCCTGGGAGGTTATGTGGTATTGTGGGAGTTGAGCTCTTCGGAGGAGACTCCCACACGTATAATGAAAAAAATCAGACCACTAAGACAATACCCATTTAAAACAATAATAACAACATCAAACTAGGCATTCGTGAATATAGCATGAAGAAATAGAGCTTCAATTATATACCACAATGACAATAACATGCATATCATAAAATAAATATAGCACAAACACCAAGTTCGATTACATCACAACTACATCAATATCATATGACATCATTGTTTCAATACAATAAGAAAACAACATATTGCATCCAACATAGCAATAACAAGATAATTAGAACCACATACACAACAATTTCAAGCGGTATGCAGGATATGCAAGCCCAAACCCTTCCTACATGTGCATGTGTCAAATTAATTCTTACTTTACCTAGGATCTGAAGCCATGCTCTGATACCAAATGTAACACCCATATTTATTCTAAACATAGAATAAATACTGTTGATCATCCAAAAATTAAATATCTTCAAAACCACTTCGTCAAAATACTTCCAAATATCAAAACCAATTATCTTTACGAACTAATTATTCATTACAAAATAATAATCAAACACACTTTGATTTTACAAGTGTAGCCACAGAAAATAGCACTAAAAGACACAAACAAACCAGCAACCATGACTTCTTTTCTTTTCTTTTTTCTTCTCTTTTTTTCAAATCTGATTTTTTTCTTTCCTTTTTCTTATTTTCTTCATTTGCCTAACTAGCTCAAAACTGAAACATTTTCACAAAGATTTTCGAGTTTCACAAACTTGGTTCAGCCAACAAGTCAAAAATGAGAGTACTTAATGGTTTCTTGGGAAAATCTAGCTTTGCGAAGAGGTTCTTTGTCAGCCAACAAGTCAAACCTAAGAGCACTTAAATGCTTTCTTTGGAAAGGGTTTGTTCACTTTCTCATGTTGCAAAAGGGTTGGCTGTTGGTAGAGGCAGCAATAAAAGGATTTGGTGGTGGTTGATGTAGTGATGAGGGTGCTGGTGGTGGTGGTGGACGAAAATATGTGGGGATGAAGGTGGATTTCGTGGTGAAAATGGTGGTGATGGTGATAGCAGAAATAAGGTGGTATTTAGGGTGATGGAGGCGGTGTTTATGGTGACAAAAATGTTAGCAGAACCCAAAACTCTAAAAGATTAACAACTAGAACAACAACTCAATCAATTGATGCAATCGAAAACTCAGCAAGCAAAGACTAAGTAGAACAACAAATGGTCAACTTGTTTTGGTGATTTTAGATCTAACTTATTTTTGTAGTTTTATGGGTTGTAGGTGAAAACAATGGAGTGAAAAATCTCTCACCAAGCGACCTTCAGCTCTGATACCACTTGCAGCAACGGGAGATCTCGATCTTTTGATGAGAGGAGGATAACTTTGATTTGGGGAAGGAGTCGACGTTGGCGGTCCGACTACAACTACCACATGGGATGTTGCGCCTTAGCAACCAGTACACCAACTCCGAACTGTTGCTATTCTTGCTATGCCAAGAACAACCTTGAACCTACGGGTAGTCGAAGAACAAGTTGACAAGGAAACAGTTCACAACACTTGCTAAATGATGAAACAGATACACATAAAAGTAGGGTGGGGTGGGGTCTACCCGACACACGCGAGTACAAGGAAGTAGCTGAAGCTAAACTTGCATCTAAACAAAATCCAGGTTGAAAATGGTGGTTGCTAGGGGTTTTTATAGAGGAAAAACGACCAGGTGAGGTGGTGGAAACAAACCCTAGCCTTTGTGGACCACTAATGGACTCTACTCAATACAAGACCCAAACCCAAGTTTCTGGTGTAAACATTGTTTTGCTAGTTTTGAGCATCTCCGGTTGAATTTGGAGATGTAGCTAGATTCCTTGGAAAGAGGACGATAATATCTTTCTATCAAATGCTCATGCGTCAAAACGGAGCTTGTTTGCACATTTGACAGTCGTTTGAATTCAGAGCTATCGCAGGTGGCCGAGATGGATTCTAAAAGTTGTGCAGTATGATCTTGGTGTTTTCTTGTTGAGTTATAATGTGAGTAATGATTTTATCTACAGCAGACATCGTCACATCAATAACAATGTTAGAAAAATCTATTGTACTAGCGGAATGCCTGCGTTTTGGGACGGGATTAAAAAAATCTGGTTTATCAAAGTATTTTTTAATCAAATATGGAGTATATGAGTATTAATTGGATGCACATGCTACAAAAAATAATCACTGTGATTTCATTGTGGGCTGAGACCATTGTTTATTTTAACCATTGTTATATCCACTCCAAAGACCCAAGTCCATCTTGTTACGGTTGATAAAAAAAAAGCTTAGATCATCTCCCTGGAGCTGAAAAAAGGCTCTATGCTTGGTTGCTACTTGCTAGTACAACTCTCCAGTTTCTCTGAGTCTCTGACAGCTAGCTCTCTATCTCTCAACTTTCACAGCAAGAGACAAGAGCAGTTGACTTTTTCACTAACAACGGAACCTATACGTCAGTGAGAAGTGGTGGTGTCAGAACACCACTATCAACATGTAAAGTAGTACATATCTTAAAAGTTCATTAAATTTTTTATGAACATCTTAAGCTGTCACATGATGATTTTATAAATGCTCTTAAACCGTCATATAACATTTTCTAATCTAACTGTCAATTTTTACTTAAATGGTAGACCTATAATTTTAGATTATTAGATTAGATATTAAAAGGTCTCTGCTTCATCTCAATGTCTCATGTATATACTAGAGAAATTGTTTACCACGTACATATGATCGGATATAAACCTTCATGTACTGTTCGCTTAATAGAACCCAAACAAATCTAGATACGAACAAACGATTAAAAGAGCTATAAAACCAATTACATATCTACTTTGATAAAACCATTAAAATATAGCCAATAACATATGTACTTTGGTAAAACCATTAAAATATAGATAGTCTTTAAAATAATTTTTTTATATTATAAAATAAAATTTATTACTCCACAAATATACACAAATATTCACAGTTAAACAATAATGATAGTGCTAACTGCCATTTTGAAATATATATGTAACTTTTATTCCGTTGTATTTTTTAATTAAATAAAATACTGATAACTTATAATGATAGTTTTCGTTGTATTTCTTTAATTAAATAAAATACTGATCACTTATAATGATAGTGCTAAATACATTAGACACATGATGCCAACATATAATACTTAATGTCATAATTATGTTTCAAATAATTTAGCCAACATATAATAATTAATGTTAAGATATTTTTTAAATAATTTCACATGATAAAAATGATCAATTTGGTGTCAAAATGTTGCTTGAAAAATATATAACATTAATCAAATCTATATGCGGGAAAAGTAAAACAACATTGTGGTTTTTTAATTAGATCTGATTTAATTTTAATTTATATGAGATGAAGATTCTAATTTTTTTAATTTTTCAGAACTATTTGGTTGGAATTTCTAGGCAATGATCTTGCTATGATAGGACCCCTTAGTCCATCACCACAATTATGGTCATATATGTTTATTCTTTGCCAAATAGGTTTGGTAACAAATGAACAATCCTATGCATTAAACTATTTATCATATAGTTTTTATACTTTAGAAATTCTAATATGCCGGACATAATTGATGATATATGCCATACACCCCACTGAAGTAACTATAAGTACACTTCAACAAATTAGTTACTTTAAATTTTTTTGGGAAAAATAAATATATTATAGGATTAGTAAAGATGTCTCATGCACTTATGAACAATACATGAACAAAAAAAAGGCACTATAGATCTTTGTCAAAAATATAAACAATCATATGATACTTCGAAAATTATCATAATCATATGTCTGTTTAGCTAGATTTTTTTAATGATCACCCTCATTTATATCAAAAAATAATATTGTATCTATAAAAAAATTAAGCAGTACTGATTAACACCATAAACAATTATGTCTACACAAAACTTAAGAAAAACTATTTTTCATTGGAAAACTCTTTTTTCCCTTAAAGGACACTAATCATGCTATGCTGCCACGAGAATAGCAAGGGTCATACATATAGCTGAGTTGAGACGACCCCACTAGAGTTCATAGAGTCTATCATTGACAATAGTGCTTAACTTTCTATTTACTAATACAATCATTTATGAGGGTGCTGGGTGCTGATAGTGAACTAGACATTAAAATTATGCTTCACGCTGGTCTTGAGGGGCATGACTATGTCGACTTCAGACCAAATAAGCCTCCGTGGCTATGGTTAGCTTCACCTGTTAAAGGGAGCATTCATGTTTGATTTTAAAGGTGTTAACTGATATAAGCAATAATTATAGAGTATTTATTCATAGATTTAGAAATAAGTGTTGATATAAACATTTAGGTATGTAGTAGATATAAATGTTTTGTGTATTACTAACATATTAGGCTTGTTTTGGTTGTATAGATGTAGTTTCATTTGTTAAAAATTCATCCCACTTTAAGAATAATGATAACAAGTAATGATGATAATAGATGAGTTTATATGTGTCGATGTCGGAGATCGACACGCGGGAATCCGAGAGACCCCCCTTTTTTGGTTCGGCACGGGGAGCGGTGAGTCCTGATCTAAACTCGCGATGAGGATAGGATGATGCAGATGAGGCGGGAGAAATCAAGACTGCGGAGGCGCGGGGGTTTATACAGGTTCGGGCCACCTGCGAGGTGTAATACCCTACTCCTGTTCTGTATGTAGTATGAGGGAAGAATTACAGGGAGCAATGAGAGTGTCCTTCTCTTTTCTGGAGTCAGAGATGGACGAGAGGTTGCTAAGAATTAGCTGTCGCTCGGAGGGCTGATCAACCGAGTCGAGGAAGGGAGCCCACGAGAGAGTGAGCCGACCGTTTTTATGATGGACTTGGGTCTCCTTTTATAGTACAAAGGAACACCACAGTAGTCCGAATTTCTCTACTCCGCTTCCTCGTGAAGGAGTGGTTTTTGCCTTGTCTTGTTGGAGAAGCCACTTCATCCTTGCTCCTTCCTGTTTGCTGCGTCATGGGGGTAGGCGGAGAAAGGTGATCGCCATGGTAGCCATGCTGCTGACGCGGTGATTGCTTGCCTACCTACTCCAATGGGACCCACTGGTCAGCGGTCCATTCCGCGGGGAGGCACTGACACCACGCCTCCTACGCTCGCACTCTCTCTCCCACACGGCCGCCCAATGCATTAAATGCGACTGGACAGGGCGTGAGGGAGGCGTGCGCGGAGTGGGTGCGCGGCCATACCGCGGTCTTAGTCAAAGACTTTAGGCCTCCTTTGCCTCGCGACAGGCAAAAAAGGATGATGACGGGAGCCACTGACAGGCGCGCCTCACATTGCATTAAATGCGGCGGGGCAGGCGCTCAGCCTCCCTCTTTTTGGCCAATGCGATCTCCCTGGAGGGGTTCCGGGCCCAGGTACAGGCCTTGGCCGCTAGGGAGGTTGAGGTGGCGCGGCGGGAGGCCGAGGTTGAGGAGGGCCGTCGGGAGCTGGCGGCCACGGTGAGGGTGGAGGGCCTCGTCCGCAGGCGGGAACTGGCGGAGATCGAGCGGCGCCAGGAGGAGCTCAGCCAAGTGTTTGAAGACACCGTCGTTGAGCGGCACGCCGCCGACTTTCGCGAGCAGGTCGCCGCCGCCGCTGAGGAGAGGGTCCGCACCACCGTCGGGAGGTTCCTCCGCGACCTCAGGGAGCGCACCCAGGGCCTCGACGAGCGCGAGCGCACCCTGTGCGACGCTGAGGCCGCCGCTGCCAGCACTGACGTCGACCTCCAGGCCCGCGAGGCTGGCCTGTTGGAGCGGGAGAGGGCTCTAGAGGCGGCGTGGCGGGCGGTCAAGGACCAGGAGGCCACCGTCGCCAGGGCCGAGGAGGACTCCGCCGCACGGGAGGCCAACATGCTGGCCCAGGAGAAGGCCATCGCGGAGCGCGAGGCCGCCGTGGAGGGGCGAGAGGCGGCGATGCCGAGACCCGGAGGAGGCCTCCCGGTGCTCGAAGGCTATCCGGGAGCGCGAGCAGCTGCCGCGCCTCGGCCGCCGTCAAGACGAGTTGGAGCGGTGGGAGCAAGGGCCGCCACCCGAGGGCGGTGGTCATGGATGCGCAGTGTAGATGCGGGGCCGGGCCGAATCGGAGGAAGCGTGCCGCCGGATCGCGGAGCTGGAGCGCACCTTGCACCTGGGGCTCCGGGCCCTGGCCTCATCCGTCGAGCGCCTTCGGGACGCAGCCCGTGGGGTGGGGGTCAACCGTCCCCTCATCGGCATCCCTACCTTAGGGGGGCTGGCCACTCACATCGATGAGTTGGCTGAGGGGATCAAGAGGGTGCCGGAGGAGGTCGACGAGGTGGCGAAGGAGTCATCATACGACTTGTCCCGCCAAGTCGCTACGCTTATCTTGTCAAGCTATCAGGCTCGCGACCTCGGCTTCGACCCCTACATCCCCACCGAGGACTTCCCCGAAGGCACCGAGGAGGCCACCCGTCTTCGGGTCCAAGACGCCGTCGACTCCATCATGGTGGGCTTCGACGGCACCCCGGCAGCCTTTCAGCTTGCTCTCCGCGAGGACTCGTCGGACGAAGACCTCCCGGCGGATGCCCCCAGCGACCCACCGGCCACTTAGGACTCTCTCGCTCCATTTTTGCTTCCATCTGTATTTGTGTACAAAAACATTCGTAGTATTGTTTATAAAGTCAGTGAACTTGCCTTTATGATTCATATGTGTATGTGTATATGTTGGGAGCCCCCGGCCAACTTAGCGCACACGTAGTGGCGGTTGGTTGGTCTGAGCCTCTGCCTGTTTGCTTTCCTGCAACGGTAGTTCGACTCTTAGTTAGCTTAGTGTAACATCCTGAAAATCGGAGAACCGAAATCGGAACGTAAAAATCGGAACTTTCAAAAACTTTCGCTTGTTGCTTCTTCTCGGGTTTGTTGCTTCTTATTTGCCGGCTCAGTTGCATAAATTTAGTCGTGGTCAATTCCCCTTTCGGTGTTTTTGGATGATTCGGAGTTGTCGAAACGGAGGTGCGAAAGCCGCATCTGTTTTTTTTTTAAAAAAGGGAAATCGAGGAAAGCGCGGATTTGTGAAAACGAGTTTTGAGAAATATAAAATCAAATTTTTGGTTAGGAGAAGATAAGTTAAGACACAAAATGAGCAATAAAATTCTCGGGAGGCGTACTCGAAATTTGGGAAATTTTTGAAAATAAAATGGGTGAATTATGAAAATTAGGGAAAAGGAATTTAAATAAATATGAAAATTAATTATGGAAAAATAAAAGTCAAGAAAAAGTTTAAAATATAATGTTAAAAATTATTTTTGGAATATTAGGATTTATTTTGGAATTTTTAGAAGAAAATAAAAATAGAAAATGGGAAAGGAAAATAGAAAATCGGGAAAAATAAAAAAGTTCACTGTTCATTGCGTTAGAGGTGCTCGACGCCGTACGGCCCCGCCGCGCCCGCCGCGCGTCGCCCGGCCGTACCGCGCCACGACGCCACGCGCGGCCACGCGCGCCTGCGCGCGCGCCGGCCCCTACCCCGTGCGCGCCACGCGCCGCGCGTGCGCCGATCACACGGACCCACGCCCGCGCGCCACGCCCGCCGCCGCGTTGCGCCCGCCGTTCCAGCCCGCGCCGCGCACCGCGCGCCCGCCGCCACGCGGCCGAGCCACGCCGGACCCCACGCGCGCGCGCACGCCGCGCCGGACCCCGCCCGCGCCCCGCCGCCGCCGCGTTGCGCCCGCCGTACCCGGCCCTCCCTCGTGCGCCGCCGCGTCTCCGCCCGCGCCGCGCCGAGCCGGCCCCTCCTCCTTCCACCCCGCGCCCACACCGAGCCCCCCTTGGCCGCGCCTATAAAGGCGGCGCCCGCCGATTTTGCCGCACCACCGCCGCTCTTCTCGCCGTTCCCGAGCGCCGCCGAGGGCCGCCGCCGCAATCCATGCGCCGCAGTGCGCAAAGCATCCCCGTGCCCCCTTGCTCCTCCCCGAGCCTGCCGTCGCCGGTAAGTCCCTTGCGCCGCCCTTTTGTCGCGCTGCCGCCGCTCTGTTTCGGCCGGTCACCGGTCGAACGGTTGGCGGCAAATGAACAAGGCGACCAGTGAAAAGAAAAAAAAGAAAATAAGGAAAAAAATTAGGAAAAATTTTGGAAAATTTGGAAAATATTTTGGGATGACTTGAGTAAAATTTTGGGCAAAAATAAATTATTTTCTCGCATGTTTTCTTAGTGCAAAGTTTGAAAAATCGGAATCGGACGTTTTCCGAATTTCGTTTGCGTCGTTTTTAAATCCGGACTCCGTTTAATTCTTTCTCGCCATTTAAAAAGCTTCCCTTTTGTGATCAAACCCTCAAACCTCGAGCACGAATTTCCTCCGCTAATATTTTCAAACCTAAACTCCCAAAATTATTACGATCGCCGTTTTTGCGGAAACCCTAGGAAATCGACTCGATTTCAAAACTCGGATTTTTCCCTAAAGCGACCTTTGTTCTAACTCAAGTAGAATTTTTGGCAAAACTTTTGGGAGTTGTTTTCATGGCTTTTATGGTTCTTTTCGATCTCTCGGTATTTTATTGAATTCTAATTGAATTCAATTGATCTTTCGCACGTACGGGTAGCACCTGAAGAAACCGGCATCGACCCCGCTGAAGATACCACCCCTCAAGTGTGCGAGCAAGGCAAGTCATCATACTCTTTGAACATATTGATCCTACTTTGTGAAATGCTGTTGATTTCAAGTTACAAATTGCACGCTTTACACAAATAGTACCTATGCTTGATATACCCCGCTTTGATATTGATCACCATTAGAATTTATTCCTTGTAACCTTCGATGTGATATGACCGAAGAATAACTTCGGTACAAATGCTTAGCCCTGCTTACACTAGATCCCTGCATACTCATGATTTTTGCAAGAAAACTTTGTGCTCGGGCAACTACCTTAGGGAAGGTAGCTGAATTACGGCCTGTGGAGACATGAGCGCCACATGGCCATGAGAATGTTGAGCTAGGCTTGTTGAAAATTGAAAATGTTATACAAATATTTTAGACTGGGCGGCTGGATGATTTGGGTGGATTCCGGAAAAGGCAAGTGCCGACCCGGTCAATTAAGGACCGAGCCATGAGATAGCCGGGAAACGAGCCAGTACAACCGTACTTCTCGAATGGGTATAGACCTAGCTGACTAGATAGCCGAGCGGAGGCAGTATCCTTGCATAGATGGTTCTCTATGATGTGGTTACGGGATGAGAATGAGGCTGCGGCCTTTGTTGTGAATGGTGGAATTAAACCGATACTAAATAAACTTAAAGATTGAGAAAGTTTCCCTTACCCCGGTGCGCGAACTCCTCTCACCGCTAGAAAAGGACGGCTAGAGTGCATGAGGGCTTAAGTTCATGGAGCGGGTACTGCCAAAGCAAGGTTATCGAAAGGCTTTACCGTGACCGTCTCATGTGTTGAGGCGTAGGCTCATTTGTTGGGCGTTGCGGAGTACGGGTAAAGTGTACATCCACCGCAGGTGTGAGTGAATCAATCTATTCGAATAGCCGTGCTCGCGGATATCGAGCATCGTGACAAGACTTTCGCTTGGCTAGACTTTAAACTTAAATCTGCTGGGATGGGTATGCATGATGATTTCATTCGCTGGTGGATCAACTTCTCGAGAAGCGAGAAGGGGTAGATTCCCCAGAAAATCATGACGAACCGGAGGCGGGAAGCCATCCTTGGAATCACGATGGATGGTAGCCAAAACCGTCACCGGATTAATGAACTGTGAAATTAAAACTTGATTGGCTAGTCGATAGGCTTGTGAAAAGAATTGTGAAAACTGGCTTCATGCAAAAGAACCCCAGCCATGGTCTTTGAATAACCCTATCATATGCATCAATTCTGTGTTGGCTTGCTGAGTACGGTTGGTACTCACCCTTGCTATACGCACAAACCTCCAGCTGATGGAAATGAAGAGCCGGAAGATCCATACGCGTACTACCAGGAGGGTGAAGGAACTGACGGCGCATACTAGATCTTAGCTCCTGGCCGTTGCTCGTGGCAAATGACAAGCCGCCGCCTCTATTCCGCCGCCGTATCTAAATTCTGTTTTTGTGTTGTACTCGGACCATAAGGTCCTGTGGGTTGAACATTGCCTTCGGGCCTATTGATGTAATAATGTTGATGTAAGACTATTCGTGCATGTGCACCTGATTATCCAGTACTGTATTCGTGGGTACCAACTACTCGATCCAGGGAAATGGTACTATGAACACGAAAGATTCCCGTCTCAAAAACGGGGTCCACGAGCCGGTATCGAGCCATGCGACCGTAGGCTAAGACCAAATGGCGCCCTACCCCTAACTAGTTGGCTAAAGGGAAATATCCCTACATAGGATCATTTTTAAACTATTATTTCCGAAAATGCAAATATACCTTTTCTACATCTGTATTTCCTTTTACCAAATGATTATAATAGCTCTCTCCCTCTAACCCTAAGTTGCCTACAAAAGCAGATGTCGAACCACGACGGAGCCTGGGAGGTCACTATCCCACGGGACGAGGGGTTTGTGGCACAGCTTCAGTCCCTGCTGTGGTGTTTGAGGTACCCGGAACCACCCACCTATCACACCAAAAGGCATGGCTCCAAAGTATATCCAGCCTGGGAGGCAGCCGTATCCATAGAAGCCCGCATGGGAAGTGAAACATCTTTCGCTTCCACACCCGCTACGACGGGACTTAGCGTAGTGCCATCCAAGATGCGGCCCGCGAAGCATTTCTTCGCCTTAATGCGATACATCGTGCCGAACTCACGGTGATAGAGTTCGTGCATCATCCTTATCGCGAAGAAGGCAACTCAGTCTGCACTTTGGAGGCCACCCCCTGCTGCTACAACCCGATGGTCACACGTCTATCACGTTGGCGAGACGGCGATGATCCGCTACGAGGAGGCCTTGCTTGAGATCAACGACCAGCGCCATGCCTCAATGATCTGGTCGAGAGCCACCAAGGCCGTGGGGATCGATAAACATGCCGCAAACTCACGCAAGCCAATGGTGCCCAATATGAGCAACTCTCGGACCGCTACATGGCCCGTGGGGAAGCCCTGGTAGAGCTGGAGGAGCAGCTCAGGAAGAGCAAGCAGCAAGTCGACCAGCTGGAGGAGCAGCTGCGCACTCGCCCTGTCTACGCTGCAGGTACTTCCACCGAGGTTGTACCAACACCTCCTGCTCCTGTGCCCGACCACTTTACCTTATGACTCCAGCATGCTTGGATACCTTTCAAGCCATGATGGAGCAAGCTTTATGTTGAGCACGAGCTGCGCCGTACAGTAGACCCCGCCGCCGCCACGTCCATGGGACCCACCTCGAGCTCCGTAGCGTGCCATCCGAGCCTGGATCGGGAGAGGAGAACCCCATCCGATCCATACCGACTCGGAATCTAAGGCGGAACCCATGGAGGTCAAATGGGAGTCCAGCGACACCGACCCAATGGAGGAGGAAGCTCCCACTCGTCGCCTGACTCACACTGGAGGCCCCCTCACCCGCCAGACCGCTCGCAAGAGTACGCGGCCACCGAGCCGGAAGATTCGGCATGACTCCGAGGCCACCACCTCCGAGCCATGGGGACTCCGGTTTGCTTCAGCAGCGACCACCCACTTCCCGCACTGGCTCTTGCGGATGGTTGGACGACTAGGCGGGAGGACCACCCCAGCTTGATCTCGTTCTGGACGACTCGACAGCATGGACCGCCCTCTATTTCCCCTTAATTAGTTAATGCAGTTAGACGATGTAGTTGTTGTTGTTATCATGGCATGAAGGACTGTGCGTGTACAGTCCGTGTACCCTTTTTTTGTAATATGATGGACCTGAGCATCGCTTTACGGTATCTTAATTCGTGAGCTTACTACTATTTTACCATGCTTGTTGATTGAAGATCATTTGAAAACAACTTGAAGAAAAATTCCCTAGGAACCATGACCTAAACTGGTCCGATCTCTTAATTCATCCATCTTCCTCAGATGGCACATCGCCGCAGAGCCGCAGCAACCAACGAGAACCCGCCGGAACCCAACCCCTCCACTCGGCGGAGGTTATGGCCTTGCGACCCGGCTACTCCAAGCGATCGCGCCAACAACCAAGGAAGTCGAGGAGGATCAAGTCTAGGAGAGTTCATGAGAGCTAAGCCACCAACCTTCTCCACGGCCGAAGAACCCATGGATGCAAGACCGGCCGAGGGTGATCGAGAAAAAGCTAACTCTCGTCCGAGTTCGAGAAGCTGATAGAGTGGTCTTCGCCACTAACCAGCTAGAGGGTCCCGCAAGTGACTGGTGGGACACCTACAAGGAAACGCAAGCTGAAGACGCCGGAGAACCGACATGGGAAGAATTCACGGCTGCGTTCCGTGAGAATTTCGTGCCAGCAGCAGTTATGAGGATGAAGAAAAACGAGTTCCACAGGCTGCGTCAAGGAAACACCTCACAAGAGTATCTGAACAAGTTTACCCAGCTTGCCCGTTACGCCACAAGTGACCTGACAGACGAGGAAGAGAAGATGGATAAATTCATCGAGGGACTAAATGACGAGCTGAGAGGACCAATGATCGGGTAGGACCACACCAATTTCCAAAGCCTCATCAAGAAGGTCGTTCGGCTTGAACACGACCAAAAGATGGTAGAAAATAGCCGCAAGAGGAGGCTCGCTATGGCTCGCCCATTCCAGGGAGCGCCACAACGCCCCAAGGGAGCCACCCCGTCCGGATGGAAGCCAAACGTTCCGGCAACCGGTCGTTCTCCCGCTTCCGACCATGTCAACAGCCGCTACACCTCGCCTTCGTACACCCACACCGACCCTAGCCGCTCCAGGAAGAAGGAATGTGAGCTGCTTCAATTGTGGAGAATTCGGGCACTACTCCAATAGCTGCCCAAAACCACGCAACACTCCTGTGCGCACCGGCGCCAATGCAACGCCCGTCCAAGGAACCCCCACCCCTGCTGCAGGACGAGGTCTGTTCAGGACCCCGCTACCCAACGAGGCCGCCACCGGGTTTCGACGAGGCCAGTGAATCATGTGCGGGCTGAAGAAGCTCGGGAGGACCGGAGCGTATTGATGGGTATGTTCTCTATCAACTCTACCCCGCTTAAAGTTTTATTCGATTCGGAGCCTCGCATTCATTTATATCTTCCCAAGTAAGCAAACAACACCACCTACACCAAGTAGCACTTAAGAGGCCTATGTTGGTACACTCACCGGGGAGACATAACCGTACCCCATGCTTGCATCAATGTGCCCATACGGATTAGGGACGTGGTGTTTCTCTCGAACCTTATGGTGCTATCACCCCAGACCATTGATGTCATACTCGGAATGGATTGGTTGACCAAGAATAATGGAATTATAGACTACAGTCGAAGGGAAGTCACGGTATCCACCCCATGGGGATCACCGATGAGCATAACTATGGATCAAAATCCGAAGCTATGCGAACAAGCTGCGGGAATATTCACCATGCTACCCCTAGGCGGAATGCCAGTAGTACAAGAATACCCGGACGTGTTTCTCGAGGAATTGCCCGGAATGCCCCCGGATCGCGACATAGAGTTTATCATCGACCTAATGCCAGGTACTGCCCCCATATCCAAGAGGCCTTATCGAATGCCGGCCAACGAGTTAGAGGAACTCAAGAAGCAAATCCGAGAACTACAAGAGAAGGGATTCGTACGCCCCAGTTCTTCTCCCTGGGGAGCCCCAGTACTCTTCGTCAAGAAGAAGGATGGGAGTATGAGAATGTGTGTGGACTACCGATCGCGAATGAAGTGACTATCAAAAACAAGTACCCACTACCTCGAATCGATGACCTATTCGATCAACTTAAGGGTGCGCAGGTGTTCTCAAAAATTGATCTTCGGTCAGGATATCATCAGTTGAAGATTAGAGCTGGAGATATTCCTAAGACGGCGTTCTCTACACGTTACGGCTTATACGAGTTCACAGTGATGTCTTTTGGATTGACCAATGCCCCGGCATATTTTATGAACCTGATGAACAAGGTATTCATGGAATACCTGGACAAATTTGTAGTGGTATTCATCGACGATATACTTATCTACTCCAAGAACGATGAGGAACACGCGGAGCATCTACGGCTGGTACTGGAAAAGCTACGAGAGCACCAGTTGTATGCAAAATTTAGCAAATGCGAGTTCTGGCTCAAGGAAGTCGCTTTTCTTGGCCACGTGGTTTCAGCCGGAGGAGTAGTGGTAGACCCCGCCAAGGTCAAAGCCGTCACGGAATGGAAGGCCCCCAAGTCAGTGACGGAAGTTCGGAGTTTCTTGGGCTTGGCCGGTTATTACCGACGGTTTATCGAAGGGTTTTCCACTGTAGCCCGACCTATGACTCAACTACTGAAGAAGGAAAAGAAGTTTGAATGGAACGAGAAGTGTCAAAAGGCTTTCGACCAACTAAAAGAAAAGTTAACCACTGCCCCAATCTTAACCTTACCTGACAACCGGAAGGATTTCGTAATGTACTGTGATGCGTCTCGGCAAGGACTAGGAGGCGTGTTAATGCAGGATGGGAAGGTCGTAGCATATGCCTCGCGATAGTTACGACCCCACGAGGAGAATTATCCCACACACGACCTGGAATTAGCCGCAGTTGTTCACGCATTGAAGATCTGGAGACACTATCTGATCGGGAACCATTGTGATGTGTATACCGATCACAAGAGCTTAAAATATTTCTTTACTCAGCCTGATCTCAATCTACGACAGAGGCGATGGTTGGAGTTGATCAAGGATTACGATCTAGGAATCCATTACCATCCCGGCAAGGCAAATGTGGTGGCCGATGCGCTGAGCCGCAAAGCCCAATGCAACCACATGGGATTGGGAGGTATGGCCAATGAGCTCCAAGAAGAAATGGCTCGACTTAATCTGCACCTGATTCCTCACGGAGAAGTGCACTCACTGGAAATCCAACCCCTTCTGAGGACTCAAATAGAAGAAGCCCAAAAAGGGAATGAGGAAACCTAGGAAATCAAGGGACGCATGGCCGCTGGACGCGCTAAGGAGTTTTCGTAGATGACAAGGGAATCCTATGGTACAAGAAAAGAATCACGTGCGGTTTAACAAGGTGGTTTGCGAGGATTGATCTTAAAAGAAGCCCACGAATCGGCATATTCGTTACATCCCGGAAGCACGAAAATGTACCAGGATTTGAAAGGAGAATACTGGTGGCCCAATATGAAGAGAGATGTAGCCGAATACGTGGCCGTGTGCGATGTGTGCCAAAGGGTGAAAGCTGAGCATCAACGACCAACAGGCTTGCTGCAGCCGCTCAAGATTCCTGAATGGAAATGGGCGAGATAGGCATGGATTTCATAGTAGGACTACCCAAAACTACGACTGGTTACGATTCCATTTGGGTAATGGTGGATAGGCTCACTAAGACTGCCAGATTTATTCCCGTAAAAACTAACTACAACAGTGCCAAGCTAGCGGAACTATACATGAGTAGGATTGTATGTCTTCACGGTGTACCAAAGAGGATTATATAGGATCGTGGTACCCAATTCACGTCTCATTTTTGGAGCAAAGTCCATGAGGCACTCAGCAGTCACCTCGCCTTCAGTACCGCTTACCACCCACAGACTGACGGACAGACTGAGAGGACGAATCAAGTGCTAGAAGATATGCTGAGAGCCTGTGCGTTGGATTTCACCAAGGATTAGGAGAAATGTTTGTCGTACGCCGAGTTCTCCTACAACAATAGCTATCAAGCCAGTCTGAAGATGTCGCCAAACGAGGCTCTATTTGGTCGCCGATGCCGAACCCCATTAATGTGGTCAGAAACCGGTGAACGAACCGTATTCGGGCCGGACATAATCAAAGAGGCCGAGGAAAAAGTTCGCCTAATCCGGGACCGATTACAAGCTGCTCAATCACGACAAAAGAGCTATGCGGACACCCGCCGAAGAGAATTCGAATTTAAGGAAGGTGACTACGTGTATCTAAAGGTCTCACCACTACGGGGAACTCAGAGGTTCAAAGTCAAAGGGAAACTCGCACCAAGATACGTGGGCCCATTCTTGATAAGCGCTAGGAGAGGAGAAGTGGCTTACCAATTGGAACTGCCCGAGAACCTCTCTGATGTCCACCCAGTATTTCACGTGTCGCAGCTGAAGAAATGTTTGCGGGTACCAGAAGAGCAAGCTCCTTTAGAAACCATCCATGTTCACAGTGATCTTACTTACCCGGAATATCCAATCAAGATACTAGACGAGGCAGAGAAGAAGACACGAACCAAGTCATGGCGCATATATAAAGTACAATGGAGCAATCACACAGAAGAAGAGGCTACCTGGGAGAGTGAAGAATTCCTGAGGACAGAGTACCCACACCTACTCAGCAACCGGTAAGAAATCTCGGGGACGAGATTTATTGTTAGGGGGGTAGGTTTGTAAAATCCTAAAAATCGGAGAACCGAAATCGGAACGTAAAAATCGGAACTTTCAAAAACTTTCGCTTGTTGCTTCTTCTCGGGTTTGTTGCTTCTTATTTGCCGGCTGAGTTGCATAAATTTAGTCGTGGTCAATTCCCCTTTCGGTGTTTTTGGATGATTCGGAGTTGTCGAAACGGAGGTGCGAAAGCCGCATCTGTTTTTTTTTAAAAAAAGGGAAATCGGGGAAGCGCGGATTTGTGAAAACGAGTTTTGAGAAATATAAAATCAAATTTTTGGTTAGGAGAAGATAAGTTAAGACACAAAATGAGCAATAAAATTCTCGGGAGGCGTACTCGAAATTTGGGAAATTTTTGAAAATAAAATGGGTGAATTATGAAAATTAGGGAAAAGAAATTTAAATAAATATGAAAATTAATTATGGAAAAATAAAAGTCAAGAAAAAGTTTAAAATATAATGTTAAAAATTATTTTTGGAATATTAGGATTTATTTTGGAATTTTTAGAAGAAAATAAAATAGAAAATGGGAAAGGAAAATAGAAAATCGGGAAAAATAAAAAGTTCACTGTTCATTGCGCTAGAGGTGCTCGACGCCGTACGGCCCCGGCCGCGCGCCCGCCGCGCGTCGCCCGGCCGTACCGCGCCGCCGCCGCGCACAAGCCACGCGCCGCGCGCGGCCGCGCGCGCCCGCCCTACCCGCGCGCGCCACGCGTGCGCCCGACCGCGCGGACCCCGCGCGCCCGCGCCGCGCGCCGCCGCGTTGCGCCCGCCTGTTCCAGCCCGCGCCGCGCACCGCGCGCCCGCCACCACGCGGCCGAGCCACGCCGGACCCCCACGCCGCCGCGCACGCCGCGCCGACCCCGCCCGCGCCGCGCGCGGCCGCCGCGTTGCGCCCGCCGTACCCGGCCCCCGTGCGCCGCCGCGTGTCTCCGTCCCGCGCCGCGCCCGAGCCCCCTCCTCCTTCCACCCCGCGCCCACACCGAGCCCCCTTGGCCGCGCCTATAAAGGCGGCGCCCGCCGATTTTGCCGCACCACCGCCGCTCTTCTCGCCGTTCCCGAGCGCGCCGCCGAGGGCCGCCGCCGCAATCCACGCGCCGCGGCGCGCAAAGCATCCCCGTGCCCCCTTGCTCCTCCCGAGCCCGCCGTCGCCGGTAAGTCCCTTGCGCCGCCCTTTTGTCGCTGCCGCCGCCTCTGTTTCGGCCGGTCACGGTCGAACGGTTGGCGGCAAATGAATCAAAGGCGACAAAAGAAAAAAAAAAGAAAATAAGGAAAAAAATTAGGAAAAATTTTGGAAAATTTGGAAAATATTTTGGGATGACTTGAGTAAAATTTTGGGCAAAAATAAATTATTTTCTCGCATGTTTTCTCGTGCAAAGTTTGAAAAATCGGAATCGGACGTTTTCCGAATTTCGTTTCGCGTCGTTTTTAAATCCGGACTCCGTTTAATTCTTTCTCGCCATTTAAAAAAGCTTCCCTTTTGTGATCAAACCCTCAAACCTCGAGCACGAATTTCCTCCGCTAATATTTTCAAACCTAAACTCCCAAAATTATTACGATCGCCGTTTTGCGAAACCCTAGGAAATCGACTCGATTTCAAAACTCGGATTTTTCCCTAAAGCGACCTTTGTTCTAACTCAAGTAGAATTTTTGGCAAAACTTTTGGGAGTTGTTTTCATGGCTTTTATGGTTCTTTTCGATCTCTCGGTATTTTATTGAATTCTAATTGAATTCAATTGATCTTTCGTACGTACGGTAGCACTCGAAGAAACCGGCATCGACCCCGCCAAGATACCACCCCTCAAGTGTGCGAGCAAGGCAAGTCATCATACTCTTTGAACATATTGATCCTACTTTGTGAAATGCTGTTGATTTCAAGTTACAAATTGCACGCTTTACACAAATAGTACCTATGCTTGATATACCCCGCTTTGATATTGATCACCATTAGAATTTATTCCTTGTAACCTTCGATGTGATATGACCGAAGAATAACTTCGGTACAAATGCTTAGCCCTGCTTACACTAGATCCCTGCATACTCATGATTTTTGCAAGAAAACTTTGTGCTCGGGCAACTACCTTAGGGAAGGTAGCTGAATTACGGCCTGTGGAGACATGAGCGCCACATGGCCATGAGAATGTTGAGCTAGGCTTGTTGAAAATTGAAAATGTTATACAAATGTTTTAGACTGGGGCGGCTGGATGATTTGGGTGGATTCCGAAAAAGACAAGTGCCGACCCTGGTCAATTAAGGACCGAGCCATGAGATAGCCGGGAAACGAGCCAGTACAACCGTACTTCTCGAATGGGTATAGACCTAGCTGACTAGATAGCCGAGCGGAGGCAGTATCCTTGCATAGATGGTTCTCTATGATGTGGTTACGGGATGAGAATGAGGCTGCGGCCTTTGTTGTGAATGGTGGAATTAAACCGATACTAAATAAACTTAAAGATTGAGAAAGTTTCCCTTACCCCGGATGCGCCAGAACTCCTCTCACTGCTAGAAAAGGACGGCTAGAGTGCATGAGGGCTTAAGTTCATGGAGCGGGTACTGCCAAAGCAAGGTTATCGAAAGGCTTTGCCGTGACCGTCTCATGTGTTGAGGCGTAGGCTCATTTGTTGGGCTGTTGCGGAGTACGGGTAAAGTGTACATCCACTGCAGTGTGAGTGAATCAATCTATTCGAATAGCCGTGCTCGCGGATATCGAGCATCGTGACAAGACTTTCGCTTGGCTAGACTTTAAACTTAAATCTGCTGGGATGGGTATGCATGATGATTTCATTCTTGGTGGATCAACTTCTCGAGAAGCGAGAAGGGTAGATTCCCGTAAAAATCATGACGAACCGGAGGCGGGAAGCCATCCTTGGAATCACGATGGATGGTAGCCAAAACCGTCACCGGATTAATGAACTGTGAAATTAAAACTTGATTGGCTAGTCGATAGGCTTGTGAAAAGAATTGTGAAAACTGGCTTCATGCAAAAGAACCCCAGCCATGGTCTTTGAATAACCCTATCATATGCATCAATTCTGTGTTGGCTTGCTGAGTACGGTTGGTACTCACCCTTGCTATACGCACAAACCTCCAGCTGATGGAAATGAAGAGCCGGAAGATCCATACGCGTACTACCAGGAGGGTGAAGGAACTGACGGCGCATACTAGATCTTAGCTCCGGTCGTTGCCTGTGGCAAATGACAAGCCGCTGCCTCTATTCCGCTGCCGTATTTAAATTATGTTTTTGTGTTGTACTCGGACCATAAGGTCCTGTGGGTTGAACATTGCCTTCGGGCCTATTGATGTAATAATGTTGATGTAAGACTATTCGTGCATGTGCACCTGATTATCAGGTACTGTATTCGTGGGTACCAACTACTCGATCCAGGGAAATGGTACTATGAACACGAAAGATTCCCGTCTCAAAAACGGGGGTCCACACTTAGCCATTGCAAGAATGCGAGCGTGGTCCTCCGCCATGACTTGTCCCATGTAGCGGGGTGGTCCGGGTTCGGGCAACATGCACCGGCCGTTGGCTGGTGCCTTTGTCGGGTTTCGGATAGAAGCGAAGGCATAAAAAGGCCAGCGAGGGCAGCGGCAACGGGGGGCCGGGACAGGCGTGTTAGTTCGCACCCGAACCCCCAGGCGTTGACTGCCCCCAGGCGTGGTAGTATGCAGCATCGCTGTACCCTTCGACACCCTTAGGGCTCTCAGGCTAAGGGAACCATTGGAAAGCCGCATCCGCAGTACATGCTCTAGCACACGGAGGAAAACACACTACCAACAGGCATTTTGCAAGAAAATCATATGGGATGTAACAGCAAACTTATTGTCCATGCCACCGGAAGCAGTGGATGAACTTCCATGTATGTTTCAGCGTACCATGCGGCTTATGGATAGAACCTGCGCAGGTGGGAGATGTTCCACGGGTTCGGCAACGGAGTGCCGTCCTCTGTGGCTAGGCGAACTACTCCCGGACGCGGGGTGCCAATAACCTTGTATGGCCCCTCCCACATCGGGGATAATTTGCTCAGCCCCGCACGCGTTTGTACACGGCGCAGGACCAGATCATTGACTTGTAGCGCTCGGGGGCTGACTTTGCTTTGATGGTAGCGGCGAAGGCTCTGTTGGTAGTGGGCCGCGCGAAGCGCTGCCCGGCGTCGTCTTTCCTCTAGGTAATCCAAGTCGTCACGACGCATCTGCCCTTGATATGCTTCGGTGTATAACGTGGCTCGGAGCGATCCCAGGGTGAGCTCGGAGGGCAAGACCGCCTTGGCTCCATACACCAAGAAGAAAGGTGTTTCCCCGGTGGCGCGGCTCGGGGTTGTTCGATTGGCCCAAAGGATCGCAGGCATCTCGTCAGTCCACGAGTCCCCATGTTTCTTGAGCACGTTGTAGGTCTTAGTCTTGAGGCCTTTTAGTATTTCTGCGTTTGCACGCTCGGCCTGACCGTTGCTTTGGGGGTGGGCGGGCGAGGCGAAACAGAGCTTGATGCCCATGTCATCGCAATACTCGCCAAACAGCTCACTCGTGAACTGGGTACTGTTGTCGGTGATGAGCCTGTTGGGGACCCCGAACCTTGCCGTGATGCCTCTCATGAACCGCACAGCCGAATGTTTGTCGATGACGCTAACTGGATAGGCCTCGGGCCACTTGGTGAATTTGTCGATGGCGACATATAGAAACTTGCAGTCACCCCGTGCCATCTTGAACGGCCCAGGATGTCCAGCCCACCGCAAATGGCCATGAGAGCGGGATGGTCCAAGGGCTGGCCGGCGGATGCGTCGCAGGCGTGGAATTGACATGCTCGGCATCGCTGCACGAGGTCCGTTGCGTCCTCCAGCACGGTGGGCCAACAGAATCGTTGGCGGAAAGCCTTTCCTACCAAGGTTCGGGAGGCCGAGTGCGCCCCGCATTCGCCTTCATGGATCTCGGCTAGGAGCTCGATACCCTATTCCCGAGCAATGCACTTCATGAGTACTTCGTTGGCACCACGTCGGTAGAGTGTCCCTTCTACCAACACGTACCTCTTGGAGGTCCGGGCAATGCATTCGCTTTCCTCGTGTTGCTCGGGCAATGACGCGTCTTGCAGATACGCTCGGATTTCCGAAATCCAAGCCACCTGGCACGTGATGTTGGTCCCGGCAGGGCCAGGCTGTGGCTGGCCCGCCAGATCCGGGGCGTCGGGACCGGCCGATTCCTGCCTCTGGGGCGTTTGGGGTGCGCCGACGGCTCTATGAGGCTTTCTTCAAACGCGCCTGGCAGGGCCGGGGCTCGCGCGGACGCGATCCTAGATAGCTCGTCCGCCAGGGCGTTATCTTTTCTAGGAATATGGCGTAGCTCGAGGCCATCGAAATGGCGCTCCATACGTCGTACTTCCTTGACATAAGCTTCCATTTGGGGGTCGGTGCATTGGTACTCCTTGGAAACCTGGTTTACAACCAGTTGGGAATCCCCGAGGACTAGCAGCCGGCGGATGCCCACACCTGCTGCCGCTCGCACCCCCGCTAGAAGCCCCTCATACTCGGCCATGTTGTTGGTTGCCCGGAAGTCGAGCCGGACGATGTACTGAAGTACGTCGCCTGCTGGGGAAGTTAACACCACGCCTTCTCCGGCCCCGTGTAAGGTGAGTGAACCGTCAAAGTTCATCACCCAGTGCGCGGCTCCTTGGCCACGATCCTCCGCACTCTCGGGTTCCCCCGGGGGTGGATCGCTATCGACCGTTGGCGTCCATTCTGCCACGAAATCGGCCAAGGCCTGGCTCTTGATCGCGTGCCGGGCTTCGAAGTGTCGATCAAATTCCGACAACTTGATGGCCCATTTTACTACCCGTCCCATGCCCTCTCGGTTACGTAGGATTTGCCCGAGAGGGTAGGACGTGATCACCATTACCCGGTGCACCTGGAAATAATGGCGTAGCTTCCTGGAGGCCACGAGCATGGCATAGAGCATTTTCTGGGCTTGCGGGTAACGTGTCTTTGCGTCCCGTAGCGCCTCTCTGATAAAGTAGACCGGCCGCTGCACCTTGGTGCGGGTTTTGGTTACTTTGTTAGGGGCGACTGGTTCGGGTACACCAGGGTGGGTTATCTCGGTGTTCGGGGCTTTCGGGCCGTCGCCTCCCCCGGGACCCGCAGGGCCGCTCTGGGTGGAAGGGGCCTCGGAAGCCCCCGAACTCGGGGGCCGGGCGGCTCCCCGAAGCTCGGGGGGCCAAGGGCCTCCTCCGGTCTCGGGCGCTTCCTCGACCGGCACCGTTCCAAGGTTTCTGCCACGGGTGCTTCGGGCGGGTCATCTCGGTGCCGGGGCTATCGGGCCATCACCTCCCCGAGGCCCTCGGGGCCACTCTGGGGGAGGGGCCTCGGGAGCCCTCGGACTAGGGCGGCGGCTCCCTCAAGCTCGGGGCCAAGGGCCTCCTCCGGGTTCGGCGCTTCCTCGGCCAACTCGTTCCCGAGGTTTCCCCCTCCGGGTTCGATGGGGTTGGGGGCGACTGAGAGTCTAGCTCATCGTCACGCCCCACAACCAAAGCCACACTAATCACTTGGGGCGTGGCCGCTAAATATAAAAGGAGGGGCTCTCCTTCCCGGGGGGCTACCAATACGGGCGGCGAGGAGAGGTAGCGCTTGAGCTCGCCCAAGGCTTTCTCCGCTTCGTCCGTCCAAGTAAAGGGGCCGGTTCGCTTTAACAACTTGAATAAAGGGAGCGCCCGCTCTCCTAACCTAGATATGAAACGACTCAGGGCAGCTACACAACCAGTGAGTCTCTGCACGTCCTTGAGTTTCCTAGGGGGCGCATTTCCTCTATTGCTTTTATTTTAGCGGGGTTGGCCTCAATGCCTCGGGCAGAGACCAAAAACCCTAACAGTTTGCCTGCCGGCACCCCGAACACGCATTTCTCTGGGTTCAGCTTCATGCGGGAGGACCGAAGGTTATTAAATGTCTCGGCCAAGTCCGGGAGCAAGGTTCTTTGGTCCCGAGATTTGACTACGAGATCATCGACGTACGCCTCAACATTACGCCCTATTTGGTCTTTCAACGTGATGCGGATACCACGTTGAAAAGTGGACATGGCATTCTTCAGACCAAAGGGCATAGACATGTAGCAAAAGGTACCCACAGGGGTAATAAATGAAGTTTTCTCCTCATCCTCTACAGCCATGCGGAATTGATGATAACCAGAGTATGCATCTAGGAAGCATAAAAGGTCGCACCAAGCAGCGGAGTCGACTATCTGGTCTATTCAAGGTAGAGGATAGGGGCCTTTGGGACATGCCTAGTTGAGGTCGGTGTAGTCGATGCACATGCGCAGCTTGTGGTTGGCCTTCGGGACGACCACCGGGTTCGCCAACCACTCTGGATGCAACACCTCCCGGATGAAGCCGGCCTCCTGGAGCCTGTCTCCTTGCAATAGAAGCAAACAACATCTGATGCCGCCGACCCCTTCTTGCCCTTCTTTGCATTGGAGGCACTCGCGATCTCATCGGGAGTTAGCTTCCTCTTGGTGCAAAGTTTCTTGACAGGTGGTTTGCGCTTAGCCTTCTGCATCATCATCACATGATGACCATTTTTCTGGATACTCTCCTCAGCTGTCTTTAGCATCCCATTCAATTCAGCCAAGGTTATATCCATATTGTTCATGTGATAGTTTAATATGAATGGCTCGAAGCTCGGAGGGAGCGACTGGAGAATCACATCAGTAGCCAACTCTTGGCTAAGGAGAAAACCTAGTTTTTCCAGACTCTCAATGTAGCCAATCATTTTTATCACATGCGGACTGACGGGATTCCCCTCAACAAGCCTGCACGCAAACAAGGACTTTGAGGTGTTGAATCTCTCGGCCCGAGCTTGGTTCTAAAACATACCACGTAGTCCTTGAATAATAGTGTGAGCATCGCTGTTCTCATATTGCTTCTGAAGCTCAGGGGACATTGTAGCAAGCATGAGACAGCTTATGTCTAGGGCATCATTAGTGTGCTTCTCGTAAGCTCTCCGTGCAGTTGCAGTGGCATTATTTGGCAAATCCTCAGGATAGGGTACTTCAAGAACGTACTCCTTACGCTCTTGCTTGAGAACAATTCTCAAGTTGTGATACCAATCCATAAAGTTTGTTCCATTTAATTTTTCCTTTTCGAGAATAGATCGCAAATTAAAGGTACTAGGTGTAGTATTAGCCGCCATTTATTCTACAACAGAAAAAGCAAAGTTTAGCACAATGTTTATGATATGTCTATTGTTAAACAATTTAGCATAAGACTCCCATTACGTATTTTACACCTTCCCTCTAGGTTATGTATTGGGTCAAGATCCACATGTTAATTAATTTTCTAGTGAGCTTTGGCATCACTGCTAGAAAATTAGTAACATCGGTAAGCAACACCTTGCTAATCACATCTCTATGTGACTCTTGTTGTTGGTGTGGCATCTCCATGCCCCGGCGCCAACCTATGCCCCAAGGCCCAAAACTGTTTTGATAGCCTTGTTAAGTAAACCAAATGCTTCTGCTGTATATGTTCGACATATACCCCCTCGTGTTATGATAGAGAATGGGCACTCTGCTTTGGCAGACCCACTATTGACGAGCATAACAGTGACGGGTGCAACATTTGGAAGGGCATCATTACTACTTAATTTTGTGAGGGATGCTATCCTATCAAACAAACATATCACATATATGAAAGCAGGTAGAATAGCATATAATGAAATAGTATGGCCCCCTTCACATGGTGATCTCCATCTCCATGTCGGCGCTGAGGATCTCCATCTTCGGCACCATCTTCCAATGTGCATGATGCTTGATTTCTTCAAACTAAGCTACTACTATAGAAGCTCTAATTGAAGATTACATCGACTCGTAGGTCGTGAAAAAATATTACAAGCATTGCACGTATGAAAGAATATTACAGGGATTGCACATATGAAAGAATATTACATGCATCACAAGCATCTCATACATCTCATACATACAATAGAGCCATACCATCTCAAAGCATTCTCTGCAAAAACAAGTAAGGCGTAGAAACGTTTTCTACCTATCGCAGAGATTCGGCATCGAGACGACCTATAAGGGGCACGGCTCCAGGAGGCCGGCTTCATCCGGGAGGTGCTGCTTTCGGAGTGGTTGGCAAACCCGGTGGTCGTCCCGAAGGCCAACCACAAGCTGCGCATGTGCATCGACTACACCGACCTAAACAAGGCATGTCCCAAAGACCCCTATCCTCTACCCCGAATAGACCAGATAGTCGACTCCACTACGGGGTGCGACCTTTTATGCTTCCTAGATGCGTATTCTGGCTATCATCAATTTCACATGGCTGTAGAGGATGAGGAGAAAACTTTATTTATCACTCCCGTGGGTACTTTTTGCTACATGTCTATGCCCTTTGATTTAAAAAATACCATGTCTACTTTTCAACGTGGTGTCCGCATCACGTTGAAAGACCAAATAGGGCGCAACGTGAGGCATACGTCGATGACCTCGTAGTCAAATCTCGGGATCAAAGAACCTTGCTCCTGAATTTGGCTGAGACGTTCAATAACCTCCGGTCCTCCCGCATGAAGCTGAACCCGGAAAAATGCGTGTTCGGGGTACCGGCAGGCAAACTGTTAGGGTTCTTGGTCTCTGCCCGAGGCATCGAGGCCAACCCCGCTAAGATAAGGGCAATAGAGGAGATGCGCCCCCCTAGGAAACTCAAGGACGTGCAGAGATTCACTGGCTGCGTAGCCGCCCTGAGCCGTTTCATATCCAGACTAGGAGAGCGGGCGCTTCCTCTATTTAAGCCGTTAAAACGAACCGGCCCCTTCGCTTGACGGACGGCGAGGGAAGCCTTGAGCGAGCTCAAGCGCTACCTCTCCTCGCCGCTCGTGCCGGTGGCCCCCGGGAAGGGGAGCCCCTCCTTTATATTTGGCGACGACCCCCCAAGTGATTAGCGCGGCCTTGGTTGTGGAGCGCAATGATGAGCTAGGCTCTCAGTCGCCCCCAACCCTGTCGAACCCGGAGGCAGGAGACCTCGGAAAGAAGCTGGCCGAGGGAGTGCCCGAGCCCGGAGGTGGCTGCTGGCCCCCCGGGCCTCAGGGAGCTGTTCGGCCCCCTAGTCCGGGAGCGCCCGAAGCCCCCTCCACCCAGAGTGGCCCTGAGGGCCCCGATGGAGGCGATGGCTCGGAAGCCCTGGACACCGAGATGACTCGCCCCGAAGCACCCGTGGAAGGAAACCCCGGAACGGAGTTGGCCAAGGAAGCCCCCGAACCCGGAGGTGGCCCATGGCCCCCCGAGCCTCGGGGAGCCGCCCGGCCCACTAGTCTGGGAGCTCCCAAAGCCCCCTCCACCCGGAGCGGTCCTGGGGGCCCCGGTAGGGGTGAAGGCTCGGAAGCCCCGGACACCGAGGTGACCCGCCCCGGTGTACCCAAACCCGCCGCCCCTAACAAGGTAGCCAAGGCCCGCACCAAGGTGCAGCGGCCGATCTACTTTGTCAGCGAGGCGCTACGGGACGCGAAGACACGTTACCCGCAGGCCCAAAAAATGCTATACGCCCTACTTATGGCCTCCAGGAAGTTGCGTCATTATTTCCAGGCGCACCGGGTAACGGTGGTCACGTCCTACCCTCTCGGACAAATCCTGCATAACCGAGAGGGCACAGGACGGGTAATTAAATGGGCCATCAAGTTGTCGGAATTCGATCTGCACTTCGAAGCCCGGCACGCAATCAAGAGCCAAGCCTTGGCTGATTTCGTGGCGGAATGGACGCCAACGGCTGGAAGCGATCCACCCCCGGGGAACCCGAGAGTGCGGGGGATCGCGACCAAGGAGCCGTGCACTGGGTGATGAACTTTGACGGTTCACTCACCTTGCACGGAGCCGGAGCGTGGTGCTAACTTCCCCGGGGCGACGTACTTCGGTACATCGTCCGGATCGATTTCCGGGCAACCAACAACATGGCCGAATATGAGGGACTTCTAGCGGGGTTTTTAGCGGCAGCAGGCGTGGGCATCCGCCGTCTGCTGGTCCTCGGAGATTCCCAACTGGTTGTAAACCAGGTTTCTAAGGAATATCAATGCACCGACCCCCAAATGGAAGCCTATGTCAAGGAAGTACGGCGTATGGAGCGCCATTTAGATGGCCTCGAGCTACGCCATATTCCCAGAAGAGATAACTCCCTGGCGGATGAGCTATCTAGGATTGCGTCCACGCAAGCCCCAGCCCCGCCAGGCACATTTGAAGAAAGTCTCACAGAGCCGTCGGCGCACCCCGAACCGCCCCAGAGGCCGGAGTCGGCCGGTCCCGACGCCCCGGACCCAGCAGGCCAGCCACGGCCTGGCCCCGTCGGGACCGACATCACGCGCCAGGTGGCTTAGATTTCAGAAATCCGAGCATACCTACAAGACACGTCATTGCCCGAGCAACGCGAGGAAAGCGAACGCATCGCCCGGACCTCCAAGAGATACGTGTTAGTAGAAGGGATACTCTACCGACGCGACGCCAACGGAGTGCTCATGAAGTGCATTGCTTGGGAACAGGGTCTCGAGCTCCTAGCTGAGATCCATGAAGGCGAATGTGGGGTGCACTCGGCCTCCCGAACCTTGGTGGGAAAAGCATTCCGCCTGGGATTCTATTGGCCCACCGCGCCGGAGGATGCAACAGACCTCGACGGCGGTGCCGAGCATGTCAATTCCACGCCAGCGACGCACCCGCCGGCCCAGCCCCTTCAAACCATCCCGCTCTCATGGCCATTTGCGGTCTGGGGGCTGGACATCCTGGGCCCGTTCAAGCAGGCGCGTGGCGGATGCAAGTTCCTGTATGTCGCCATCGACAAATTCACCAAGTGGCCAGAGGCCTATCCAGTCTGCGTCATCGACAAACATTTGGCTGTGCGGTTCATGAGAGGCATCACGGCAAGATTCGGGGTCCCCAACAGGCTCATCACTGACAACGGCACCTAGTTCACGAGTGAGCTGTTCGGCGAGTATTGCGACGACATGGGCATCAAGCTCTGTTTTGCCTCGCCCGCCCACCCCCAAAGCAACGGTCAGGCCGAGCGTGCAAACGCAGAAATACTAAAGGGCCTCAAAACCAAGACCTACAATGTGCTCAAAAAACATGGAGACTCGTGGACTGATGAGCTGCCTGCGGTTCTTTGGGCCAATCGAACAACCCCGAGCCGTGCCACCGGGGAAACACCTTTCTTCTTGGTGTATGGAGCCGAGGCGGTCTTGCCCTCCGAGCTAACCACAGGATCGCCCGAGCCACATTATACACCGAAGCGGATCAAGAGCAAAGGCGTCGGGACGATCTGGATTACTGGAGAGGCGGCGCCGGGTAGCGCTTCGCGCGTCCCGCTACCAACAGAGCCTCCGCTGCTACCATCAAAGCAAAGTCAGCCCCCGAGCGCTGCAAGTCAATGATCTGGTCCTGCGCCGTGTGCAAACGCGCGCAGGGCTAAGCAAGTTGTCCCCGATGTGGGAGGGGCCATACAAGGTTATCGGCACCCCGCGTCCGGGAGTAGTTCGCCTAGCCACAAAGGACGGCACTCCGTTGCCGAACCCGTGGAATATTTCCCACCTGCGCAGGTTCTACCCGTAAGCCGCATGGTGCGCTGAAACATGCATAGAAGTTCATCCACTGCCCTCGGTGGCATGAGCAATACGTTTGTTATTACATTCCATATGTTTCCCTTTCAAATACCTGTTGCAGTGTGTTTTCCCCCATGTGCTCGAGCATGTGCTGTGGATGCGGCTTTCCAATAGTTCCTCGGCCTTGCCCGCCTTAACCTGAGAGCCCTAAGGGTGTCGAGGGTACATCGATGCTGCATACTACCACGCCTGGGGGCAGTCAACGCTTGGGGGTTCGGGTGCGATCTAACACGCCTGTCCCGGCCTCCCGTTGCCGCTGCCCTCGCTGGCCTTTTTATGCCTTCGCTCCTACCCGAAACCCTGAGAAAGGCACCAGCCAACGGCCAGTGCATGCTGCCCGAACCCGGAACAGCCCCCCAGCGGAATGGGACAAATCACGGGGGAGAACAACACTATCGCATAATCGCAATAACTAAGTCTTAAACTACCAATTGCAGGGAAGCTAACATACAGGGGCTCGGGCCAACCAACCGCCACTACGTGCGCGCTAAGTTGGCCGGGGGCTCCCAACATACACATACATGAATCATCAAAAGCAGCCACGATGAGCTGTCACAACGCAAGTAAAGGCAAGTTCGCTAACTTTATAAACAATGCACAAATATCTTTTTACATAAATATAGATACAAGCCGAAGCAAGAGGACCCTAAGTGGCCGGTGGGTCGCTGGGAGCATCCGCCGGGGAGTCTGCATCTGGCGAGTCCTCGCGGAGGGCAAGCTGGAAGGCCGCCGGGGTGCCGTCGAAGCCCATCATGATGGAGTCGATGGCGTCTTGGACGCGGCGGCGGGCGGCCTCCTCGGTGCCTTCGGGGAAGTCCTCGGTGGGGATATAGGGGTCGAAGTCGGGGTCGCGGGCTTGGTAGCTCGCCAGGATGAGTGACGCGACCTGGAGGGATAAGTCATATGATGACTCCTTCGCCACGTCATCGACCTCCTTCGGCACCCTCTGTATCCCCGCGGCCAGATCGTCAATGTGTGTGGCCAATCCCCCCAAGGCAGGGACGCTGGGGGGTACGGTTCACCCCCACCCCGCGCGCCGCCTCCCGAAGGCGCCCGACGGACGAGGCCAGACCCTGGACCCCCAGGCGCAAGACGCGTTCCAACTCCGCGATCCGGTAGCGCGCCTCCTCCTGTTCCGGCCCAGGCCCCCGCAGCTGCGCCTGCGCATCCATGACCACCTGCTCCCAGGTGGCCAGCTCCTGCTCCCATCGCTCCGCTGCCCCCGCCGGCGGCCCGAGGCGGCGCGTGCACTGCCGCGATCCCACACGCCCTTCGTGCATCGGGAGGCCTCGTCCTGGGCTTCCAACACCGCCACCTCTCGCCCCCCACGGTGACCTCGCGCTCGGCGACGACCTTCTCCTGGGCCAGCACGTAGGCCTCCCGCGTGGCGGAGTCTTCCTCGGCCCTGGCGACGGCGGCCTCCTGGCTCTCAATGGCCCGCCACGCCGCCTCAAGGGCCCTCTCCCGCTCCGCCAGGCCGGCCTCGCGAGCCTGGAGGTCAGCGTTGGTGCCGGCGGCGGTGGCCTCAGCGTCGCACAGGGTGCGCTCGCGCTCGTCGAGGCCCTGGGCGCGCTCCCTGAGGTCGCGAAGGAACTGCTTGGCGGTGGTGCGCACCCTCTCCTCAGCAGCGGCGGCGACCTGCTCGCGGAGGTTGGCGACGTGCCGTTCAGTGACAGTGTCTTCAAACACCTGACTGAGCTCCTCCTGGCACCGCTCGATCTCCGCCAGCTCCCGCCTGCGGATTAGGCCCTCCGCCCTTGCCGTGGCCGCCAGCTCCTGACGACCCTCCTCGACCTCGGCCTCCCGCCGTGCCACCTCGACCTCCCTGGCGGCCAAGCCCTACACCTGGGCCCGAAGCCCCTCTAGGGAGATGGCGTTTGCCGCCTCCAGCGCCCTGGAGACAACCTCTCTCGCCCGCTCCTACGACCGGACGAGAGGCTCCGTGTCCAGGGCGGCCACGAACCCAGACCGGGTGCCCTCATACTTGGAGTGGGAGCCCGGCCCGGGACCGGCCGCCTGCGCCGGCCGAGCCGCCGAAGACCCCCCGTAGCCGGCGCTACCTACCTCTTGCCTTGGGGGCTCGCGGCAGGCCTGCGCCGATAGGATTAATGGTAGCCGGTGGGGCGATGGCGCCGCTGAGTGTGGTACGGGCGAGGGCTGCTGTGGCGGCGGCAATGGTTGCCGCGGAGGGGACCCCTGAGGTTGCTCTCCGCCGCCCCCCGTCGCCCCCTCTGTGCTGGCGCCGCCCGCGGCTTCCCCCTCGTGGGTGACCGGTGCTCCAGCCTCTGGGTGGGCCCTCCTCCCAGATCGCACCGGATCCGGGGCCGAGTCCGCAGGGGGCGACCTGGACCTAGAGGGTTCGGGCGCCCCGGGGCCTCTCCTGCACGCCCTCCCCCGAGCCCGAGGCAGAACCGCCCTTGGGTACGACCCTTGAGCGAAAATGCCTGTGCTCGCGGCTGAAAGCAAAGCAAAAACACAACAAGGAATCACGAAACAAAGACAAAAAGGGTAAGACCCCGATGGGCATACGCGTATCGGCAAGGCGTACCTGCGGGTAGGGTTGAAGTCCCAGGAGATCCCCGAGATGGCCCGCTTCTTCTTCGCGGGGCGGCCCGGAGGACTCGCCGGGCTCTTGCTTGCCGCATCACCTGATGCTGGGGTCCCGTGGACGGACCCCGCCGCCGCCGGCGTACTTGCCGGAGATGCGCCCCGGGCCTCCCCCGCCTCCGCCGCCACCGGCGTACTCACCGGGGATGCACCCGGGCCTTCCCCGCCGTCGTTGTCGCCACCGTTGTGGTCGGCCTGGCCCTCGGCATAGCGGCCCCCGGGGATGGGCCCGCCGCCCGCGAGCCCCTGGTCTGCGGGGGGTGCGACGCGCTCCGCTCCGTCGCCATGAGGTGGAGATGGGGGAGGAGAGGGGTCCTCTTCTGGCCTCTTCCTCTTCCCCTTAGGGTCCGGGGCCCCCGGGTCGCCTCGGCCCGAACCCCGGCGGTTCAACCGCCCGATTGGGATGTGTTCGTCGTCGTCGTCGTCGTCGTCGTCACCGTCCCCGCCCCTCGGAGCAGCCTCCGGTGCAGCCTCCGGTGCGCCGACGACGAGCCCACACTGCCGCCTCACCACCTCGCAAAGAAAGTGATCTCCGAGCGCGCCGAGTCCCGGCACAAATGGCACTGGCCCAAAGCGAGCCGCGTAAGGTCCATCTCCGTGATGCCGAGGGTGCGGCGAACCAAGGTCCCGAGATCCCTCTCGTCCCAGTCGAAGGCGGCGCCCACGTAGGTCCGCATGTCGTCGTTAGAGCCCGTATACATGTAGGCAGGGCGTGGCCTTTCCTGCAGTGGCGCAATGCGCCTCATCCGGAAGTCGCGGAAGACTGCGTGGCCGGACAGCCCCCCAAGGTAGCCGATCCGGTCCAAGACCCCGTCCAGCGCCCCTCCTGCTCGCGGGCGCGCCCCGGTTTCTCAGTTAACCGGGATCCCCGTCGGCGGGAGAATCGGGGTGGTCGCCGTAACATCCCGAAAATCGGAGAACCGAAATCGGAACGTAAAATCGGAACTTTCAAAAACCGTGGCTTATTGCTTCTTCTCGGGTTTGTTGCTTCTTATTTGCCACTCAGTTGCATAAATTTAGTCGTGGTCAATTCCCTTTTCGGTGTATTTGGAGGTTTCGGAGTTGTCAAAACGGTGGTGCGAAAGCCGCATCCGGATTTTAAAAAGGAATTTGAGGAAAGTGCGGATTTGCGAAAGCGCGTTTGGGAAGTATAAAATAAAATTTTGGTTGGGAGAAGATAAATTAAGACATAAAATAAATAATAAAATTCTCGGGAGGCGTACTCGAAATTTGGGAAATGTATTTTTTATTAAAAATGGGTAAATTATGAAAATTAGGAAAAAGAATTTAAATAAGTATGAAAAATAATTATGGAAAAATGAAAGTCAAGAAAAAGTTAAAATATAAAGTTAAAAATTATTTTTAGAATATTAGGATTTATTTTGGAATTTTTAGAAGGAAAGAAAATAGAAAATGGGAAAAGAAAATAGAAAATCGGGAAAAAGTGAAAATGCACTGTTCATTGGTCACAAACTGTTCGACACCGTACGGCCCGGCCGCGCGCGCGCGCCGCCGCTCGACCGCACGCCGCGCGGCGCCAGCACGCGCGCGCCACGCGCCTCGGCCCGCCCTACCCCGCGCCACGCGCGCGCGCGGCACGCGCGCGCGCCGCGCGCGCCACGCGCCGCGCAAGCGACCGCCGCGCCGGACCCCGCGCGCCCGCGCGCGCTCGCGCCCGCCCGCCGGCCACGCCGCGCACCGCGCGCGCCGCCACGCGGCCGAGCCACGCCCGCCCCTACACCGCGCGCGCGCGCCGCGCCGGACCCCGCCCGCGCCGTGCACTTCGGCCGCCGCGTTTCGCCCGCCGTACCCGGCCCTCCCCGTGCGCCGCCGCGTGTCACCGCCGCGCCGCGCCGAGCCGGACCCCCTCCTTCCACCCCGCGCCCGCACCGAGCCTTTCCCCTTGGCCGCGCCTATAAAAGGGGCGGTGCCCCGCCGATTTCACCGCACCGCCGCCGTTTTTCCACCGTTCCCGAGCACCGCCGCCGAGGGCCGCCGCCGTTCCGTCGCCGCCGTGCGCAAGTCCATTCCCGTGCCCCCCTTGCTCCTCCCCGAGCCGCCGTCGCCGTAAGCCCCTTTGCGCCGCCTTGTTCCTCACCGCCGCCACCTCTGTTTCTCCTCCGGCACCGGTCGAACACCTTGCGGGCATTGAACAGGCGCAGAGAAAAAGGAAAAAGAAAAAGAAAAAGAAAAAGAAAAAAAAAGAGAAAAAGAAAAATAGGGAAAAATTAGGAAAAATTTTGGAAAATTTGGAAAAATATTTTGGGATGACTTGAGTAAAATTTTGGGCAAAAATAAATTATTTTCTCGCATATTTTCTCTGCAAAAAGTTTGAAAAATCGGAATCGGACGTCTTCCGAATTCTATTTCGCATCATTTTTCAATCCGGATTCCGTTTAATTCTTTCCCGCCATCGAAATAGGTTTCGCTTTTGTGCTCAAACCCTCAAATTTCGAGCACGAATTTTCTTCGCTGATATTTTCAAACGTAAATTCCAAATTTAATTGCGATCGCCGACTTTGCGAAAACCCTAGGTCATCGGTTCGATTCCAAAACCCGGATTTTCCTCGCGACCCTTGTCCTAACTCGAGTAGAATTTTTGGCAAAACTTTTGGAGTTGTTTTCATGGCTTTTGTGGTTCTTTTCGATCTCTCGGTGTTTTGTTGAATTCTAACCGAATTCAATTGATCTTTCGCACGTACGGGTAGCGCCTGAAGAAACCAAGCATCGACACCGCCGAAGATCCCACCCCTCAAGTGTGCGAGCAAGGCAAGTCATCACACCCTTTGAACATATTGATCCCAATTGCGAAATGATGTTATTTTAAACTCTAAACATGCATGCTATACGAATTACCTATACTTGTTATGCCATACCTTGTCATTGATTACCTTTAGAATTATTCCTTGTAACCCTCGATGTGATCAAATAACCGAGAGAATAGCTTCGCAAACCGCTTAGCCCCGCTAAACTTAGATTATGCACACTCATGACTTTATGAAAAAGCTTTGTGCTTGGGCAACTACCTTAGGGAAGGTAGTTGAGATTCGGCATGTGGAGACATGAGCGCCACATGGCCATGATGAACTAAGTTTGGTGGAAATTGAAAGTACTATACAAATGTTTTAGACTCGGGCGCCTGGATGATTTGGGTGGATTCCGAAAAGGCAAGTGCCGACCCGGTCAATTAAGGACCGAGCCATGAGATAGCCGGAAACGAGCCAGCATAACCGTACTTCTCGAATGGGTATAGACCTAGCCGATTAGATAGCCGAGCGGAGGCGTATCCTTGCATAGATGGTTCTCTATGAGGTGGTTATGGGATGAGAATGAGGCTGCGGCCTTTGTTATGAATGGTGGGATTAAACTGATGTTAATTAAACTTAAAGATCTGGAAAGACTTCCCTTACCCCGGTGCGCGAACTCCTCTCACCGCTAGAAAAGGACGGCTAGAGTGCATGAGGGCTTAAGTTCATGGAGCGGACGCCAAAGCAAGGTTATCGAAAGGCTTTGCCGTGACCGTCTCATGTGTTGAGGCGTAGGCTCATTTGTTGGGTGTCGCGGAGTACGGGTAAAGTGTACATCCACCGCAGTGTGAATGAATCAATCTATTCGAATAGCCGTGCTCGCGGATATTGAGCATCGTGACAAGACTTTCGCTTGGCTAGATTTTTAAACTTAAAACTGCCGGGATGGGTATGCATGATGGTTTCATTCGCTGGTGGATCAACTTCTCGAGAATGCGAGAAGGGGTGGACTCCCCAGAAAAATCATGACGAGCCGGAGACGGGAAGCCATCCTTGGGATCACGATGGATGGTAGACAGAACCGTCGCCGGGTTAATGAACTATGAAATTAAAACTTGATTTGGCTAGTCGGTAGGCTTGTGAAAAGAATTGTGAAAACTGGCTTTACGCAAAAATAACTCTAGCCGTGTTCTTTGAATAACCCTATCATATGCATAAATTCTGTGTTGGCTTGCTGAGTACGGTTGGTACTCACCCTTGCTATACGCACAAACCTCCAGCTGATGGAAATGAAGAGCCAGAAGACCCCTACGCGTACTACCCGGAGGGCGAAGGAACTGACGGCGCATACTAGACCTTAGCCCCGGTCGTTGCCTGTGGCAATTGACGAGCCGCTGCCTCTTTCCGCTGCCTTATCTAAATTCTGTTTTTATGTTGTATTCGGACCATAAGGTCCTGTGGGATGAACAATGCCTTCGGGCCTATTAATGTAATAATGGTATTGTAAGACTGTTCGTGCATGTGCACTTGATTATCCAGTACTGTATTCGTGGGCACCAACTACTCGATCCAGGGAATTGGTACTATGAACACGAAAGATTCCCGTCTCAAAAACGGGGGTCCACATCGCCAAGGCTGGTGTAGAACCAGAACGCCCTCCAGTTCTCCCACCTGGAGCGAGGGTGAATGTCGATGAAGGGAGTTCTGACCGCCCTGTCGTTCCGTGGCTGGATCGCCACGAACCCGACCGCGCCAGGGGAGCCAGCCCGGCATACCCAGAAGAATTGCTGGAAGAGGTGAATAGAGGGCCTCACCCCGACGAACATCTCGCAGGTGTGGGCGAACACGGCGAGGTAGAAGATGGCGTTGGGGGTGAGGTGGTGCGGCCGGAGGTCATAGAACTCCAGGATGTCGAGGAAAAATCGGGAGAAGGGCGGCACCAGCCCGACCATGGCGAAGGAGGCGAAGAACACCATCCTGTGGGGAGGCCGCTCCTCCGGGATATCACCGCCGCTGCGCGTGCCACTCGGCAAGAACTTTTTGAAGAGGCTGTGAGCCTCCGCGGTGCGAACTAAAGACTTGGGGAGCACACTCCCCGGCTCCAGGGGCGAGTCACGACCCATTGCGGGGGTGGATGCAGAAGTGCAAAAAGGGGAGCTGAAGGCGAAAGAAAGGAAACAGAAGGAGCAGGAGGCGCTAGGAAGACGAAGGGCGAATCGCAGTAAGAGGTGATGGCAGTGGAAAGCGTAGAACCGATCCCCCTCCGCGCGGATCTGGTTTTATAAGCTACCACCGTCCCTCGGATTCCACGGCATTAAATTCCGCCCCACTACCACACGAAGCGCCCCTCGTCTCCGCGCCCTTTCGATTTTCGCATCCCCTTGGATTCCCGCGCCATTTGGATTTCGTGCCGCCTCGGGGTTCCGCGCCCGCCGTGCGCACTACACGGACGGAGAGTGCCAGGCGGTTTGGATGGGTCCCCACGCGCGTGGCCCAAATAAACTCGCCCCCCGTCTAAAGGAAAACTTGGCCTGGTGCATCACCAGTCGTTGCGTGCCAGCGCCCGCTATAACAGAACGACATCCAGCACCCGGCCCACACACTCAAAAATGGCGTCAACCGCACCGAACCCGACTCGGTCCCGAGTCCAACGCCGGGGCTACTCGGTGATATGGGCCCGGGGTATGTCGAGGCATGACATCTGAGAAAAAGGAAGGCACCCTTGCCCGTCAAAAGAGCGTCAAAGTTATGCCCTGAAAGGCTTAGGTGAGTATCGGCCACGGGCGGCCACGTGGCCGCCCTGGGGCTGGCCCGACGCCGCCCGAAGGCCACCGTATTCCCAAACGGCGGGTCCGGATCACCCGACTCGGTTCAGGGTCCGGATCACCCTGACTGTGGTGAGGAACCGGGATCACCCGACCCCATCCATCATCCCGCACCTCTCCGAGAGAGGCGAGTCCAACTACCAACCAACCCTCTTAAATGCTTAAAAGGAGGGGAGCTGAATGATCGCCCGCCGCATTCAATGCGATGTGAGGTGCGACTGTTAGTTGCTCCCATCATCGCCCCTTTTTGCCTATTACGAGGCAAAAAGGGCTAAAAGTCTTTGACTAAGACCGCGGCATGGCCGCGCACCCACTCTGTGCACGCCTCCCACACGCCCTGTCCAGTCGCATTTAATGCATTGGGCGGCCGCGTGGGAGAGAGAAGGCGCGCACGCAGACAAGGCGGTGCCAGAGTCTACTCGTGGAATGGGCCGCTGACCGGTGGGTCCCGTCGGGGTAGGTAGGCAGGCCATCCTCGCGTCAGCGGTATGGCTACCACGACGGCCGTCTCCTTTTTCCGCTTTCCATGACGCAGCAAACAGGGAGGAGTAGGAATGGAATGACTTCTCCGACAAGACAAGATAAAAACTACTCCCTCACGTGGAGTAGAAGAGAAAAAAGCTAGGACTACCGTGGTGTTCCCTTATACTATAAAAGAAGACCCAAGTCCATCATAGAACAGGTTCAGCTTCTTCATATAGCACAGAAGGTTCCGCCTCTCGGCTAGGAGACTGACCATACGCTCAGAGTTATTCGGCCAGTAGATCAGCCTCCGGTGCGTCGGCTAGCTCGGGCAATCTCTCATCCACCACTGAGTCCGAAAGAGAGGAACACTCCCCTTTGCTCTTGTCAATTTGCTTCATATATTACATACAAACAGGAGTAGGGTATTACACCGCGCTGGTGGCCCGAACCTGTATAAACCTCCGTCTCATCTACATTACTTCATTCTTTCTACGAGTTTGAACCAGGTACACCGCTCCCCGTGCCGAACCAAAAAAGGGGTCCCGGGATCCTTGCGTGTCGATCTACGACATCGACATCATGTTTTTAACAAATACTAGGAATAAATTACAAAAAAAGACAAGTAAAATGGATAAAAATGGATAGATCTTAACCAATGAATAAAACTCTTAACTAAAACATATTAAACTTGTAAAACGCAAACAAAATATAATGGTAATATTTTTACCAAATTTTGCTTAATGCAATGGATCTATTTTTATACATATTAAGAATTCAAACCCGTTGATCCATGTTAAAAAAACAAAGTCCCTTCACCCTACCATATGTTCCTCTCCACTATTATTATATGTGCATTTACTTTCTCCCATCCTATCCTCTCCCATTCAACTTCGTCCTCTCTTTTTAACTAACAACTTATTAATATAAAAATAATCAATAATTAAAAAGCTAAATAATCATAAGTCTTAAGGTTTACATCTAAGACCATATTTTTAAGCTATACATCTAATTTTTAATCTAATTGTTGCTCTATTACAATAATTCATGATCCATAACGCCTGCCTATATTTTGAACTTGAAATAAGATTTGTATAAAAGAAAATAGAAAAATGTCAGTAGGATTAAATTGAATCAGTTGGATAGAATCTAATAAATTTGTAAAAATAATTATTACTTTACACAAATTGAAACAACCATTGTATGTTCCATTGCCATAACCATGTTTAAGTGCTTAGATATAACCATTATGAGTTTCTCCATATATTATTGCATATATAAAACACACTAAGATAGCATTAAGTAGTTTGTTAAAAGGTTATATATGCTTAATCTCTTTCTAGAAAATAAAGATGATTATTGATAATTGCTTATAGTGATGAATATAATATTATATAGTCAAACCATACAAATATCTTGTAAATAATTATCAAAAATTATAAAAAATAATGCTTTTTAAGCGTGACAGGTCTCATCCGGTCGATGCTTACAAGTTGCTCAAGCGTGACCTATTTTATATGTCCACACGAATAACAACCTTTCTAATTAAAACTTACTACACAATTATTTGTATATACTGTAAGTTTAAATTTATAGTGTAACTATCATATCATATAAGTAGATAATCTTTTTTTAAAAAAAATAGCTATTCCCAAACACCTCGATCGAAATGGATTTTGCCGGAACCTTTTGAGATCTCCTGGGACTAACTGCCTGCAGTCTGCCACTAGTGATCATCAGCACAAGCACAGCAGGAGGGTCATTTGACCGCAGATAATCTACAACTGCGCCGGCCGTCCAAAAGGTTGACGGCGCGCGGCGCCTGGCCCTGGCCGGCCACACCTACCTATACTCTATATTTTGGACCTTCCTTTCTGCAATTTATACTCCTACATATACTCTATATTATTTTGGACCACCGTCCTAATGACCTAAACTAAACAGAAAGTAGGCTTGGCCTAAAGATGGTATCACCGACGATACCACATCAAGTTATCATTCCCTTCTACTTCTCATCGAACACACACCTACACCCTGCATATGCATTCATTCCACGTAATTTTGGACTTCTTTTTCTCGGTAAAATCTGCAAAGAAGAATCTTGTGAAATTGGGTATTTTCAAAAGAAGATTCTTTTACTAATCACATCAATGATATTTCTCTACTTTTTTTAAAACACACTCGTTCTCATTCTGTTCTCTTTTTATCATATGCAGGTCGTCCGCTCCTTTGTGTACGTGTATAATCACTGTATGATCCAATAATTTTTTTAGTCTATCTATCTAGTCAAACCTTAATTATATGGATTTGGTCCATTAAAAACAGACATATTACTTTATTACCGAATACAGAACTCAGAAATATAACATTCACTACAACATTCGTCGTATAGTTACATATAATTAATGAAACTACAGAAACACATGACACTACCCCAAATTGGCCTGGTGTCTATGACAGCCGCACATACTTTCATTTATTGAAGAGGATGTAGTTTAAATTTCTAGAACAAGTATCAGACGAAAAATGTAACAAATAAACTATTTTTGGAAAAAAACAAAAAACCATTAGATCCACATGTTTCAAACTACCACCATATAATATATAATTTATTAGAAGCACGGAAATTTCATCTAAAATAGTTCATTTTTCCTGGTAGAAACATTGCCAAACCTTACCTAGGGCGCTCGATCAGGGAATCCTTGATCCAACGGCCACCAAGAAGAAGAGGCAAAGATGTAGGGGACCCCAGAGAGAGGTTTATGCAAAAGTGGTGGATGGAGGTTACTGCAATGATTCCCTCCAACTCCAAAGTCCAAAATGGCACCAAGTTGGGGCGCGTTTTTTCGACCCTGTTAATTACAACGATAAACATAATTAACATATAATTATTTGTTATTTGTTATTAAAATTTTGAGAAATAGATTTATTAATTTTTTAAAAATACCTACAAAAAATTATGCATAAACAGCTAGAAAAGCATCCTAACGACTAACGAAAAATGAGTGAGTGGTAGCTGAACTTGATCAGCTGTTTAAGTTATTCATCACCAGCAGCACTGTTGTTGCTTGGAAGCTGCCACCAACTCGTTATTATTGACCTCTGGGACACTTGCTTTCCTAGATGCAGAAAGTGCATTCTTGTGCTCTCACAGTTTTTGCATCGGTGGTTTCATGCTACAAGTAATTTTGCATGAAGTTTCAAGCAAGGTTTTGCAAGATTTTGGCACTGAGGTCATTATGAAGCTGACAATGTAGGTGGAAAAAATTGCAGCCATCTAGAACAACTTATTTTTCTCGCAAATTGTGCAATGTGTTTTTTTCATGGGTTTCACTTTCTTTTCCAGTTGCCAACAGATGATACAAATTTACAAAACAAGAAATCAAGAAATGTAAAAAGAAAAATTTAATTGAGAAACCAGCATCAATGTGATCGAGTCATAATGCATAACTTTATTAGCTAGGATTCAAATCTTAATGTTTATATAAATATTGTGTGCATCATTTGTTGTTGCGGAGGTCAAGAGTAAGGGTCTTTTGGTTTGTTGCTGCCCAAAACCAACCCTACCAAACTTGGTGATACGAAAATATATATCTTGGCATTATTAAATTTTTGATAACGTTGAATGTGTTCGATGTGTAGTCTTACTAAAATTTGATATAGTCTTTTAAAAGCAAAAACTTTTAGAATGACCAAATTTTGATAGGATAGAGATGATAAGAATATGTTTGATTTGTTGTATGGCCAAAATTTAATAATGCTAAAATGTTAATAATAAAATTTGGTAGGAATAGAATGCTCATGAAAGCGACCACAATTCAAAATGCCCTAGTTCTTTTATTATCTTTTATAAGGACATTCATGCTTCAAGGTTAGATCCAAGCTACCACATCAGTCGGGGCTCGGGAGAGTGACCCTGTGGAGGATGCCCGTACCTTGCCACAATATTCTTGAGTATTTTTATAGAAAAAAATGAGTAACACATTAATATATTTTTACGAGTATTTAGGTAATATTTAAAAACAAAAAAGTAAACACACACCATGAGATCACTTTCTAATTGTAAATGAATTAAAACAAAACAACTCCATTGTTACCTCCCAAGAATCAATGCATGCCACCACCAGCACTGCACAGCAACCCTCCAATTGTTTACAGGTGCAATGCAAAGGCACCGAAACAAACAAACCCAGATCGATGAGAGCTGAATACTACTCTGATCCCAACTCACAAGAAAGGAAGAGAAAGGCAGCTTTCTTGAGCCAACAACCCGTCCGTTTGGCATGGCAGCAGCAGCCACAACAACAACAACAACAACTCGGGCGCGCGCGAAGAAGAAGAAAGCAAAGCAAAGCATATTTTGGTTGTCACTCACTCACTAGTCACCTTTGCTTGCTTGGCCACTGTAACCTTTTCAGTGCTGCCTCTGCCTGCCTTTGCCTAGCCTGCAGTTTCTCTGCATTGCATTTGCCCCTGAATCCTGGTGACCCTGACGACACACCACAGACAGGGCAACCACAACAGCAATGTGCTCGCGGCCCAACGCAGACAGGCACAGAGCCACACAGGCCATGAGAGAGAGTACAGAGAAAATATATTGGATGGAGGAGTAGCTAGCAGCAGCGGCCAAAAGGGCAGGATCCTGCAAATCTTCTCCCGCTGCACGCCTAATTATCCCCCTCACCATCTCATTCTCACCCACCCGTGCCTTGTCGCTTGCTGTTCTGCCTCCATAATCATCATCATCTTGTTGATGATACTCTAGATGATGAGCTTGTTAATGGCAGCTTAATTAGTCTAAAGCAACCCCCGTGCATTATTAGCACTGCTGCTTCTTCTGCCACCTTTTTAGATAGAGAGAGAGAGGAATATAGAGGAGAGAGAGAGAGAGAAAATGCAGGCAGCAGAAACAAACACGCCTGTCTACCAGGGCATGATAGGAGGAGTAGCAGGATAGGATGTCATGGACGGCAGCTCAGCTCAGCTAGACGCTACTCGCATCGGAGCATCACATTGCCGTGTTCCGTTGCTTGCAGCTACCATTCCCACCTTTTCTAGCTCTCTGTTCCACACCTCTCTTGCAGCCAGTGAGCAAGACAGCAACCAGCAGCAGCTAGCTCACTAGCTTAGCTGGTGTCTGCTTTCTTGATTTGTTCTTGGATTTGGGCGAGCTGTACATTTAGAGATCGGGGGGATAGGGGACGGATGGGTGAGGCGGCGGAGAGCATGAAGAATAGCAGAGGCCGTCTCGGCAGCAGCTGGATGGGGGAGCCAAGCGATCACCATCACCATCACCATCACCATGGCGATGAGGAGGAGAAGACGCTGGAGCTCAGCCTTGGGCTGCCCGGAGGAGGAGGAGGATGGCGAGCTGCATGCAGGGACAAGGGAGTGAAGCACTCCGTTGTTGTTGCTGCTGCTGATGCTGACAAGAGCTCCATGCTCGCTGGGCTACTCCACACTCGTCTCCCACTCGCAAGGTACAGAAGAAAAAATCACAACTTTTAACTGATCTCATGTTCTTCCGATGTCTGTTGCATGTTATAGTTATGCATGTGTTTTTTGTTAGTGTTTTGGTGCTCTGACATAGCACAAAGGAGCCTCATTTTCTGATGAAACTTAGATATGGGGTAATGCAACGTTTGAGACCTGATCAGAAATGTGTGCCATTGCTCTGAACTCTGAAGTAGAGTGGTTTCTAAAATTTGGCTGAGAAGAATGAGCAGAAAAGGAACCTGAAAAGTTAGTTGTAAATAGGATTGTTATGTGAGATTCGAGTATAATGGCCAGTAGTACATTTTTTTTAGACATTATAAACTTTCTGCTTTTATTGGAGGGGAGCTGATCGGTGCACTGAACTTTTACTAGTATGGTTTCAGAGATTTAGTTGACTTTATATATACCTGGTAAACACTGCTCAAGAAAATACCCGCCGTAAGCGTGTTACTACATATGAGACCATGTAATTTCATTGTTTAATGAAAAATCCATTATCTGACAAAAAAAGAAGTATTGCATATGAGTAGAATATTGCATCATGGATTCTTCTTCAATCCTGATTGCATGTGCCATGCTCAAAAGTCAAGAACACCAGGGCAAAAAGTTCTCTGAAGCATGATATCACCTCTTGTTTCTTCCTTCTTGTTCTTGTGCAGGCAAGGCAAACAACAGCAAGGGGTCCCCAGAGGAAGAAACACATCCACCACCAGCTGCAGGGAATAATGCACTTGCATCCAACAATAATGGCTGCTCCCAGACAAGGTTGGGAATCATAAGGCCCTCTCCTCACATGTAAAAAATTCCACAGCACCATAATCTTTTGCTTTTTATGAGTGGGCAAACTCAGTTATTGGATTGGTTGCTAGCTAGTAGCTCCTGATTCTTTATTCCTCATTTCCTCCTCATCTGCATGACTTGTGTCATGAATTGAAGAGGGACATGCCTCCATCTCCTGCATGCACTGCTCCTCATTTATGACAAAAACCATTCAGGATTCAAGGGCCTGTTTTGCTTGTTTGCTTCTGCCTTCCTGCATGCCATCCATGGAGATAGATAGATAGATAGATCTCCTACTCCATTTATGAGGGATGCAGTTTCCTTTGTCAACATGTAGTACTGTTTGTTGTTTAGTACTACTTTGTAGCTTGTCCCTTCTGTTCATGACAGTTGTTGTATTTCACTTGACATTTGCAGGATTATTTTGCATAACTATAATGTCAGGGAAAATTTGATCATATTCCACTCTCTAGATTGCATCCAATTTGATAATTAGGCACTCTTGTGTCACCATATATAGGCAAAGCTTTGGCATTAGCTAGCAATCATTTGCTGGCGCTGTACACCATCAGGCAGTAAGCTTCCTGATCTGAATGTGGACTACTACAATGTGTATGTTTTAATTTAAACATCCCTTTCTAGAGATACTTTCTGATGCACAGTTGACTTAGGAATTGTACAAAAAAAGAAAATTGAAAACATTAACTATAGCTAGTCAGATACTCTAGTTTTAGTATGACGGAGTTATTCTTTGCAAAATAATACATGAGACCATTTCTGAACTTTTCAACATTGTGACCTCCAAATGCAGATCTCCTAGTACACCTGTTGTTGGCTGGCCTCCTGTTCGAACATTCAGAAGAAATCTGGCTACATCCAGCAAAACATCTCTGGAACTGCAGAATGGAAAGAGAGCCGTGAAAGCGGAAGAGACCAAGAGAGCTCCATTCATAAAGATTAACATGGATGGCATCCCTATTGGTAGAAAGATCGATCTGAATGCCTTTGATAGCTATGAGAAGCTCTCTTTAGCGGTTGACAAGCTATTCCGGGGCCTTCTTGCAGGTATAGGAACCTCAACTCTGTTGTTTTTATGTAACAAAATCATCCAATTGTGATTGTAATTTATGATAGAGTATCTGCAGAGTTTTCCACTGATACTGAACCATGGCACTGCATAAATTGTTTCCTTATTGTTCTTTCAAAAGTTTGCAAATTATTTCCTCGTTAATTTCAGTATTTTGAAATTTGAATGGTTGAGTTATCGGATTAGTATCTGATCCAATGTGTTCAATTTGCATCGTTGTATTTAAGCCCAAAGAGACCCTCTTGCTGCTGGAGCAAAGGACGGCCTGCAGGAAGATGTGGCAATATCTGGCTTGCTAGATGGCACTGGGGAGTACACTTTGGTTTACGAGGATTATGAAGGCGACAGGGTGCTTGTTGGAGATGTGCCATGGGGGTGAGTTTTCCGTTTTACCTTTTCATTTTCAGAGACTAGTAAACAAAGTTAATACTTTTATTGGATACTGATTACGCAAACAGAAATGCTTAAAATGGAAATATAAAAGATCAGGCCAAACTAAGAGAAACCAGGTGGATTTCATCATGAAGAAATAGGCACCCAAATTCGACTTGACGAGTACTTGAACTTGGTCTCGGCGTACATCCACGCCCTTGACTAACTGAGCTAGGCTCAGTTCCTCTTGAAAGTCAAATGCAGACTAGTGCCTTAGTTTTGCAGTTTTATTGATTATCAGACTTGGAAAAAAGTTTTTATCAAAAAACTGGACCATATGCCCCCTAACTGATACTCTGAAACTCCAATTCATGCAGGATGTTTGTTTCTTCAGTTAAGAGACTGAGAGTACTGAAGACATCCGACCTCTCTTCATCTGTCAGTACCTCTTTCCACCTTCCTTCTATTACGTCAAATTTTCCATTATCTTCTCATTATTCTGAAATTGTTCATGCCATGTAATCCATGCAGCTAATCACCTCTGGCCGGAAAAGAACCGCAGCCGAGTGTTGACCATTGTTTTTTGAGCTGCTTTGACACTTTCAGTGACCTGCTGTGAAGAAGAATATGATCTTCTGAGCTTGTATCATCGTCCCTTTCTCTCAATATCTTGCTGTGCTGATGTTTTGGGGTTTTCCTCTTCCTACTTAACAATCTTGCTTCCTTCTGTTTAAGACACTTCTGTGAAGTGAGTGCAATTTGACTTGACCATCATGTAAATGTTCAGCCAAATCAGCTCTACATTTATGCAGTTTATTCTCTGGCAGATGAAATTTGCAATGCTGCTTTGTTTGCATGAGACCCATTTACTAGTTTTGTTCTCTACTTCTCTATTACTGGAAAGAAATTTATTGTTGTTAGAGGAATCAATTCAGAGAGATGTCATATGTGACTAAATTTGTTGCAAACGTTGATCAGGCGGGCCTAAACTGAGGCTCCAAACGTGTGTTGCAACTAGCAAATGGTTCATCCGATTAGTGGCCAACAGCCCATCAGGACCCAAAGTTTTCATGACGCTTTTATATGCTTTAATAGAGTTAGAATAGGACATTCAATTTGATATAAAACAAATCAGAGAAGTGAGCTAATTAGTTTCAATGCTAAACACCATCATCATCTCAGAGAAAGAATCACGTTTCAAAAGAAAAACTTAACATCACATACTCCCACTTCACATAAAAAAAAACCTCCTAATAAATGTTCAGATTTAGATGTGACACATCAAGATGATGTTCGTAATAAGATGATGTTCAGATTTATAGTTATAGTAGTACCAATCTGACTACGAAATCTAAATATAATGTTACATTTAAAGCTGGATAACTTATTAGAATGTGTCATATTTTTTAATAGGTTTTGTTTTTTTATAAAACAGACAGAGTATTTAGTAAATAACTCATGCATCTGAAAGACTAAACTTGTTACATTCAGCGAGCAAAGACCTTCTGTTGCACGCAGGAATGCAGAAAGACATGAGCTCGAAGAAATCCTCGCTGACCTCTGCTCTCCACTCCAGAAGAGTCGTACGCCGCCGCGCTGGCGACTGGCGTGTTTCCGCAATCCCCTCCCCTGTCACGCGCGAAGTAGAAGAACACAAAATCAAGGGGGCTTTGTGCATATTTTAGGGAATATATCTAATAAAAACCATCAAACAAATAAGAACTTATAGAAAAGTTTTATGAATTTATGAAAAAAATATCATAGATAGACGTAGATATAAAATATATTCTCACAAAATCGTAAGCTCAAAATCAATTTTATTTAAAGATAAAAAATAAATTTCAGGTAAAATAAACATTACACTATTTACCTTAATTTTTTTCTCTCAAATAAAGTTGAGTTTGGATATCTCATGCTTATATTATCTTTAGTAATTTTTTATGAATTGAAAGAATTTTTAGATATAGTTTTCATTAGTTTTCATAGTTTTTGTTAGGTATTTCCTCAATATATGGGATCACTTTGTGTATTTTTCTTTCAAAATATGGGGAGTTCTGTGTAAACGTAGGGGCCTTTATGGCAAAATTCGGATCGCTACAAAACCGAATGAACGGGGCTTTGTGAAAAACGTATCATAAGACAAATCGTGGCCGTTGGATCATATGCCAAGATCCTTTCTCTTCCTCCCTCTTCTGAGTCTCCGGCGGGTGGCGGCAACGGCGCGCACTCCTCTGAAACCTCCCCGCGTGACGCCGACGACTCTCCTCCTTCCCCCACCCTCGTCGGAGCCGTCGTCGTGAGCACTTTCCTCCTCCTTCTTCGGAAGAATTGAGCGGGAGATTTCGCTCTCACCACGAAGGTATCACAATTTAGTTTACTACCGCCTGCTGGCTTTGTTTTTTTCGTGAACGCGCAAAAGGATTGCACGTTAATATATTAGAAGAAAAGTTTTTTTACAAGCACCACGCACACAACCAGACCGACTTGCGCTAAATAGGGGGGAGAAGAGACACAGAAAGGCTAGAAGGAAACTAAAGCGACAAGAACAACTCCAAACACGGACCCCCAGCACGGGACCAAAAAGGAAAAATACTCTACTCTCCCAAAAAACCTCCAAAGTCGGCCATGCCCGCTAGCGACCACAGTCGGCCCTTCGAGAAATCAGAATCTAGAACTGCCGAAACCGAAGCAAGGATGGAATCAAAAACCCTAGATTGCATTCCCTCCAAAGCTGCCAAGAGATTAGGGGAACCAAATAGTTGAACTTGGCTCATAGGGACTTGAACTCGGCTCGCAGGGACTTAGGAAGACGAGACCGAGAAGATGGCCACCAATTCTGTAGTGTACTGCCCTACGGGGGAGAGAGGGACACCCAAGCAGAGAGGGAGAACAGCCGGTGCCAGAGCTATCGAGCGAACACGCAATCGAGAAGGATGTGGTTCGCTGTCTCCAGCTCCTGCGCACAAAAGGGGCACGCCGAGTGACTATCAAGATCATGCTTGTAGAGGAGATCGGTCGTCCAACAATGTTGTCAAGCACAAATCGAGGAGGAACTTGTACTTGGCGTGACCTCTCGCGCGCCAAAGAAAGGAAACACAAGCGAGAGGGCTTTGGCCGACGAAAAGTGCCTGGTAAGCGGAGCGTGCCGAGTAATGCTGGTCTCACGTCCAACGCCAAGCCAAACGGTCCTGGACACCCAACAAGAGCTGAATGTACTACACTGCATCCCACACCAAAAGAAACTGGGAGATGACTAGGACGGTGGTGGCACTGCGGATGTTCGAAACCCAGGCATTGGTCACCAACCCAGAGGTGATTGTACAAGTACCGCGTAGGCGATGGGGCAGAGCGAAGAGGAGGTTCGAAGCCAAAGAGCCAACAGAACGACCGCCAATCCACTGATCCGACCAGAAGAGCGTCGACTCCCTATCCCCTAAAACCGAGAAGGTGGACACCTCAAATAAGTCGCAACATGCCGCCGACAGGGCCTTAAGGCCCCTAGCCAGGGTGGCTCGCACGCCGAGACCACATCCAACGGGCACGCAGGGCAAGACCCGCCATCCTGAGGTCCGGAATTCCCAAACCCCCGAGGACCTTGGGCCGACAAACCTTTGTTCAAGCCACCCGACATTGACCCCCGTGGGCTGAGTATGTAAACGCGTGGCACTTTTTGTCGATCGCCTTGATGACCCATGCTGGTAGGTCAATCACCAGGGAAACATGATTGGAATTGCCGAGAGAATAGATTGCACTAGATGGAGCGACCAACAAGAGTGGTGAGCCGACCCTTCCAAGGCGGAAGTCGCTGGGAGACTTTATCCACAAGCGGCTGGAGGGCAGCCTTGGGGAGCTTGTGGACCAACAGCGGAATGCCGAGGTAGGTGCAAGGGAAGTCAACAATCGAGCAGGGGAAGGTGGCCTGAATCAGCTCCAAGTCCTCCGACGCACATCGGATTGGGGTGATTGAGCATTTGGAGAAGTTAGTACGCAACCCTGATGCCGCACCAAAGACCTCCAGGATGCCCTAGACGAACTCCAGATCCTGATGAACTAGGGAGAGAAAGATAACCAGATCATCCGCGTAGAGAGAGACGTGGTGTTGTAAGGCATGATCATTGAGAGGAAGGAACCCACTCGTAACTAAGGCTTTACGAATCAACGCGTTGAGCACATCCATCACTAAGATGAAAAGCATGGGGAAAAGCAGGTCTCCTTGGCGAAGACCCCTCCGATAGGAGAAACGCGGACCCAACACTCCATTGACCAGCACCCCGGAGGACGAGGCACTCAGAATGAGAGAAATCCAGTCATGCCAACGCTGACTGAAACCCAGGTAGGCGAGCACCTCAAGCAGGAAAGGCCAGCTGACAGTGTCGAAGGCCTTCGCTATGTCCACCTTGAGAAGAATGTGAAGAGTACGTCTAGCACATGAAGAGCCCGTGCTGCAAGCTGGACGAACCAAAAGTTATCATGCAGGGATCAGCCCTTTACAAAGGCGCTTTGGTTGGACGCCACCAACCCATCGAGGTGAGGGGAGAGTCGAGAGGCCAAGATCTTAGAGAACAGCTTCCCAAAACTGTGGATCAAGCTAATTGGCCGGAAGTCTTTGACATCGATCACATCATCCTTCTTGGAAAGAAGGGAAATCATGCCATCATTGAGGAAGGAGAAACCCTAACCGTTCGCCAAAAAGAGGGAGTCGAGAGCCGCCAAGACCTCCGACTTGATCACCGCCCAACAAGATTTGTAGAACCTGCCCATGAAACCATCAGGGCCGGCGGCCTTGTCAAAAGGCAAGGACTTGATCACCGCCCATACCTCCTCCTCAGAGAAAGGGGCGTCCAGACCCTCAAGTTGCGCCTGGGACATGTCTAGAGAGTGGAGATCAAGGGCGAGGTCCCGCTGAACACTCGTCCCCAACATCGCCGAGAAATAAGAAAAGGCAAGGTCCTGAAGCTCATCATGCGAGACGGCCAGCTGGTCCCCATTCAGAAGACGAGAGATGAAGTTTTTCCGCCTATGGGCGCGAGCGTGCAAATGGAAGAGCTTGGTGTTGGCATCATCCTCCCTTAGCCAGGTCAACCGCGAGCGCTGGCGAGCGATAGTCCGCTCGAGCGAAGCAAGCCCAAGGCATTTAACCTTCAGATCCCACCGCAGCCAGACCTCCAAGGGGGATAGGGACTGCCTTTCTTGCGCGACATTGAACCGAAGAATCAGTTCCTTCGCCGTAGGGACCGCCTGCTGGCTTTGCTTATTTGCCTCGATAATTTTGAATATTCTGATATATTCCTTGTATTCCCAATATACAGTAAGTTTTAGCTGACCTTTTTCCTGTCTCCAATGCACAACATTTTGCCAATTTTTTAGCTAAATATATATATGTTATGCATGCTTGATTCTGCTTCGATCAACATGTGTTGGTAGCAGCAGAACAAGCAGACACATCCTAATTAAGGAGTCCTCTAAAAAGAAAAAAAACATCCTAGTAAGTACCTATCGTTATACATAGTATGGTAGTTTAGAGGTGTAAAGTGTTCGGTTTTATTGTTTCAAAGTGAAATCCAAATACTATTGATACCACTGGAACATCATATGATAACTATTTGGAACATCGATTATGAACACCTGGAGTTTCAACCATGGTCTGGAAGTGATAATAGTGAAAGTTTAGCTAACTGAAATGAATAATCTAAATACAACGGCATACATTTTTTTCCAAGGCGCTCAGAGCGAACATGTGGTCTCTCTTGGTTATAAAGCAAATAGATTTGAAGTTGCAATCAAGTAGTATTTAGGTTATTAAGAATTTCCTGCACTCATCTTTAAGCTTGATTGTTCTTCATTTTGAATAAAACATTGCACATTTATGTAATGTTTGAAGAGAGGATCGTGTCATTTCCTTACGAGCAGGATAATAACTATGAGTAATTCTCGTACTTTGATCAATTTATTATAAAACAATGGATTTAAAAAGTGTATCATAAAACTACAAATTTAAAATCATATTTTTCAAAAACTTTAAGATATCTGTTTACACCCAAAATTGGCATCTAGAGTTGAAATAGGGAGAATTACCAATATTTGGAAAATCTGTCGATTTCTCCAAAGGGCCGGCCGACCTAGGCATGTGGCCGGCCTAACCGGCGTAGTCCGAGACCAAGTCGATTTTCATTGGTACTCGAGTTTCATTGCTCCATAAGGTATGTTTCGGGTTTTCTAAGGTGTCTATCCTGAATTGGACATGGAGGATGACTTGTGGGAGGCAAGACTAACCCCTATTTAAGGGCCAAGGCCGGTTCAATTGGAGAGACATGATCTACCCCCCCAATCTCTACAATCGAATCATTCTTTTACTTTTACTTTTCAGCCATGTTTTCTACTTTATCCTAGTTTAGTCCATCTTTATCGGTTTGCACCATAAACCGTCCGTCGCCACTACGAGAGTGCAACATCTCTTTGTAAGTTTATCCTGAAAATCTTCCGTTTGCCCACGAGACGGGTAGTCGTCCTCATATCGATCTAAATCGGCCTAGAGGCTGATTTTGATATGTAAATCGGCTCCGCTAGCCGGTTTAATCTACAAAATCCATCTTGATTTAGTTTTTGCTAGATTGAGGTGGTTGGCGACTCCATATCACCGCAAGGCATTTAGGTGCTTCGATCGTGTTTGTCTTCTTGCCAAAAAAGTTTCCAACACAATTTTTGGCGACTCCGCTGGGGATCAATTTATTCGGCCATATTAGCCTGAATTTCATTTAAATATTCAGATATTGTTTCGTTGAATCAAAAGTTTCGATTTCGCCATACGACGAAATCAATCCGTACTTGCTACTACTATCGTTTCGCCTCAATCTACGCCGAGTGTCATCTTTGCCTTCGCTACAAAGTTTCGGCGTTCGGCTATAACAGCCGAAACCGATTTACACTCGTATCAACCATGACGAGTGGGAACGAGATCGACGAGATCACATTGGAGGTGGATCCATCCAATGTCATCCACATCTCATTGGATGATCTTGATGAGGAGCAATGTCAAGTCATGGAGAAGCGAATAAAGACAATAACAGAGGAGATGCTGATGAGATCGTGCATCAGGACCTCTCAAGGTGTGATTCTCAAGCCTGGACCTCCTCCTAAATTCAAGGTAACCTCCAATCCGCCCGATCCATCTATTGCTATTCGGGAACATATTGATCAGTGTGTAGATGCATCTTTTAGCCCTTGTATTGATAAAGATCATGATATGATAGAAAATGCTTTCAAAACTAATTTTGATAAGGCTATTAAGAAAATTGGCTCTAAAATAGCCAATTATCAACAATACAATTCTACTTCTAGTTTTGCATCTATAAAACGTGCCTATAATGCTATGGATGGATCAATGGGCATTTACACAGCTGATTCCCCAGGAATCGGTACAAAAAATTTAGCCAACGGTTAGATTGCGCATGACGTCGGTCAGACCACACTCTATGCCGGTCAGACCATGCCCTATCTCGGCCAGATTGTGCCTCCTGTGGCCGGTCTGACTGCATCACTAACTACCGGTCGACTGGTCATGGGCCGGTCGATCGGTGTGGCTTGGCCGGTCCGATCGGGCTGTCTATAGCCGGTCTGACCGACGTCCTGGAACCTTGCCTAGATTTTTGTCCCACAACTAATGGCACTGATTTTAGTTGTTATTTACCTCGTTTTAATGCTGTTAGTCATGCTATTTCATATACACATGCTATTTGCACCGATAACCCAATGGCATGTGAAGTTGAACCAACTATTGGTTCGGATTTTGTTGCTAGCTTAGATAATGGCATCATTGAAAATATAGCCGAACTAAATGACGGTTCGGATTGTATCACATGCGAGAGTGAAATAGTATTTTCACCTAAGACCGAGTCATAGATCGGTCATGTGAATGTTGGAAAAGATAGTGACAATGTCTTGCAGGGTAGTGATGAAATAGAGTTTAAAGCAACATTGCATACATGTGAAAGGCCGTATCCTGAACATATAGATTCGGTCCCATACCCGCAAGAATTTGAGGTGCCCGACTTCACAAAATTCACAGGTGAGGATACTATAACAACAACGGAGCATATCAGCCAATTTATTGATCAATGTGGTAAGGCCGGTAGTGATGATGTGCTTAGTTAAAATTGTTTCCTCTTTCTTTGTCAAACTTTGCATATATATGGTTTAGTTTACTTGCTCCTAATTCAATTTGTACATGATCACAAATGGAGCATGAGTTTCATGATTATTTTAAAGATGCAAGCTTGATGGAGCAAAGACCGATTGATAATTCATCGATCAATTGCGATACTATTTCAGTTACACCTATTGCTAAGACTGGAATTATTCATGATTCTCTTTCTATTGTTCCAATTAATTTTAATGACAAGAAAGTGTTGATTTGGTCTAGCCAAGTCGAATCTACAAAAGGGAAAAAATATTATTAGGGGTCCTCGTCCCGAGATAATTAGGATCAATAATGCTGAGGGTGAAGATCGTGAAGTTAAAAGATGAGTCATCTAGTTCTATAAAGACTAAAAAGCCAAAGCTCACTTTTGAGATGCTTATGGCTAAATACAATAAGGGATTACCTGGTCAACGATTTCATAATTGTACTAGTGATACAAAAAGACCAAGATCGCTTCTTAGAAAGAGATTTGGTCAAACGCCAAAGCAATCGGAATCATCAACAATATCAACTCCATACAAACATCCGGTTGTGATGCCATGGTATCCATATCCAATGCCACCGTTTGGTTATCCTTTTATGTATTATATGCCATGGATGCCTCAACCACCTATGCCATTTCATCAAGAATGGAAGGAATCACCTAGGTTAGTATCAAAATATTCATACAACTCAAGACAAGACCGTTTCTCACAAAAGAATCAGTTCGGTGGATCAAAGACGAACAAGGTGAAGAAGGTATGGGTGAGAAAAGAAGTCAAAGCTCCAGAGGTTGATACTATCAAGGAGGAGTCTCAAGATGTTCAAGTACCTACTGGAGATGCGACAAAGGAGCTACAAGCGAGAAGACCAAAGCCGACATTGTGGATCGCCAACGATGGTGGTCTCGACAGGACAGCGAGCGGCTAACCGCTAGCCTACGACGGTCCGACCAAGCCATCGCCGGCCCGACCGACGACTCACACTCGGTCCGACCGGCCCCGTGCCGATCAAACCGAGGGGGGCATCTGAGATGAGTAAGAAAATTGAGGGCAACACAGGAGCTTTCACTTCGACCATAAATATCAAAAAACATTGCTTGGCTCCTAGAAAACAACCACAGCCAAAGTGGATATCTTCCAGCTTATCTCGCTCTTAAAAGAGGAGGCTACAACGTCTTTGAGCCATAGGTCAAAAAGAAAAGAAGGCCGAAGATGTGGAGAACAAGACATGTGATTATTTTAAGCTCGAATAACACATAAGCAAGTGTGGAGACCCAAGAAAGTAAAAGCTAAGAGACCAGTGATTTCCAGAGTAGTAGTAAATCCAAGAGAGAAGAATCTTCGGTCATTAGAGATAACTCTCCTCCGCATGTTGCTATAGATGCTACGGCGGTGTTTATCTTGCCTTCGAAATCGTGCAATCAAGAAAGCCGATTTTGCTTGGGGGGCAAGACATTGATATGCTCATGAAGAAATCAAGAAAGATAAACGGCGATGGATACAACATCACATCTTTGAGCCGCCGTTTGTTGGATGCTAAGGCAAGGTATGGATTTATCGTGCTCATCATTATAGTATGCCTATGCTATGTTAGAAAATTGCTTACTATCTAGCACATGTGTGTTTTGCTTATCAAATTGATATTATGCATACATGTTGCAAATGCCAATTTTGAGGGGTGGAATTGGCAAGTTGGCATATAATTTATTTAAAGTATGATTTGGCTCGTTGGTCGATATTTATTAAAAGCCAAATCATGCATGTTTTGATGAATCACCATAGAAAATATAGATTTCATAATTATTGCATCATGAAATTTTGCTTCTTAGTAATTCGGCTAATGTCAATGGTCAACGTGATGATTTGTTCTAGAGTTATTTTCTTTAGGAACATTGGCATTGTTATAATATTTTGCATACATGTTTAAGCCGATTACTTACACTTGTAGTTTATTGGAATTCATCCATGTGAGACATATGACTTTGGTGATTCATTATTGATCATACTTCAAGTGGCTAAGTGTTTTTGATGCCTTGATGATTATTGTTTCAAAAGTCACTTGAATTAGTATTCATCTAGGCATATTAATTGCATGTTATAATTTTCAAATGCCTAGAAAGAAGGAATTTTGGTCCAATAATTTGTTATACCAAGCATCTGGCTATAATATCAAAAAAGGAGTATTTTTAATTCGGAAAAGTTGGTGCTTGATTTTAATTTTTTGGGCAAAATTGGCGAAGTCACAGACTGCGGGCGGTCTAACCGGCGCATCACTGCCGGTCTGACCACAGGTGGCCGGCGGTCTGACTGGCTTTGTGTGGCCGGTCTGACCGGTGAGAGGTAGAGGTCTGACCGGCATTGCGTGGCCGGTCAGAGCGGGTTTGAACAGGTGCTAGGGGGCACAATTCATCTGATACAGAGGCCGAATTAATTTTGAATATGGATGTTTATGCTCTCGAAACAGCAGAGGACTGGAGAATTCCTTTGGTTCAATATTTGAAAGATCCTAATCTTAATATTGATCAGAAAATTCGGCGGCAAGCATTTAAATACACTTTGCATGATGGAGATTTATATCGCCAAAATATAGATGGCGTGCTATTGAAGTGCCTCGATAACGATCAATTTAAAGTTGCTACGGGAGAGATACATGAGGGTATTTGTGGAACTCATCAATCGGCCCATAAAATGAATTGGTTGCTTTGGAGAGCGGAGTTCTATTGGCCGAAGATGATTGATGATTGTTTCAAATATTATAGAGGATGCGAAGTTTGTCAACGATTCGACAATGTTCAATTGGCACTGGCCACGTGTTACCGACAAAATTTGGTAAGTCTCGGAGTCCTCATCGGCTTAAGGTTCAAATCGGCTCAGAGCCAGTATCGATTTAGAGTTTTGATCAGCCGATGGGGATTTTCCCTTATCAGTATCTCTAGTAGTCAGATTCTCGATAGATTCGGTATGGAAAGATTTTATCCAGAATAAACCGAGTTCGGGGAGGATGCGGCTTGTATCTATTAATTAGGCAGAGTTTGTTAACTTTCTATCTTATCTTTAGGAAAGTGTGTTAGTATTCGGTAAGGATTCAGTTTGTTTTATTTTATCTTTAGGAAAGTTTGAATTGTAATATGTTAGGATCTTGTTAGCCTGCGGGTATAAATATGTAAGCCCTGGGTCCATGTAAATGAATCCTCATGATCAATACAATTCGGCGCATCGCCACCTTTTACCTTTTCCACTTTGTTCATCATCCGGCGAGACTTGGCACCTGACGAGGGGCTGCATCGGCTTCGATCTCCGGCGAAGGGTTAAGTCCAAGGACCCGTCGGCCCACGTATATAATATCTATCTTTAGTTTCATTACCGTTCATAGATACATTGGCTTAGTTAGGACTTTCTCGGTTAGGTCTGATATTTTGATCAAGTCGATCTTTCTGTAAACGTAATGTTGCTTTAGGTAGATTTGTTATATCCATCACATTAGAGAGATCTATCGGCTCCTCAAGTATTAGATTATCATATACAATCTCGTGCCGCATCGGTTAGGTCCGACCTACTAGATTGTTATCGATAATCTAAGTCTTGTTAAGCCGATAGGTTCATCCTAATGTTTCACCGAAGGGTTAGTCGATATTATGATATGTTTCTGTTGACTCTAGTCCTAGTATCTTGATTTAGCTCTATCGGTTGTCTCTCGTTTTAGGGTTTCTGCCGATATCGCCTAAATCGTTATATTAGATTAGATTAGCTTAGGCATCTACCACCCTGAAAATAGTCAAAGGCTTGATTGTCTAGATATTGTTTTCCTTTTCATACTTAGTGCTGCATCAATTCAGTTTGACCTACTAAGTCGTGATTAGAACCGTAGTCTCTAGCCTGTCTGATGGCTACAAATAAGGGTTTCGTCAGGGTTTCAGCCGACGAGTTATCTGGACATCGGCATCGGCATGAATCACACGATCGGTTGTCAACAGATCGACTGTTTTGATTATCGGTCTATCGGCCGATATGACTTATGCTCTGCTGTTTTGCATATCTTGTCAGTGACAGGATCAAACTGACTGGCACGCGTGCGATTCATTAATTTTAGGACCTGCACTGGAGCTAAGCAGATCTTTCAGGCCAGCGTGTGATTCGATGTCAACATATCTTGCGGCGGTACGAATTTGACGTCAACATCGTGGTGTTGAATCCTATTATTAAACCTTGACCATTCCGAGGATGGGCTTTGGATTTCATCAGTCAGATTTATCCTTCGTCATTGAAAAGGCATCGGTTCGTGCTAGTTGCGACAGATTACTTTACCAAGTGGGCCGAAGCCGTGCCGCTCAAGAATATGACTCATACGGAGGTAATTGACTTTATTTTAAAACATATTATATATAGATTCGGTATTCTTCAAACATTGACTACGGACCAAGGAGTTTCCTTTATGTTCAAAGAGGTGAAAAGTTTTGCTAAATTGTTGACGCCAAATTCGTACCGCCGTAAGACCCGTTGACGTCGAATCACATGCTAGCCTCGGGAGATCTACTTAGCTCCAAAGGTAGGTCCTAAAATTGATGAACCGCAGCGTGCGCCGCTTGATCCGCCACCGACAAGATATGCAAAACAGAGCATAAATTATATCGGCCGATATGCTGATAATCAAAACAGCCGATCTGTTGACAACCGATTGTGTGATTCCAGCCGATGCCGATGTCCAAATAACTCGTCAGCTGAAACTCCGACGAAACCCTTATTGGTAGCCATCAGGAAGGCTAGAGACTACGGTTCTAATCACGACTTAGTAGGTCAAACTGAATTGATGCAGCACTAAGTATGAAAAGGAACATAATATCTAGATAATCAAGCCTTTGACTAATTTTAGGGGTGGTAGATGCATAAGCTAATCTAATTTAATATAACGATTTAGCCGATATCGGCAAAAACCCTACAACGAGAGACAACCGATAGAGCTAAATCGAGATACTATGACTAGATTCAACAGAGACATATGATAAGACCGGCTAACCCTCCGGTGAAACATTAGCATGAACCTATCGGTTTAACAAGACTCGGATTATCGATAACAGTCTAGTAGGTCGGACCTAACCTATGTAGCATGAGATTATATATGATAATATAATACTCGATGAGCCGATAGATCTGTCTAATGTGATGGATATAGCAAATCTATCTAAAGCAACATTACGTTTATAGAAACATCGACTTGATCAGAATATCGAACCTAACCGAGAAAGTCCTAAATAAGCCGATGCATCTATTAACGATAATGAAACTAAAGATAGATACGATATACCTGGGCTGGCGGGACCTTAGACTTACCCCTTCGTCGGAGATCGAAGCCAATGCAGCCGCGTCTGGTGCCAAGTCTTGTCGATGATGAACAAAGTGGAAAAGGTAAAAGGTGGCGATGCGAATTGTATTGATCGTGAGGATTGATTTACATGGACCCCAGGCTTACATATTTATACCCGTAGGCTAACAGAGATCCTAACAGATTACAATCTAAACTTTCCTAAAGATAAAAAGGAAACAAACCGAGTCCTTATTGCACACTAATACACTTTCCTAAAGATAAAGTAGGAAACTAACAAACTCTTCCTAATTAATAGATACAATTTCCTTTTAGGATTCTATCGTTATATGGCAATCCTCATGAAGCACATCATCTTGATCCGACAAGTGTCCCCAATGTTGTCATACTGTAATCGCTACATCGGCTTGCCTTGTCCGATTCGGTATCGCCCAATGGACACCTAGCGATTCGGCTTCGTGGCTTACCAAATTCAGCGTTAACACATGCCCCCAGCTTTTGGTGTATGAGAAGTCATGCTTCAAAATTATCGTTGTCTTGATCACCCCAAAACCGATTCTTCCTTTCTTCTTGACATTGGCTCTCGTAAGCCGATACCTTTGCATTAGATGAGCCAGACTGTTAAATTCATGGAAGAAAAATCAATTTTTGATTGGTATTGACAACCCTTGGATGCGAGTTCGCTAGCTGCTCATCACGTAGACTCAAACTATAACATCAACTGCGAACATTACGAAACCTCCGAATGTATTCTTTAGCCGATTCCCCTTCTTGATGTCTAACCGATTCCAAGTCTCGCAAGCTTCAATTCACCAATCCCAAAGAAAAAGTACATATGAAACCGCTTTCAATATCGACCCAACTTCGATAGAATTTGGTGGTAATGACGAAACCATGTGAAGACCGATCCACTAAAGACATAAAAAATCTAACTTTCGTAGCTTCTTCACCGATGCCTCCCACATTGAGCTAAGAATCGGCAAATATGTTCCATTGTAGAGATACCATCCTGCCCTAAAAACATAGAGAAATCTGAAACCTTGTACCGGCTTAGAAATGAAACCCTATCAAACCACTCAGATATGGCAAATACATAGAAATTTGATCTTTGCGTTTAATTCCAAACTGCTCCTCCATTACCTTTGCATTTATATTGGCCCAATCTTCTTTAGACCGATACATTTGAGTTTCTTCTAGCCGATACCGTTGTTGTGGCTCTCCATGATGATACTGATCAATTTGCCCCCGAGCCAATATTATTGTTGCCGATGATGTTGAAACCGCTCATCAATTATCCTCGGGAACTATCTCCTCGATCAAACCATGTAATGTACTTATTAAAACTATAAATTGATCAATCATAGCACAATGAACAGTTTTATCAACTATCTCTTGAAGTGTCTTGTCTTCCATCGGCTCTGCAGATTGTTCCCTTCTTCATTCATCAGCTTGAGAGATTGTTCTTCTTTGGCCTTGACTTCTTCATCAGACATCTTGTGGCAATTGTGCGTTCCATGAGCTGTGTAAAAAAATCTGTTGTGAAAACACGGTCCCATCAGGCGTGCCAAAAATGTGTTGACGCCAAATTCGTACCGTCGCAAGATCTGTTGATGTCGACTCACATGCTGGCCTGGGATATCTGCTTAGCTCCAGTGCAGGTCCTAAAATTGATGAATTGCAGGCGCGCCAGTCAGTTTGATCCTGCCACTGACAAGATATGCAAAACAAAGAGCATAAATCATATTGGCCGATAGGCCAATAATCAAAACAGCCGATCTCGTGACATGCCGATTGTGTGATTTCAGCCGATGGCGATGTCCGATAACTCATCGGTTGAAACCCCGATGAAACCGTTATTGGTAGCCATCAAGCGGCTAGAGACTAAGGTTCTAGTCACGACTTAGTAGGTCAAACTGAATTGACGCAAAGCACTAAGTATGAAAAGAAACACAATATATAGACAATCAAGCCTTTGACTAATTTTCGGGTGGTAGATGCCTAAGCTAATCTAATTTAATATAACGATTTAGGCGATATCGGCGTAAACCCTAAAACGAGAGACAACCGATAAAGCTAAATCGAGATACTAGGACTAGATTCAATAGAGACATATGATAAGACCGGCTAACCCTCCGATGAGACATTAGCATGAACCTATCGGCTTAACAAGACTTAGATTATCGATAACAATCTAGTAGGTCGGACCTAACCGATGCAACACGAGATTATATATGATAATCTAATACTTGATGAGCCGATAGATCTGTCTAATGTGATGGATATAGCAAATCTACCTAAAACAACATTACGTTTATAGATACATCGACTTGATCGAATATCGAACCTAACCGAGAAAGTCCTAACTAAGCCGATGTATGTATGAACGATAATGAAACTAAAGATAGATATGATATACATGGGCCGACGAGTCCTTGGACTTACCCCTTCGTCGGAGATCGAAGCCAATGCAGCCATGCGTCGGGTGCCAAGTCTCGCCGGATGATGAACAAAGTGAAAAAGGTAAAAGGTGGCGATGCACCAAATTGTATTGATCGTGAGGATTGATTTACATGGACCCAGGGCTTACATATTTATACCCGCAGGCTAACAGAGATCCTAACAGATTATAATCCAAACTTTTCTAAAGATAAAAGGAAACAAACCTTATCCTTATTCGACACTAATACACTTTCCTAAAGATAAAATAAGAAACTAACAAACTCTTCCTAATTAATAGATACAATTGCCTTTTTAGGACTCTATCTTTATATGGCAATCCTAATAAAACACATCATGTTGATCCGATAGTGTCTCCAATGTTATCGTACCGGAATCGGCTACATCAGCTTGCCTTGTCCGATTCGGTATCAGCTGATGGACACCTTAGCCGATTCGGGCTCCGGGGCTTACCAAATTCTTGCGTTAACACGAATCTTATGGTATTAAATTGTTGAGTTCTTCTCCTTACTACGCTTGGGCTAATGGACAAGCCGAGTCGAGCAATAAAACATTATTGAAGTTAGTCAAGAAGAAGATTGAAGAATATCCAAAGAGGTGGCATGAGGTGCTTTCTGAGGCATTATGGGCACATAGGATATCTAAACATGGTGCCACCAAGATAACCCCTTTTGAGTTGGTCTATGGACGTACCTGTTGAGGTGAATCTTGGCTCTCTTCGATATATAAAGCAATATGATTTGTCAGTTAAAGACTATAAGACCTTGATGAGAGACAATCTTGATGAGGTGATCGATAAGCGTTTGAAGGTTTTGGAAGAAATAGAGAAAGAGAAGAAGAGGGTGGCTAAGGCTTACAACAAAAGGGTGAAAGCAGGATCATTTCAAGAAGATACTTGAAGAAATACTTCTTGAGCGTTTGGCAAGATGCTTAGTATGTTCTATGGCCAGTAATTAGGTTATCGTCTTGAGACAAATATGTTCTATGCTTTTAGATTCACGATGTTCATCATAAAAGGCAAGAGGCATGTGTTTACATTCAAAATTGGCACCTAGAGTTGAAATAGGGAGAATTGACAATATTTGGAAAATCTCGGCTTCTCCAGAGGGCAGTCGACCGCCATGTGGGCAGTCCGACCGGGCCTAAGGCCGGCCGACCGGCGACGCATGTGGTCGGCCCGACCGAGTCCGAGACCGAGTCGATTTTCATCGTTACTCGGGTTTCCTTGCTCCATAAGATATGTTTCGGTTTTTCTAAGGTGTCTACCCGAATTGGACGTGGAGGAGGACTTATGGGAGGCAAGACCAACCCCTATTTAAGGCCAAGGCCAGTTCAATTGGAGAGACACGATCTATCCCCCATTCTATACAATCGAATCGTTCTTTTACTTTTACTTTTCAGCCATGTTTGCTACTTTACCCTAGTTTAGTCCATCTTTGTCGGTTTGCACCGTAAACCGTCCGCCGCCGCCGCAGAGTGCGGCATCTCTTTGTAGGTTTGTCCCGAAATCCTTCCGTTTGCCCATGAGACGGGTAGTCGTCCTCATATCGATCTAAATCGGCCTAGAGGCTAATTTTTATATCTAAATCGGCGCTGCTAGTCGGTTTAATCTATAAAACCCATCTTGGTTTAGTTTTTGCCGATTGAGGTGGTTGGCGACTCTATATTACCGCAAAAGCGTTTAGGTGTTTCGATTGTGTTTGTATTCTTGCCAAAAAATTGCCAACAACATCGTATCAAAAACTACATATTTAACATCAGTTTTATTGCAAAATGCAACTTTTATAACCTCAAAAGTGCTATAGATATAAACTCTAAAATCTGTAATTCTTTGATAACTTCATTACTAAAGTTGTAAAGTTGTAGTTTTATGATACAATACTTTAAATATGTAATATCATGATAAATTTCACGATAAATTTGTAGTTCTGTGATATACAAATTCTTATGATAATCTGAGTTTTGTGAAATTTACTCAATAATTATCTACCGAAGCTTCGGTGAAAGCTCAAGAGTATTGATGAGGACAAGGATTGAGCCAAAGAAAAAGCCAAGGCTAGAGGTTCTCACCATATGCATAACTTATTCGCGTTTTGGAAACAACTTCTCTTGATATCACCTAGAATATTCGTTCTAGCTGAAAGCTTATCGTCTCCCGGCGTTTCACCGAAAGGAACACTTCTCACGGACAACGGTTCTCCGATGCCTAAGCAAGATGCAAAGCAAAGATGAGAACTACCGCAGAGTTTTCTCCTATAGGGTCCCTTGCATAAACACTCAGCTGAACAAATAAACTAAGGTGTATAAAGAAATTACTTCATAAAACTGGAACAAGTTTACATATGGTTTTCCCGAGATTTACAAAAAGCACCGAAGTATTACCTTCAAGCGAACAAAGATGGATGTATTTACAAATGCTATATTAGAGTGTGGTTTTTGCTAGTAGTACTAAAAGAGTGGGAGAGGGCTCGGGAACTCCTGCTAGAGTGCTTCCTACTGTGTCTCCCAGTATGCAGAGACAGTGTCCTTTTATAGCTGTGCTGAGGAGTCCTCCACTACTTTATTTAGTGTACAGATAGACATACAGCCACATATAGGCAAAACTGCATGGAGCAATTCTGCTATATGATGCCTAATACTTTGTACAATCAAGCCTTGTTTGTCTAAGCTTGAATGATATTTTTATTTCTTGAACTCTTCTCTTTGTTTGTTTGTTGATTGCAGCCAACTCTCGGGTTGTCACGTAGCGCCATGTCTACCATGTAGCACCGCTGATTACATCTTCATTGACATCTATCTTTAAAGTTGTACTGCTGATTACATATTCGTTGACATCTGTCACTTAAAATTTGCCTGCTGTTAGGGGTCTAGCTAATATGCCCTTAACTAGCCATTATATATCTTCAACATTTCTATTGTATCTTTTTACGGTCTAAATTGGATTGCAGAGTTTGGCCTAGAACTTAAGCTCTACCAGCCCTAGTCATGTCTTGGCCCCTGGACGAGGATAAATCATATCTCATATCCATGGTGGATTTTCATCCACCACTTTGCTTTCCATTATATATGCAATGATGATTCCTGCCGCATCATTGCCTCCTAGATCCTCCATTTCTTACCTCCTAATAAAGGCCAAAGCTCCTCACCTTTCACCACTTGATGAATTGAAATGGCTACATCGATCCTACGTATACTAGCTAACTAATTGAGCACTATTCAACGTTCAAAGGCACGGTCATGTTCTTGGACTCATCCATTAACGAATGAAAGCATCACAGCCTTATCTTTGTGTATAAACAAATTGATTGCCACCAGCCAGAGATATATAGCATAGATTTGATCCATCTGTCAGTTCGGTTGGTGCCAAAGGGACAAGCTGTATGCACTCATTTATCCATCTGTTTGGTAGCCAGTTGCCTGCATAGTCCCCAGCTTCTGCAGCCGGGTTGCGAAAACGAATGGAAGCATTTGCATACGTACTAAGATATACCACTATTCCAGTGCCGGCCCAGCCGGTCGTTGTAGAGTTCTCTTTTGGAATTTCTAGCTTTTCAGGATGCGTGATTCGCACAATTTCTAGCTTACAGAAGGATGCGCAATTTGTGGCTATACATACTCTGTTTTTGTTGATTAAATATAAGACATAACAGACTTTGATGCAGTCTAACTACTTACGTACTAAACACTAAACGCTTTTTTTTAAAAAAATATTGATGGCTATACAAGAAAATATATATAATTAAAACCTGAAAACTATCGTTAAATAAAAAATGAACGCCTGAGATTTATCCACATTATAATAAGTAATAAGTAAAGTTCTACTCTCCATAAAAATTTTACTCATGAGTAAATCTGAAAATAAAAATTTTACTTGTGATGACGTGGACAAATCTCAAACGTCTATTTTTATTCAACGATAGTTTTTACACTTTTTACTACGGTTTCCATCACATATTTTCCTCTGTACTGTTGATCTATATACTCTGTTGACGGAGTTATTTCGTGCTGAAATGGCCATTCAATCAAGTTCAGCCCAAATCTTGGACTCCTCCTTTTAGTATATGGCCAATATGTATGCATCTTCTTTTTTTTTTAAGTTCAGCCCAATTCGTCTTCTTCTTCTTTTTAATCTTTTTATTCTTCTTGATGTGGCATGCACTTGGTCCTCCCTTGTTTGGTATTGCTTCTGATAAAAAGACTTTGTTGGACTTACACTTATATTCGAGCATACAATACTCATTACATGCGTAATGATCCATGTTAGGTGCACTAGGCGCATGAAATACTCCCTCCACCGGCAGCATCAAGTATTTTTGACCGGAGTGAGTAACTAACTAAAGTAAATGGCGCTATGGAGAGTAGCCAATTAAGTTTGGAGAATAATTGTCCTATGCATAGTTTAAGAGAAAATTTCCTTGCACGTTACACCAAGAAAGAAAAGCCCAAATCCATTATCTGCCACAGGGTAAGTTGTTTTATTTCGTCATGCAATCGGCATTACAAATCCGTAAGCAAATCCTCCATTAAGCTAAGGAAATTATCACACTTTGCATGTAGGTTAAAAGATTTTTGATCTAGAAGTACTGAAATAGAATGCATGTTTTAAATTAGAGTTGTTGCTCCCAAGACTTACAAAAACACCTCATTTTCATGTTCACATCTGTCACAATTTTAGTAATATCCAAAAAACTATTTCATGTGAGAATGTTGCATATAACCTAGGTAGGAATAAACATTTCTTTCCATTCTATCTAAAGTAGTTGGGTGCTAGTGGATTTGTGGTGGCAACATAGAGTATAAAGGGAAGAAAACTCTAGCTGTTGGGTGGAGTCATATAATGGTTTTTGTGGATGTCGTAGAATGAATTCCGCTTGTAGTTTAACTAGTCCACCCTATGATACCTTTTTTTTTCTGAAAAAAACAGAGGAGGATCGAATAACCATGGTCAAATTATGCTTGCAGTCCACTGAGGAACATATCCTCTGAAATTCCAAAATCTTTTGGAGACAATTCTCCATTGTGTACAGCCATGCAATTAGGAATGCAAGCCAGCACAAGATCATGCTTGAAGCCACAACTGTTTGGGCCCAATATATTCTAGCTAGATAAGTTTAATCATGCTGCCTCCAATGGTGCAAACAAATCTTGGAATCCAGTGGCAGACCCAGAAATTTCTAGTAGCCCGGGCGAATCCACAAGTGTTCGCTGAAGGAACATCTCGTTCCACCGAATCAATTAGACAACAATCGTCGACTAGAGTGTCCTCCGTCTCGGATTGTGTCGTCGGCGAGCAACTGCCGCACAGCGACGCCCGGACACAATCACGCGACGCCACAGTGGCTCTCGCCGCTCGAATCGGACAGCGAGAGACAGACCGTGCCCCTACGTGCAGGCTCAAACGGTTCACACACAAACACAAGTCAACACATGCATGCATTATGCTTCAAAAATATATACGCGTGTTTTTAATGCCTACATTTATATTATGCTTAAAAAATATATATTTAATCTACTAATTTATGAAATAAGCAATAAAATTTATATACGGTTAAGCTCCACGAAAACTCGAACTAGACCCGTCTGAAGCTCGAATTTTTTGACCCACCTAGACCAAGCCTTCATAGAACACCATGCATGCATGTGTTCTTGCCAATTACCACCGACACAACAACAACTCTTACATGTATATTACAGAACATGCATGCATAGCCGTAGCACGTCAGCAGCAGCAGCAACACGTCAGCAATAGCTAGTCGAGTCCAGGCAAGAGCCCAAGGTCGCCGGGCCTAGGCCCGCCACTGTTGGAATCTGATAAGCTGTCAACAGGGTTACACACAACTAGCTTAATTATGTAGGATATATTCTTCTTCTCTAAACAGGACCTAGTATGGAGCTAGCTGTTTTGGATCACTGCAGCTAAAACCAAAATTATAGGCGTTGTGTTTCGGATGGCGAAGTAGTACTGACCGAACCGGCCTCTGATCTATCCCAGCTAGTAGAGATGCACAAATCTAGAAGCACTCAAAGGGATAATGAGCCTGTTTGGAAGATTAGATTCAAGCAATAAAATTTTGGGTTTCTCAGCTTCTGACGTTTATTTTTTTTTATTCTACAACTAAAACGAAAAGCTGAACTGTTTGGGATAGTTTATTTTCTGTAGCTTCTCATGTAGCTTCTCAGAATCCGAACGAAAAGCTGAACTGTTTGGGGAGTTTTTATTCTGGGAGAAGCTGCAGCTGCCTGACTCTTTCAAACAGGCCCAATATGTCTAGCTAGCCAGGAATCCGACGCTAGGCTGAGTTTTTTATGACCCCAAACAACAACTTTCTCGTTTTTCATTAGCATGTTTTTCAGACTGCAAAATGGTATAATACGTTTGTAAAAACATTTTTTATATATTTTTTTATAAAAAATATCATTTAAATTTATTTTTAAATTTATTAATAGTAGTTAGCAATACTTAATTAATTATTCGTCCAGTTTTTGGTGCCGGCAACCGCCGGAGCCAAACATCACAGCCGAACTTGTGCTAAAAGTATGTGGATTGCTGATTCGCAGTCCCTGTGGACGCATTGTTTTGAGGGTTAGGCACAGTAATATCTTTCTACTCACAGATAAAGGAAAACTCGCAAAGCTACAGTAGTGGGTCACTTGTGAAAGAAGATGCAAGTTGATGTGCACTACGCTTCGCTTCCTATGAGCTGAGGTAGCCTAGGATCGATCAGGCCGGCCACTTTGTTCGTGGATGTCATATTCACTCGTTTCGGCGTGCTATGTGGGTTGTCCAGAATCCAGATCGTTGATTATGCTTCGATGCCAAGCCACACCTTCTCCGTTCAGAAATGAGATAGATCGTTGATCGGATTTTTGTCATGGGTTATCGGCTTTATCTTTATCATTTAACTTGTATGCCTATATCATAAGGTTTTTTATCGTCCGTCCTTCTGCAACGATTCGATTCAAACGATTAAAATTAACACCGAATTTACACGCTTACAGACTCATTGTTGGTCAGCGAAGAAGTCTGGCTCGATGCGCTGCTCGTTTTCATGGACGTACATGTGCATGGACCTGACCCGATCAAAACTAATTACCATTGTATTGGCCGCGTTTAATTACATCTCACATGCTTAACTACATCTAATATATTGGTGTTCACTATTAGAGAAACAATTTTTCCTGACGGACGAGGCCTTCATAAGTTTCGAGAACCATAAGAGGCCACGCCTGGAAAACCGGTCCCGAGGGGCCGACTGATATTGGACCGCATGGATAATGCATTATCCCGCTGCGGTCCATTAAGAGACCGCACGGGCTATTATCCCATGCGATCGCTTAAGTCTGCGGTCCATTTAAGAGACCGCGATTATCCCGCGATCGCTGGCGTACGTGCAGAATGCCGCCCGCACGGATAATGGTGCATTATCCCGTGCGGCCCACTTAAGGACCCGCACGGGATAATTTATTTTTCCGTGCGGACCGTTATGGACCGCATGCGATGATGCCGCCATAAATTTTTCACTCAACCCGACAGGTTGCGCATTATACCATGGTGTTTCTCTCTCAAAAAGATAATTATAGGGGGAAGATTTTCAAATTGAATTTTTAATTGGAATCAATACTAAAGGTACCATACTTGATCTCCTTTTCCATTTTCTTCCATTTTTAAAAATTTTTATTGGTTAAATACGAAGATATTTAAACTTTTTTAACTCGGTTTCTCTCTTTAATAATAGGCATTTTATTTTTGTGGGAGGCTTTAGACTTTAAATCTTCAATTGAAATCAATATAAAAGGTAACATGCTTGATTATCTCCTTTATTTGCTTTCGTTTTTGTAAAATTTCATCGGTTGAATGCGAAGATATTTAAACTTGTTTGAATTGTTATATATTTTGAGTTATTTTTGTAATTTGTAGATCAAATATTTTGTTTTTTATTGAACCATTTTTGGTAACTACTTTTGTCTCACTATTATTATTTGTTGTGCATGAGTTTTTAGTTATAAAGTAGGATTTAAGTTTACTTTGTTTATTTAGAAAACATCGGCAATATAATATTAATTTATCTTGTCACTTTTTTAGATGGATCGGATATGGATGTATGAGACACGGAGAACTCATCTGGTGTTCATGAGAGAAGCATCAACATTTATTGATAAGGCTAAGGCACACGCTTTGAGGGAGAATAGGAAGGATATTTTTTGTCCTTGCGTGGATTGCAAGAATCAGAAGATGTTGAAAGATCTGAATGTAATTCTCGGATACATAATTCAGCGTGAATTTGAGGAGAAATACATAGTTTGGACTTATCACGGGGAAGTCACCCCTCCGAAAGAGAATCCTGATATTTGGTTCGATGAGGCAGAGAATTTTATAATTGAGGACATGTCCCATGAAATGACGGTGATTTTGGCGGCTCTGGTTTTAACGAGGCAGACGTTGATATTGATCTTGATCTTGAGGATATGTTGCGGCACACTGAACCAGAGGTCCTAACAGAGAAAACAAGAGATTTAAACAATTGAAAGGCATTGCAGAAAGCAGCGAAAGATCTTTTGTACGATCAAGCAAAGGGATGTGATATGGATTATACAATATTTATAGTCGGTGCTAGAACTTCTTAGATTGAAGGCCAGGCACGAATGGTCTGATACTAGTTTTAACGACTTGATGAGTCTCCTAAGAGTTATGCTTCCTAAGCCTAACTTATTGCCAGCTAACACCTATCAAGCCAAGAAACTGATATGTCCATTATCACTTGGCGTGGAAAAGATCCATGCATGTATTAATCACTGTGTACTTTATCGCAAGGAATACGCTGACTTGGACAAGTGTCCAACTTGTGGGTGAGTAGGTACAAAAAGGATAACAGTGCCGCCGATAGTGACGTTGCCGAACCAAATGCATTGGTCGAGCCAGGGAAAAAGATTCCGGCCATGGTGATGTGGTACTTGCCAGTGAAAGATCGAATGAAGCGATTGTTTTCGAACCCCACCGACGCCGAGTTGATGAGATGGCATCAAGAGGGTCGAAAGACGGATGGTATGATTCGACATCCCGTCAATGCTCGACAATGGAAAAACTTTGATTCGAAGCACCCATAATTTGTAAATGATCCGAGAAATGTCAGTTTGCATTGAGCATGGATGGAATGAATCCGTTCGGTGACCTAAGCAGCTCGCACAACACTTGGCAAGTTCTGCTCATCATGTATAACCTTCCGACATGGTTATGTCAGAAGCGAAAGTACATTTTGTTGACTCTTCTTATACAAGGGCCAAAAAGCCTGGCATCGACCTAGATGTGTTTTTGAACCTTTGATGGAGGATATGCAAGAAATGTGGGAAGAGGGTCTACGATTATTTGATACATACCGCTAGGAGTATTTTACTCGCGTGCTATCATATTCGTTACTATAAACAATCTACCACCAATTTTTCCTATCCCGACATATTAAAGGAAAGGCTAGATGTCCGATATGTCCGGACAACACATCGTACATATACCGACTCGTCAAAAGTTAGTTTACATGTGTCATCGTCGTTTCTTACCACGAAGCATAGATATCGTGCGATGGCTACCTTTTTTGACAAAACTATCGAAGGAAGGTACGCCCCAAAGCAAAGGATGGTTCCACGGTGTTCAAGCCGACAAAGAACATAAAGGTCGTGTTCGGCAAGGGAAAGAGAGCTTCGGGCAAGAGGAAGAAAGAAGTGGTAGAAAACACACGCCCTTCAAGAAACATTCAATCTTTTCAAGTACTGACGTCGGAAAGACTCGGAGATTCGTCATGCCATCGATGTCATGCACCTCGAGAAAAACATGTTCGACAAAGACCATCGGGACTTTACTTGACATCCCTAGTAAAACAAAGGATGGGTTGAAGTCACGTAACAACGTGGTCAATTTGGGCATAAGGAAAGATCTCCACCCGATAGAACTAACGAATGGTAAGATTGAGATTCCACCGCATGCTACTCAATGACACTAGAAGAGAAAAACTTTCGTAAATGTCTTCGTGGATTGAAAGTGCCGACTGGATTCTCATCGAATATCCGGAAACTAGTATCAATGAAAGATTTGTCGATTTCTGGATACAACGCTCACGACTCATGAGATGCTTATGGTATTTCTCCCTATCGCTATAAGGGCGGTGAAAACAATGCACACTAAGGTAGTGATAACAAAGCCGTGCTATTTTTTAATCGAGTATCACATAAAGTTTTTGAGCCAGAAGAATTAGGACCCCTTCAGAAATTCACAGTCGAGACAGCTTGCCAGCTAGAGATGTTTTTTCCTCCATCGTACTTCGACATGATGGAACATCTCATTGTTCACATTGTCCCTCAAATTATTGAACTTGGTCGTCTATACCTACATCAAATGTTGGCGTACGAGCGATACATGGCTGTTCTGAAAGGGTATGTCCATAATCGTGCTCATCCGGAGGGCTCGATGATAGAGGGTTACACAACCGAGGAGGTTGTCGAGTGTTGCCTAGATTATATGAAAGATGCCAACCCCATTGGGATACCGATGCCTTGATATGATGGAAGATTATCTGGGAAGGGTACTGTGGGAAGAAAATGCTTCTACGATAACGATTACAAAGCGGTATCAGATGCACACAGCAGTGTTCTTCAACAACTCGCCATCGTTGTGCCCTACATTGAGCAACACACTTCCGAGATCAGAGCATGCAATCCTGGGCGATCCGATGATTGGGTTTCGAAAGAACAGAAACACACTTTTCCCCAATGGCTTAAGGATCAAAATCTACCGTCTGGTGAATCACTCGTAAATGGTTGAAAGACTTGCAGCTGGCCCAACAAGCCTTGTGACCTCATGGCAAGGGTATGACATCGGTGGATACTCTTTTTACACCAACAACAAAGACAAGAAAAGCTCAGCGCAGAACAGTGGGGTTCGTGTCAAAGTGTTGGATGCAACAGGGCAGAAGAAATCATACTACGGGATCATACAAAAATATGGAAACTTGACTATGGTTTAAACATTCGATTCTGCTTCTAAGATGCCAATGGGTGAAAGACAAAGATGGTAGATAAATTTGGACTTACTTGTGCTGAACGGAGTAAAATTGGACACAAGGATGATCCATGGGTCCTTGCCGAGCGTGTTGCACAAGTTTTCTATGTGAAGGATCCTTCCGATGAAAAGATAGACATTATTGTATCGAGCAAGCAACACATCGATGAAATGCATTGAGAGTGTCCTCGAAGAATCAAAGTTTGCATCCGTGCGAAAGGATGTTAATCAAAAATTGTAAAATGCTAGTTTGTTTTTTGCTATAGTATGTTTTGCAAGCGAATGTATCAAACTTATGGTGTTACGAGCGAATGTGGGTTCTATGTGATGAATTGATATTTCTATGTGATGAATTGATATTTCTATATGTGATGAATTGGTTTTGCTATATTTCATTGATTTATTTTATTTTCATGAATTTTTTTGCCAACTCTCACATTTGAACTGCAAGTGATTAAAAAAATAAAATAAAATTAGTGAAAAAATTATATTCATGTTAGTTAGACCCACTTGAGTCATTATCCGTAAATGAGAATAAATTTTGAAATTTTCTTCATGAAACATGATAGGAACCTATTGACCGAATGATTTTAAAATTGTATAAATAGCAAACGAAGTCCAAAATCATGAAAATTGTCTGGATGTCATGATATTATACGTAGAGGCTGTGGTAAAAAATTGAGAATGTTTCGAATATTTTATCAGATATGACGCTCACAAAACCGAAGATTCTTCAGAGAAGATTAGAAGTGTTGAGAAGGATTGGTTAGATTTGGAGATAAAGTGACGGCCGAATTGTCGTTTGAATTCAAAAATTTTTACATAGGCAATAATTAGCATAGATTGATTTATGGAAAAATTTGGTAATTTTTTGAATTGGTTTGATAATTGTTTCATTAATATCCAATTTGATACAAATTATTACAGGCTGCGTTTTGCCTGTAAGTATCAGTCTAACTTAATGTCATTAATAAATTCATTTGCAATCTAACTTGTGAATAATTAATTACTCGCTGCATTACTTAGGATGCAATACGCAGACGTGAAAAGACCAATTATCCAATTTGCATACATTAACCCAACACGGATATGCTTTGGACGGAACACGAGGTTCATGTTCGTGAAGATTTCCGATGAGCTCAAAGGCAAAACAAAGAAAAAAAGCCGCGATCATCAAACAAATGCACAAGGACAAGATGATCGCGGTATCATTCTACTTGGGCAAGCTATGTTGGAGCACATAGACAAAAATATCCTCATGGTCCCTTATGCGTTGCGGTACGTAATATTCGTCCGTAAAACCGATATTTTACTACGATATCACCTACAATTAACATATCTCTTCTTTTGCAGCGATCAATACATACTATTTCTAGTATATCCGCGGGATCATGTGGCCGTAGTGCTTGATTCCGACACATTACAGCCAGAAACATTCAAAGAGTTCCTCGTCATTTTAAATTTGTAAGTACTATCATGCACAATTTAATATATTTTGTCTGTTTTTACTATCGAATAAACAATTGATCAATGAAACATGCAATTATTTTGTCTATAGAGCACACCATCATTATGTAAGAAACGGTGGACCGGTGAATGATCCACAAAAGAAGAAGCTTCTTGTGAGGACAAATTTTTTGGTAATTATATGATCGCTATATGCCGACATTTTATACTATGTTTAATTTCAAATTACTGACGCACTTAATAAATTTTATTCAACACAGTGTTATAAGCAACCACCAGGCACTAACCTTTGCGGCTACTACGTGTGCGAGATGCTCAGAATCTACGGGAGATACTCTACTAAGTTAGAACAAGTAAGTTCAGAGAAAATATATATTTCTACACGTTATCGATCTTGTATAATTTTTCTAATCGTATGTATGTGTACTATTCTTCCTTAAACAGATCACGGAAGTTCCACAGAGCGAACCGGTTCAACAATCGAACCATGCTTAACTTGGTTGCAGATCTTTGCCGCTTCATCCGTTGCGATGTTCGCAACCATTTGGGCGATTTCTACAATCCGAGAGCGAGCCGGCGACTGGACGATAAATTCAAACACCTTAGGGAGTGGGAAAAAGAGCACCGCCATTAATGAATGATTTGTAAATTGTTGCTAGACTTCGTAATTTGCGCGAGACAAAACTTGATATGTATATAAACATGCATGCATGATCTGTGTACGTACATTTATATCTTTTATGAGAAAATAATATAATTAAATTTCTTTTTTTCTCATGCAAAAATATATATACATGCATCTTATCGATCAACCCATGCATTTAATATTAGACAGAGAGAGAGAGAGGAAGAGAGGAGAGAGAGGATCGAGAGAGAGGAGAGGAGAGGAGAGAGAGAGACCATATTCCCGTGCGGTCGACTTAACGGACCGCACGGGAAGATCCATTATCCCGTGCGGTCGAGTAAAGTGGCCCGCACGGGATAATCGATCTTTCCGTGCGGGCGCAGCCGACCGCACGGATAATCGATCTTCCCGTGCGGTTGGGCCGCCCGCACGCGTAAATGGTCTTTTCCCGGACCTTTCGCGCATGCGGGTAGATCTTCCGCACGGAAGATGCCTTTCGGCCCGCATGAAAAAATGGTTTCTCCAGTAGTGGTTATTGTATTAATAATTGCAGCGCTCGACTGGCCATCACCAAAAAGATAGTGCTACATATTTGTTGATGAGAATTTTCTCTCACGCGCCGGCTCGGGAGATCCGCTAACTCCAGTGCAGGGTCCTTCTCCGAGCATGCGTGGAAATACAGGGGCGTGCGCTTGGTTTGATCTATTAACCAACAAGAAAAAACAAAGATTTATGCGTTAAGGGTTAGGTTAGATCCTGCTGGATCGGCTGAGGGAATCAATTAACATATATATGCTATCCCAAAGCACATTTAAACTAAGTGATTGGGATAGATCGGCTACGCTGAGACAGTATTAACCACTTAATCTAAATATACAGAAGGATAATAAATATATGCTTTAATAGCCTAGCCGTTATCGTAAGACTAACTGTGAATCGGCTAGTACTCTGATACATCTTATAAAAAGATATTGATCTAATCTAAATACGCTAAACCTAGATCAATTGGCTGTCGACTGTGGCTGACAGGCTGATTCTGGCTTAGGACATTTAACCAGAGCAAGATCTTAATATAAGAGGCGACTTTAATAAATCTAATAGTAAATATACCAAAGAATATTAAAACATATAAGGCCGGCTGAAACCCCGACGCTGTCTCTAAGCATATACATCTAGCCGAATAGATCATAAGAGCTCTAAAAACGACTTAATAGATCAAATTTATGCAGCATTAAGTATAAAAAGAACAATCAAATCTGTTATAGCTGATGTAAACCCCTCGAGACGGTGGATACCGCATATAACCTAGGCCAACCCCTAGATCTAGCTCTATCGGCTGCTGGTTCTTGACAGAAACAGGCCGATGTCGAGATAGATCTAGACATTGTTCTAGATTATATATGATAACTAGTGCAGCATAAATCATTGAATCTAGAGTATCATAGTGATGAAGCACTAAATTCGACGAGACACACTACTAATGACAAACATTTACCTTAGTCGGGGATCGAAACGATGCAGCCCGGCCGGATCAAGTGTTCATCTGAAGAAAATAGGAGGCAATGCGCCGAAAGTTGTATTGATTGTGTGTAATTATTGATTACGGGGTCTCGAGTCCTATTTATACCCAAGACTAAAATTACCCGTGCAAGACATGGTTTCTATCTTAATCTACTATACATGGTACGACAATATCCCGGGACATGGTCCCATGCCGCATTACAATAGAAAATCTAAACAAATTCCTAATTTACAGATACAATTGCCATTACAGGACTCTATCCATAGATGGCAATATCTTTTAACGCGCAATTTGGGAACCGAATCCAACTTCTTATCTCTACGTTTTCCATCGGGATTGGTCCCACTTCACCCGACCCGAATCGGCTATCGCGTCCTAGTCCGATTCGCTCTCACCAACCGGCTCCGTAGCCGATTTGGACTTAGCCGATTCTACTTCCATCTCTTCTCGTGTCGCGCATCTTCTCCAATTCCGCTTCGATCTCTGCTTCAAACCCGGGAGTTAGGTTACCAAATTGGTCGTTAACAATATTCCATAAATAATAAGCAAAATTGGTTTTATAGCATAATCACTTCCTTCTTTCTATATTCACACTACTTAACAAAAAAAGGTTTTTTACAAATGGTCAAAACCAATTTTCACAAACAACTAGGAGACCTACTTCCCTCGAGATGTTTGTAAAATAGGTATTTTTGAAGCGGGCGGCACACCCGCGTATGCATCAAGAAAATCATGAGAAAAATTCCAAAATCCAAAACAAAACCCTAGCTCCGATCCAACACCTCCATTTACATCATTCCCAGTCCCACCACCGTTCATCATGGTCATGGTCGCCGTCGCTGAGGCCCCACAGCTCTCGATGCTAGCGGCAGGAGCGAGCCACCGTCACCCCTTCCTATGCCTCCACCCCTTCGCCGTTGGGCCTCGACCACTGCCCTTCCTCACCTAGATGTTGATGGCTGCGGATCCGCCTGTTGTGGGATCGGCAGCGACAGGTCCGCTCTTTGCTATGCTGCCCGGCAACAGATCCCGCCGTGGCACCACCACATGCTCCCTTCACCAGAGATCTAGAGAGGAGAAGAGAGAGAGGTGGAGGAGGAGAAGTAGAGAGGTGGCGGATCCCTCGTGGCGGCCCTGTGCTCCTTCATCGATAGATGGAGGGGGTAGTAGAGGCGGTGGATTTGGAGACAAAGGAGTAGAGGAGAGAAGCTAAGGGAGAGAGGGAGAGAAGGGAATAGGGAGGATCTAAAAAGAAAAAAAGGGAAAGTTGGTGGCCTGTGAAAGTTCTTTTTCAGGCGAACCACTTAAGAAACCCACCTACAAAAATTTGTTTTTGCAGGCGGACCTTTACATGTGGACGTTCTTAGCCCTCCTAAAAAAGGATATCCACGAAAATCCTTTTTTATAGTATCACCAATGAGGTACTTTTACATATTATATTCCACAAATAAAAATATTCCATAAACAGTTTCTATTATATCAAATCTTTATCTATTATAAAATCTCTATCTCTACAACTTATAATGTACCTTAGCAACGGTTCAGATCTAACTTTTTCTCTTACTCACTCATAATCCAACGGACAAAAATCGAGTGCACTTCTTTATTTCATATTATTTCCTATTTTTATTGTGTGCATGCATGCATGGATTTAATTGCGAGAGGTTATCCGAGATTTGCTTCTTTTTCTAGCTTGCATGCATGCAGTTACCTAGATTTGCTCCTTTTCGGTTTGCATACATGCTTGGATTTAAAAGGAGCAATCTATTATATTATTGTAGAGTTAGCACGGGTATGTTACTAGTTAAAGATAATTGTGTAATACCGCGCTTTCGTCAAGCATCCCTTCATTCCGCTTCTTCATTCACGAAATATTGTTATATTTTTCTATAAATTTAATCCAACTTAAAAAGTTAAACTAAGAAAAAGTCAAAACAACTTATAATATTAAATGGAGGGAGTACATATATATACTACTAAAAGAACTAAAGTGATTTCGTTATGCAATGTTTTTTGTTTGCCGTCCTCGTGATAACTGGATGTCATTTAACTTAGAAAGAACAGTTCTTCCCCTCTTGTTCGTGTTTCGTTATAAGATCGTGATCGATTCTTGATTTCAGCATATAATTTTTCCTTTGCTATTTAGGATGAAGAAAAACATTATTGTTATTATTGTTATTATTATTATTATTATAAAATAACGACTTGCACCTAAGATTACTAGGTCCATTTGAAGAATATATTTGCTTAAAGGGTCCATCCTCCTTACCTTTCAAAGGAGCGACGAGGTCGAAAACTATTTGCCTCATTGTTTGTACTTTAGTCTAGGTTTAGCCTATACTCCATCGATCCGCGGAGGAAGTTAGTTTATACTTCGTCGATGTGCGAGTGGAATTTAGTTTATACTCCATCGATGCGCAGTGGAATTTAGTTTATACTCCGTTGGTTCATAGGGTTAAATTTAGTTTATACGCCATCAATGCACAGAGTGGAATTTAGTTTATACTCTGTTGATTCGCAGAGTGGAATTTAGTTTTCATCGAGATGCACAGAAGACACAATTTTTTTATACAGGTTTGGGTCTCCATATTGGATAATAACCCTATGACATTTTATATATGTTGACATATGAGGGAACTAGTATTTTACAAGTTGAGAGGCTTTCTTTTTTTACACATAGGACTTTCTAAGAGGAATAGCATTTCATGTATGCTTTAACTCTTATTCGTCCAAGTATGCCATCTATAAATGGTCCTTCCCATTTTAATTTGAGCTTTCCAACGACAACCTCATTCAATGCTTTTTTAAGGACCAAGTCTCCCTCTTCTGTTTTCCTTAGCTTTACCTTCTTGTAATAGTAGCTTTTGGTGCCTTGAGCACATGTTGCCATCTTTTGCAGTGCTTCTACCCTTATCTCATCCGTCATTTCTAGGGTGATTTGTCTTCCCTCTTCATCCTTTTGATCAAACACTACCCGAGGAGAAGTTGCCCCCACTTTGCTCAGTGTCATTGCTTCATCACCATATACTAGACAAAAAGGTGTCATTCCCGTTGCTCGGACCACTGTTGTTCTTAGTGTCTAGAGCACAGATAGTAAATCCTCTGGCCATTTCTCTTTTGCTGAGCCTTCCAGCCTCTTTTTTATGGCCTCCATGACTTTACCATTTGCTCTTTCCATTGCCCCATTAGTCTTGGGGTGGTCAACTGATGCAAAGTTAATCTTCAAGTGGAGTCCTTGGCACATGTCTTTGAACTTGCCCGATTCGAATTGTTTTACAATGTTAGATACTATTTCCTTTGGAATGCCAAAGCGGCATATAATGTTCTTCCATACAAACTTTTGTGCAGCTGCTGAGGTGATTCTTACTACTGCTGCCTCAATTGACCTCGAGAAGTATTCGATTGCTTCAATAACAAAGCATAAATCTCCTTTTGCTCTTGGCAATGGATCTACAATGTTTATTCCCTATAGAACGGACATACAAGTGGTATCGACTATAACTCTCTTGGAGGGTGCTTTTGATATCAGCCCAAACTTTCGGCATGCCTTGCATGTTTTAATGTACTTCTCCGTGTCTTTTACAATTGTTGGTCGAGTATATGCCTTGTCTTATCACCTTTGATGCCACCGACCATGGTGCCTAATGTGCTCCATAGATTCCCTCATGAATTTCCACCACCATTTTCATTCCTTCGGCCTTTATGACACACTTTAGTAATGGTGCGGTGACTCCACTCTTGTACAACCGCCCGCTATCACCTTGTATTTCGAGACATCAATTGTATTCGACGTGCTTCTTCTTCTTTCTCTCGGGAGCTGTTCATTAACTAGGTACTTTAGTATTGGATCTCTCCAATCCGCTTCCTCGTCGTATGCATGTTACCTCTTTTCTCACATAACTCGGTTGCATTAATGTCTCGAAGAAGGAGTATTCAAGTGGTTGGCCAAATACTGCTTGGTTTTGCTAGCTCGTCGGCTTCTCCGTTTTCTTACCTTGTGATGGCCTTTACTTGTTATCCCAAGGAAATTCCTCTCATTAGACCTTGCTTCTTCTAGGTATTTGGCATTGCTTCTTCTTTTGCTTCAAAAGTCTTAGAGAAGTGTGCACCACCAACTTAGAGTCTGTTTTGATTATCAAGTATCGAGCCCCTAGTGCTTTTTCCTTTCTCATTGCTAGCAATACTCTCTCATACTTAGTTGTATTCTTTGTTGATGGAAATGCCGGTTGGGCTGAGTATTTTAGTGTTTGCTTCATTGGTGTTTTGACTACTGCCGCAACCCATGCTCCATCAAAATACTCTATCCATGGCTTTTCGTCTTCTCCCTTTTTCTTCGTCTCTGTTGGAGTCCATTTTACCACGAGTCGCTAGCACTTATAATTTTATGGATGTTCTCGAGATATACTTCAAGTCGAATGGCAAAAGCTCCATGGCCCATTTTGCTATTCTTCCCTGTGACCTCCTTGTTTGTCAACACTTCTATTGAGTATGCCGATGGGATTGTGATGTCTTGGGATAGGAACTAATGTCTCAACTTCCTTGATGCCATCACAATGGCATATATTAGCTTTTCCACTCCTGGATATCTTGTTTTTTGTCCTTGTAGGGCTTCTGATACAAAATGCACCGACATTTGCTTATTGTCTTGTTCTTGCACCGATCGCACTTATCGTTATCGGTGTTGCTACTACGTATAACAACAATGGTTGATCTTTTTTAGGGCTTGTTAGTGTTGGCATGCCTTGCAAATACTTCTTTAGTGTCGAATGTTTGTTGACATTCAGGTGTCCACTCGAAACTAGTTACCCTTTTAGGGTTTTGAAAAATGGCAACCCTTTTCTGCCGACTTCGAGAGAAATCTACTCAAGAATGGCATTCGGCCTGTCAAGCTTTGCATTGCCCTTGCATTCTTTGGTGGTTCCATTTAGTGAATGGCTGCAAATTTGTCTGGATTTGCTTCTATCCCTCTTTTCGACACCAAAAAACCTAACAACTTTCCTGCTCTGACACCAAATATGTGTAAATGCATATTTGCTCTTTACCACAATATCATCTATATACGCCTCCACATTTTGACCTAGTTGGTTTGCCAGCACTTTGCATATTAACCTTGCCAATGTTGCTTCGGCATTCTTCAAACCAAATGACATTATAATAAGATAGTATGTTCCAAAAGGAGTTATGAATAATGTTTCTCTCCGCTTTATTTTATCATGAATACTTGGTGGTATCCTGGATAAGCATTCAGATAACTCACCAATTCACATCCGAAGTGACATTTACCAGTTGATCTATTCTTGGGAGGAAATCATCTTTTTGGGCATGCTTTGTTGATATCTGTGAATTCAATACACACCCTTTATTTTCCATTTGCCTTTTTTTTGTTTACCTTTATCACTAGCACAGGGTTTGCCAACCATTGTCGATGCATAACTTCCTTTATGACTTTCACTTTCAATAACTTTTCGAGCTCCACCTTGGCCGCTTGTTGTCTATCTGCTGACATTCTTCTTAGCTTTTGGTTCTTGGGCTTATGCTCTGGTTTTATTGACAGGTTGTGTTCGATCAAACTTTTGTTAACTCCTTCAAGCTCTTGCGACCAAGCAAAAACATCCATATTTGCCTTGACCACCTTTAGTATTTTCTCTTCAAATGTTTTGCTAAGTTTTTCCCTAGCAAGATGTACTTCTCTGGTTTGTTCTTGTCTAGCAACACTTTCTTTGTGTGTCCTTTTTGGGATTAGTTTTTGGGCCTTAATGTATTCACCATGCTGCTTTTGCTTGACCACGTGCACTCCCGTCATGTTTGGTGTGCCTTGGAGTCGAACTTTCTTGCCGCCAATTGGCCACCTCGAACTGTTATGACCCCTTTTGGTCTGGAAGCTTCATGCAAATGTAATTATGATGTATTATTGCTTCAAAAATGTTGATTGTTGATCTTCCCAATATGGCATTGTACTGATATGACATATCCACCACATCGAAAACAATTTTCTCTTTTTTTCGTTGTTACCTTTGCCCAGTACTACATGCAAAGGTATTTTCCGAATGGCATGCACTTGTTGCCCACCAAAACCTTGGAGAGACACTCCTGTGTTTCTTAGCCGGTTTGTTGGTATTTGGATTTTCTTGAATGCATCCCACTATGGCATTGTATTGATATGACATATCCATCACATCGAAAACAATTTTCTCTTTTGTTTCGTTGTCACCTTTGCCCAGTACTACATGCAAAGGTATTTTCCAAATGACATGCACTTGTTGCCACCAAAACCTTGGAGAGGCACTCCTGTGTTTCTTAGCCGGTTTGTTGGTATTTGGATTTTCTTTAATGCATCATAAAAGAGCACATCTTCTGAGCTTCCTCCATCAATCAATACCCTCTGAACTTCACATTGTGCAATTTCAACTGAAACCACTAATGGATCTTGATGGGGAAATAGTATTCCCTCTGCGTCTTCTGGGCCAAACGAGATTGTTGTGTTCAAATATGTTGGTGGGATTGTTTGATAGCTTGTTCCCACATGATTTATTTGTCTCACATAAGCTTTCCTTTGCCTCTTTGATTTGACTCCCAATGATGAACCTCCTGTTATGGCATTTATCACTCTCTTTGGAGCTTCTTTTATTGCTTATATCTTCATTACCTTCGGCCCTTCAATCATGTTGTGCTCTCTATGTTCTTTAGCTCTTTCGTATTTGCTTTCATACCGTCTTGCTTGTTTTTCCAACATATATGATATTTGCTGCTTTCTTCTATGGAGTGTCCACAGGGCCATGGATTTGGCGATATATGATGTAGCATTCTTTTGTGGAGTGACCGCCTAGACCATGTGTTTGACAATACTTGTTGTATTCGACTTGTTGGTTTTCTTGACATCTTCCTCTTCTTGAATTCCACCACTAGTTTATGCCTTTACCAGAATTCCATCACTGGATTCTGCTTCTTCCAGAATGCCTCCATCGGCTTCTTCCTCTTCGGGAATTTGCCCATCGGCTTCTTCCTCTTCCACCTTGTTGGAAGTTTTCTTCCTCATGACTGGGACCATCCCCTATGAAGTTTACTTCCTTCTTCTACTCATGCTTGTAATTATCCTGCTTGTATTTTTCCATGGCTTGGTGTTGTTTTCTCCCTTATGCTCTTCTCCTTTGGGCTATTTGTTTGTTCTTTGTGGGCTTTTTGCCTAACAATGCCGCCTCTTCATGTTGTACTCTTAGTTCATCTTCTTCTCCTCTTGCAAAGCTTTTTATTCTTTCAAATAAGTCTTTTGCAATTTTGGCCTATTTCTTGCAAGGTTGAATCTTAATGGCCCTGATAGTAATGCTTTGTTGGCAGCTACTATTAGCATCTCATCGTCCACTTGTTTGATTTGACACCAGATTCTTGAGAATTTCACTATAAAACTTCTTATAGTTTCTCCTTGTAATTGCTTCATTGCATATAGATCATTTTCTTCCTTTGGTTATTCATAGGCCCCTACGAAGTCAGCTCGAAATGTGTCTCTCATGTGCTCCCAAGATTAAATTGTCATGGGTAGGGTTGTCGTATACCATCACAATGCTACTACACCTTCTAGCATAGTTGGAAGTATTTTGGCCTTAGTGGTTTCATCTCCTCATGCGGCTTCGGCTGTCTCATACACTCTCAAGTACTCATTTGGGTCATCGTGTCACCTTTGTATTTTTATGATGTTGGATAACTTGAAGTGTACGGCCAAGGTGCCATTTGTATGTTACTGGCTTAGAGTGTTTTTGTTGTCAATTGCTTGAGTTGGATGAAAATGTGTTTGTTGTATTGGCGAAAAAGGTATTGTTTGGTTTTTGTTTTGACCTATGGTGTGTGTGGGATATAGGTAGGGTATTTCTTTGGGAAGTAGTGTTCACCAATCGTGGCATTTGTTTGTTGGTTTTGGGCTGTTTGTATGGGTGGTGTAAAATGTACTTGAAAAAGCATGAAACACCTGGGGGTTGAGGTTTTGACTTTTGATTTTGGGCGTTTACCCCAGGTGGCATTTGGAGGATTTCTGGTTGGGTTGGTATGGCTTGGAAGTTTGTTGCAAGAGGTGGGTTTTGGGCTGGTTGGGCACCTGGGGTGTTTTCATGCTGACCATTTTCCGCTGTCCGAATCGGTTGGTTTCAAGCAGCCCTTTGTACTTCTCCTTGTGGCCTGTGGGATCCACTGCTCTCACCGTCGATCATGTATGCTTTGCGAACACCTCAACTCCCTTTGTAATTCCTCATATTGATATTGTTCATGATTTATCATGACAACCCCTTATGCTTGTACCATTTCGGCTAGCTCCACTTCATTTGGTGCATATGGCCTTTCTGTTTCTTCAACTATTGGCTTGATTGGTTCTCCCCTTGGGTCTGTCCTATTGTATTCTCCTCCTCAAGCGAGAACGATTTTAGTTCACTATGAGTGTTGCATTTACTCTTCAAGCTCACCTCCCGGAGATGCGTCCCCACGTCAATGCCACCGTCGAGACACTTTGGGTCATGGACAAAACAGGGATAGGTGGGAAAGTATTGTTTTTCCCGTATATCCTGAGAATGAGATGAGCTCGAAATGCAAAGTTCGATATGTAATGTGGTATTTTGGTATTAGTAATGTCGTGTCTTGCTACATGGTGTCTGATCTGCTGACTCCGAGTGGTGGATGGAATACATTGATCAAGCAAATATTTGCAGATATTGATGCTAATGCAATATTACGGATACGGTTAGGGGAGCGAGAGAGGATTTTTGGGCTGGGAGCCGAGGTATTTGGTGTTTATTCGTGAAGTCGGCTTACGGACGTCGTATATGGAGAAGTGGCATCAAGGCGACCAAGAAATAGCATTGTCTTTTGGTGATCGACATTGAAACGTATATGGCGTTTATGTGTCCTTCCAAAGGTACGTGTTTTCGGTGGCGTGTGGTGAATGGTTTCCTGCCGCCAAAGAAATTGTTCATCAAAGACATATTGAACGAGTGCCAAACTGTGACATCGAAGGTGCAACGGAGGAATCCATTAATCATGTTATTTTGAAGTGCACAACGGCTCACCGTTTTAGGAGCAAACACGCACGCCGGGGGCCAAGTTGCGAGGTTGCATCCCTAGACATGGATGCGGGATTTAATTGACCCGAACGATGTTCGGAAGCTGTTGCCATTTTCTTATGTGGTATGTGGTCTCTCTCGATGGCCAGGAACAAGAGGAGACATGGAGAACTGGAAATTCCGGTGGGGAAGGGCGTCGAATGGATCATAGATACATCATTTGATTTGTGGCAACTATCGCATCCGATCAAAGACAAACAAGCGTCACGGGTGCTGCAACAATGGCGGTGTCCACCGCTGGGATGGACTAAGTGCAATGTTGACACTTCCTTTGTGGCAGAGGAAGGAAGGGGAGCGACTGGAATGGTTCTTCGAGATGAAGGTGGACGAGTTTGCGAGGGTCGAGCACAATGGTATGATCACTGCCTCAATGCCTTGACTTCAGAAGTGATAGCTTGTTGTGATGGAATCCAGTTCGCCGTAGAACATAGGGTGCATCGCCTTCTTTTGGAGACAGACTGCCAAATGATTGTTACCCTATGGCAGCACCGGAAGCATCAGAACCCCGAAGTTGGTCCTCTCCTTCAACAGATTGAAGTGTTAAGCCAAAGCTTTTTTTGATTTCTCGTTTATCTTCTCTAGTCGATCTTGTAATAGATTAACTCATGAATGTGCAAAGTTAGTTTTCTATACACACCAAGTGGAGGAGTGGCTTGTACCACCACTAGGTTTATGGGATATAGCTGAATGCGATTGTAAACATGCTCATGATCAATGAATGAAACTCCGAGTTGGTCTCAAAAAAATGTTGTGTCTTGCTATAGGATTATGACCGAATATATAGTCCCTGAAGATACACATGAAGTTACAATACTACCTCGAAGGGCACAAAGAAAGTTACTATAGTACCCCTAAAAAGCTAGAAACCTTGAGGGTATGGTGGTACATTGGTGTGGTCCCCCGAAGCTCCTAGCGCCAGCTTGCAAGAGTGGTTGGAGTGATCCCCGTGACATCTTGGCAGTGTAGCCTTCAAGCTTCATTTGCTCCGGTCGAATAGTACTTCCCCTTGTAGTAGGCTCGAATACTTCTTTCTAGATACTGGTCATTTGTTTACCTATCATGTTAAGTTGGAACACATTTGCTACAAGTAAAAACCACTTTGGTTAGTGAAAGAGAAAGTATTTTGTTCAAATGTTTTTACTTTGGTTAGTGAATGGGAAAGTGTTTTGTTTGAATAAGGAATGGTGTTTGCCTCCCGCTACAATAGTAAGATTAGTGTTGACGAGTGTTAATTCTTACCTATAAGTGTATGACTAAATATTGTTATGCCAATTAAAATATTATAATTAGTTAATTACTCCTATCACATCCATTCTCATCCTACCAACCAAATAAAAAGTTGGTTTATCCTATCCCTACAACCAAACAGAAAACTTAGATGTCCCAATGGTCATATCCCATCCAACCTTGCCCAATAATCAAACAGACCCTAAGCTCCATTTGCGCAAGAGGCATACTTGTGGATGTGTGTGTGAGTGTTGGAGCGGATGGATGTATATCTTCCTAATTGAAAAGAACAAGAAAAGCGTAGTTTCTTCGAGCGGATAATCTGTTTCCGTAGTAAATAATCTAAAAGGAACTAAGCCTAAATTTTACTAGTTTTTGAGGCTTGTTTGGTATTTGATCTGGGGACTACAGATTAGTCCCTCGACTAAATATTTTAGTCCCCGCTGTTTGGTTGCGGGGACTAAAAAGGACTAAAGGAAGTTAATTACATGGTGCAAAGACCATATTATCCTTATGTAGTCATATAAGCTAAAAATAAAAAATTACATTAGCAAACATCATAGAAGGTATTTAAGCCCGAGTTTGCGGCATGAATATATTGCTTTCTCAAATTCGAGATCCATCTACCGACATCGAGAACAATCATGCCACTACAATGTAAAATGAAATGAAGTTATGGTACAATTTCATCGTCCTCCAACTCTTAAAAAGATCTCCACAAAGAATTGGTTCATGAGATTTGGTTCATGGCTATGAGGCTTGGTTGTGGCTTTGTGCAATTTACACCTTAGATCAATCATCGGAAAGCTAGAAATAATTGATACAATGTGACTTGAACAGAAAGGAGTTTGAATTGGCACATCCCTGTCCAAAATTGTGGTAAATTCTGGTTAGCAACCAAAAGTATTGGACATTTGGGACGACCAAAACAACATTCTTAATTTTGTTTATCATAATTACTAGCTCTTATCATGAAAACACATTATCGTAGAACCCATCTGAAAGTTTATATAATAGTAGGATCACCTTTCATAACAATCAAAATATGAAAACATCGAGATCACACATTGCCCTTTAGCGATTGAACCTGCTCAATAGGCCACATTGATCAAAATTTGTTTAAGAGTAAAAAAATGTAAGATTTGATAAAGAAACAAAGGCTCTGGATCCCATCACAGCACAAGCTAGACACACGGCTAGAAGCTTCTACGTAAGCAATCCGAGCAAAGCAAGTAGCCGAGATCCAAGTTGGTTGGTAAGAATGGAGGAAAGCAATGTGGGAAACCTTACGATGCCTTCGGGCTTGGGCAGGAACCAGGCGGATCCGATCTCCGTGTGCACGCCGACGACGGCAAGCACCTTCTCCCTCCTCCGCGGCGAGTAGTTCCTCGACGAGGCGAGGAAGGTGCGGAGGTGTCCTCGGCGCGGCCGCAGCGGAAGGCGAGCGTGGTGGTTTGAGCAGCGGTAGCGGGGGCGGTTGCTGCAGAGCTAATGGTGCGGGCGGAGAAGGCGAAGGCGAGGAGGTCGGCGACGAGGAGGCGGGCGACGGAGAAGAAGAAGAGGACGAGGAGGCGATGGGTTGAGGAAGCGGAGGTGGGGGCACGCGGGGAGGCGAAGGCGGAGTAGGGGCGGCGCGGCTTGGCCTCGTCGTCGTCGGCTACGGCGGCAGCGGCAGCGCGTGGTGGTGGCGGTGGACCGGAGGCGGCGCTGGGCGAGCACGGGGTGCGAGACGCTTTGCGAGGAGGATGCGGTTACGGCGCAGTGTGGAGGGCATCCGGTGGAAGAAGTGATTTTAGTCCCAATAAGCACCTCAATTAGGGACTAATGACTAAAACAAGTTTAGTCCCTTTTAGTCGAGGGCTGTTTGCCATTTTAGGGACTAAAAAGGACTAATTTAAAGGGACTAATGAGATTAGTCCCTCAACCAAACAGCCCCTTTGTCCACAACTAAACGCTGATGGTTATTGAGTGACCAGTCGCAAATTGTCACCCAGTAATTTCTATTTAGATTTTAATGAGTGGGCCCAAAATCTGTACATGTGAACCACTAATCCTCTGATGTCCAGTCAAAATGATCGTCAACAAAAGTTACATGATAAAATTGGTGCTGTGCGTATCATGATCGGACAGCTACCAACACGCATCCACGGTGTATTCACCCCTTCAATTTTTACACAGTGCCTTCAGCGATTTTTTTAGAAGTTTTTATATTCCGGTGCTTAATAGATACTACTGTACCTTCGATTTATCAACTTGTGACATCTCTCGAGATAAAGTATAAAGTATGATCCTTCTACTATAGCAATATATAAGAATAAAATACACAGGCAACCCTTGAATTCATATAGGGTATCACCTAGATGTGTGAACTTGTAAAATACATAATACATATTTGGGTCTTGTATCTTGGTTCAATTAATGTATTACATGAGATTTAAAGTGCAGATAACATAGCTTAGGCGCTGACGCGTCATCCATGATGACGAAAATTTCGTATTTAGACTCCTTTATTACGAAAATGCTTTCAAATTGACTTTAACCACTCCCAGTAGATGATGAGAGGAGACGAAGAGATGGTGATCAGGGTTAGCATCAATCATCAGTGATAGGAGGTTCTTGGAGTCGAGATAGATAGCATGAGAAAAGGATAATCCAACAAGTCTAATGTGACGTGATTGGCAGAAGGCAGACGAAGGGCCTCAGTTTATAGGAGGGTCATGACAACAATAGTATATGCCACATCGGACTCGCGGGATCGCCCTCTTCTTCCTATTGCACTATCTTATAGTTGGCTTTAGAGACGTTTGATAGCACAATGATTACAGCCACCCTAATCGCTATCTCTTGATCTCCTCTCTCACATGCAGTGGGAGTCGGTTTGGTAGTAGAGGAAATCAATTTTCAGGCATAATGCAATGGCAGTGATCTAAATACAAAATTCTCGTCGTCGTGAAGACCACGTCAGCACCTAAGTTGAGTCATCTTTACTATGACTCAGTTCAATTCTTTGGATCTTAGGTGATAAAATCAATACTGTAGACCTAAATATGTAATTTTATAAGCTCATGGACGATAACACCCTAGTTCAAGTTTAAAAAATGATCGTATATTTTACTTTATATTTTTTTCAAATGGTTTTGCTCACTTCACAAATACAAGCATGTCTTTTTATAAAAAAATCACCCACACGTTCATGCACGCGACATGGTTTCATCGTAGCACACATCTAAAAATAAGATTGGGGATCTAAACTCACGCACCTTAAGTACGTGTTTCACAATCGAGCGCACTCTACATGTCCATATATATTATCCCCTAAGCTTGAGTATGCATTTCATAATCAAACACATCCACATGTGCACACATATAGAGATACATAGATTATCCCTAAAGTTGAGTATGCGTTTCGCAGCCGAATGCATCCGTATTTATAGAGACATATTTATTATCTTTTAAGATTAAATTTTAGTAAAATATGAGATCATCCGTCTAATATAGTGAAACTTGAGTGGTGAGGTTTACCTTCGTGCAGTAATATTAAATGCTACCTACGTCTTTATAAAATAATTCACTTTTGTACAAACATACGTGTTTTGAGATCGTTTAGATATAAAAACATACACTCATTTTCAGTTTTGAATGTGATGGCATATGTTTGTGTATACAGGGGGACTAAATTATGATAATCCTGTTTATTATAAACGGCATCATAGATTTGATTGATACTTTGTTGATATTCATCGACGACCTTGATGTTCGAGTCGTTGGTGATGATGGATAGTTCTTCTACACCCACATTCTTTATACTACTTCGTAACGTAATAATCTCTAAGGATCGTTATGGACCATTGGGCAATATTTTATGCAACATTACCTTTTTTTCTCTCGTTATTTTAGTGGTTCATTAATATGAAAATAGGTCAATGGCGACCATGCAAATTGCCATGCACGACACTTGTTATTATGCCAGTTGCGCAGCCAAAAAATTCCATAATATGCAGAAATCATGAACCTATTTGTTTGAGTTTTGGCTTATAAATCAGCAACCCATTTTGAATTAGAACATAACTGATAACTTACATTAAGAAACGATCTTTGGTTGATGGGCCAAAATTCACAATAGTCCCGGTTGGAATTGTACCCGAGACTAAAGATCATCTTTAGTCTCGGTTTAAAAACATCGGCTCTCTAGGATCTTTAGTCGGTTGATGTTATAAACTGGGATTAAAGATCCCATCTTTTGTCCGGTTCGTGTTACGAACCGAGACTAAAAATTATTTAGATCTTTAGTCCCGATTTTTTACATCAACCGGGACTAAAAATAGATCTTTAGTCCCTTTTACACCAACCGGGATAAAAATATCGATCTTATCATCTCGTCATATGCGCTGTTCTCTCTCCCAAAAAAATTTACCGCACTCCTATCTCTCTGCCTTATCTTTATTATCTCCCTCTCCCTCTTCTCAAATCTATCTCCTTCCTCAAGCTCTCTCTGCCTCTGATCTCTCTCTCGAAGCTCTCTCTCCCTCAAGCGCGCACGAGAGGCTTGAGGCGGCGGCCGTGCGCTCGGGCCGGATGCGGCGGGCGCCGCGCCACGCTAGATCCGGCGGGCGGGCGGAGCGCGGCGCGCGCGGGTTGGAGGAGGTGGCCGTGCGGGCGGCGTCGCGGGTGGCGGGCGGCGGTGCGACAGCCCGGGCGGCAGCGGCGGCGGCATCCAGATCTGGCCGTGCGACTCAGCGACGGCGGCGGCGGCGGCCTCTCCCTCTCTCGGCTTTCTCGCAAAAACTTGTGATTTGTTTTAGAGTTTTGTGATGTACATTAGTGGAATTTGATGTGATATATGTGATTTGTGATGAATGTTTCATGTGATTTGTAATGTTAATTTGATGTCGGGATATGAATTTGATTTGTGAGTTGGGGATATGAATTTGATTTGTGAGTTGAGATTTGTGAGGTCGATTCGATCCGAGATGTTATTTTGAGTGATTTTAGTATGGGGACATGAATTTCGGAAGTAAAACAACAACAAAAAAGGAAAAGGGGACGTCAAGATGGTGGTTCCTATATATCTTTAGTCCGGTTGGTATTACCAACCGGACTAAAGAGTTTTTTCTGGTTATTTTATCCGAGATTAAAGATTGGGATCTTTTGTCCTTTTGTAGTCTGGTTCGAGAAGGACAATGGGGGTTACGAACCGGCACTACTACGAAAACAATCTTTCATGGCGTTTGGAAAAACTTTTCTCTAGCGGCTACGAGGTGAAACCACCACTCAAAAGATAGGGGGTGGGGTCTCGGGCCGCGGAAACACATCTTCGCCGGCGGCCCTAAAGTTGGCCGCCCGGCGAAGATGTGGTATTTTCTCGGCGGCCATCTTAAAGCACCGCCAGAACATAGCATATCTTCGGCGCGGTAGGATGAGGTGGCCCGCTAGCGAAGATTCCTACATCTTCGCCGGCGGCTCACTTAATCCGCCGCCACCCCTAAATATTTTCTATGGCGGTTCTATGCAACCGACATATGTTGACCGCCAGGAAAATACCATCACCTATACCACCGAGTCCAGCTAGCAGCCATGGCATTTGAGCTCGAAGGGAAAAGAGACCTTAACAAGAAATATGTTCAGAAGGACGCACGCCGTTCACGGAGTACGGAAAGATAACACCAGGCCAGTGGGATGAGTTCGTTGCCACGAAGACATCGGCGGAGGAAAAGGAGAAGAGCCGGAGGATGTCGAACTAGCCGAAGGAATGAATATCCTCATCGTTTGGGATCGACCGGTTACCATCAAGCGGTTAAGAAATGGACAAAACAAGATGAAGAGATAGAAAAGGGGAAACCGGTTCCTATGAAAAATCACAACCCTTGCATGCAAGAACACCGGCCTTCACCCCGGAGGGGATGTAGTCTTCAAGGATCCAAAGCTCCGGAGGTAGTCTGTCAAGATGAAGAACATCGTCGCGCAGCAAGAGGCGGGATGTTCGTGCAGATAGAGACCGGGACGAGCTAACCTATGCGTTGGGCAACCCGGAGCACTCGGCGTGTCAGGGAGTATCCTCAAAGACTAGCTGGAAGGATGGATTCAAAGAGGATGCTCATACCTACAAGAAGCGTGATCGCTATAAGGAGGAGATAGAATCCCGGCTAGGGCAGCAGGCTCGTGAGGAATGCCATAGATATTGGAGCCGGCATATGATGCACGGTGGTGCCGTTTCGCGCCGATCCGAGCTATCCGATAGACGATGTAACGGAGGATACTCCTTGCAAGCTCTTGATTCCGGTCGGCGGGCGGGAAAGAAAATACGAGGTTGCAACTAGGAGGTTCATACCGGGCCGCGGGTTCCATTGCCAAGACATTCCGGATGACTATGCCAAGGTAGAGGTCCGGACAGTCAATGAGGCTCACCGGATGCACGAGATCGACATTCCAACACCCGAGGGATTGTGTACCTTGGAGATGCCGTTGACCGGTTTGTACGTGGCACAAGAATGATATTGAACTAGGGTCAACGGATGGAACGGATCGTCCACCAAGGATACCGGTGTCACCGTCTCGTCCACCAAGGGACGAAGAACCGAGAGATCCTCCGGTTTCATCACCTCCAAGATCGAGATCATCTAGTTGCATCACCACATAGATCGAGCTGTGTTGCGTCACCTCCAATTGAAAAGGAGACAAGTACAATCGGGGCTTGAAAAGGATCAATCTGAAGTACAAGTACGGAAGTGCCTCGACACGGCAATCGAGCATGCACAATCAAGGCTGAGCGGACAATGCCCGATGAACTAGACCCATCGCAACCACAACCATCGCAACCGGAGGTGTCTAAAGTGCCGATGTGCCGGTGATGGTAAGGACACACAAGCACAAAGGGAAAAGTGAATCGAAGAAAAGATATATGATAACGGCATTCCAAGGAAGGGACAAAGATATCAAAGATGCCGATTTTGATGACGAAAGTTAACGAGGCCTCAAGCAAACCATGGAAGATTATCTCAATTATATCAACTCCACGATGTGCCGCATGAGTTTCGAATGGCCAACCATTCATCTATGCATGGCAACTAACGAAGGTCCGTGGCAACTAAGGAGGTGGCATGAATGGTACATCGGGGCAAGCACCACAAAAGGCCTTTCATCGTTCATAGTTGCTGTGCGGGAGAACATCTTCGGAGCGGGCCATGCCTATTCCAAGTTCATTTCTCCGATATGCATGCCCTCTATCGTCGGAAGAGGCTCGACGCCAATTTGGTCGGCATCCGATGTACGTAAGTGCATGATTGGAACGTGTCAATAAATCATTGTACCTATGTGCGTATCTAATTTGACCTTACATTTTTTGAAGGATGAATTACGTGGAAGCCGAAGCGTGCGAAAGCTGTCGGCTACCTAAACCCGTGCCGGATAAGCAAGCCGAACCACACCTATGTGCTAGATGAGAACAAGCTACCGGCACATGTTCGGCGATGACGCGGCAAGAGAGGGACGCATATATAGAACAAAGGCATCGGGAAAAGATTCTCGATGTTCTTTGCTTATGTATCTATAGCACTTGAATCTACGCAGGACAAGGAATGTGTTTACGCGCCATACGCCTTTGAGTAAGTCTTCGTATCAACTACGAGTATATACATATAATCACGGCTAGACTAACCATTTCTTTTGCAGCGACCATTGGATAGTATTTCTTCTCTATCCAAAGTACAATGAAGTCGTCGTCTTGGATTCTCTTGATAAAGACAACAATACATATCAAGAAATGCTCGAGAATTATCGATCGTAAGTTATATGCATGGACGTTTCTTATTCTTATATATTCTCATGACGTGTTGTTATCTTTGGAATTTAAATTAATTATCTCTGCAAACGATTGCATATAAAAGGTATTACCGAGAAAAGCGGACAACGGAAAAACTCCAGGACAACGCATAGTCATCCGCAATAAGTGGCCGGTAAGTAAATTTGGATGCCAAACGGTACTACTTAATTTTTATAAATGCATGTGTTTTCTATTTAATTAACTAATATACTTATTGATGTTGAAAGTGTCATAAGCAACCGGTGAGAACCGTACTATGCGGATATTACACTGCGAATACCTTAGGGTCAATGGGAGATATTGCACGAATTACGACGATGTAAGTACAAACCATCAATACTCTTGTTAAGTTAATCGCTAACTTGCATTACGTGAACAATTTCGTAATTTGTCATGATCTCGATGCGACTTCCAAAAATTCCCAAGTCGAAAGGGAGCTCGATGATAAATCCATTGAGAACATACAATGGGACATGTGCTACTTCATCCACCGTGAGTGTGCACATCAGCTTGGGAGGTTTTCGACCACGATGGAGTTTGGCCCTGCCGGAGAACGAATGTCTGTCTAGCTGGAGCGGGAGTATAATATAGACAAGTTTCACCCGTATGTATATCGGTCGGGTTGTAAAACATTCAATTACTTGTATATCGGTGTCGTTCCAATATATGTGGTGCTTAGAAATTGTATATATATGTATATATATGTATATATTAATCTTCATATATTATTTTCGCGTGCATGTATATTAATCATCAATGGCGACGTGACGACGAAGAGAACATACTTTATCGATAGCTCGATTAGTTATATCATCTACGTGTGACTCTAAAATACATGAACTGAAAAAATAATATATAATATTGTTTCATTTTTTATAAATATTGCATCTTCGCGGGCGGGCCACATGTCAAAATAAGGACGATGTCCTATTTTTTGGCGGGCCATGTGTCTTTCCAAAAGCGATGGGTTTTTTCTAGCGGGTCACGTGTCGTGAAAAGAGTGTAAGCCGCGGAGAAGAATATTTTCGGCCGGCTTCCTTACTTTGCCCGGCGCCGGCGAAGATATGGCTTCGTTGGCGGGCGACTTGAACCGGCCGCTATAGAAAATATGGCTTCTCGCGGCCATCTTAAAGCAACCGCTAACAAAGATGTTTCTTCACTGGCCTTTGCTTTGTGGCGGCCCGTTGCGCGCGAAGACCTAAAATGACCGCCACGAAAACTGTTTCCGTAATAGTGCGGGACTGTTGTGAGGTTTTCTAGCTGTGTTAGTTATTTTTAAAAAGCTTTCGTCACTTAACTTCAGATTTAAAAATATTAAGACTAAAAGTATAAAAAGTCTTACTCCCCTTCCGCAACGTATGTTCAGCTTATAAACCGCTGTCGGAAATTCGTTCCAAGTAGGCCCGACACTAATCAGTAAGCACTGAAATTCATCTACACAGATGAGACGTGTGGAATAGTCTAGGTGGGCCACTGCCACCACAGCGACTAATGACAGATGCTACATTACAATTATTGGAGAGAAGACTTTGAAGATTGACTTGCTGACTTCTGACAAGCCAATCACTTGCACTGGCAGCCACAGCCCACACACACAAACACGGAATTAAAGATCTATTTATTTGTATTAATTATAAATAAATTTACGGATCGACTTTTTTACATGGAATTAGTGAATTCTGGTGTTGTTTAAGTTTGTGGACCCAGACGATAAAATGACAAAAAGAGATGTTCTGTCTTTCCTGTTCGTCCAAACACTAATACAAATACAGATCTTTTTCTCTAACTCATAGATCGATTGAGATAATAATTAGATCCGTCACCGATAAATTTATCGGTGACGAGTTTGTTGTTAGGCATGATAAAGATAACTATAATATTTGTTTTTGCTAGTTCGTTGGTCATTCTGAATATTTATTACGCTCTATAAATACCTTAACTAACTAGTGGAGTGGTTATCCCACTGTTCGTGCCTTGGTGGGAGGAGTAAGGGGACGATTTTTTTATCTTTTCAGGAAATCAGAAAGTGCAAAAATAATTGAAAAATAATAGTCATTTCTCATAAATCTAATAAATAGTTACCTATAAAATGTTATTTTAATATTTTTCACTTTTTTGGCTCAGCGATGGATCAAAGTTGGATGTATGAGAAAACGTACGGTGTTAAAGTGAAGAGTATCGAAATGGCGTGGTAAATTTTATAAACGCCGCGAGAGGAGGATAGGAAAAGAAGAAAGAGTGATTACATGCATTGTCCATGCATAGATTGCAAAAATGAGAATATGTTTCATAGCAAGCATAGACGTACACGCTCATCGATACAACGAGAATTCATGGAGGGCTACACATGTTGGGTGAAACATGGAGAGCAAGAATCAAGCAATGGTGCAGCTACAAACAGAAATGATGCACAAAATCAAAAGATAAAGATGAACATGATATGTTTGTCATTATCCACTAGGCGATGAAAGGGTTGATGTGGATCGAGATCGGTTGCAAGACATGTTACGTGACGTTGATGACCACCTACAAAGAGAGAGATTTTATGAAGTTCAGACGGGTTGGTCGGTGACTCGAAGAAGCCTCTATACGTCGGATACAAGGCAAAACACACCAAATTATTAGCTACCTTGGAGCTAATTAAGTGAAGGCAAGTAGTGGGTGGACAGACAAGAATTTCACACATTTTTGGGGAATTTTGAAGACCATGCTTCTAGATGAGAACACATTGCCCGAGACGACATATGAAGCAAAACAGGTTTTGTGTCCCCTCGGGTTAGAGGTCCGTAGAATTCATGTTTGTCCAAACGATTGCATACTATATCACAAGCAATATGCGGACCTAGATGTTTATCCTGTCCCAGGCTTCTCGATACAAAAGAACGAAAAGTGCTGACGAAGGAAAGAAGTCAAAGCGTGGTGGTCGACAAAGGCCGTGTGGTATCTACCTATCATCAATCGTTGTAAGAGAATATTTGCAACCTCAATGAAGCAAAGTTAGTACGCCGGCATGCCATAAAGAGAAGGAACGACGGTATGCTAAGACACCTCGCAGATTCTATTCAATGGAGGAATATTGATCGAAGATACCCATTTCGTGGCCGACCCTAGAAACATGAGACTATGTTTGTGATGGATGACATGAATTCTTTCGAAGACATGAGCAGTTCTCATAGCACATGGCCGCTTTGATTGCAAACTATAACCTACCACTATGGTTGTGCTTCAAAAGAAAATACATTATGCTATGTTTGTTAATCCAAGTACCGAAATAACCGGCAATGACATTGATGTGTTCTTGGAGCACATTATCGATGACCTTGAGACTCTCTGGAAAGAAAGGGGAGAAACTTGGGATGCGTATGGCCGGAGAACTTCAACCTACGCGTTCTATTGTTACGCACCATTAATGACTATCCCGCACTTGGGTAATCTTTCTAGGCAGGCACCGTAAAAGGAAAGAAGGCATGCTCACTGTATGAAACATACATATAGCGGTGGTGAAGAAATCCGAAAGATGGTTTACATGGGTTATAGGAGATGGCTCCCTCTCCAACACGCATTTAGAATGAAAAAACTTTCTAACGGTAAGAGGAAACTTGTGACACCCAAGGATCTGTTTGAAGATGAGGTCCACAACATGGTTAAGGATCTAACTAATGAGTTTGACAAGAAAAGAAAACGAAGTAAGGCAACGGACAAGGGTATGTGGAAGAAAAATCCATATTTTGATGACTTTCTTCTTGGAAAGATATCGAGGTCCGTCATTGCATTGATTTGATGCATGTCGAGAAGAAGGTGTGTGAGAGTCTGGTAGGGCTACTGCTGAATATTCTCGAGAAAGACAAAGGGCGGGTTGCACACACGCCTTGATCTACGAGGAGATGAATATTTGCGGTGAAGTCCTGTCTGTAATGATGCGAGAGACGGTAGAGTGTACCTCCTCCCACTTGCCACACATTGTCGAAGGATGAGAAGGTCGCAATGCTATCATGCCTCGAGAGATATCAAAGTTCCATAAGACTATTCAGCAAGGATAAGTATGTCAAATTGGAAGAGCTAAAACTAGTTGGAATGAAGTCGATTGTCATGTGCTCATTACGCAAATCTTGCCAATTGCTATCAAAGAAATTCTACCACCCAAAGTCCACCACACGATCCAACGTCCGTGTGCCTTCTTCAATGCAATCGGTCAAAAGGTTATAGATCCTATAGACCTATATGGATTACAGACCGATATTGTTAATACCCTCTATCACATGTAAATGTTTCTTCATCTGTCTTTCTTTGATATCATGACTCATCTTGCTATACATCTTGTGAAGCAAACAAAACTATGTCGCCCACATTTCTAAAAGAAATGTATCCACTCGAGTGGTACATGGGAGTTCTAAAGTCTTATGTGAGAAACAGAGCAAAACCGGAGGAGTATCATTGAAGGTTACACGGCCGAAGAGGTTATTGAATTTTTCGTTGATTATATAGCCGAGGTCGACCCTATCGAGTACCGGCGTCTCGTCACGAAAGAAGGTTGTCGGTGTTGGCACAATAGGCGGAAAAGAGTTTTGCCCGATCGAGCCTCCTATTCGCAAGCTCATTTCACTTTGCTCCAACATATGACGAAGTTTTCCCATACTTTGAGGAGCATTTAGTGGAAATCCGACGGGAGAACTTGGGACGATCGGACATGTGGATTAACAGATAACATATCTCCGAGTTCAACAAATGGTTCAAGAAGTGTATTACAATGTCGACGGATGATTCAACGAGACAAGACGGTTGTTGGCGATGGGACCGTGTTGGGAGATAGACACATGGCAAGGATACAATATCAACGATTACACATTTTACACCGTACAACAAGATAACAAAAGCACGGTGCAAAACAGCGGAGTCCGTATAGATGCATTCCAGGGATCACGTTGGGTCCAACACATACTACGGTCGCGTTGAATAGATTTGGAAGCTAAACTACGTGAGATTCAAAGTCCTCTGTTTCGATGTCGTTGGGTGAATATACGCACCGGTGTCAAAGTCGACAAGGAAGGTTTCACTTTTATAGATCTATCCAAGGTTGGATACGTCGATGAACCATTCATGCTTGCAAAACAGTCGAGTAGATATTCTACATAAAAGACCCCGCAAACAAGAAGATGCACATCGTCGGGGATGGCAAGCGATGAATTATCGGGGTTGACAACGTCATCGACGAAGAAGAATACAATTAGAATCTTCATGTCACACCTCACATCGACCTTGACGATAGTCCCCAAGAGGATGTGACATATGCTCATCGAGATCATATGGAAGGCATAACCTTGTGACGATGCCTTTGTGCTTTTTTGTTTTCGTATTTCTTGTAATGAATGAACTATTTTGTGTTATCAACCTTTTGTGTCAATTATTTAGTGAATTACATGAAAACAGTAGTTTATATATTGAATTTAGTTAACATGGAGAATTATTTAGTGAGTTAAATAATTATTGCACATGGAGAATTATTTAGTGAATACTTTAGTGAAATAAATAAATTTTGTAATGGTTAAAATATTTTGTATTAAATAATTATTGAACATGGAGAATTATTTAGTGAATTATTCAATGAAATATTTAAATTGTATAAGTGGAAAAATTATATTGTTGACGGGCTTTATATTAAAGACCAATAGGGAAGATATCCATTTCAAACGGACTTAAGCTTTGAGCCCGACGAGAGATGATTAATGCACTAATCGGGTTTAAACTTTATGCCCGTCACCGATGACATTTTGAAGTCCGGGATAGGATTAACTTTTTTAACATTTTGAAATTAATGTCAAAGACATGTAAATATGTAATGCTTATGATATTATTAAATTAAAATTGTCAAATGTGCTTTATACTTGTAATATAAAATATGTGAATAATGAATGTGTATGTGAATAAATGTTGTCACATATATATGAATTTATGTGAATATCGATGTAATATATCTCTGTTTCTATTATTTTATAGTGGGCATGACTAGCAAAGGCCTGAGGCTAGCCAAAAACGAATAATTTTTTGTGAGAAAAACTCATCGGTGATGGGCTTTAAATTAAGCCCGATGGAGATGTTAGTCATTGTTAGTGATATACCCTAGAGGCAACATGGAGATGTTGGATATCATGGTCAATGTTTATGTATTTATGAATAAAGTGTTATTCGGTTTCATGAAATAGACAACTTATATTGATCAATAAGTATGTGACTTATTTATGAGACTCTTTATGTACGAATCTATTTCTAAATGATCCCGATCATATTTCATATAGTTGGAACAAATATGATTCTAAGATCGGCATGTTTATTGATTGATGATCATGTCTCATAGATCATGGTATGGAGATACCAAATCAATATACGTGGACATGTGTTAGAGAACACATTGTTTGATAGACCCACCATGAGACACTACATGAATTAATGTGCCATTAGTTGTTGTCGTAGTGTTGTTACAAAGTCTTTAGACCTGAGATCATAATGGATTGCAACATGTGTAGTAGCCTACTTTGGAACTATCAAACGCTATTTCGTATGCTGGGTAGTTATAAAAGTAGTCTTCGGGTTTGCTATGAAACATGTAGTGGGATGTGAATGATCAAGATGAAATTTGCCCCTCCTTTGGAGAGATATCTCTGGCCCTCGAGGTAATGGATTATGGAAGTGCATGGCCATGCCGAGTTGATTGATGAGTCAATCAATAGACGGATAATCCAATACGGTTCGAGTCAATGGTTAAGCTATTGAAGGGATGGCACACATCTTGCCTATAGCTTAATTAGTATCATGAGGCAAAGGGATTTGTGTACACATTACAGGTTCAAAGCCAATATTATATTCTTGTATGCTATGGTGTCAATATGTGCCGCTAGGCGCCACGTTGACAAGTCGGCTAAGTTGGACTCGTGCCGAAACCGAGTATACCTGAACTTACAGGGTCGCACGTTTAAGGGGATAAGGACAGGCATTCGAGTTGGACTCGAATATGGCTCAATCTCGGACAAGATTCGATTTAATATAGAGTCCTATGGGCTTACGAAGTATGGGCAGCCAACTATATGAGATTCGGATTGGATCCGATTCAAAATATAGTCCCGATCGGCCACTAGACCCAGTCGCCCAACTCTATATAAAGGGGCGAGGGTGGAGAGTTGCGGAATTGCATTAAACCGAATCAATCGATTTGGCGCAACAAAAGTCGGCGAGATCAATCTCCATGGAAACCCTCCCCACCTCCGAGCCAAAACCCTAGCCTTGCATCTTGTGCTAGCACATGGGTGTTAGGCATTCTGTTCCCAGACGTGTGGATACCGGTAGAGCACTGCTACATTGCGGTGCTTATCGGCGGCTGCAAATCGGATGTGGTCGGACAGATTGGCTACGGTCGGGTGCATCAGAGGAAGACAGTCGTGGTCGGGCGAGGCGCGCGAGCACGTCGGGTGATTCAACGAATTGGCGAGTCGGCTATCGCTGAATCGACTGCGGCAGATCGGCTGTGGTGAATCGGTTGCGGTGAATCGGCTACATGCAGGAATCGGCTGTGATCGGGCGGTATAGTTCCGGATCGGATAGCTCCCGATTGGCTATATCCGCTGCACTCTACTCCAATCGGTAACGATCTATCGACCCTTACTTGCAAGTGTTCATGGTTTGCACGGTAGAAATTTTTGTTATTAGCTATCATAGCTTCCGCGTAACCCTTTCGTCATCATCGTGACGGGCTTAAGTTAATGCCCAATTAAGATGTTAGTTATCCGTGATGGGCACTAATTAATGCCCATTTGAGATTATATCATCGGTGTCGGGTCTTTGTTTGACTGGTCTTCCGGTCAAACATATTGGTGACGGACGCAAGTTTAGGCTCAACAAAGATAATTAAAATCGATGACGAATTTTTGCTTGATAAATATGACTTCTCACATCGGTGATTTTTCGTTGTGACGAATATTATATTTGATATAGATGAGGGTTGCATTGAAATGGCCAGATCGATCGACAGTGGGTTATAAGAGCAGAAAATTTCCCTCTTTCCACACCGATTACGACAGGATCGTCTTCTTATGCGAGCCTAGCCAATGTCGTTCACTCATCAGTCATTAACCTCGATTATTAGGATAAGCGTACGATGGGCAGTCACCTCTTTGTCCACAACCAGCTAATGTAGACGTGGGAATATCAGACTTTCGGTTCTCCGTCCTACTCGCCTCGATCTTGTTAGCTTATTTATTGGATTATTTGCTCAACTTTTTAAAATTATGTTTTCTAAAAAGAAAAATTCTTCTACGGTATTACCAAGACCACAAATCCTAAGCTACGTATTAAGGTTATTTAAAAATATATAATTTATCATTATAATCAAGTGGATAATTTGTGACAATAATATGAAATGAACTGGGACTTAATTTGGTAATACTACTTACACTTCGCTAAGATAAGATAGGGACTGTAGTTTTTTTTGGAGAAGATAGAGATTATGTCGTGTGATTTGTTCCATAATATATGTTGATAATATACATGGGATTGTAATATTTTAGAGAAGACAAAATCGTCCTGTTTAGTGTCAGAATTTTTCGGAACTATCACTGCTTGGAGAAATGATCTTTCATCCATCTCGTCAAAATTTACAATAGTTTCAGTTTCAATAAGAACCAAGACTGAAAATATATTTTTAATCTTGATTAAATATTTAATCCCGGTTGGTAACACCAACCAGGAAAAAATATTTTTAGTCCCGATAAAAAATCGTAGCCCGTGTCGATCTCAATTATTTTTAGTCTCGTTGGTGTTATCAAGCTGGACTAAACATCAATATTTGTCATGATTTTTATCAACCGGGACCAAAAGAAATCCTCGGCCTTATCTCCTCGTGCGCGGCTATCTTATCCCCTAGTTAGATATCTCTCCCAGCCTCTCCCTCATATATCTTCCTCTCCCTAAGTCCCTCTCCCTCATATCCCTCTCCCTCTCCCCTAAGTCGGCGGCGGCGGCGGCGGCGACGGCGGGCGGCGGCGGTAGCGCGCGGCACTCCTCCTCCCACCCTCCTCTTCCTCCCTCCTCCACTCCTCCCCCTCCTCCGCAGCGTGGCGCGCGGCGGTGGCGGGGTGGGTGCTCCTCCTCCTCTCCTCTCCTCCCCCCTCCTCCGTGGGTGGTGGCGGCAGCAACACCATTATTTTTTTATGAATTTGATGTATTTTTTATGTATTTGATTATATGTGATTTTGATCTGTGATGTTGTATTGATGATCTGTGATACATTTTTGTATTTGATCGTGATTTGAATTTTTAGATGTACTTGATCTCGTGGTGATGAAAAAAATAATATGCAAGCGAAAAATGGAAAAAACTATAGTCTCGCAACGAAAGATACATGCCATGTGGCGCTTTTATTTTTAGTTTCGGTTATTGTTACAACCTGGGATTAAAAATAGATTTTTAGTCCCAGTTATTTCACCCCGACTAAAAATAGAGATCTTTAGTCTCGTTTTCTTAGTCCGGTTTGCAATCCGAGATTAAAGGAGGTTACAAACTAGGACTATTGTGCATTTCCCAGCAGTGTATAGATTGTCGTATACTACGTGTTATCCAAAATATGTCTATTTACCTATCTATCTATTATATTATTAAAATAAAATGATCTTTAAATGAGACATCATGTTCATTGTGAAAGCTAGAAATTTTTACAATAATCGGAGAAAAAGAAAAGAAGAGTTTGAGTAGGAATACATTTAGAAATAATTAAAATTCAAAATATAAAATATGGAAAGAAGAGTCCATGTAGAACAAAATTAGAGATTAATTGAAATTCAAAACAAAAAATAAAAAATTCTAAAATTGAAAAATAAGAGTTCAAATAAGAATACAATTACAAACAACTGAAATTGAGAATAAACAATAAGAAATATTGAAAGAATAGACCATATAGCACTCAATATGGGATTAATTAAAATTATAAATAAAAAATAAAATAAAATCCTAATCTAAAAATAAAGAAAAATAAGAGTTCAACTAGGAATACAATTTATCAATAACCAAAATTCGGAATAAAAAAATAAAAAACTATTGAAAGAAGATACCATCTAGAACACAACACAAGATTAATTAAAATTCAGAATAAAAAATAAAATAAATTATAAAAATATAAAAATAATAATAAGAGTTAAAGTAGAATACAATTTATAGACAACAAAATATTTGATTGAAAAATATGGAATTTTTAATAAAAAATATTTCATTTAGAATACAATGATGATAATGACATTAAAAAGAGAAGAAATAATAGGCCCATAAAAGAGAGTAGGATGGTAACAGTTGATGGGACATCTAAAAACAAAACCTAATAGAATCCCAAATAACTAAGAACAAAACCTAAATAGAATCCCAATGACAATTAAGAGGAGGAACGACGGGTAGGCCGTTAAGCAACATGGTCATGACGGTTGGCGGGACTTAAAAAAATAAAAGTAAATCCTAATGATAATAATGTTTGATTTTTGAATTCTCAATGACAATAAAGAGGGGAGACAATGAGCGGGTCATAGAGGAGTATGGTGCCATAACTGTCAGTGGTTAGCAGGTCTTATAGAACGTTAAAAAATGAACCCCAATGAGTTGAGGCAGCGATGGTGACGTAACTACTAAAAATTATTAAAATAAAACCAAATGAGACTAAAAATTATTAAAATAAAACCAAACGAGACAATAAACTAAACTATGAGTTCGTACAAGTTCCAATTTATAAAGATTCCAAAAAAATTAAATAAAAGTCATGCTAGATAAACAAATAAAAGGGTGACTCTCTGTAAGGGTAGTGACTGATGTGACTTTTAAATATTATAAAAGATGATAAGATTCAATCTTTCAAAATTCTAAAACATCGAGATAGCTATTTAACCGTGTAATTATGCGAGCCACCAGCTAGTTTCGGTAAAGTTTTAGCATTGGTGGTTTTGCTTGCTACTGTACCAAATTATTGATGTTTGAACATTAAAACCCATCATGCGCGTGAGATACCTTCCCTTCTGCATACGTCATATCGACAGAAATCGATGAGGCCACTCTTCGAGAGAGCTTAGTTTTTGTCCCGATTAATGAGATCTTGTGAGAATTCCATGATCTACAGGGACACAGCACGTACGTGGCAAAAGAACAGTGCACAACGAGACGAATCGGAATTCAGAAACAGAGTGCTGCGAATATATCTGAAGCCTGAACTCTGAACCTGCACCGATTATTCAGAGTTTCAGATATGGTCGATCGAGAATCACACGAGTGTGTCTTCAGCAACAAGAGACGGTGGATACAATCTCTCCCTCTTTCTGCCCAAAAGACAGGACATATCACATAGGTATGTAAAGCATAAATACCTTTCGTCTTTCGACAGGAACAGAATAAGAACATTCTGTGTTCGGCAGCTAATCTTGCAAACTTTACTTCCCTGTTGTTTGTTTGATGCACATGTTTTTAAACTGTTAAACGATATATTCTTTATAAAAAATTTTAATAGGAAAGTTGTGTTAAAAATCTGTCAACGGGCTATACTGCTATGATATTTATAAAGTACGGTGATGAACAATACCAGGGTATATGTAAGATTAGGGTAAAAAGACGGAAGACAGGGGTTTTATACAGGTTCGAGGCCCATTAACGTAATAGCCCTTGTCATGTTGGCCGAAAACGGTCACTACGAGAAGTGATCTTTGATACATCTCGCTAAAATCCACAATAGTCTCGGTTTCAATAAGAACCAAGACTAAAAAATATTTGTAGTCTGGTTAAAAATGCAACGACTCTTTATGATCTACCAACCGGGACTAAAGATCATTTTTAGTTTTAGTTTATTTTTGTCGAATGCACGATCATCGGGGACCTTTAGTCCCGATTGGTGACTAAAGATCTTAACTTTAGTCCTCGTTGGTAATACTAACCGAGACGAAGATCTAAATGATTATTAGTCCATGTTGGTAACATTAACCGAAACTAAAGTGAAGATCCTTTTTATACTTTTTCTTTCTCATCTAGCTCGAGCCATCGCTACAAAGTTTTGGAGGAAGAAGGAAGGTGCTGCCAAATTTTTTGTGAAATTTTTTTAGTGATAATATACAAATCGGAGGGATCTAAAAGGTTTGCAACACCATCCTTTAATGATGTATGCTTATCATATTATATTTATACGTATATTTCTATATATTTTTATCTCTAAAAATTTATGAAAAATGATGAGAGAGAAAATTTGCTTAGAAAAATTATGTTACTTTTTAAAACTAGAAGCTTGTGGATAGGAATGTTATAAAAGAGATGACAAAGAAAAATAATATAAAATTAAGACAAAAGAATACAAAGCTAAGTTAATTTAAAAATTATTAAAATAGTTAGAAATAAGTGCAATACAATTAAAAAAATATGTTTAGAACTTTAAAAAAATCAAAAATAATTCTAAACTTTATTAGTACAATACACATTAAGTATGTGGGATTATTATATAATTATTGTATGATTATTTATATATAATTATTTATTATTATTTAATTAGTTTGACTTTTGTGGATTTTCTTTTAAGCATTTTAGTTAGATGGATCGCAATGGATGTACACCGTGGACCGATGGTAGACACATTTTATTCAAGACATGCATATTTTTTAGTATGGTAAATGCTAACAAGTATAAGGGTTTTATATGTTGTCAATGCAAAAGTACAAAACCGAAGGAGTATTCTATATCAAGAACTATTCATGCCCACTTGTTTGAGTCGAGATTCATGTCTAACTATAATTGTTGCTCATCACATGGAGAGGTAGGGGTTGCAATAGAAGAAGATGAAGAAGAAGACAACAACATTCCGAACTAGGATCAATACGGTGGATTTGAAGAAAATACAACATGCAAGGCGGATGGGGCTATTGAAGATAACGATAGTGCAGATGATGATGTTGTGTGATGTAAGGAGGACTACGAAGGTGAAAAGAAGATCCGTAAATTATAGCATATGTTAGCGGACCACAAAATGTCCTTATACCTGTGTTGCGAACAGGGGGCACAAAAAGTTGGGTACCATGTTGAAATTCTTGCGATGGAAGACCAAAATGGTGTCGTGACAAGGCATTGGTAAGTTATTAAAACTTGTAAAGAACATTCTTTCGGAGGGAAACGAATTGCTCGAATCAACGCATGAAGCTAAAAAGGTAGTTTTCCTTCTAGGATTGGAAGTATAGAAGATCTATACACGTATGTCCAAACGATTGTATCCTCTATCGTGGTGAGAGTACGAGTACCTAGAAGCATGTCCAGTTGTAAAGCACTATGATACAAGATTAGACGAGATGATCCAATCAAGTTGACGGACAACCTTCGAAGAAGAGAGTTCCCGCTAAGGTAATATGGTATTTTCTTATAATACCATGGCTCGGGCGTTTGTTGAGGAATAAAGAGCATGCTAGAATGATGTGCCGACACGCGAAGAATGTCAACAAGACGAGATGTTGAGACACTCCACCGATGGGTCGCAGTGGCAAAACATCGACGTAACATTTAAAGACTTTGGAGAGGATGCACGAAACGTAAGGTTCGGATGGCATGAATCCATTTGGAGAGATGAGCAGCGGCCATGGCACTTGGTCCATGTTACGATGTATACCTACAACCTCCCCCTTGGCTATGCATGAAGCGAAACAACATCATGATACCGATTATTATTCAAGGCCCAAAGCAAGCGGTAACGACATTAATGTGTACCTAAGACCATTGGTCGAATATCTGAAACCGTTGTGAAAGAAAGAAGGTGTCCCCGTGTGGGATGAGGACAAACAGAGCAATTTAACCTATGAGCGTTGCTGTCGTAACCATCGACGATTGGCCTACACGTAGCAATCTATCCAGACCTAACAAGGGGTACAAGGCTTGCACCGTTGTAAGGATGAAACTAAAAGTACGTATTCAAACATTGTAGGAAGGTTGTGTACATAGACCATCGTCGATTTCTTGTTGTAAGCCACCCCGTCCGAAAAGGCAAACATTTTGAATGTAAGCGACCACCGTACTAAGCCAAAACATCGTAACGGAAAATCCGTGTTTGCTATGGTGAAAGATCTAAAAGTAATATTTGGAAAGAAACCTCGGCACCAACCTATAGCAAGTGAAGATGGTCATGCGACGATGTGGAAGATGAAATATATTTACAAGGGGTTTTATGCGAATGTTTAGATGTCATAAGTTTCTTGAGAAGAGGAGCAAAGTAAGGGAGGTGTAGACAACAAGTGACGTGTCTAATGAGGATGTCGGTGTTAACACCAAAATTTGGTAGTTGAATCCCTAAGTCTTTGCAAAGATGAAGCAGAATCGGATCGGCTGGTTTGGCGGAGAATCGGATTGGTGTGAGGCCAATCGCTAAGGTTGGATCGACAAAGGCGGCCGATAGCCGATTCTACGATCGGAGAAGATAAAGCCGCTTCGTATAGCAGTTTGAAGATAAATAGAAGATTCGGTTATTAGATTGCGCGTTAAATGATATTGCCATCTATGGATAGAGTCCTATAACGGCAATTGTATCTGTAATTTAGGAGTTTGTTTAAATTATTTAGATAGAGTCCAGAGTTTGTACGGATAATGTATCTTGGGTATAAATAGGACCCGAGACCCCGTAAATGATATTCAACACAATCACAATCAATCAACTTTCGACGCATCGCCACCTTTTTTCTTCGACGAGCAATTGACTTGGCTATGGGCTGCGCATCGTTTCGATCCTTAAACCTAGGTAAATGTTTGTCATTAGTGGTATGATTTGCTTTTCTAGTGCTTCGATCGTAATGACACATTAGATTCAGAGTTCGCACGCGCTATTTATCATATAGCGCATATAAATTATATCAATGTTTAGATCTATCCTATCATTGGCTAGTTCTATCAAGAACTCACAGCCAATAAGACTAGATCCAAAGGTTGGCTGGTTTATATGTGTATCCACCGTTTCAAAGAGATATAAATGGGCTACGACGCATCGTGGATTGTTCTTTTTATACTTAATGTTGCATCAGTTTGAACTATTGAGTCATTTTTAGAACTCGCCAATGATCCGTTCGTTAGATTTATATGTCTAAGAAACAAAGGTGGGTTTCAGGTACCTTATCTCGCCCTAATATATTTCTTTTAGTATATTTATTATTGGATTTATATTAGGCTGCCTTTTATGTTAAGATCTTGTTCTTGTCGGACCTCGTGAGTCGAAATCGGCCGGCCATAGACAAATGACATGCCGATTTCGAGCTAAGCCTCCGGTTCAAGGATGATATCTTTTATAAGAACCATCTGAGTACTAGCCGATTCATTGTTAGCTTTCCGTATCGGCTAGGTTATCAATACATATATCAATTATCCTTTACCGTATTTAGGTCAAATGGCTAATGTTGTCTCGGTATCGTCCATCCATTCTAGTCGCTTGGTTTAAATATATTTTAGGATAGCGTATATATGCTCATGGATTCCCTTAGCCGATTCAAGGGGGATCTAACCTAACACTTAACGCATGTTTCTTTGTTTTTCTTGTTGGTTAACAGTCAAACCAACCGGCACTCCCAGTACGCACAGTAGCCGAGAAGGACCCGCACCGGAGTCGCATCTCCTGTGCTAGTGCGTGAGAGAAATTTCTCGTCAACATGGCCATGAGCAGGAGGACCAAACATGCGTTGATCACGATGAAGCTGATCTAGATCGATGATACGTGACGGGGAGAGGGCTGATATTGATGATAGAGAATATTCTAAGTTCAAAACCATGGTGGAGGACTAAAAATCCAGTTTACAATGGATGTAAAGTGGAGCACACCAAGTTGTAGGTGGTCCTATCTCGTACTTCACCAAGGCAAACAATGGATGGTCGATAAGAGCTTCACCGAGTTGCTAGAGTTGTTGACAAAAATTCTTCCGTGGGTAATATCTTGCCTAAACAATGTACCAAGTGAAGAAAGTTATAAGTCCCCTTGGCATTGAGATATACAAAATTCACGCTTGCCGAAATGTTTGCATTCTTTACCTGGTGATTATGCAGATTTGGACAAATGTCCGTGTGCGAAGCTTCTCGGTATAAGTGTGTAGACAAAGTGATGGTGATGGTGGAAGTAATGGTACAATGAAGAAGAAAAGAGTGCCAAGAAGGGTAAAGGTGGTATGGTATTTTCCCATCATCCCTCGTTTAGAACGTTTGTTCGCAAACATGAAACAAACTAAGATAGACAGAAGCATAGAAAGCATTTTGCGTATGACATAAGAAATTAGAGGATTGCACTCAAAGACATGACGACATGAATCCTTTTGGTGACATGAGCATTCTTCATAGCACATGGCCGATAGCTATTATTATCTAAACCTCCCTTCTTGGCTCTATTTGAAGCGTAAGTACATCATGATGCCACTTCTAATTCAAGGCCTAAACAACCGGCAACGATATCGATGTGTACTTCAAGCGCGGTAGAGGATCTTGGGAACTATGGATGGATGGTCTAAAGATGTGGATGGGTATAAACGAGACTACTTCTCATGTCGCTATTTTGTTGATGACAATACAAAGATTACCCAACACTTGGTAACACGTTGGGCCAAATGGTGAAGGGCATGAAAGCGTATGTAAGGTGCATGGCCCAAATAGGAGGCAAGTGATCGAATCACCGCCGAAAGACCGTGTATATGCACCATCGAAGGTTCCTCGTGCAAAATCACCCGTATCACCGAATACAAGAGATTTCGATGGAACGATGGAAGAGGAGCACGTCCAACGTTCATAACCGACGATGATGTCCGGAATGAGGTGAAGGATATTGAAGTTATATTTGGTAAAGGGAGTGGAAGCACATGTGCATCCACATAAGTGGTGAGACCCTCTTTGAAAAAGAAATATGTCTTTTGGGACCTACCATACTAAGAAGACTTGGATATCCATCATGCAATCGATATGATGCACGTGGAGAAGAATGTGTGCTAAAGCGTGATCGGGTTATTGTTGAACACACCCAGCAAAACGAAGGACACTTTGTAAGCACGGAGAGACCTTGAAGACATGAATATCAAGAAAGAGCTGCATCCTCAGCACAACGGAAATGGTCGCTACTACCTCCCCCCAGCATGCTACACTCTTAGTGCTGCAGAAAAAACGAGTATGTTGGAATGATTGCAAGGTGTCAAAGTCCCATCCAGTTACTGTGCAAACATCAAGAAACTGGTTAACATGAAAGATAAGAGGTTGGTTGGAATGAAATCACAAGACTGCCACGTGCTTATGACACAATTACTACCGGTCGCCATTAGAGGTGTCCTTCCGAAAAAGGTCCGAGAGCCAATCATCAAGTTGTGCCAGTTCTTCAAATAGATGATTCAGAAAGCTATCGATCCGGGTTCGTTGGACAGGATTTAGGGGACGTGATTCTAACTCTTTGCCAGCTCGAGATGTTGTCCCCTCTCTTATTTTTCGATATCATGGTGCATCTCGTAGCTCATCTTGTGGAACAGGTCAAGATTCTAGGCCAAATGTATTTGCATAGCATGTAGGCTTTTGAGAGGTTTATGGGCATTGCACATAAATATGTCTGGAACAGATTGCACCCCGAAGGCAGCATCGTTGAGGGTTATGCAACATAGGAGGTGGTAGAATTATGTATAGATTACATGGATTTGAAACCTATCGGTGTGCCTGTGCCTCGTATGAGGGCAGTATGTTTGGAAAAGGAACATTAGGCCATAAGAGAATTCCCCCATCAAAAAACCATAAGACAAGCACATTTGCAGTATTACGGCAATTGGCTTTGGTGGCTTCTTTCATGGACATGCACTTGGATGAAATCTGCAATGACAATCCTAGGAAGTCGAAGGCATCGCTCGCGAAGAAGCATAAACTTCAATTTGGGAAATGGTTGATGAAGTACCAGACAACTGTAGACATCAATAGTGACCAACTCTTTTCTTTGTCTCGGGGGCCATCCAACACAATCCACTTGTACGAAGGCTATGACATAAATGGATATACTTTTTACACCAAAGACCAAGACAACAAGAGTACAAATCAAAAGAGTGGTGTATGCATAGATGCCTATGACGACAACGGAAACAAGCAGACTTATTATGGTTTCATACAGTCAATCTAGGAACTAGATTATGGAGCCCTTAAAGTCCCTCTATTCCAATGCAAGTGGTGAGAATTCCAAGTGGGTTGAAGGTTAACAAGTACGGGACAATCATCGTTGACCTCAAGGATGTTGGCTACGAAGATGAGTCATTCGTGCTCACGAAATCCATTAAACAAGTATTCTATGTCAATGACCCATGACTCGCGAAGTGATCCGCCAAGCCACATCATGTTGTTTTCGAAGGCAAGTGAAGTATTGTTGGAATAGAGAATATTGTCGATAAAGATGAGTACGATAAACCCGATGAGCAACCACCACCCACAACTGAAGTCGAATCAGAAAATGAGAAAGCCGATGAACAAGATGAAGAAGCCTTGTATTTACGGAGCGATCATCAAGAAAGGCTACTAGTTAGAGTTTAAAGTAATTTGTAAATTAATGTACAGATGTGTGCAATTATTGTTTAATTTAAATCAGCAACATTTGGAACATATTATGTGTGCTCTAATTTTTCTATAATTTTAAGTGAATGCATGTAGAAAGGAAATATATTTATAAAATAAAGAGTAAGGGAGAAGATATGTAAAATATTAGGCACCTTTTAAAACAAAATATTAATTTAGGATAAAAATTTAAATTGTAAAGGAGAAGATATATAAAATAGTAGGCTTAATTCATAGCCAAATATAAATTTAAAAAGAAATTATATTTTACAAAATAAAGTATACATGATAAAATTTGGGGGTACGTAGGTGTCTCGTTCTTAATTAGAACTGGTACCTATAGGAGAGACATAGGTACCGGTTCTATTATAGAACCAACACCTATATGAGTTAAAGGTGTCGATCTATTACTACAACCGGCACCTATTTCCCATATATTTATATCCTGTGCCGACCACCCACCCACCCACTCGCCCCTCTCCCTTACTCTCTCTCCAACACTCTCCCAACGGCGAGGCGACGCGTGGTGCGACGGCGTCTTCTAGATCCGGTGGCACTGCGTGGTGCAGGCGTGGTGCGGCAAAGTGTCTCGTGCGAACGCGGGAGGCGGCGGTGCGGTGGCATCGGTGCGAAGACGGGGAGGTGGTGCTCGATGGTCGGAGCGATGAGGAGGAGGCATGTTGCGGCGACGCTGGTGCGGAGGGGGAGGCGGCGCCGCGGCCGAGAGCGGTGACGAGGAGGCGGCCGGCAGCGGCGAGGAGAAGAAGGAGGTCGGCAACGGCGACCCCGACCTGTCACACAAAAGCCGAGAAGGAGGCGGTGCTTGGCGGCATGGACAAGGCGACTCGGCATAGGCAACCCGGCAAGGTATTTCCCATCTCTCGTGCTCCCGTCTTCAGCAATGTTGAATTTGTTAAACTTGTAAATGGATGGATGAAATGGATTTGTGGAATGGGATATATTTGTGATGTTGCGAATGGGATATATTTGTGATGTTGTGAATCACCGCCACTCACGCGCCGCTTACCATATGATATATTTGTGAATGGGATATATTTGTGATGTTGTGAATCGTCGCGCCGTCGCTTTGTATATTTATACTCCATCTATAGTAATATTTCTAAAACTATTAGATTGTTAATGCATTCGTGATGTGATGGAAATGTTAAAAATTTAGGGTATATTTTAGTTTGTTCGTGCTCGATGATGATCGATGGCCTTCTTGTTGGACATTGCCACCTCCAACCACCGTTCGCACTATTTAGGCGTGTTGAAGTCCAAGTGGAAGTGAAATCATCCGCGTCCAATTCTTGCGGCAAAGGTCATGGCGGATGCTTTCTGTTTACCACCTAAACTACCACAACATCTCATGCTATAAAAATATATAGTTTTCTAGTTGTCCAAGTGAAGGCTAAATGGTGCAACACATTTACACATCTAGTTCGAGAGCATGGAAATATCAACTTTACAAATTTTCATATAATTTGCTTGTTGCTATATATATTGTAGTCCATTTGCATGAAACTTGATTAATTATATTTTTAATTATTATAAATAAATTATTTTGCTCGATGATAAACCGGAGCCATTCGACATGTTGCAAATTTGGCTATCGTTGGAAATTGCTACATCCAACCACGCTCGAATTATTTAGGCGTGTTGAAGGGCGGTGGCAAGAGAAGGTCTCCGCATCAATCCTCGCGTCAAAGGTCGTGGTGGAGGCCTTCGCTTGCCTCCTAACTTACCACAACGCCTCATGCTATCACAAATATAGTCTTGGCAAATCTCCAAAGGCTAAATGGTGTAACAATTTTTACGATGTTCTAAGAGCACAAAAATAAGACATTTGATAATTTACAATAGGTTATTAAACTATCTTAGAACTTTCAATAGAAGCGAATCAATAGAATCATGTAGTTCTTTTTCTAAAACTAGCTTACCATTGTAGACAAGATGAAGCACGAAGAATTCACCAACTCGGATCAAACGATGAATATTATGGCGCCGAGGCGAAGGCGCTAAGGTAATTCCGACCTAAATTTGAATCAAGAAAATCGTGAAGGCGCTAAGGTAATTCCAACCTAAATTTGACATAACCGTGCATTACGAAACTCCTACTCTAACAGATCATTCTAAAAATCAACTTTCCTATTTTCAAGGATGTTGACTTTCGCCGATGGTACATCCTGCAAATCAACTGCGTCATCGAGAGGAAGCCTAGGGGTCCTAGCACGATGCCCGATGGTCACTACATCGTGACGTAACTCTCTAGAAATGCCTTGCCTAAAGCACCATTGGAGGAATTGACCCCATATAGTAGGGAATGTGTTGTCATCGTGAAGGATTTCGTTCCCATCAAGTACCGCCATTGGAGATCAAAGGACATAACACAATATGATTGGACGGTACTTAAAATCTGAAGGAAAAGTGTTGGAGCAAGTTGAAGAAATCATTCTTCTTTCCCGAAAGCGCGTAAGAGCTAGCAAAGCATGCAACACTATTCAAGATGGGCATTCTCTTCAAGAATGGGAAGGGCGCCTCGAACATAGACTTCGTCCAACGCGACTAGACCATGGATTTAAACAAACCTATGTATCGAAGTGTGTGGATTGCTAGGATGAGTTTGTGCAAGGAAGACATCTTAGGAGGCAAGAGAAATGAGCGAACGAAACAAAGCCAACTCAGCAAAGAACAAGTATCCACACCGACTCGGCCCGAGCGGATACGCTAAGAATATCCCTAAATGGGAAGAGAAAGAGGAACAGTTGTGTCAAGCTGGTGTCACACCTAAGACAGGGGGATGGGGCACCCGGACAAAGCACTGCACTACACGTACACCAGGAAGACTGATCTGTCATCTTCAGGGAAGTTGGTCGCCGTAGGACCTCGATAGCAAGAGCTAAAATAGAAGATCGCTGAGGCTCATTCCCAGTCAACATATGGTACTTCTGTGCCACAAAGGAAGATAGATGAGCTCACACTAGCATTGGGAAACCCCGAGCACCCTGGACACACGAGAGGCGTCAGTCTCGTTCCATGGAAGGACGAGTTTCCGGACGATAGACATTGGTATTGGGCTTGTAAGAGAAGACCCACGCAACAAGAGGAAGCCAATCGTATCGCAAGAGAGGTGGACCGGCAGCTAAAGGAGAAACTTGTAGAGATGTGTCCTAATATGATGGCAGAGCAACTTCGGGGAGAGCCAGAACCAAGTGGTAAGCCTAGGTGGGAGACGTGGCAGCTTGCGTGTCATGCGGAAGCCGCCCCGTAGAACATGACACAATGCATTATCTAGTGGATGACATAACGACACATACCCCGTGCGTGCTACACGTCCCACTTCAAAACAACATCACTCAACATATTGCTAGTGGCATGGCACATCCTATATCTACGGACAAACTATACACGGTGTTGCAATGTCTCCGTGCTACTCAAGGGTCGAGTTGACGACGTGTCAACCAATACAGAGGGTATGTGTTGGAGTTTCCTCCGGAGGAAGGGGTTGACACTCCGGGCGCTGCTCTCCACAATGTGATTGTATGGCCGAAATGCTACATCATTATCACGTCGAACGATGGGGCAAGCAATCGAAGCGATGACGGTTCCAGCCCTTCAAGCGGCCGAGTTCCAAATCTAGCTCCTTCTCCACCTCGACAAAGGACGCCTAGCCCACCCCTCGTCGAACACATCAAATCAACCACAGCCCCCAAAGAAGTCCCCGAGTCCACCCCCACTCGAAAAGTCCCCAACAACAAGTGCATCGCAAAGGTCCGGATTATTGAGCAAGTCGTGACTCCCACCAAACTAAGTCGGACTCAGTTTCAAAGCCGACAACAGCATGGCCTAAGAAGACAAGTGAGTGGCAGCATCACTTCACATTTTGGCCCTAAGAAGCCCGACGAACCAAAGATTCCAATTCCTAAGAAAGTGATCGATCATTTCATCAAGTGTGCACAACCGAAGCCACCTAAGAAACTTATATCGGACTTCCGGAGAATTATTGGGAACATGGATCTATAGACTTAGGCTAGGGAGTTGTTCGTTGCAGGGAAAGCGTTCGAGACAGAAGCATTCTATAAGTCAGCTGATATAGAAAGCCTTGATGATTTAGATAATCTTTCAAAAGCCGAGGTGATACTGCAGTTCCAACATGGAAAACCCATGGTGCTTGACTCGAAATCGAAGAATTTGGAACTCAAGCGTGGTGGTTGCATAGATGGTATTTGGAGGAGGCCGCAAAGGCTGAACAAATTATCTCGTGCGTACTAAATCGACGTGGATTTTCACCACGACCCCAATATATGTTTTATAGAATTTAGCGAACTCCTCAACCTATATCAAAGAAGGGAACTCAATGTTAGTATCCTTCAAATGTGGTCGTTGTGAGTCCTTTAATATCTTGCCCTTAATCCGGCACCTCGGATGTACTCTCACTAGTTCTCAACCGTGTTGCTCTTTTGCAGCATTGCTCTTATTGCTGTAGAAGCATGATAGTAAGATTGCTTTTCTAGACCCTGCGCTTGTGAATTTCGACAAGTAATTGATCAAAGAAGCTGAAATCAATAACTATCTCTACAACGCCCTCATCAAGTTAAATTCGTGTAACCACATTCTCCTACCTTACCTTTCTCAATAAGTGACTATCATCAATTTCTAGTTTCGTTTGCTCTCCACACGTATGAAGTTATTGATACATCATCCTATGTGCAGCCATCATTGGGTCCTATTCATAATCAATATCGAAGATTGCATATATGATAGCTTGACGAAAGGGAGAGCAAACTACCCAACTCTTGTGAATGCACTAAATAGGGCATATGTGAAGTATCGTAGGTCTGGAAGAGCATACGCAAATATGGGCGGTGGATGCAACAACATTTCGGATCTTGGAACATGAAATGATCCTTAGACAACCAACCGCCACCAGCTTCTGTGGGTTCTATATCATGTGGTACATGCTTGTTGACGAGAAAAATCAACACATCGGCTCGGGAGATCTCGCTTAGCTCCAGCAGGGTGTCCTAGAATCAATGAAGCGCGGGCGTGCGCCGTTTGATCCTCCCACCGACAAGTTATGCAAAATAGCAGAAATATATATCATATCGGTCGATAGACCGATACCCAAAACTAACCGATCGGCTAATAAGCCAATGGTGCAATTCCAGCCGACGCCGATGCCACCGATGGTGTAAAATGTGTTTGAATCCATCGGCGTACACGAACAAATATTTATATAAAGTCGATCGGCCGACAATAACATGATACATATAACATTGCATGAACCAACCACATGATAAAATAAATACTGATTTAAAGATTAAAGCACATATCGGCTGGAAGTCCGATGTCATCAAATCCAAATGGTTAAATATCCAATGAAGTCTCTACCGCAATCGGCCATATCCAACTTGTGTATATTCCTTGCAAGCCGATGCAATATCCGATAACTCACCGGCTAAAACCCCGATGAAACCCTTAGTGGCAACAACAGGCGCTAGAGACTACGGTTCTAATCACGACTTAGTAGATCAAACTGATGCAAAGACTAAGTATGAAAAGAAAAGCAATATCTAGACAATCAAGCCCTTGGCTGATTTCCGTGGTGGTAGATGCCTAAGCTAATCTAATCTAATATAACGATTTAGCCGTATTGCGTAAACCCTAAAACGAGAAACATGATAGGACCAAATCAAGATAATAAAATTAGATTCAATCGAGACATATGGTAAATAATCGTGCAAAGATATCAACCGAATCGATGCAATCCAAGAGGTCGAATGTACGATGCAGCCTTGAACGACGCCAACGTAGCCAATATGATTGCCCGAGCCATGCGGACCTTGACTTACCCTTTGCCGGAGATCGAAGCCGATGCATCCCCGCGTCGGTGCCAAGTTCCGCCGGATGACAAAGTAGAACAGATAAAAGAAAGGTGGCAATGCGCCGAGTTGTATTGATCGAGAGATAGATTACATGAACCCCGGGCTTACATATTTATACCCATAGGGTGACAAAGATCCTAACGATTACAATCTAAACTTTTCTAAAGATAAAATAGGAAACTAACAATCTCTTCCTAATTATAGATACATGTCATATCCTCCCGGACTCGGTTTCTTCGGATAAGATCTTCTCAAACCGAATCTAACAAAAATCCGACTCGGGAGATATGGATCCTCCATCGGCCGACGCAAAACTCTCACCGATTTTGCTTCGAGCCGATACTAACCCTTAGCCGATAAGGACTTTGGGGCTTACCAAATTTTGGCGTAGAGAGGCACCATCACTCTAATGCTGAGGTATGACATGTTTCAAAGACCGAAGCCATAAATTAAACAATTCTATTATAGTACTAAGTAAATTTCTACGTCTTTCACCCTTGTGTTGCGAAATTGGATTTTGATACAAGCAAACCGCTACACACATCATCAAAGGTCTCACCGACGAGCTTTGCAGTGTTTATCCATAATCGTGTCATAGACCCGGATGGCAATTACAACCTCAACAAGAACCCACCATGAGTGCAATCCTCCGCCCCTACCCCTTCCGAGCACTTTGACGAAGAAATTAGCTTCTAAGAAGAGAAAAACAAGTAGCTAGATTTGTTTGTAAAAATTGTATTTAATTAATGTTTATGCATGAATTATGAAAGTATTACATAACTTTACTTTTGTATAATGTATTTGAATAGTTACTATTATTAAGTATTCTATTGTATGTTTTCTATTACACGCACGACGACTTGAGGACGGAAAACTTGATTGAACTTTCAAAATCATAATCTCACTCGGTATTGTAGGTAAAATGCAACAAGATTTACTTTTTTGGACTTAGGAATTTTTGAACTTACGAATTTTAGATTTAGGAATTTTAGACTTAGAATATATATGCAAATGTTTAGAATTTAGACTTAGGAATTTTTGGACCTAGGAATTTTAGACGTAGGAATTTTTGGACTTAGGAATTTTAAACTTAGAAATTTTTGAATTAGGATAAATATGTGTGTATGTGTTTGTGGATGTGGAATTGATGTAAATTTGGATGTTGATGAATGTGAATGTGGTTGTATGTTGATGAATGGTTGTGAACCGATTGAAATTTCTAATATTGTGTGATTTGTATATGAAATTGGTAGGTCCTATCATTTTTATTTTTTTTCTTGCCAACATATAGGTGTTGGTTTTTATTACAAACCGGCACATATAGTCCTTGCCACGTGTCCATGCCGTTGAACAACCAAAGACCTATATGCTACTTATAGGTGCTGGTTGTTATAAAAACCGACACTTATAAGGCAACCACATGGCGTGTTATTTTAGGACCGACACCTATAATTCCATATATGCGCTGGTTTTTAGCTAAGAACCAGCACCTATATCTTTTATAGGTGCCAGTTCTACAACCGGTACCAATGACCGAAGTCATGAGTGATGCCTCGCTAGGTGCCTGGTTGAGAAATCCGACACCTATGGCCGATTCCCAACCGGCACAAATATGCTTTTCTATAGTAGTGCTCCTTGTAGCGTCCAAGTAGGACTATTTTTCTCCTTCCTTATCCGGAATTCCTTTCGTATATGAGGCATACTTTCATATAATACTTGGTATATGGTAGGCCCCGTTAAGCCTAACACAAAAGTATTAGGTATGCCTTATCTATAACATTGACAAGTAGCCCTCGACCTCAATGCAAATGATCGGACTAGAGTTCTCGATCGTGTAGCATGAAGATCCATCATTGTCGAATCACCTAGCTATGACAAAGAATCCCCGAGTAGGCATAGAATCCCCGACAAGACATTTTTCCCGGCCATGACAAAGAATGTGGCCATTGTTTGAATTTGGATTGAGGTAAAAATATCATCTTGGCACGTAAATCATCGCTTTGTTCAATCTTTCTTTTTCCTTATGTAAGTTCTCATATTCATACAAGATATGTGACCATGCTATAGCGTTGTCATTCGAGTTTCTTGTAGTTGTTGACGGTCCTTAAATACTAAAATCTGACCGTCAATCCATGTATAAAAAGGATAAAAGATGAAACATCAACATAGCGGTAGGGTTATTTACTAATCCATTCTACTAGTGTCGGTGAATATTTGTATGCAGTGTGATTAATGAGACAAAACACACTCGCCATGTGACAATACACACCTTCGTACAATCGGACGTGTTTACACGGATTGAAGATCCCACATGTCAATCAAAACCACCTAGAATTGAGCCTAACTATAGTACAACATGTTGGGGGCCCACCACACTCCTCGGCCAAAGGAGAGGCCGGGAGGTGGGCCGGAAGTTCGGCCGAACCGACATTGCCCCCTCTCGCCATCTCCTTTCACGTGACAGTCCCGATTACTCCCAATGACGGTTATGGTAGTTTGGCGGTTGGAAACCGACCTCAAACCGCCATTTGGTGCTATATAAGGAGGTCACCTCACTCCATTCAAGACACACCTCCAAGAAGAATAAAGCTTCACTCCAAAGATTTAGTGTTAGGTCTCTAGTACTTAGAAAATAGGTTAGAGAGTGAGGGAAAGCTCCGAAAGGAGTGCCCCAAATGTCGAGTTTTCTCGAGGGTAGTTCGGAGGAGTTTCGGGAGTCCCGGCATCGACCTTCAGCCTTGTACCTCGACGGATACTTTCTTCAATAAAGTAAGTGTTCGTGATATACTATGGTTGTTTTACTTTTACTTTGAGTAATTTACTTTGCCACATTTACATACGGGATCATCGTCCAATTAATTTGGGTGCTCTAGTACTAAGACCCCTAATGAAGATGGGTGTTCTTGCGCGAGGCTAGAGTAGTATTCGATAGCGTAGACGTGGTGTCTAGGCTAGAGTTTACCTTTGTTTGCCTCGTACTCCACGGGTGAGAGGTAGGCGACGGTGGTGATAGCCCCGTCCGTCCTTTGTATTTCACCACGTTCGGGTACGGCGTAGAGCCGTAGGCGGAGTCACTCGGCGACCGAGTGTAATTCGGCGCCCAAAGTAAGTAAAGAAAGTAAAGTAATTTTACCATTCTTAGATCCGCAACCATATAAATCCTCTCTATACCTTAGCCTACCTAATCTTGGATGTCCTTGGATGATCCTAAGTCTTTGATAATCCCTATCGTTCCTTGGATTCGATATCCCTTGGAATACTCCCCGGGTAAAGTGCTACAACGGTATTCGTGCGCTTGCGGATTTTATCTCGTGGTCATAAGAAATACCAACAGTAGTCGCACAAAATGTGACCACAATATAACTCTTTGACTCGCTCTATCATGGAACCTTTTCTTATATGTACCGAGACTTGAAGTTACTAATCCAACGTCCATCTAGTCGAAATAAATTTCTACTATTGTGTGCCTTGAGACTAGTATATGTCTTTTAGTCGAGTAGAAGAATTATCGGTTTGAGCTTTATTTAGTCAAGATAAGATGTAGACTATTATAAAGCCTCCAACTAGTCTCTTTTACTCAAGAAGGCCAATTGCTCTAATATCGATTTTTTACATCAATACTTAGAACAAATTATTAGACAAAAAGCCCTCAAGCAAACGATTAGAAGTAACATGGTATGAATTGACTATATTGAAAATATCTATGTATGACAAAAAAATGAGTACTCTTATCGAACTACCCTCAATTGAACGGAGTTGTGTATTCTTTCTAGCCCCTAGCTGGTTTTATGGAACGATTTTCACAAAAGCAAATTGAATCTCATAACAAACTATGCTAAAGTAGATAATTCCTAGCCCCAAGCCGTGAAGTTGGAAAACCAATTCTTGATTACACAACTAGTTAATACGTTACATTGGATATTCTAACATGATCAATTCGACATGGTCGTTGGACCCTCCAAGACCCGACTAATCCAATAGTACCAGCGTCCCGGCCAAGGTTCTCGAGACCCGGTGATTAGTCAAGTTTAACGTGATAGGACGGTAAGAAACGACTTCGATAGTAGCAATATGAGAACAAGGGATCAATCGGACAAATATTGCACACTTGATATTATAAAAATTTACATACATTAATGCATGGGGATGATAGGATTTCTACACACACTAGTTGAGCTAGGACCAGGTGTGTAGTCGAACCTTGACCACTCGTAGAGGTGGTAGGAGTGCTATCATGCTGGTCAAGGACCAGGTGTGTAGTCATACCTCGACCACTCATAAAGGTGGTGTGATCGCTACCACCGGTCGAGGACTAGGTGTGTAGTCGTACCTCGACCACTCATAGAAGTGATGGGAGGATCACTACCACGCCGCTTGAGGATCAAGTGTGTAGTCGTACCTCGACCACTCGTAGAAATGGTGGGACTACTACAATTGCTTGCTCTCATGAGGAACAGTGGTTTCAACCTCGACCGGGGTGGTGAGACTACCACAACCGTTGGTCTCGTGAAGACCGGTATTGTCGCCCCGACCGAGTTTTGGGACGCTTGAGTCGGTTATTACATCTGCATCTCATGTGGCCGGCATGAGTTCACATACCCAACTTACATATCAAACATTCGTTCGCAATCATGTTGGGTGATCAAGCGACAACGTTCATGAGGAGATTGTAAATAATGACCTTTTCACAAATAGACCAAGCTTGACTGGTTCTAGATGTGAGATAGGTCATCGGTATTTGTTAGTAGGTTTGGTCCGACAACTCCGTATTTGTTCAAGAATGTTCTTGACAATGGGGCGTATTTGACTCGCCTACTAGAGTGCTCAATTATTCCCGAAAATTATTTTCTAGAAGGCAATATTGAGTATATACTCGAAAGGCTGTATAAATCTTCTAGTATTGTTAGGATATAATGAGTAGATTTAGATTGAATACTGAGTGCTATGTATATCGTAAACAAGCATGATTTATGCGAAAAAACAAGTAAGCCCCCAAGTATTAGACAATAGTCGGCCTAACATAGGAAACGCTCTTAGAATAGATATTGTATAAAAACATACTCTAGATAAACATAATAATTATAAATCTGAAAATGAATTGTATGAATATTGTGTACCTTTGTATATACATGTCGGATATATCTACGAAATCAGTAGATTGATTCAAAAGATCAATATACTAATTATCTTGAATAGCGATGCTAATCAACTTAAAAATAGTCGACCCGAATTGAAGCCTCGTGGTCAATGATATTAAACTATTGTTTTCCACATCGACATGTCGCTCTTGAGTAGTCGGCATGGATCGAGGTCTCATGGCCAACAATATCAAACTAGTGTTTTTTGTAGCAGTGATGTTTCGAAACTTTTCATCTCGATAGATCATATTGTTGGATAACGATGGTTTTGATCTGGTGGGTCATATGATCCGAAGTCGTTGAAATATCTCTTGTCGAAAAATTCATAGCAACAATGTTTTGACAAAGATTGAGATGATGAGGGTTCCGATCTAGAGGAGAATGCACTCCGGTCGGGTTGTATCTCCCAATGCCGAAGTCGTCGAAGGATTTCTCATTGGAGATCTCGCCTCTTGAACCCAACTCGTCAAAACCTTAAAGCACCAAGTCTACTACCCGGCGTGCTCGTCGACGGCTATGCCCGCCTATGATATTTGTAGAGTATGAGAATAGTTGGTACCAAGGTATATGCGAGATTGAGGTAAAAAAGACGGAAGACGAAATATTTATACGTTTCGAGTCCCTTAGGCGACAGTAATAGCCTCACTTCGATGGTCGAAGCCGGTGTTGCCTTGATATATCGATCATACGAGTATAATATTTTGGATGACCTAATCTAGTCTCGTCGGCAAGCGGCATGTAACTCTCACATGTAGTCGATGGCTAATATAGTCTTCTTCTTTCTCTGAAGGATCTTGTATTTATATCATCGGATGACACCTTATTCAAGTAGAACTAAGAAGTCAAGTATGAATACGATCCGTGTAGGTTTACAAGTGTCCGAGTAAGATTCTTTTCCTTCTTCCTTATCGAAACATCTTTCATATATAAAACATAATTTCATATAATATTTAATATATGGTGGGTCTTGTCAAACCTAATAAAAAATATTAGATGTACCTTATCTATAACATTGATAAAATTATATTAATTTTTTAAGTTTTTAAGTTAATACTTAAATAATCAAATAATCGTATGCTAATAGGTTATCTAGTTTTTTTACGATACATGAGTTACGAACCTTGTGGTTCGAACGCAGCCGACAAGGAAATTCCAATTCCATACTCACTGCATGACCTTGCTTTCCAAGTGCCGTATCATGGTGATATAATTGCAAACCTAGCAAACGGAATATATTCGAAGTGATTGTCTTGTAGTAATCCAGAAGGTGATAATTTTTTCATGCTTCTAATCTTAATTACATTCAAGTTGGATCAGGTACAGAGAGGACAGCATAGTGCTCAACTCACATGTTTGATGGTTCCATCGTAGTATATCATTCAGTCACTAGAGTATTGGTGCTACGAAAGCTACCACCGAAGACTTGACCGGTGTGGCAGAGACGCACTCGGGCAAACAATCTACATAAGCTTATCTCGACGCCATGTCTGAAACATCCAAGAACAACGCCTCACTCGCAAAAATGGCTGTCTATAACATCCTCATCCTCTTTCTACTACTGATCTTCTCCAACTCCATCTCCCAATCGGCGGCGCAGCCCAGCGCCGGCGAGCAAACACTGCTCCTAGCAATCAAGCAAGATTGGGACAACCCAGCCCCACTCAGTTCATGGAACAGCACCGGCAACTGGACTGGTGTTATCTACAACAACATCACAGGCCATGTCACTGGCCTCTCCTTCTCAAATTTCCACATAGCCAAGCCAATCCCAGCCTCCCTTTGTAGCCTCGAGAACCTGACCTACATAGACCTCTCTTACAACAATCTCACCGGTGATTTCCCACGGTGCTCTACGGTTGCTCAGCTTTGGAGTTCCTTGACCTATCCAATAATGAATTCACCGGAATCCTTCCCGATGGCATCGACAGGCTGTCGTCGGGGATGCAGCACCTCAACCTGTCAAGCAATGCTTTCGTCGGCGACGTGCCGTCGGCTATTGGAAGGTTCTCGAAGCTCAAGTCATTGGTCCTTGACACTAACAGCTTCAAAGGAAGCTATCCAGGTGCTGCCATTGGAGGCCTTGTGGAGCTTGAGAGGCTGACGTTGGCATCCAACCCGTTCATGCCGGGTCCAATTCCGAATGAGTTTAGCAAGCTGACAAAGCTGACTTATTTGTGGATGTCATGGATGAACCTTACCGGTACCATCCCTGATGCTCTATCAACATTGACAGAGCTCACATTATTGGACATATCACAGAACAAGATGCAAGGAGAAATCCCTAAGTGGATATGGAAGCTTGAAAAGCTTGAGCAATTGTACCTCTTTGCAAACAAGTTCACTGGTGGGATTGGTCCGGACATCACAGCTCTCAACCTGCAGGAGCTTGATCTGTCCATGAACAAGCTCACCGGATCAATACCAGATGACATTGCAAACTTGAAGAACTTGAGATTGCTATACTTGTACTACAATAACCTCACGGGACCCATCCCAAAAGGCGTCGGTATGCTTCCAAACCTTACCGACATTCGGCTCTTCAATAACAAGCTCTCTGGGCCCTTACCCCTGAGCTTGGGAAATATTCAGAATTGGGAAATTTTGAGGTGTCCAACAACAACCTCTCTGGTGAGCTGCCTGATACGCTCTGCTTCAGCAAGAAGCTCTACGACATTGTAGTGTTCAACAACAGCTTCTCCGGCGTGTTCCCGATGAACCTTGGGGACTGCGACACCATCAACAACATCATGGCGTACAACAACCACTTTGTCGGGAACTTCCCAGAGAAGATATGGTCGTTTGCTGTGCTCACCACTGTCATGATTTACAACAACAAATTCACCGGCAATCTACCGAGTGAGATATCACCTAACATCACTAGGATTGAGATGGGGAACAATATGTTCTCCGGTGCCCTCCCGTCCTCCGCCGTGGCGCTGAAGAACTTCAAGGCGGAGAACAACCAGTTCTCCGGAGGACTACCGGATGACATGTCGAGGCTCGCCAACCTCACCGAGCTGAACATCGCCGGCAACCAGTTGTCCGGCTCAATTCCGCCGTCTATCCAGTCATTGAAAAGGCTGACCTCCCTCAACCTTAGCAGCAACAGGATTTCCGGTGAGATCCCTGCCGCACTCGGGTGGATGGACCTGAACATGCTTGACCTCTCCGACAACGAGCTCACCGGCGACATACCTCAAGAATTCAACAATCTCCATCTCAACTCTCTCAACCTTTCTTCCAACCAGCTCTCCGGCGAGGTCCCGGAGGCGCTGCAAAACGGTGCCTACGATCGTAGCTTCCTCGGCAACCCCGGCCTATGTGCCACGGTGAACATGGACATTAACCTTCGGCCGTGTGGAAGTGGCTATGGAGCCCGTAACAAGTTGTCGATGAGCCTGATCATCGTGTTCTCGGTGCTCGCCGGCGTCGTGTTCATCGGCGCCGTCGCCATCTGGTTGCTGATCGTCCGGCACCAGAAGCGGCGGCAAGACCTCACCGTGTGGAAGATGACGCCGTTCCGTACTCTGGACTTCTCCGAGTGCGACGTGCTCGGCAATCTCCACGAGGAGAACGTGATCGGCAGCGGCGGCTCCGGCAAGGTGTACCGCATCCACGTCGGGGAAAGGGCAGCGCCGGCAAGGTGTTGGCGGTGAAGCGGCTATGGCGGACGGGCAAGTCGGACGCCAAGACTGACAGGGAGTTCGACGCCGAGGTGAGGATCCTCGGCGAGGCACGCCACAACAACATCGTGAACCTCCTCTGCTGCATCTCCAGCGACGACACCAAGCTGCTTGTCTACGAATACATGGAGAACGGCAGCCTCGACCGGTGGCTGCACCGCCGCGACGCCGCGCCGGCACCGCTCCACTGGCCGACGCGGCTGGGCATCGCTATCGACGCGGCGAGGGGCTCAGCTACATGCACCACGAGTGTGCGCAGCCGATCATGCACCGCGACGTTAAGTCCAGCAACATCCTGCTCGACCCAGGCTTCCGCGCCAAGATCGCCGACTTCGGCCTCGCCCGCATCCTCGTCAAGTCCGGCGAGCCTGAGTCCATCTCCGCCATCGGCGGCACCTTCGGCTACATGGCTCCAGGTGAGTTCATCACAAGATTCTTCTTCAAAATTGTTCGTTTGATTTGCTCGTCATCGAGCTCATGAGAGTGTTCGACCATGTCGCGGTCGCAGAGTACGGGTGCAGAGCGAAGGTGAACGAGAAGGTGGACGTGTACGCCTTCGGCGTCGTGCTGCTGGAGCTGACGACGGGGCGGGTGGCGAACGACGGTGGTGCGGACTGGTGCCTGGCGGAGTGGGCGTGGCGGAGGTACAAGGCCGGGGCCCGCTGCACGACGTTGTCGATGAGAGCGTCCAGGACAGGGCGGCGTTCCTGGAGGACGCCGTGGCGGTGTTCCTGCTCGGGGTGATCTGCACCGGCGACGACCCGGCGTCGCGACCGACGATGAAGGAGGTGCTAGAGCAGCTCGTCCAGTACGACCGCACGTCCAGCGTGGCCGCCGCGTGCCGCGACGACTCCGGCGGCGCGCCGTCGTTCTCCAAGGGAAAAATACGGACAAGCGAAGAGCTCGTCGGCGGGAACTACGACCGGGAAAGTGTGGGGCGCCGGCGCCGGCGACGAGGAAAGCGGCAGCTTCGTGGCGCATCCGGTTTAAAGCTGACGTGGCACTGACACCAGTCGCTGTAAATTACGTATTTCGATGCGACGTTTTGAGTGTAGTGAAAAAACGGGTTGTGTGAGAGCAAGACCGTAAGAGTGACAATTGCCCAATTGCCGAAGGTATAGAAGGACAAACAAATTTGGTTTTAGATAGGGATGGTGGGAGCGGGAAGAGGGAGGAGATCGTCGGGCTTAAGAGATGACCGTGAGAGATAGTGGGCAGCAGATATGGACGGGCGGCGATGCCGGTCGTCGAAGCAGCAGGGAGGATGAGGGTGATGGGTCGGTGTTGGTGGCGAGGGCAAACCAGAGCTTATGGTTAGGAGGCGGCGAGCGGTGGTGAATTTGGTGGTGGGGAGTAAAGACGATGAGGCGGCCGCTTCCTTGGGGAAGAGAAGGGAGGAGCACGAGGAGGAAGGAGGAGGAGATCGGTCGAGGAGAGCCTCACCGGCACCGTTGACCTCTTCCTGTTAGCCAGTGAGGCCGGGCTACAACACGGTAGGACGGAAGCGATGTAGAAGCGTGCGGTCACATGCGCGAGCTGTGAAAACAACGGTGGTAGGCGGGATGAGGAAAGGAAGGGAGAAAAATAAATTTGAGTATGTGACATATATCTCAAAGTGATCCAACTGCATGATTTTAGAGGGGTTTTTTCGAAAACCATGTAAGACAGTACCTTGATTAAGCTAGCAATGAAACTCTGATGTTTTTTCCACACAATATATATCAGTTAATCTATATCAACTGTGCCAGGGCAGGTCCTACTGTATAAGCAAACTATTTATCATATCGTTTTCATAAATTTTCTGCAATTTTGTACTTTGTAAAATCCTAATACTTGTTGTCTATTTCGTTGCATTTCTTGGAACATGACCGGGCACAATTGTTTGCTTCAGGGAAATCAGAGTTCAGACCTATCCGTTACGTGTCTTAGTTCTTCCAAACTGAAAATGAGTTCGGTATATTCATGGGTAATATCAGAGCGCATCAGCGATTACTACTTCTAACGAGATAAGCTACAGTATCTCAATGGATATGGTGCTCTGCTATGATGACGACATGACGTTGACGTAAGCACTGACGGCTGAGTGGAGTAGAAGAATAGAAGAGTTTATGTGGTACAACGATATCGATAGTGAGAAGGCGTGGCAATGGAAAGGAGGGCTAGCTCCGTTTTATCTTAAGTTTGAGGCAAGCAAGAAAAGATTAGAAGAGTATACATTCGTATAACCTTTGGTTGTGTATATACCCATTTATAAATATAGATGATAGATTTTTTTATTATTAAAAATATCAGAGTATTTTCCACATAAAAACAGTCCAGCCTTAGTACTCTTTGGCACTGAGGATCCACCAGAAAAAAAGATTCCATTTGATTTGTTTTTAAGAACCAAAAGACATGTGGCCCTAGTCTCAAATTTCAGTTGAAATTACAGACCCCAGAAAGATTCGCTTTTGTTGTCGAAGACCTTGACCAATTGCGGTCTCGAATCTTTGGCTGTTTCCTACAAAGATGTGCAAGTTGTTTGGTTAAGTGGATTAAATTTTAGTCTCATATTAAATGTTTGGACATCAATTTAAAATACTAAATATAAACTAATTATAAAAAATAATTGCATAATTGAAGGATAATTCGAGACGAATCTATTACGTCTAATTAACCCATAATTAATAAATATTTACGGTAACATCACATCATCTAATCACGACATAATTAGATTTATTAGATTCATCTTACGAATTATCTATTATGAATAAGTTTTGTAAATAATATATTTAATACTTTAAAATAAAGATCTACAAATTCGATGTGACAAGAACAAGAACTAATTTTAGTCCCGTGAACCAAACATGCAGTATTTGGACATCTATGGGCTTCAATTTATTACCAAAATTAACCTTACCAATATTTGATATTATCAAATTTTGGTATAGTTTGATATTGTCAAATTTTGACAATGTTACAAAATTTAGTAATGTTGGTATGAGAAAACCCTCCATAAATATCAAATTTGGATAGGGTGACAATGACAAAAGTATGTTTACTTTATTAAAATTTGATAACACTTAAAATTGATAGGGTTGAAAGTGAGTGAAAAATGGAAAGCCCTGAGTCTCATTAGCTCACATTAAACAAGAACAGAAACTAACCAACAACATTTCAACCTCTTGAGGAACTTTTCGATTAGGATCAATGCTCTGCGCGTAAAGAATTTAGGCCCACCGAAGAATGCGTGTTTGGTTAAGTCCAATAGAGATTCTAGCTCGCTCGGCCCACCCTCACCCCGCCCTCTTGGAAAGAATTGCTGTTTATTATATGATATATAAGTTTCCTTTAGGAAAAAAACAGAAAATGGTTAGCTGATCACGTAGAGGACAACTGCAAGGCTCATATAAAAAAGTGCTGTATAATTTTATACTGAATATTACTTTATTTCGAAATTAAAAATTATTAAATTAAGAAAATGAAAGGAAATTGAATAATTGGATTATATGTACAATTTTCAAATTACTGATTTTAAATGTTGGTGGTATTGACAAACTAAATTATTTTATTTTATAGTACTTCGAAATAATTATTTTCTGTGTAACTTTTTAACGTGTTTTGGGTGCAAAGTATGTAATATAAATAGCCCATGCAAATGCATCGCATATGTTGAGTAGCAAAGACTAACGAATTTTTGGCATTTATAATTTTAATTTTTTAAAGATTTATAAAAATAATTTTCGAATTTCAAAATTTACAGAACTAGTCTCTTCCCCGCCCTCCGGGAGGGCGTGATTGATAAAACGCCCTCCCGAGGGCGTTTTATCCGACGTGGCGTACGGCCGTTGGGTGCCGTGCGCGCGCGGCGAATTTGCAGGCGGCCCCTTCCCGCCCTTGGTAAGGTCGGTTTTCACTGTGCACGGGCGCCGCAAAAGGGCGGCCGCCCGACATTTTTGAGACGGCCCCCTTTCCGCCCTTACCAAGGGCGTTTTTCTGTTTTGCGGCGTCGCCCTTCCCACCCTTTCGAGAGCGATTTTTGCCATTCCCGCCCTCTCGGAAGGGTGTTTTTATCCTAAACCCTAATCGACCAAAACCCTAATCGATCGATCCTCTCTCGTATTGTTCGAAATGTAAAATGTCATCGTTGTATTTTTCGCAAATGTAACCGATCCATTTGATTTGTCGTATTGTTGCAAATGTAACCGATCCATTTGATTTGTCGTATTGTTTGAAATGTAAATGTTATCGTCGTATTGTTACAAATGTAAATATGTTGTGTAATGAACATTTGTTTTATCATCGTATTATTGCAAATGTAAATATTGTTGCAAGTGCAAATATTCGAGGTATTGTACATATGTTGTTTGCATTACCTGTGATCATAACATATTGTTTTAACCAAGTTAACTTAGTAGCAATGGTTAAGCGCTTATTTGTCACCTTGTTACATAACCCATTAGGTATGGATGATACAATGCATGGCAAATATCTTATTCATACATGATACAACTAACTCATCCCCGACGAGTCAAGGCTCGGCTACCTACGGAACCGTTCCAAGGGCGATAAGCTTGTCATCAAATTTTTCTTTCCTTCTCGGCGTTGTACTCCTTTTGAGTTTCACATTCGTTACTTTTAGGCCGTTATATTGGGGAATGACATTGTCGATCCACCTAGTGAATCCACACCTCCTTTGAATGCCCGGTAAAGAAACACACGTAATCGGTTAGAGAGCCACTAGAGTGAAGACGTTTGCGAATTGATAAAATGAAAGACGTACAACGAAGTCGTTGTCTAAGTTGGGGCAAATGAAATATCTCCGACCATATGTTCGTGGTTCAAAGGAGGTAGCCATCTTGCAACGATCCCTACAACCGCACATGGGACGCTCCGACCATTTAGGGAAAACCGGTGGGTTGTTCCTCCAAGCTAAGCTTGCGATTTCGACGCGACGTTCGTACTCCATCCATGCCGAATGAATTGTTCAGTCGACTCAGGTTGTGTTACCGTCCGACCGATCGAAGCAGGTTTAACCGTATCGATCCACTCTTCGTATGGACACTGACGTACATCCTCCTGGTTGCACATTTTTGATGTTCGGGGTTAGAAAATGGAACAAGCGAATAGGTTAAAGAAAGAAAAATTATACTCACGACAAAATCGTCATCCGCAATCTCGGGACACACGAAGCATCTTTGTCCTCTAGTTGCTTGTCTTATGGATCTTACCACCTGGCAACGGAGACCACAGTGGCATTCTGGACGTTCCCGCCATGTGGGTAGTGCCAGCTGATCCATAGGCCAATCCAAAGCTTCAGCACGAACTCGACGTTGGTACTCAGCCTTCCGTCGAAGGTAGTCTGACCTTGTTTCGCTTAGTGGGTAGTAACATGTTCCATCGGTTCGTGGGTTCTCCGTATCTATCCACTCAACGAAGTTGCACACCCGACGATATGCCGCATGAGGTGTTAACACGATGTACAATCAAGTTAACGTTTTACGTGTGAAGATTTTGTAGCTGAAAGCATTGCGGATAAGCCATACCGATCAATGTTGGCGCATTGGAAAATCGTCTCCCGGGTTTCCGTGAGGAGGGACGACGTAAGTATGCGCCATCTCCACAATGTCATAACGGACGGTCACACCATGGTGGAATAAAACCGCTCAAAGGATGGAGTCGCCGGTGGAGACGCTCAAGGAATGGATGATATGAAGATCTCATTGCACGAGTAAATGTAGAAAAGAGAATACGATTTGAAGAGCTCGTATTCGGATCTAGGCAATATATAGTGCGGGAGGTGAAGGTTCACACCGATGTATCGTTTATGTCTCATCACGGGGCAACAACTGAACGAGACATATCGTGTAGGATTATCACGGGGCAAAAGTTGATAGCGACGTATCGTGCAAGACTATCACGGGCAAATGCCGATAGCGAGGTCTCGTGCGGGTCCGACACCGCCGAAAGTTTTTTTGTCGTTAGTAAGAGTATCATGCGGCGAACGATACGGAAGGATCTCGTGACATGTGAGTGCGACGAACGAGACGAGAAATATACAAACATCAAACACAAAATAAATAATTACAATTTGTACAAACTGTTGCACACGAAACTACGGCGAGGCCTCTTACCCCTATCCCTCCTAGCATGTGCTCGACATGCCCCCGAGAGTACGTCGGCTGTGCCGGGGCACGACACGACTAGCACGGACATCCGGCGTGGGCGTCTCTGTGGCGGGTCCTGGCTCGTGGTAGAGGTGCTCCACCAAGCCGAGAGGCGGCGAGAACGTCCTGATCTGGGTCCTCCAGGTCATCGAAGTTGTCGCCCGTACCAAACCCCCCCTCGTCGCCTGCCCCGGACCCGCCCGCCTGCGATGATGAAGCCCCCGAGCGGAAAATCCCCGCCGAGTAGAATCCTCCTGTATATAAGCAATGTGAAGAATCAGTGACTTAAACTAATAAGTGTTAAGTACTCGTCGGACGATGCTTGCTCACCTCCCGGCTGAGTGAGGGGACGAGGAACGGAGGATCCACTCGCTCCACAAAGCTCGCAGTCTTGGCCGAGGTTGCGAAAGGCGAGGATCGACGATCCACTCGCGCTGCCGTATCCCTCTCGGTAGCGTCGGACCTACGCGACATTCGGTTTGTTAGATCACGTTGTAGGGTTGCCACAATGAAAATGAGTGGAACTAACCTGTGGAAGCACCAGCGCCGTGTGGTGACCATCCCGGTACCGGACCGCATGGACGTGGACTGCGGCACCTGCGGAGGAACCGCGTCGATGGCTGAACGACAAGAGAAGATCCGCAAGATCGAACGTGCCGTCGTCTCCGCATCCGCTGGAATGTCATCCTCTCGTTCCACGTCGTTCGGTGAATGCTCCGTCCGGCCTCGGCATCACGAGTCGATTTCGACATTCAATGCCCGTGCGGCGTCGGCCTACAAAAATCGAAACAAATTAGGTTCTTTGCTCAAATAAAAAAGAATCATGACGTACAAAGGCTTTAAGGCCGAGAAATCATGACGTACCCCTACGAAGTAGTCCTGGTCTCGGTGCACGGGTAGGTGTCCGTGACCGCCGCCTAGTCTTCTTCGCCGCGCGGCACGTGTGTAGGTACCACCGAAGGTATGCGGTGTAGTTCTCATCGGAGTGGCCGTAGATCTCGCCGATCACCTCCTCGGTGGCTATCGGCCATCCGCCACGTATTCTTGCATACGTGGTTCTCGAGGGAGCCTCCCTGCTGTCCCCGTCGAGACAACCTGCGTACACGTAAAGGTCGACTATAGTTCCATTTCATTCGACACAATAGTAGTAAAGTTGAAATAGAAATACTCACCGGTGGTCTGGTGGGAACGGCAACCGCACGTACGTCTCGGAAATTCGCCGCAGATCCGAACCGCCTCATCACTCGGCACAGGCGGTGAGGCTCGACACAAATGTCGTACACCATCGGGATCAACGTCATCCAAGAAGCCGAGTCGCGCGTGCACAACGTCGAGAGGCCTAGAGGCGCTCGAGCTGCGACCGCCTGCTGCGTGTACGGCTCTCGGACAACGTCGTAAGGCGGAGACGGTCCAACTCGAACACGAAGTCCGGGTAGCTTCGTCTCACTGAGCGTGGGCGTAACGACGCTGCGAAAATAAAATATTCAAGTGGTTACAAGTTTTGTTCAACATAATTTGAATAGTACAAAGAAATAAGAATTTGTACTTACGTTGCGTCGAAACCAGACGAGCCCATCGTAGGCCCGTGGTGGGTTCTCAAACGCGGTGCTTGTGTCGTAAGGAGAGGTGTCGACGATCGGTCGGCCGATCACGAACCGCTCCGCAGCCCAAAGCTGTAATAGAAGGGGGCAGCCTATGAAGATCGCTCTGGATCCGTCTTCGTGCACGCGTCGCACGCCCACGGTAGGTGGCTGCGAGGACCGCCGAACCCCAACTCCACCGAGGCACGAAGCCTATCTCCTCGTCCGCTATCGACCGGGCGTAGTGGATAAGCCCTCTCTACAAGTGTTCCCGACGTGTTGGTGAACATCACCCGGCCGAACAACCAAAGAAGGTACGCTCTAACGAGCGTCGCACGGAGTACTCGTCGGCGTAGGCCCGGTGGTCGCGTAAGGGTAGATCGCCCGAACAGTGGGAGCCCCGTAGCCTCATCACTGAGCAAATCGTGGGTGATGTCCTCCCTCCATCCACCAATAGCATCCACGGGCCGACGGCCTCTCCGGCTAGTGGTAGCCCTAGCAGTACGAGACTTCTGCGGCGTCGGTGCCATCTCCCCACAAGGAAGATGGAAGGTGTGCGTCTCAGGACGCCACCGATCCACCAAAGCAGCTATCAGGGACCGGTCCGCATCCCACCGTCTCGCCTGGTCGTGCTCGTCGGCACGCGCCTCAACAAGTCTGCAAAGAGCGATCAGGCCAGACTCACGTAACCTGCATATCATACACATAGTGTAATATTAGTGTCAAGCATAATAATGTTGCAATAAATGAAAAGAGTATGATCGTACCCTTTGGACGTGTCGCGGATCAACACGCAACAACTCGCGCGATGGCCGTGGACGAAAGGTGGTCAGCTGAGCACCCTGCACTGCCGACAAGTACGACCTGTGCACCCTGTCGACCTGTCTGCTGAAAAGCGCTGGTGTATCGTCCGCCATACCTGCATGAATACATGAATAAATTAATAAGCAATTTATAAGAAAAAACAAAACAACATGAATACATGACATAAATGGTCCATTATATCTCAACATTACAAAAAAGTGCACGTCTTAATTTAAACTACCAAACACAACATATAAGTATAACAACAACAATAAAATAGTTTACGTCTCACAATGATAAATATTACACGCACGACGATGGCAACAACTTAACAAATATTACAAATATTGAATCACCACTAGATTGAAAGGAGCAAACAAAATAATCAAGCCATTGCATTGCCGGGGACGACGTAGTCGCCGCACGAGCACGTCTAGGACGTGGTCGCCTCGTTGTTGTTCCTTCTCCCGATGGACGCCTGCCATCGGAGGGCTGTCCGGAAAGCCCCGCACCTCCGACGGTTAAAGTTTCTGAATTCTTCGAACATTTTTTGTATGTATGTCCACGCTCATCGCATTTGCTGCAACGTAGGGTCCTTCCCCGGCCTCCGACTCGTCCATGTCGTTTCGATGCGTATCGATCGACGACGTCCCTTTTCATCCTTAACTTCGACGGATGTGGAATGTAGAACACTTGTGGCACGGTGTTGTGTACGATCCAGATATCCCAAAACCATATATCTCCTCCTTCCACGTATGAAAAATTGATTCTTTCCTGTAGTATGGTGACACATAGATATCCGGAACTATGTCGCAGATCCCAGTGTGGTAAGGACGTGTGAGCAAGGCGGATGTCTAAGCTTCGGCTTCATACAATGCAACTATAACCACCATCCGCATGAAGCACACATTCTGCACAGCTTGAACACGGTTGATGACGCGCCTTCTCTGTCGACACACATGATCTCGTACCTATGAACTTGGGTTCCTTGGGGATTACTCGTGCTTCATAGCCTTTAGAATTTTGTCTTGCATATATTTCGTCACCACGTTGCCAAATACAATGTTGTTATCGACCATTAAAGGGGATATTTTCTTAAATCTATCCCTAAAGTATGCCCGAGTGCCATGAAGAATAAATTTCACAATACCCACTAATGGAAGCCCCTAACTCCTCGCATCACCCGGCTTGTACACCTCGGCCGAGTTCGTTGTCATTATACCATATCGAGCTCCGTCGGTGTCATACAACAGAGACCACTTTTCTTTCGGTTCATTCTCTATCCGGTGGGAGAAATTACGTATAGATGGTGCGACCTCCTCATTGTTGGCGGGTCATTATGCAATGGACCAAGAGGTGCTGCAGGCTCGTTGACGATGTCGAAGATCGACACGCGGGAATCCGAAGGACCCCCTTTTGGTTCGGCACGGGAGCGGTGAATCTTGGTTTAAACTCGCGATGGAAATGGGATAATGCAGATGAGGCAGGAGAAGGTCAAGATTGCGGAGACACAGGGGTTTATGCAGGTTCGGGCCACCAACAAGGTGTAACACCCTACTCCTGTTTGGTACGTAATATAAGGGATGGAAATACAGAGAACAACGAAGGTGTTCTTCTCTTCTCAAGTCGGTGATGGACGAAGGGTCACTTAGAGCTAGCGTTGCTCGGGGCGATCTACTCGAGTCCGGAGTTAGGCGATCAATCGACCGACCTAGAGTGAATCGACCAATCAACATGTTTTATGATGGACTTGGGTCTCCTTTTATAGCACAAGGGAACACCACAGTAGTCCCAACTTTTCTCTACTCCACTCCACGTGAGGGAGTGGTTTTGTCTAGTCTTGTCGGAGAAGCCATTCCATTCCCTGTTCCTTCCCGTTTGCGCGTCCGATAAGCGGAAAAAGGCGGTCGCCGTGGTAACCATGCTGCCGACGCGATGATGGCTTGCCTACCTACTCCGACGGGACCCACTTGTCGTGACCCATCCCGTGGATAGGCACCGGCACCGCGCCTCCGTGCTCGCACTCTCTCTTCCACGTGGCCGCCCAATGCATTAAACGCGACCGGACGGGCGTGAGGAGGGCGTGCGCGGAGTGGGTGCGCGGCCATACCGCGGTCTCGACCAAAGACTTTAGGCCTCCTTTGCCTCGTGATAGGGAAAAGGGGTGATGATGAGAGCAACGGCAGCCGTGTGCCTCACATCGCATTGAATGCGGTGGGACAGGCGCTCGGCTCCCTTTTTGAGCATTAAATGGGTTGGTTGGTAGTTGGACTCGCCCCTCTCGAGAGGGTACGGGGTGAGGATGGGGGTCCGGTAACCCTGCACCCTACCTACCGGGGTCCGGTGATCCCGGACCCTGCCGTTTGGGAGTACGGTGGCCTTCGGGCAGCCTCCGGGCCGCCCTTCAGGCGGCCACGTGGCCGCCGTTGCGGACTCGCCTAAGCCATTCGGGTGTAACTTTGACGCTCCTTGACGCACAAGGGCGCCTTCCTTTTCTCCGATGTCATACCCGACATACCCAGGGCCCATATCACCGACGGTAGCCCCGCGTTGACGGGTCGAGTCGGGCTCGGGCGCGGTTGACGCCATTTCTTTGAGTGTGTGGGCCCGGCACTTGGATGCTTTTTCTATAGCGAGCAACCGGTGCGCGACAACCGACGCCGCGCCGGGCCAAGTTTTCCTTAGGACGGGGCGAGTTTATTTGGGCCACGCGCACGGGGCCCATTCAAACCGCTGGCACTCTCCGTCTGCGTAGTGCGCCCGGTAGGCGCGAAACCTCGGGCGGTGCGAAATCCAAGCGGCGCGGGAACCCAAGGGAATGCGAAAATTGAAGGGCGCGGAGTTGAGGGCGCATCGCGTGGTAGTGGGGCGAATTTAATGCCGTAGAATCCGAGGGGCGGTGGTTGCTTATAAAGCGATCCACATGAAGGGGATCGGCTTCCACGCTTTCCACGCCATCGCCTCTACGGCCATTCGCCCTTCGTCTACTCGCGTCCTCTGCTCCGTCTATTTCCTTTCTCTCGCCACTAGTTTCCTTTTCGCGCTTCAAGCATCCACCCTCGCGATGGGCCGTGATTCGCCTCTGGAGCCGGGAAGCGTGCTTCCCAAATCTTTGGTCCGCACCACGGAGGCTCGCAGCCTCTTCAACAAGTTCTGCCGCGCGGACACGCAGCGGCGGTGATGTCCCTGAGGAGCGGTCCCCTACGAGGATGGTGTTCTTTGCCTCCTTCGCCATGGTTGGGCCGGTGCCGCACTTCTCCCGCTTTTTCCTTGACATTCGGAGTTCTACAACCTCTCGGTGCACCACCTCACCCCCAACGCCATCTTCTACCTCGCCGTGTTCGCACACACCCGCGAGATGTTCGTGGGGGTGAGGCCCTCTCTTCACCTCTTCCAGCCAGTTCTTCCGGGTGTCGGCCGGGCTCTCCCGGCGCGGTCGCGTACGTGGTGATCCAGCCACAAAACGACAGGCGGTCGGCACCCCTTCATCGACATCCACCTCGCTCCAGGTGAGAGAACCGCAGGGCGTTCGGTTCTACACCGCCGGGCGACCACCCCGCCTATCTCCGCCGATGGGGATTGCGATGAACCGGAGGAGCCGGGGGCGCGTCCGCGAGGCCGGGAGGGAGCCGGACGGGTGCCGGACCAGCATCGCCTACCTTTGGCGGGGGGCTCGTCCCGGCCACGCGGTCTTCCGCGACTTCCGGATGAGGCGCATTGCACCGCAGGAAAGGCCGCGCCCGCCTACATGTACATGGGTCCCACCGACGACATGCGGACCCACGTGGGCGCCGTCTTCGACTCGGGACGAGAGGGACCCGGGACCCCGGTTCGCCGCACCCTCGGCGTTACGGAGATGGACCTAACGCAGCTCCCGCCCGAGTTGGTGCCGCCGTGCCGTGACTCGCGCGCACGGAGATTCCGCACACGCCGCAGTGGTGGCGCGATGGCGTGGGCTCGCTGCCCGCCGCACCGAGGCCGCGAGGGGCGAGGACGGTGACGACGACGACGACGCCGACGACCATATCCCGATCAGCGGCCGAACCGCCGTGGTCCCGGCCGAAGCGACCCGGGGTCCCTGACCTAAGGGAAAGAGGAAGAGGCCGCAGGAGGACCCCGCTTCCCCCATCCCCACCACGTGGCGGTGGAGCGGAGCGCGCCGCTCCTCCCGCAGATCGGGGGCTCGCGAGCGGCGGGCCCATCCCTGGGGTTACTACGCCGAGGGCCGGTCGGCCACAACGGCGGTGACGACGACGACGGCGGAGGAGGCTCGGGACGCATCCCGGCGAGCACGCCGGCGACGGCCGCCTCGCGGGGCTCCAAGATCGCGGACGCGACGAGCAGAGTCCGGCGAGTCCTCCCGGCGCCCGCAAAGAAGAAACGGGCCATCTCGGGATCTCCTCGGGACTTCAACCCCGCCCCAGTACGCCTTGCCGATACGTGGATGCTCATTGGGGCCTTACATTTTTGTCTTTGTTTTTGATTCCTTATTGTGTTCATGTTTTGCTTCCACCACGAGCACAAGCATTTTTGCCCAACGGTTGTACCCAAGGGCGGTTCTACCTCGGGCTCGGGGTGGGAGCGCAGAAAGGCTCGGGTGCTCGAGCCCTCCGGTCCGGTCGCCCCTACGGGTTCGGTCCCGATCCGGTGCGATCCGAGGAGGGCCCACCGTAGACCGGAGCGCCGGCCACCCACGAAGAGGGCGCCGGCGGCGCTGCGGCATGGAGGGGGCAGCGGAGGGCGGCGGAGAACAACCCCTGGGGTCCCTCCGCAGCAACCATCACCGCCACCACAACGCCATCGCCCGCGCCGCACCCGGCCGGCGCCGTCGCCCGCCGGCCACCGTTAGCCCCGCTGGCGCCGGCTCGCTGCGAGCCCCCAAGGCAAGGAGCGGGCGGCTCCAACAGAGGGGGTCTTCGCATCTCGCCGCACAGGCCGATCCCGGCCGAGCTCCGACTCCGAACTGGGGCGCTCGGTCCGGTTTGTGGTCGCCCGGACACCGAGCCCTCGTCCGGCCGCAAGAGCGGGCGAGGGAGGTTGTCTCCTGTGGCGTTGGAGGAGGCCAATGCGATCTCCCGAGGGGCTCCGGCCCAGTGCAGGCCTTGGCCGCCGGGAGGTTGAGGTGGCGCGGCGGAGGTCGAGGTTGAGGAGGGTCGTCGGGAGCCGGCGGCCACGGCGAGGGTGGAGGGCCTCGTCGCGCGGAGCCGGCGGAGATGGAGCGACACCAGGAGGAGCTCAGCCTAGGTGTTTGAAGACACCGCGTTGAGCGGCACACCGCCGACTTCCACGAGCCGGCCGCCGCCGCCGCCGTGGAGAGGGTCCGCACCACCGCCGGCGCCTTCGTGACCTCGTGGCGCGCGCCTGTGGCCTCGACGAGCGCGAGCGCACCCGTGCAACGCCGAGGCCGCCATCGCGCAGACCGACGCCGACCTCCAGCCCACGAGGCCGGCCCGGCGAGCGGGAGAGGGCCCTTGAAGCGGCGTGGCGGGCGGTCGAGAGCCGGAGGCCGCTGTTCGCTGTGGCCGAGGAGGACTCCGCCGCGCAGAGGCCAACGTGCCGGCTCGGAGAAGGTCATCGCGAGCGTGAGGCCGCCGTGAGGGGGCAAGAGGTGGCGGTGCTGGAGGCCTGTGAGAGAGGCCTCCCGATGCCCGAAGGCCGTCTAGGAGCGCGAGTAGCCGCTCGCCGCCGCCTTCCGCCACGCAAGACGAGCCGGAGCGGTGGGAGCAGGAGCCGGCTACCCGGGAGCAGGTGGTCATGGATGCGCAGCGCGATGCGGGGCCGGGGCCGAAATCGGAGGAGGCGCACCGCCGGATCGCGGAGCCGGAGCGCACCTTACGCCCGGGAGTCCGGCCCGGCCTCATCCGTCGAGCGCCTTCGGACGCGGCTCGCGGGTGGGGTCAACCGTACCCCCTCCCCCGGCCGTCCCTACCTTGGGGGATTGGCCACGCACATAGATGAGCCGGCCGAGGGATAAAGAGGGTGCCGGAGGAGGTTGACGAGGTGACGAAGGAGTCATCGTACGACTTGTCCCGCCAAGTCGCGTCGCTTATCTTGGCGAGCTACCAAGCCCGCGACCCCGGCTTGACCCCTACATCCCCACCGAGGACTTCCGGAAGGCACCGAGGAGGCCGCTCGCCACCGCGTCCAAGACGCCGTCGACTCCATCATGGTGGGCTTCGATGGCACCCGCGGCCTTCCAGCTTGCTCTCCGCGAGGACTCACCGACGAAGACCCCGGCGGATGCCCCGCCGACCCACCGGCCACTTAGGACTCTCTTGCCCTCTCTCGGTTTTGTATCCGCATTTGTGTACAAAGACATTCGTGGTATTGTTTATAAAGTCGGTGAGCTTGCCTTAACTATGTTGATCTTGCTGTAATGTGACCCATCGTGGCCGCTTTTGATGATTCATTTATGTATGTGTATATGTTGGGAGCCCTACCAACTTAGCACGCACGTAGTGGCGGTTGGTTGGCCCGAGCCTCGGCTATTTGCTTTCCCGCAACGGTAGTTCAACTGTAAGTTATTGCAAGAATGCAGTAGTGTGGTCCTCCGCCATGATTTGTCCCATGTAGTTGGGGGCTGCTCCGGGTTCGGGCAAGCATGCACGGCCTTTGGCCGGTGCCTTTGTCGGGTTCCTGTATGGACGAAGGCATAAAAGGCCGTGAGGGTAGCGGCAACGGGGCGGGACAGCGTGTTAGTTCACACCCGAACCCCCTGTGCGTTGATCGCCCCGTGCGTGGTAGTATGCAAGCATCGCTGCTACCTCGACGCCCTTAGGGCTCTCAGCTAAGGCGGCAAGGCCGTGGAACCATTGGAAAGCCGCATCCGCAGACATGCTCCAAAGACATGGAGGAAAACACACTACAACGTATTTTGCAAGAGAAATCATATGGAATTTAATAGCAAACTTATTGTTCATGCCACCGGAGGCGTGGATGAACTTCCATGCATGTTTCAGCGCACCATGCAAATTTTTGGGTAGAACTGCGCGCAGTGGGAAATATTCCACGGGTTCGGCAACGGAGTGTCGTCCTCTCGTGGCTAGGCGAACTACTCCCGACGCGGGGTGTCAATAACCTTGTATGGCCCCTCCCACATCGGGGATAATTTGCTCAGCCCGCGCGTTTGCACACCGCGCAGACCGGATCATTGACTTGCAGCGCTCGGGGGCTGACTTTGCTTTGATGGTAGTGGCGGAGGCTTTGTTGGTAGCGGGCCGCGCGGGCGCCGCCCGGCGCCGTCTTTCCTCCGGATAATCCAGACGTCACGACGCATCCGCCCTTGGTCCGCTTCGGTGTATAACGTGGCTCGGGTGATCCTGTGGGTGAGCTCGGAGGGCAAGACCGCCTCGGCTCCATACACCAAGAAGAAAGGTGTCTCCCGTGGCGCGGCTCGAGGTTGTCCGATTGGCCCAAATGACCGCAGCAGCCTCATCACCCACGAGTCCCCATACTTTTTGAGCACATTGTAGGTCTTAGTCTTGAGGCCTTTTAGTATTTGTGCGTTCGCACGCTCGGCCCGACCGTTGCTTTCGGGTGGGCGGGCGAGGCGAAACGAGCTTGATGCCCATGTCATCGCAATACTCGCCAAACAACTTCACTCGTGAACCGGGCGCCGTTGTCGGTGATGAGTCTCGTTGGGACCCCGAACCTTGTCGTGATGCCTCTCATGAACCGCACGGCCGAATGTTTGTTGATGACGCCGATCTGGATAGGCCTCGGGCCACTTGGTGAATTTGTCGATGGCGACATATAGGAACTTGTATCCGCCCGTGCTCGTTTGAACGGGCTCAGATGTCCACCCCTGCACCGCAAATGGCCATGAGAGCGGGATGGTCTCAAGGGCCCGGGTCGGCAGTGCATCCGCTGGCGTGGAATTGACATGCTCGGCATCGCCGCACGAGGTCCGTTGCGTCCTCCGGCGCGGTGGGCCAATAGAATCCTTGGCGGAATGCCTTTCCCACCAAGGTTCGGGAGGCCGAGTGTGCTCCGCATTCACCTTCATGGATCTCGGCTAGGAGCTCGAGACCTGTTCCGTGCATTGCATTTCATGAGCACTCTGTTGGCACCACGTCGGTAGAGCGTCCCTTCTACCAACACGTATCTCTTGGAGGTTCGGGCAATGCGCTTTCTTCGTGTTGCTCGGGCAATTACGCGTCTTGTAGGTACGCTCGGATTTCTGAAATCCAAGCCACCCGGCGTGTGATGTTGGTCCGGCAGGGCCAGCTGTGGCCGGCCCGCGATCCGGGCGTCGGGACCACCGACTCCCGCCTCGGGCGGTTTGGGGTGCGCCGACGGGCTCTATGAGACTTTCTTCAAACGCACCTGGGCGGGGCCGGGCTCGTGCGGACGCGATCCTAGATTGCTCGCCCGCCGTGGCATTATCTTTCCCGGGAATATGGCATAGCTCGAGGCCATCGAAATGGCGCTCCATACGTCGTACTTCCTTGACATAAGCTTCCATTTGGGGGTCGGTGTATTGATATTCCTTGGAGACCTCGTTTACATCCAGTGGGAATCCCCGAGGACTAGCGCACGGCGGATGCCCACACCCGCTGCCGCCGCAACCCCGCTAGAAGCCCCTCATATTCGGCCATGTTGTTGGTTGCCCTGGAAGTCGATCCGACGATGTATCGAAGTACGTCGCCCGCTAGGGAAGTTAGCACCACGCCCGCTCCGGCTCCGTGCAAGGTGTGTGAACCGTCAAAGTTCATCACCCAGGCGCGGCTCCTTGGTCACGATCCTCCGCACTCTCGTGTTCCTCCGGGTGGATCGTTACCGACCGTTGCGTCCATTCCGCCACGAAATCAGCCAAGGCTTGGCTCTTGATTGCGTGCCAGGCTTCGAAGTGCGAGATCAAATTCCGACAACTCGATGGCCCATTTGACTACCCGTCCCGTGCCCTCTCGGTTACGCAGATTTGCCCGAGAGGGTAGGACGTGATTACCGTTACCCGGTGCGCCCGGAAATAATGGCGTAGCTTTCCCGGAGGCCACGAGCACGGCGTAGAGCATTTTCGGGCCTCGCGGATAACGTGTTTTTGCGTCCCGTAGCACCTCGGCCGACAAAGTAGACCGGCCGCCGTGCCTTGGTGCGGGCCTTGACTACTTTGTTAGGGCGACTGGTTCGGGTACACCAGGGCGGGTTATCTCGGTGTCCGGTGCTTCCGAGCCGTCACCTCCCGGGCCCTCGGGGCCGCTCCGGGTGGAGGGCTTCGGGAGCCCCTGACTAGGGGGCTGGCGGCTCCCGAGCTCGGGGGCCAAGGGCCACCTCCGGGTTCGGGCGCTTCCTTGGCCAACTCGTTCCGAGACTTCCTGCCACGGGTGCTTCGGGCGGGTCATCTCGGTGCCCGGCTACCGGGCCATCGCCTCCCCGGGGCCCTCGGGGCCACTGGGTGGAGGGGCCTCGGGAGCTCCGGACTAGGGGCCGGGTGGCTCCCGCTCGGGGGCAAAGGGCCACCTCCGGGTTCGGCGCCTCCTCGGCCAACTCCGTTCCGAGGTCTCCGCCTCCGGGTTTGACGGGGTTGGGGCGACCGAGAGTCTAGCTCGTCATCGCGCTCCACAACCAAGGCCGCACTAATCACTTGGGGGTCGCCGCCAAATATAAAAGGAGGGGCTCTCCTTCCCGGGGGCCACCAATACGGGCGGCGAGGAGAGGTAGCACTTGAGCTCGCCCAAGGCTTTCTCCGCTTCGTCCATCCAAGTGAAGGGGCCGGTTCATTTTAACAACTTAAACAAAGGGAGCGCCCGCTCTCCTAATCTGGATATGAAACGACTCGGGCAGCTACGCAACCGGTGAGTCTCTGCACGTCCTTGAGTTTCCTAGGGGCGCATCTCCTCTATTGCCTTTATCTTAGCGGGGTTGGCCTCAATGCCTCGGGCAGACCAAAAACCCTAACAGCTTTGCTCGCCAAGCACCCGAACACGCATTTCTCTCGGGTTCAGCTTCATGGGAGGACCGGAGGTTATTAAACGTCTCGGCCAAATCCGGAGCAAGGTTTTTGATCCCGAGACTTGACTACGAGATCATCGACGTATGCCTCAACATTGCGCCCTATTTGGTCTTTTAACGTGATGCATACACCACGTTGAAAAGTGGACATGGCATTTTTTAAACCAAAGAGCATAGACATGTAGCAAAATGTACCCACGGGGTGATAAAATGAAGTTTTTCCTCATCCTCTACAACCATGCGAAACCGATGATAACCGTAGTATGCATCTAGGAAGCATAAAAGGTCGCACCCCGCAAAGGGAGTCGACTATCCGGTCTATTCGAGGTAGAGGATAGGGGTCTTTGGGACATGCCTTGTTGAGGTCGGTGTAGTCGATGCACATGCGCAGCTTGTGGTTGGCCTTCGGGACGACCACCGGGTTTGCCAACCATTCCGGATGCAAGACCTCTGGATGAAGCCGGCCTCCCGGAGCCGTGCCACCTCTTCACGGATGAACGCCGCCGCTCCGGGCTCGCCCCTCACCTTTTGCCGGACCGACGTGCATCCGGCCGCACCGCAAGTCGATGCTCAATCACCTTCCTGGGACTCCGGCATATCCGACGGCTTCCAAGCAAACACGTCGGCGTTTGCCCGCAGGAAGGAGACGAGCGTGTCTTCCTATTTGGGGTCCAAGTTGCCACCAATGTTGGCGGTCTTGGACGGGTCGTCACCCAAACAGACGGACTTAATTACCACCTCATTGGCAGAGGTGATGCGTTGCTTCGGGCCCGGAAACCGACGTCTCCCCTTGGGGCCCTTGGGTTCGACGCGGTCGGCCGCCGCAATGTCGTCCACGCACGCTTCCGCCGCAGCCGGCTGCCGTTTAATGTCGGCGTGGATGGTGATGGGGCCTCCTGGCCCGGCATCTTAAGCCGACGGTAGGCATAATGGGTAGCCGCCATGAACTTCACCAACGCTGGCCTCCCGAGCACGGCGTTGTAGGGCGATGGAGATCCGCCACATCGAAGTCGATCCGCTCGGTGCGGAAATTAGTGGGGGCCCCAAAAGTGACCGACAGAGCGATCTCGCCCAAGGGGCCACACCTTCCGGCGTCACCCCAATGATGGGGTAAGAGGGCCCGAGCACCATTCCCGGGGCCTTGATTGCATCAAAGGCCTTCGGGGATAGATGTTGAGGGCCGCACCTCCGTCAATTAAGACTCTGCGACCTTGATGTTGCGGATGGTGGGGGAGGTCACGAGGGCCAAGTGGCCGCTACGTGCGATGCTCCCGGGTGGTCGGTTTGGTCAAAGGTGATGGACACCTCGCCCACGCGACCTTCGGGCCACCTCGTGGGATGGCACAGCCGCGAGGAGCTCGCGCCTCATGGACTTGAGGCTCGGCGGGATACCCGGGCGCCGCACCACCGTCGATGGTGGCGACGACGTGTTGGGGATCTTGATAGCCCAGGTTGTCATCGCCGCCCCCGGCAGGGCCGCATCCTTGGCCTCCTCTCGTCGGTTGTCCGAACGCTCCGCCGGTGCCTTGCCCTTGCAGCGGATTTTCTTCTCGTTCTCCCTCCGCTCCTGCTCGTACTTTTGCACTGTTCGGCCGGATTCTTGACCGAACGGCATTCGAGAGATCATGGTGGGAGGTTTGGTGCACCATGCACCATTTGTCCCTCGCCCGGCCCCGGGGCGAGGGTCCGGGATCGCCTGCGGTTGCCCGCGGGCTTACCCTTCCGCGAGGGCTTCTCTGCTCCGTCGGTGGCGAGGACGTGACCCTCCTCGCCACCGCGCGATGGCCTGCGCTCGTCGCCGTTCGCGTCGCTCTTCACGGGACGCGGAGGGGGGGGCCGGTGGAGGCCGGGGTAGGATTCCTAGGATTCCAAACCCGAGCCTCCTCCTTGCGGGCCACCCGGTCAACGAGCTCAAGCGCTCCGTGGTAGTCCGGGCCTTGGATTCGATCTTCTCCAAGATAACGTCATGGCATACGCCACTCCGGAAGGCGAAGATCACCGCATGGTCGGCGATGGAGGGTATGGTATTGTGTACCCGGCAAAAACGCCGAATGTATTTGCGCAGGGACTCGTCCTCCCGTCATCGGACCATGTGAAGGTCTCCGCCTCCACTCCCGGCGTGGTACGTGCCCCGGAAATTGAGGTGAACTGGCGGCACAGGTCGTCCCAAGAAGTGACTGACCGGGCCGGCAGATTCATTAGCTAGGAGCGGGCCTGGCCCTTGAGCACCATGGGAAAGAAGTTGGCCACGACGTGTTCGTCACCTCCAGCAGCCTCAATGGCCGTGGTGTAGATCTGGAGGAACTCGGTTGGGTTCATCGAGCCGTTGTATTTCTCCGTAAGGGCCGGCCTAAATTTGTTAGGCCGCCGCACATTACGGAGGTTGGTAACGAGGCTGGCAGCCGTTGCTCAGCCAGGAGGGGGCAACAATGGCCGTGGGGCCTCGTTGGGCGCCGCGGAGCCTCCCGCTTGCGGCCGGGCCATCACGGCCGCTCGCCATCCCCGAGGGGCTCCATTCGCGGGAGGGCCGCGGCCGCTAGCCGAGTGGTGGCGCCTCCCGACGAGGAGGCACAATCCGGTGCCCGTCCCCATGCGGCGCTCGTCACGGCGCCGCTCGATGCGGAGGCGGGCGTCCCGCCCGCATACAGATCCCGGCGCTTTCGGTTGGGTTGCCGCGAGAGGCTCTCCTCCGCCCTTGCAGCAGCCCGCCGCCCTTCGAGCCCGTCGCCGGAAGGACGAGCTTACCGCGGCATGTGAACCGCGTGGTTGGTGGCCGGAGGAAGCAAGGTCGGCGCACCGACGCCGGGTTGTGCCTACCAGCCTTCGCCACGTCGTCGAACCCCGCCCGGAGTTGGATCCCTCACCCGGTGACCGGGGTGCCGCAAAGAGCTTCGCCGCCGCAGGGCACCCTCAGGCGTGCCAAACTCCGGCGGCGATGGACGTCACCTCGGCGAAGCTCGCCGTACGCTCGCTAGGGCGTGGCCCGGATCCCGCGGAGCGTTGTCGCCCGCGGATGCCCGGGCCCTCCGCCCACAACCGCCGCTCGCGGGGGCGAGGAGATGGCACGGCGCCGCTGCCATCGTCGCCATCGGCCGGCGGTGAGGGAGACGAAGATCCTTCCCCTCGAGCGGAGGTGGCAAAAGCGGGCCGTGCTCGCCGCGCCAACCTCCTCCGCGTGCCTCGTTGGCCGCGCGCCGCGCGTAGCGAGCGAGCCCGATGCGGAGCGTGGGACGCGGCCGTGGACAATGGCGAGACGGGGAGATAGGATTCTCGCCGTAAAATGGGAGGAATATAGGAGTTTAAATCAAAACATAGTGCGCTCCCCTACCCGGCGCGCTAGCCGTCGATGTCAAAGATGGACATGCGGGAATCCGAAGGACCCCTTTTGGTTCGGCACGGGAGCGGTGAATCTTGGTTTAAACTCGCGATGGAAATGGGATAATGCGAGATGAGACGGATAGGTCAAGACTACGGAGACACATGGGTTTATACAGTGTTCGGGCCACCAATAAGGTGTAACACCCTACTCCCGTTTGGTACGTAATATAAGGGATGGAAATACAGAGAACAACGAAAGGTGTTCTTCTCTTCTCAAGTCGGTGGTGGACAAAGGGTCACTTAGAGCTAGCTATTGCTCACGGGGCTGATCTACTCGAGCCCCAGAGTTAGCCGATCAATCGACCGACCTAGAGTGAATCGACCAATCAACCCGTTTTGATGGACTTGGGTCTCCTTTATAGCACAAGGGAACACCACAAGAGTCCCTACTTTTCTCTACTCCACTCCATGTGAGGGAGTGGTTTTTGTCTAGTCTTGTCTGAGAAGCCATTCCATTCCTCGCTCCTTCCCGTTTGCCGCGTCATGATAAGCGGAGAAAGGCGGTCCGCCGTGGTAGCTATGCTACGACGCGGTGATGGCTTGCCTACCTACTCGATGGGACCCACCGGCCGCTGACCCATCCTGCGGGTAGGCACGGCACCGCGCCTCCTCGCGCCGCACTCTCTCCCCACGTGGTCGCCCAATGCATTAAACGCGACTGGATAGCGCGTGAGGGGGCGTGTGCGGAGTGGGTGCGCAGCCATACCGCGGTCTCGGCCAAAGACTTTAGGCCTCCTTTGCCTCGTGACAGCAAAAAGGGATGATGATGAGAGCAACCGACGCCCGCGCTCACATCGCATTGAATGCGGCGGGCGTGCGCCGCCCCCTTCTTTTGAGCATTAAATGGGTTGGTTGGTAGTTGGACTCGCCCTCTCTCGAGAGTGCGGTGAGGATGGGGGGTCCGGTAACCCCGACCCTACCGACGGGGTCCGGTGACCCCGACCATGCCGCTTGGGAGTACGGTGGCCTCCGGCAGCCTCCGGCCGCCTTCGAGGCGGCCACGTGGCCGCCCGTGGCCGGACTCGCCTAAGCCATTCGTGGTGTAACTTTGATGCTCCTTGACGGGCAGGGGCGCCTTCCTTTCCTCGATGTTATACCCCGACATACCCCGGGCCCATATCACCGATAGCGCGCACTGACGATGTCGAAGATCAAGAATCCGAAGGACCCCTTTTGGTTCGGCACGGGAGCGGTGAATCTTGGTTTAAACTCGCGATGGAAATGGGATAATGCGATGAGGCGGGAAAGGTCAAGACTCGGAGACACAGGGGTTTATACAGTTCGGGCCACCAACAAGGTGTAACACCCTACTCCCGTTTGGTACGTAATATAAGGGATGGAAATAGAAAGAACAACGAAGGTGTTCTTCTTCTTCTCAAGTCGTTGATGGACGAAGGGTCACTTAGAGCTAGCGTTGCTCGTGGGCGATCTACTCACCCAGAGTTAGCCGATCAATCGACCGACCTAGAGTGAATCGACCAATCAACCTCGTTTTATGATGAACTTGGGTCTCCTTTTATAGCACAAGGGAACACCACAAGAGTCCCAACTTTTCTCTACTCCACTCCACATGAGGGAATGGTTTTGTCTAGTCTTGTCGGAGAAGCCATTCCATTCCTCGCTCCTTCCCGTTTGCTTGCGTCATGATAAGTGGAAAAAGGCGCCGCCGTGGTAGCCATGCCGCCGACGCGATGATGGCTTGCCTACCTACTCCGACGGGACCCACCGGTCGCTGACCCATCCCGCGGATAGGCACCGGCACCGCGCTCCCCGCGCTCGCACTCTCTCTCCCACGCGGCTGCCCAATGCATTAAACGTGACGGACAGGCGTGAGGGGGCGTGCGCGGAGCGGGTGCGCGGCCATACCGCGGTCTCGCCAAAGACTTTAGGCCTTCTTTGCCTCGTGATAGGCAAAAGGGGTGATGGTGAGAGCAACCGAGCGCTCGCACATCGCATTGAATGCGGTGGGCAGGGCGCTCGCCCCCTCTTTTTGAGCATTAAATGGGTTGATTGGTAGTTGGACTCGCCCCTCTCTCGAGAGGTGCGGGGTGAGGGATGGGGGTGCAGGTAACCCCGGACCCTACCTACGGGGTCCGGGTGATCTCGGACCCGCCGTTTGGGAGTACGGTAGCCTCCGGCAGCCTCCGAGCTAGCCTCTTCGGGGCGGCCACGTGGCCGCCATGGCCGGACTCGCCTAAGCCATTCAGGGTGTAACTTTGACGCTCCTTGACGCGCAAGGGCGCCTTCCTTTTCTCGATGTCATACCCCGACATACCCCCTGTGCCCATATCACCGACACACGTCAACTCCGTGGCAAACGAGATTGCTTGTCGGTTGCTTCGTTGTCGCCTCATCCAACCTTCTCCACATCTCATTGAATTTTTCTCTTGATTTTGACCACATAGCCTCTTGAATAGATCCATTAGGTGCTTGTTCTTGAATTGTTTGTAGAAATTGGCTCCCATATGCCGCATGCACCACCTACTCCGAACATCATGCCACCTAGCCGGAAGTCCCCTCTCCGGCCAACCATTCTCAAGATAGTCGATTGCCCTCAAGATGCCGACATGATGATCATGTATGAGACAAACATTGGGCCTCATACGAACGACTTGGCATCGAACTCTCTCCAAGAACCAATACCAAACTTTCGGTGTTCGCACTCTCGACAAATGCAAACGCCATAGGTAACACCCGGTTGTTCCCATCTCGATCCAATCGCCGTCGCATCCGACCTCCGTATTTGCCTCGTCGAAAGGTTCCATCTATGCACAAGACAGCCGACAAGGTGCACAAATGCGTTGATGCAAGCACCAATCGAGAAAAGGCTCTTTGCAAGCACGCTCTTGCTCAAATCAGTAGATGATGGAAAGGTCTGAATGTCATAGTAGGTATTGGGGTTTCTCGAGCAATGGTGGCTAATAGACGAGGTAAATTGTCATACGATGCTTCAAATGTGCCATACCTCATCTCCAATATCTTTTGTTTCGCCCTCCAAGCCTTCGCATAGCTAATAGTATACTTGAATTTGTTCTCAATGTGATTAATAATGGAGCCAGTTCAAAATCCGTGTTTTTAACAACATGGTCAGACATCTCACCGGCAACAAACGCCGAGGTGATGTTGCGGTGGTACTTATCTACCCCGGCAATGACATGTGTGCCGACCAACAATGCTCACTTTCCAATAGTCACTCCATTTTCCCTTGTATGCATGAACGCCACTGACAATCATCCTTCATACACTTCACATCATACACATAGTTCGTAGACTACACCACCCTAAACTCCCTATGCAAAGAGACCGCCCAATGCTTCACCGCCTCTTTCATGTCTTCCTTATAAGAATACCTAGCACCCTGGATGACCTCGTTATCCTTGTATTCAAATGAAACATGTTGCCCTTCCAAGATAACAAACTAAGAGAAATCAGCTTTTTCCCAATCGACGGCATGACATCTTCTTCCTCGTCCGATGATTCATCGCCCTCCGCCCGCTCATTTTCGAATCCTCCCTCTCCATTTCTTCAACAATTGCTTTGATTCTCTCCCCTTCATCCGCCACGCCAATCGCCTCCTCCAAGCTTGCTTCATTGCTCGGACCTTCACCATACTTTGTTTGCATTGTATTATCGCTATCGATTTCGTGCAAAGTGCCACAAAAATAACAAGGGGCCGGACCTTTCAAGTGCCATGTCCACATAACGTCTCTACGACTCGTGTTATCTATAGGCATAAGTTCCCAATAATATCCTTCATTTGCACGACTTACTACAACGGATAGAGACATTGTGTTCACTCTTGTATCCACTTAAAATCCACGTAGCAACCAACTATACACCGACTCAAATGTTTTCTCACCGGCCTATCGATGCCCTTTGATTTCATCCTAAATTCGACGCATCTACACCTTCGGACCGTATCTAACGTTGCCTTCACCATGAACTATCTCGAAATATGATCTTACTTGCCATAGTGCCCGACAAACAAATTGAAACCGAGTTTATTCCATACTATGAATATGTTACCTAGATGATTCTGTGCCTAAGTTAATTTCTTTAACAATATGTTCTCTGGTCTACATCTTAAAATATCCCGAATCGACTTGTTCGTTTCATCTACCGCCAATCGTACTCGTTCATTTCAATTTGCCAAATTTTGTAAACTAAATTAAATTAAGTCGTACTTTATATCTACACATATTTTGATTATCAACGAAATTATACGTACGATATCTATAGTGCTTACCATCTACTCACATAATTTACACTTAGATCCAAACATATTCTACCTAAGTTGATCTATCTATTCTACCTATGTTAATGTCCATTAAATTATCCTTGTTGATCTATCTATTCTACCTATGTTATCGTCGATTAATTTATTTAAGTTGATCTAAATTAAATCATCTGCTTTACAAATCTATAACAAAATATTCAATAACTATTCAAATATTAAAAAATTATATTTTTCTAATATTGCATTTACATACTAACTAAAAAATAACGACGGGATATTGCATTTACCTCGGGTGAAGTACGCAATCCAAATAGGGCCACTGCGCTCCTTCCTCTTCCTCACCTCTCTCTGTTCTTTTTCTCGGATTTGGGAAGGTGTAAATGAGGACAAAACCTTTGACTCTCGGCTTATATACGCCTGTGGCAAAAACGCTCTTCCGCAGGGCGGGAAGGGGCCGCCGCAAAGCTGGGACGGCCGCCCTTTTTGCGCGGCCCCGTATGATCGTGAAAAAACGTAAGGGCGGGAAGGGCCGCCGCGCAAAAATGCCAAGGCGGCCGTCCTTTTTGCAGCGGCCCTCCCGTGCACGGTGAAAACCGCCCTTACCAAGGACGGAAAGGGGCCGCCTACAAAAATTTCGCCCGCGCTGACGGCACTCCAACGGCCGGCCACATTACGTCGGATAAAACGCCCTTTCGGGAGGACGTTTTATCCAATCACGCCTTCCCGAGGGCGAGAAGAGACTAGTATTATAAATTTTAAAATTCGAAAATTATTTTTATAAATCTTTAAAAAATTAAAATTATAAATGTCAAAAATTCACATACTAACGACGTACAAAAACACGGACAGATACAACGTTGACGCTGGTGGGCCTCGAGTTCTCCCTACCTAGCTGGATCCCCGTGAAGAGGAGATATGACAAGTGAAAAACAAGAGAGAAAGAAGAGTAGGGAATCTGAAAAAGGAAATAGTCCACTTTTAGCTTGATGCTAGCTAATGAATGGGGGCACCACCATCTCATAATTACGCCCGATGTATTTAGATTATTAAACGGATTTATCTATGAAATATTTCACTATAGAAATAAATTAGATATCTTGAAAAATAATCTTAATGAATAGCTTAAAACAAATGGCCTAAAAATGTTGTAGAAGAAATTTTGTTAAAAAGACATAATTTTCAAAGTATAGATAAAATAATTCGATAAATAATTTGAAAATAACATGTCCTAAGATGTGTCATGAGTGACGGCATCAGCGCGGAGTGCTGGCCACTCGGTGACCAAATTGTCATACATTCTGATATGTAATATTAGCAATATAATGTTCTCTATTAATAGTTAAAAATAATTTAAATTATTTGATTGAAAGATTTAGATCTATTTATATTATTATTTCAAATAAGAGATATTATTGTAAAAAATACAAAGGGTATAATCACTGTAGCAGTGACTGAACTTTTCTTTTTCTTATTTCGATAAAATATAAAAGATACCAGCGCAATGAATGATCATAGATCGATCTAAAAGAAATAAGGTTTTAAATTAGAATGAACGGATCATAGATCATTTCTAATATCATAGTATAATATTATTATAGAGTACAGAGCATCACTAGACTAACTTTGTCAGCTCTAATTACTTCTTCCCATTTACATTATTGGGAGTTGGAAAGTTTCAATCACGGATCGATCAATATTTGCTTCAGAGAATCAGATTTCTTATCGATCTATCTGACTAACACTTTGTTCTTGTTCATCTCTGAAAGCCTGAAAATCCTCGACGTGCTCTCTAGTCTGTTGTGTCAGTATCAGATTGCAAATCGTAAAATTTGTATCCTTGAAGACCATCAGCCAGAAGATCAATAAAAAACAACTTAATTGATCAATTATTTATGAGGAATTAATATATGTCGAGCTCAAACGTACCGTCCTTGTGCATTATCGACGACCTTGACCAATAGCCCCTGCACACACGGTAAAGACTAGAGACCAGCTGCAAGTCTGCACTCGCGTACTACACACGTATTGATCATCAGCTGGGAGCTTTTTCACTCACTCTCCAAGTCGATCAGTCTCAGTCTCACTCTCTCATAAGTCCACATTAAACAAGCAATCACCACTCGCAACTAGTAACAAAAAAATGACAAATAACACCAATAATATTTTGTTACTACTGCTCCTCTTCTTCTCTGGCTCCAGCGCGGAGCTCGATGATGGCGGCGAGCTCCAAACCCTTCTAACCATCAAGCGAGATTGGGGTAGCCCTGCTGCATTCAGCTCATGGGAGGTGAGAAGTTTTGATTTTTTGGGTTACTGTGATTGGGTAGGAGTTGCTTGTAAAAATGGACAGGTTACATCCCTCTTCTTCTCAAGCTTCCAAATAGCCAATCCAATCCCAACCTCTGTCTGCAGCCTCAAGAACCTTCAGTATCTAGACCTCTCTTATAACAACCTCACCGGTGATTTCCCCACGGTGCTCTACAATTGTTCAGCTTTGCAATTCCTTGACCTATCCAATAATGAATTCACCGGAAGCCTTCCCGACAACATCGACAAGCTGTCCTTGGGGATGCAGCACCTCAACCTGTCAAGCAATTCTTTCATCGGCGACGCCGTCGGCTATTGGAAGGTTCTCGAAGCTCAAGTCATTGGTCCTTGACACTAACAGCTTCAATGGAAGCTATCCAGGTGCCGCCATTGGAGGCCTTGTGGAGCTTGAGATACTGACGTTGGCATCCAACCCGTTCATGCCGGGTCCAATTCCGAATGAGTTTAGCAAGCTGACAAAGCTGACATACCTGTGGCTGTCACGGATGAACCTTACCGGTACCATCCCTGATGCTCTATCAACATTGACAGAGCTCACGCTGTTGGATATATCACAGAACAAGATGGAAGGAAAGATCCCGGAGTGGATATGGAAGCTTGAGAAGCTCGAGATGTTGTACCTCTTTGCAAACAATTTAAGTGGTGGGATTGGTCCTGACATCGCAGTTCTGAACCTGCAGGAGCTTGATCTGTCCATGAACAAGCTCACTGGATCAATACCAGAAGACATTGCAAACTTGAAGAACTTGAGATTGCTATACTTGTACTACAACAACCTGATTGGACCCATCCCAGAAGGCGTCGGTATGCTTCCAAACCTTATCGACATTCGGCTCTTCAATAACATGCTCTCTGGTTCCCTGCCACCAGAGCTAGGAAAATATTCAGAATTGGGGAATTTGGAGGTGTCCGACAACAACCTCTCTGGTGAGCTGCCTGATACACTCTGCTTCAACAAAAAGCTCTATGACCTCGTGGTGTTCAACAATATCTTCTCTGGTGTGTTCCCGGCAAACCTCGGTGACTGCGAAACAATCAACAACATCATGGCATACAACAACCACTTTGTCGGGGATTTCCCAAGAAGATATGGTCGTTAGCTATGCTCACCAACGTCATGATTCAGAACAACACCTTCATCGGCAATCTACCGAGTGAGATATCACCTAACATCACTAGGATTGAGATGGGGAACAATATGTTCTCCGGTGCCCTCCCGTCCTCTGCCGTGGCGCTGAAGAACTTCAAGGCGGAGAACAACCAGTTCTCCGGAGGACTACCAGATGACATGTCGAGGCTCGCCAACCTCACCGAGCTGAACCTTTCTGAGAACAGGTTGTCCGGCTCGATTCCACTATCTATGCAATCATTGACAAGGCTGACCTCCCTCAACCTTAGCAGCAACCAGATTTCTGGTGAGATCCCTGCAGCACTTGGGTTGATAGGTCTCAACATTCTTGACCTCTCCAACAACAAGCTCACTGGCTACATACCTCAAGAATTCAATGATCTCCATCTCAACTTTCTCAACCTCTCATCCAACCAACTTACCGGCGAGATCCCAGCAGCATTGCAAAACCTAGCATATGATGACAGCTTCTTGGATAACCCTAGTCTCTGTAGTCAATCAGCATCCAGCCTACACATCGGAACATGTCCCTGGAGTCAAAGCAGCAGTCATGATCACCTTGCATTGAGCATAATAGCCATATTGGTCATTCTTCCCTGCATTACTCTTGTCAGTCTCGCCATTACCGGATGGCTTCTCCTCCTCAGGCGCAAGAGAAGTCCACAAGATGTTACGCCATGGAAGATGATACAATTCAGAACGATAGATTTCACCGAGCATGACATTGTCACCAATATCAGCGAATGCAATGTGATTGGTATGGGTGGCTCAGGGAAAGTATACCGTATCCACCTCGGCGGTGGCGACGTCAAGGCGGGACGACATGCCGGCGGCTGTACCCTGCTGACGGTGGCCGTGAAGAGGATTGGCAACGCCAGCAAGCCGGACACGAACCTCGACAAGGAGTTCGAGTCGGAGGTGAGGACGCTGGGTGACCTCCGGCACAGCAACATCGTCGACCTGCTCTGCTGCATCTCTAGCCAGGAGACGAAGCTTCTCGTCTACGAGCACATGGAGAACGGGAGCCTCGATCAATGGCTGCACCGCCACAAGCGAGCCGGCAAAAGCGGGCCGTTGGACTGGCCGACGAGGCTGGGCATCGCCATTGACGTCGCTAGAGGCCTCAACTACATGCACGAGGATTTTGTGCAGCCGGTCATCCACCGCGATGTCAAGTGTAGCAACATTCTGCTCGACTGCGAGTTCAGAGCCAAGATCGCTGATTTCGGGCTTGCTAGGATCCTTGCCAACTCCGGCGAGTCGGAGACGGCCTCCGCCGTCTGTGGCACCTATGGCTACATTGCTCCAGGTATCTACTATTTTTCATAACTTTACTATGCTCTCTATTGTAGTAGAAATGATTACAACTTTTATATTTTTCAGGGGTGAATAGCCAATCTAGTTCCTCAAGTTTCATCAAAGGCTCAATTTGGTCCTTAATTTACGTTTCATTTTGTCCACATACGTCCTCCAAATATTTGTTTTGGTTTAAAATCATCCTTGGGTAAATATCATTGCACATGTACTTCCCATTATTTCAACATACACACATGAAGGTTGAGCTTAATGGCTATAGTATACACTTGGAAGTACATAATTATTTTAGTTTTACATAAATTCTATGCATTATCTATAAAAAACTCATTGCACGCAAATTTCAATGAAAACAATGCCATATATGTATGTTTGATAGGAAGTCATTTTTCTATTTTTCTCTTATATACGTGAATAAGTGAATAAGGGGGTATAAGTGTCGTTTATCAAGAGAGTTGTTGATTATGTTTGGCCATCTAGCTTCTAAGTGGGTCTAAGAACAAGTTTGAACTAAGGACCCGTTTGGTTGCAAGAATCGATTTTGATTCAAGTGTATTTCTTCGAGAATCTGTACCAAACGGTTAAAAACAAGAAAAGTTTCTTGGAGAATCAGCAGAAACATTTCTCTTTTTAACTAAAAATGAGAAACCCTTTTTAGGTAGTTTCGTCGGTTTCTAGAAAAAGTTTCTCCGAGAATCACCTCTGAATCACTGGAAACGTTTCGCCCATTTTTTCTATTTCTTCGAGAATCCAAAACCATACTAAATGGGCCCTAAGATAAAAACTTAAGGACTAATATGACAGATTGAAACATCAAGGACCAAACTGGGCCTCAGATGAAACTTGGAGGACCACTTTGTCTATTCACCCTTTTTTAGCGAAGTGATCATATGTTTATCACCTTAATTATTAGAAGTAGAATCCAGACGGTATAGTTGCCCCCATTATGGCTAAGAACGTTCCTACTACTATTTCTATTTGTAGTAGAATACTTCTAGCAAAGGATTTATTAACGTGTCGCAACCTATACTTAGAGGGCACATAGAGAAGATCATAATGTCCCATTATAATTTGTCTGAATTTGAGGTGTGCATGCATTTGATGTATTTGATTATTGCAGAGTACATATACTGGTCAAAGGTAAGCGTGAAGGTGGACGTGTATAGCTTCGGTGTGGTGCTGCTAGAGCTGGCCACCGGCCGGAGGGCGCAAGACGGCGGCACGGAGTCCGGCAGCTGCTTGGCCGAATGGGCGACGAAGCGGTACAACAATGGTGGTCCGGTCGCCGACTTGGTCGACGGCGAGATTCAAGATCCTTCTTACCTGGATGACATGGTGGCCGTGTTAGAGCTCGGCGTGGTATGCACCGGCGAGGAGCCGGCGTCGAGGCCGCCGATGAGTGAGGTCCTCCACCGGCTCTTGCAGTGTGATCTTAGCCGAAATTACAGCGACGACGTAATGACTAAAGGCGTGTTTGACATCGATGATTCTTTGCGATGTACTGTTTAATTTGGACAGTGCGATGATCAACCATGGGTCAGACAGTCCAAGTACGAGTGAATTGTCCGTTCTTCCCTACAAACCTAAGATTGTAAGGTGAACTGACTACTCTCTTTGCAATTCTTTTTTTAAACGAAACACACAAGATAGTACGTGTTCCAATGATAAAGAAGAAAAATATAAGACTATGATCCAGGGAGACCATAGGCAGGAAAAAAAGAAAAGAAAAACTCATCCGGTTGGATTGGGCATCAACACGGGCAAACGCTCAACTCTCAACTCGAGCCTCCACAGAACCCTATCAAAACCGCACTCACACCACACGGCTGATAGATCAAAGACTTATATGACGGCGCCCACCAAACAAAAACATAACTAGCCGTAAAACGTTACAACAGAGTTCCAATTCAACTGGACATTAGGAAAAGACAGACCGCACTTTACCGAAAGGGTCCCCACCACGCGGTACTCGTCTCCACCGTGCCGCCGCACGCTAAACCCCACCGACGGGGTGAAAATCACCGATCCGGATTTCTTAAAGGACTCAACGTGAGGGGGCCTCGCCACATCCGCCGTTGGACACCATCTCGCCGCTCGCGGGGGCCACGCCACGCTCGTCTGGACTCCTCTTCGCGGGGCCACGCCATACCCGCTACTGCACTTCTTATCACGGATCTGTTTCTATTATCATCGTCATAGCGAGAGAGTAGTTGCCCGCTTGCCCCAATCTCCGTCAAACAACCGAGCCGCCGCAGAGTCGACCTAGACTCATTGCTTCACTCTCACGCTTAGCCTTCTCCGCCAAGCCAAGAAACCGAGAAGAAGCTTGCACCGTCTTTTGATGATGCACCGCACCGGATAGCCTAGCAAAGCCGAAACAATGCGCTACGATCCGCCGTAAGCCTAGTCGTCGCCTCAAGCGTCGTCATCGACGTAGTCCCACACGCACCGACCATTGCCCAGCAACGTCGCCCGTCGCGGTCCGTTGCAAGCCGCTAGGAACCGACACCATGCAACAGCCCCGGCCGCCACCCAAACCTCAAAAGCCTCGCCATGCCACCACGCCCGCATCTCTGAAGCTATCACCATTGGCGTCATCACCAACGGCGAGCCCGCACGCCTCCTTGCACAGCCGACCACGAGCCGGCCGCGCCTCACCGCGTCACACCCAACACCGTGGGTCATGTGGAGGAGGCCACACGTTCTTTTCTTCTTTTTTTCTTTTTTCTCTTTTTCCCTTTTTTTCTTTTTCCTACCCTTTTCCTTTTTTCTCTCTCTTTTTCCTTTTCTTTCCCCTTTTTCTCTTTTCCCTTTTTTCCTCTACCAAGCTTTCTTCTTACCTAGGAAAGCTTTCTTCTTTCCCCGGCATCGTCCCGCCGGCGACGACGACCCGCCGCCGGCGATGAAGCCCCCGTCATCGTTCTCGACCAAGCTCGCGCCCACGCACCTCGGACCCCCGTTCCGCCGCCTCCGGCCTTCACCGCGCCAACCTCGCCTTGTCTCCTCATGCGGCCTCCACTCCGGTGCCGGCACTAGCCGCGCCGGCGGCGGTGACGGTCTCCGTGGTGTCCGCCTCGTCCTTCTCCTATGTCCATCCCTTCCTTCTCCTATGGCACGTCGTCCTCCTCCTCTTGTCGAGGCCGACGCCGAAGGAGAGATCTCGTAGCTCGGGGACCGCCGTCGACCGTCAATCGCTCGGCGTCCCGACGTATAGCCGGTGGTCTGAGGAGTTCCACGGTGTCACCAAAGCCGGCCGCGGCATCCACCTCGACACCCCACTCCACGCCGCCACCGCAGCACGTAGACACGCGCGGCTTCAACCGGCGAGCGGGCGCCAGATCTGGGAGCGGTGGCACCAGATCTGCCGTCCTCCTCACCGGAGGGCTCACCACCGCACTCCTCATCACCGGTCGTCGTGCCTCTTCTCCTACGCTGTAGCTGAAGCGCCGCCGCGCGAAGAGACCCGCCGCCGCCATCCTAGCTCGCCAACCGGCTTTCCGACGATGAGCTTCGGTGGCGGCGAGGTGGGGAAGGAGGGATGGGGGGCGGCGGCAGCGCTAGGTGGTTTCGCCCCCCCGTGTCGCCCGCACGTGGGCGACACGGGGTTTATCTTACCACTTGTTGAAGTATGCCACCTTCACTCTGTGTGTAATTCAACAAAGATGTTTGTGCAAATAGTTGGATTAGCTTGAGTCATCGTTAGATTGATTCTACGACCAGTAGAGGACCAGAGGACACCGTAAAAGTGTTTTCGTATAGGATATTAATCCTGCCTAGGTGTGGCCTTTTCACTTTCACTCACCTCCGAATCCTCTCCAAATAGAGCTGCAAATAGAGGAAGAATTATCAGGTGTTGTGGAAGCTCACAGACGAGATGGCTGCTTCTCTGTGTCTTCTGCAAGGTGAGATCAACCCTGCGCAAGCTAATATGGAAGATAAGCACACTGTCAAAAGTCAAATTCATCTGGTTGGCAACCCGGTGAAAATGCCTCACAGCCGATAATCTCCTCAAAAGAAACTGGGCACATCAACGGAGTTGCCATCTATATATGTGTGCTTTAGCTGACAAAGATTGCAAGCATTTGTTCGTCTCTTGCGTTTATACCAACAGAATTTGGAGATTGTTGAAAGCCTGGGTGGGTATATCCCTTTTCAACTTCCTCGAGAGTTGAGTGGTGGCGGCTGACGAGAGGTGCTTTTCAAATGAACTATAAGGAAATCCTTCGACACGTTCTTCATGTTGGTTTGTTGGTCGCTTTACAGGAATATTTAATTATTTGTCACTTTTAGATGAGTAGCAGTTAATCATATTATCTAAATCCACATGTCATTGACACGTGAAAAGCAAATGGTTAAACGTAGAATATAAAATTAATTAATAAATGATAAATAGTTAAATGTTCCTTATTTAGAAGGAGAGAAATGCCACGGTGTTTGAGGGACGGTATCGCACGCTTGGGCAGCTGTTTGGTGAAATCAAAGATAAAGTATAACTTTGGAAGGGAGCAGGAGTTTTCAAATCCTGTTCTAAGTAGTTTCTGTAATGTCAAGTAAGTTTCTCTAGTGATTCATCGCTAGACTCGATAGTTTTGCCTCGACAGTGTTACGTCAATGTCATATACTTTGTAACAAAATATCTTTCCTATCTTAATAAAATTGGTTGGCCTCGTTCAGCCAACCAAGCTAATAACATATTACAGGGCCGCTTCTCCTTCTAATTCTATAATTCTTACATTTTAGACAACGACATGGTCTTTAGAGATATGTATATCTTTGACCTTTTCTTTTATTGTGATAAAATATTTGCGACAAATTATATAGGGATACAACATTCACTAGAAGCAAAAAAATCTGTCTTTACAAACACTTTTCGTTGTTAAATTTTCTATAGGAGATTAGGAAAAGGAATAAGTTCACTTGTAGTCCTTTAACTTGTCAATAAATCCTATTTTCGTCCTCCATCCAAAAAGTCGATACAACGGGTTCCTAAACTTACAAAACCAAAGCAAAATTCGTTCTAAGACAGTATGGTGACTGGTTTTATCTCGAGATGGCATTTTGACTGCTAAGTTAATTAGCATGGCTGTTGGTTTAATAAATGGGGACGGGGATTCTCGCGCGTTCATCGCCACGACGCGGTCGCTCCGCCGCCACCAGCCGCACTTGACTTACATTTGCATTTGTGTAGATCCAAACCCAACCTGCTTTGGTTCGTCTCACCGCCATGGCGACCACCGCGATTCCGCGCCGCCGCCGGCGAGGTCCCGAGCCTCCTCGCCTACCTCAACTTCCACCAAGAACTCCTTTCATCCCGCCATGATTCCCGGTCATGTGCGCCGCCCACGTCGCCTCGCTCGACAAGGACCTCGCTACCCGCTCCACATCGCTCGATGAGGCCCTAGCCGCCGCGGATGCCTCCGCCTCTGAATCCTCGCGGCGCTTGAGGCCCGCAAGGCTGCTGTCTCCGCGTGCCTAAGGCCGACATGGCGCCGCCACCGCTCGTCGCGGAGGCCGGCTTTGTGGAGCCCCGCCCGTTGACGCCGGGGCACGCTCCAGTGGATGTGCGGCCGCATGGACACCGCATCGCTCCGGCGCTTCATGGCAGCGCGCCGAAGGAAGCTCGCCGCCGTCCATGAGCATGCAGCTGATATAGTTGAGCGACTCATCCGAGATGAGCTCCCGGCCCTCCGGGTTGTCGGTTCGAGCCGACAAGAACCCTCAACCAAGGTTAGCAATCTTGGAATGAGAATTTTTATCGGGGATCGAAATTACCAAAATTTCAAAATTTTGGTACTTTTTAAATTTTTGAAAACTTAACGAATTTTGAATGAATTTAAATAAAATTTGACCAAATCAACAAAAATTTGTATAAAACCAAAAATTTCGAGTGAGATATGTGCTTAGGGGGACCAAAATTACCAAAATTTTGAAAATTTTGGAAATTTTGAACCGAAATTGCAATTCCTGCCCTCAACACCGTGGAGGAAGCATTCGAGCTGGGTCCGGCATCCCTCTCGGGCGCGATCGCTGCCTGTGGGTCGGCGAACCTGAAATAATCACTCCGGCTGCTGTGCTCCGTGTAACCATCATAGGACAAGCCACAGAACATGCCAGACAGCTCCAATTGTTGTCCAGACCCATCGATAGCCTCCAAAAACGGCCAGACCTATTTCACCTTTTCATGGTTAGCGACAAGTTTAGTCAACTTTGGCTAGGTTAACAAGTAAAAATCAGCTGAACCACACGAATTTTTATCGGAAAAACAAACCGCTAATTCCTTTTAGTTAAAACTACAAACTACTATTGATACTACAGCACACATGAAACAAATCTAGGATAAACTCGATGGGGTTGGCTGATCGGAGAGAAAGGGGAATTGACAGGAGCCCAGATGGGGATTCCCCAATCAACACCACACCAACTCAACACTCTCATCACATGGAGCAGCGGATGAGGAGGGAGAAGCGGTACTAGCGAGCGCGAGAGAGAGGAATGAGTACCACCTCCGATTCGATCCGGACTGAGACGGAGACACACGCGGAGCGAGCTTGGCCACGGTGTTCACCCCTCCAAAACTTCCTCTCGGCCCCGCCACGCTCACACGAGAAGTAGTAGGAAACCACCGCTACCCCGTCATGCCTATGGGTTGGGCCTTGCCTTCTCGTTGGCAAGGCGGCGGCGGCGGCACGCGTGCAAGTTATACATGGTCAAATGGGCCGTACCTAGCCGGCCGGCCCGAGCACGGGGTATCGTAGCTCGGCCTGGTCCCGACCCGACTTAGCATGTCGATCCGTTTGCCCGTGCCGTGTCCGGGCGCCGTCTTAGTCCGTGGGTCGGCATAGCACACTCATTTACTATAGCAAGTAATGTAGCAATGTCCTTTAGCTCGTTTCCACGCCCATGGGCCAACAAGTGCATAAAATAGTGTCCAAGAGTGCTAATGACCTTATCTCAACCCATGGGCCGTAATCGGGCCCATGCCGGCACGCATGACACGATCATCCCGTGGGCCATGCTTGGGCCAGAGATGGCACGTGGGCCGACACGACACACCTTGTTATGGGAACCGTGCCTAATGGGTCATGCCGTATGGCCTGGGCCGGGTCGTGCGCCCTCTAGCCACCTCTAGTGCGAGTGATGAGAGGAGGCCAAGAGGCCCGAGGCTCCAGGCTCTCACACTGCTGTGGACCGGAGACGGCGTGGATCGGAGACACCGTAAAGCCATGGACGCCGACTCGCGATCAAAATGTCACTCCTGACAAAACCGCTTGTCATATTGTCTTAAGACAAATTTTACATCTGTTTTGTAAGTTTAGGGATCTATTATATCTGTTTTTCTAAATAAATAATGAAAATCAAATTTGTTAACAAGTTAAGAAACCTGAAGTGAATTTATTCCTTAGAAAAACATTAGTACTTCCCCATAGCTTTTGGAAATTCAATAGGCCCAACCTCACGAGATACTCAATTCATTAAATGGGCCCACCTTATCGATCTCTTGGCGCTAATGAGTGTTTTAGTTATAACCAGTGCAATCAGATTTAAACCACCTGCCGTCAATTTGATAGTGCATTGGATTACTAGTTGATTAAGGGTGGACTTCTTTTTCTCACAAGTATAAAATTAAGTTTAAGGTGATTTCAATTTCAATTGATCATGGTCGTTTCATAACTGGTTAGAAAGGATATGACACAAAATAGTTAAACTTTAATACAACGTAATTGTTTATAGAAACAAATAAATTCACAATAAATATAGGCACATATAAGATTATATATTCTATCTCCTGTCATTAACATACGACATTCTAACGTCATATATTAATGACCGAATAAGAGAGTATATACAAAATGGAAGTTACTAGTATCTATTTTATCTACCTACCCCACTCCTCCCACTCTCTAAATATACAACCAGATATGCTAAGCAAGCGTCCAGCAATTAGATTATCATTTACATATTACATATCCAAAGAGCAAGGGTAGGAGTAAAATCTAGCATGGTGAAGTGCGCGAATGGACATGTCTATGCAGTAGCAATGCTGCTTCTTCTCGGGTGCTTTGCTATCCATGCTCAATGTAAGTGTTCTAATTTGTTTATTTTTCGAAAGAATTCCAAATCCTATTTTTCCTATAATGATTTTACCCTTTCATGTACTAATCCTTCTTTTTTTTTGTTTTTTTTGGACAAATAGGCCGTGCCATGGATGACATGTTCGGAGAGAAGATTAATTTGCCACCGTCGCTGCCGTGCACACAAGGATCGAATACAGAAAAATGCACAGACTGCTGGTGTTGTATGCTCATTGAAAACGATATCTGCTATCCGTCTTTGGACCTTTGCAAAGCAAGCTGCGGAAAGATGATAAATTGATAAGTACTAGTGTACTGTGATGAGCCAATTTAGCAATAATTAATTCGGAATAAAATATCTATGTTGTGTTGGAATTCTTGCATGCTAGTATAATTGCTAATTAGTTTTTTGCTGTTGAAATGCTGCTAAGCTAATCGTGTAGTATCATTTAGATTTAGATGTGAAAAATTAAGATAGCATGGAAGTTTAGCCCCTTGTTGGGTCCACCGATTATGGGCTGAACTGCGTGACATCTGCCGAATATAAGCCTACGTTATCGTGGCCTTTGGGGCCCATGAGATGAGTCGATCAGAATACTTTTGATAATTGTTTTGTAATGGATAAATCGTTATGGGCTTGTTTGAAATACAAGATTGAAAAAACTGAGAAATAAAAAACACAATATTATAATAAAAATGTAAGTATTGCAAACCATAAAAAACACATGAATAATCGTTTGATTAGGCCGTAGAAAAACGCAACAATCGGATAAGAGAGCTAGACTTACAAAATTTTTCAAAAGGCTAAAGCTCTTGCTAACTTTTCTTCACATTTTTTATAGGATTGTCCATTCTATAATAATTACAAAACAAAGTATATAATTGAATATTTTTTAAAGGCCTTTATATTTTTTCCTTATATGATTAAAATCCTCTATATTCCCATTGCTTAAATATTGTTGGGCATCCTAATAGGACGATTGTATTTTAGCAATGCAAAATTAAGCTGCAATAGCAGTAGGGATAGCAATAAAAGTGATGCATTTATAATAAATTGTCACGCCCTGAACTCGCTCTTGACGAAAACCAATGCAAGGCGATCCAAATTAACCCGTATGCTACAAATTAACATGTATGCTAGTATCAGTTCCAGAAACAATGTTGGTACTGTAGGAAGATAAAATATCACAACGAAGTCTCATTATTATGAGTATCATTACATTCATTGTTGAAAATGCGGATGGCACCCCAAGTTCACAACTATATTAAAAAGGGCGAAGCGGAGACCAGCCCAAAGCCACAAACATGACTTGAAAACTAAGCCAAAACCCTAATACTACTCGAAGCTTGCTTGCTCCAGGAAGAACTCTTCATCGCCTAGATCTGTTTCCTCTCCTTTGAGAACTAGGGGGATTATTTATATAGAACAAGGGTGAGTACAGGAGTACTCAAGAAGCTACGCGAATGAGGTGTTTAATGCGAGCTTCAAAGGAAGGCTCTGTTCTTTTCACATTTAGTTTTATTTTAATATTTTAGAAGCGATTATGTGAGTGCTTCTCAACCGCTTCTGGTGAGAAAAGTGTCTCACCCGCCGAGTAGTGGATTGTGTTCATTATTTGTATCGCATGATTGGCTCCTACCAACATATACGAGGATTATCCGAGTCCGACTGCTCCCGACAACCACAGATCAACTTAAAAAGAAATCCCTTACCACCAACAACAATTTTACCAAAGCAGAGTCAAGCAAAACTACGCTAAAGGAATCACCTCACAAAGCAAAGCAAGCGCGTGCGATGAGCTCCGATGAGCGGCGGCGGGCTAAGACGGTGCCTACGCACACGGGAAAGGATGATGAGCTAGTTAGCGCCTAGGGAGAGACGGAGCAAACGGGAAACAAAGGGAGTACCGCGAGGGGAGGAGCGCCATGAGAAGAGCAGCGGCGACACGAAATGGGTTCGTTTCGGCCTCGGATCGAGGAAGAGGAGGAAGCAAGCGGCCGGAGTCCTCGTCACGTGTCCCCGAGAGCACCAGCTCCTCCAAAGACGCTCCACGACAACGATGGTGAGGCGATGGCCCGACGGCTTGGAGGGCTCGGATGCGGTAGCGAGAAGGAAGCCAAAATGAGTGAGGAAAGGGGAATTTATAGGCCCAAGCGGCTTGGAGGAGAAGGAGCATGGGCGGGTAGGTAGCCGGCATGGTCAAGGCGAGGACGACGAGCGGCACCTGCCCCACGGAAAGGCCAAGGGCGCGGGAGGGTGATGCCGACGATTAGGGAAAAGAAAAAGGAGGAGGAAGAAAAAATGGGACTATCTCTCGGGCCGCTTTGGGAAGAAAAGGGAGAGAGGAGGAGGGCGCTGGCTCTCGTTCTTGGACACATATGTGAAAAACAGCCGAGGCCACGAGGTGACGGCGATGATGACGGCAAAGGCGATGGTGAGCGGTTCGGCGACATAGGCGGTCGTCGGTGCGCACGAGGGCCGAGAGGGTGACGGTGGCGTCCTTTCGCTTGGTCACGAGGCACGGTACGGAAGCAACGGGCATCGGCTAGAGGAGAGAGAGTGCGAGCACGAGAGGAGAGAGGAGGCGCAACAGCGCTCTACCACGAGCGCGTGTGGCACACGTGGCGTGGACATGGGCCAATGAGGAGGATTGGGCCGAGCGAAGGAATTCGGCCCAACCAAACCACGAAGGTAAAGTAGACTTTGCGGAGAATTAGATTGGGAGGAATTTAGGGTTTGGAATTGATTTCGGATTTTGGGATTTTCTTCGGATTTGAGTTGGGCACGAGAGAGAGATTAAGACCTTGGGATACACAATGAAGCACAACCAAAAGCGAGCTTTCGCAAATAGAGTTTTTGGAAAATAGGTTTTCCCACTAACACCACGACGAGACGGGTGTTACATAAATAGCATAAGATGTGTGGGCCATAGTTGCTTACTACATGCATGCAAAGCTAATATATTAAGGCCAACTTTAATTTTTCATTACACATGAAGATCAATAGTTATCTTACTCCTATGCAATCTAACGAATATTTTAAGCTATAGTGCATTTCAAAGATGATCTAATGGTCAAAGTTTTAAGGATGACGTAGTTAAATGTATGTTGAGCTTTTGGTTTTAATTTGTAGATGGACATGGATTAACTTGTATGAAAACGTCCTTGACCCCAGGGCCCAACCCAGCCTGGCCCTAGGGTAGGGCGGATGGTGTGGCCCCTGGCCCCGCCAAGCCAAGGTTCCTGTACTGGTAGTACTTAGGTAGGTTTAGTTAGGGTGTAACTACAATACTGTGTTTAATTAATCAACCAAAAGCTTAAAAACAAAGTGTAAGCATGAGGCCCTTGTCTGCATGTTTGTAAGATAATTATCAATAACTTTAACTCTATTATTATATTAGCATTGTATGAATGATAGCAACAGAGTTGTTTTTATTACGGTGGCGGAAGTTATATTCCAGAATTTCTATTATGTTTAAACAGTAGCATCATGTATTTTTATACTTGTAATATAAATAAAAAAATTAAATTATCGTTATTATTTTATGTTTTTACAATATAACAAATACTTTGTCCTGTCAAAAATATTTGACGACCATCAATTTATATTAGAATTAAGATCTAATGACCATGCCAATTAATATACTTTTCGAGACTAATCTATCATTTATTTTATTTTAAATCTAAGCATTTTTTTGACAATTTATGTATGATCGGAATCTTAAATTTCAATCGAATAAAGTATTATACCCTGTATTAATGATTACAATAAAAATAAATTTATATATACATGTATCATATATGCATATATAATTTATGAGGACCTAATTATTTTTATCATCTTGGACCCCTAATATCTTAGGACCGGCCCTAGGCCCAACAACCCTAAGGCTAACATTCTGTCTTGGATTCAGTGTAGGCCGCAACCCGAGGACGGGTCCTCGGTGTACACCAATGCGTCCGTCTACACCGACTCGGTGATTACACCACGATGGCAAGGGAGCTCCATGGGGAAGATTTTGATCCTACCACCCAGATATTGATGGAGAAGTCATCATGAGGGTGGGAGGAGGCAAGAAGCATAGGCGGTTGGATTGGCGACAACATCATCGACACGCCCGACACCCACTCGTCCCGCCTTCGAGCAAGGAGCACGAGCGAAAGCTCCGGCCATACGCACACGGTCCGACCGCTTCACGTCCGCTTCACGGTCGAAGTGCATGAACTCCGGGTTAGAAATTTTGGTTTTATGCTCAATTCATTGATATTTGCCGATTGTTTGCTTCGCTTTGTAACATTTGGGATGGAATATTGTAGGACAAGTTGTAAAAGGATAAGAGGAAACGGTGGGAGATTGAGATGAGGATGACCGAGATGTACACCTATGTGCAAACAATTAGTCGAACATGGGTATTCCTATGGTACCGCCACGCTGTGGTATTCACTCCTCCACACTGTTATAGGTACTCCGGTGAGTCACTTGACAACCTCGTATTTACTTTTCTTATTTGCGAATGTTATTATCTTGACATTCGATACTATTCTCTTTTCCTTTTGTGCAGCCTCAATCGGCGGCATCGAATAACCCCACCAATGACCACGGAGGTTCACCGCCATTTCCACCTCGGTAAATTATGTTTTGCTTGTGATTACGAACAAAACTATAATAACTCAATACCCTAGGGACTACCTATATTTAGCTACTGTGGATTGTGCTTGTCATAACGGATTGTGGACTATGTTTAGCTACCGTGGATTGTGGACTATCTATGTTATGTGAATTGTGGATGTGATTGTGCCTATGATTGTGATTTGTGGATGTGGATGTCGTTGTGGAATTGTGGTTGTTGATGTCGTGGGATTGTGGTTGCATGTGAATGTCGTTGTGGGATTGTGGTTGTCGATGGATGCTTATGGTATACAAATGTTTTGTTGTGCTGTATGTTTTGATTTTTGTGAAATATGCGACCAAATGAATTAAAAATGTCAAAAATTCCATTTTGTCGAGTGTTACACTCGGCAAAGAAACTCTTTGCCGAGTGCAATGGCCAAAACACTCGGCAAAAAGGACAAACAAGGGGTTCTGGGAACCATCTTTGCCAAGTGCGTAAGATTTGCCGAGTGCATTGAAAAAGCACTCGGCGAAGTTCACCTCTTTGCCGAGTGTATTTGCAAAAACACTCGACGAAGTTTCCTATTTTGCCGAGTGTATTTTTCGGCTCTCGGCAAAGATTCTTATTTCACCGAGTGTATTCTAGTAGGCACTCGGCAAAATAAAAAGGCCGCCGAGTGTATTTTTGGCACTCGGCAAAATTTCCGTCACCGTCCACCACCAACCGTGTTCCTTTTTTCGCCGAGTGTCATAGGGACACTCGGCTAAGTTTTTGCTGAGTGTCCGATGAAAAATACTCGGCAAAGACTTCTTGCCGATCCATAGTTCGTCGTGTGAGATATGCCGAGTGCAACACTCGACGAAGTCTTTGCCGAGTGTTTTTAAGTCTTCGCCGAGTGCCCGTAGTGAGCCAATGAGGCCATGACGTACGCCTACTTATATATGGTCATTGCTGTCAAGATATGATATGATCGATATTATTTATGGAACTTGTCCATAAAATAGAAAGAAATATGTCCAGAAGAGGCAACAGGCAGCATTATATGTCAGCCTATAGCTAATAAACGGCATCAGTTCTCTTTAACAACACTAAAATACCGGTTATTGAATTTCGGGGCTACAATTATCTATTAGGCGGCTTCAATTATCCATAATTAACACTGTTTACGAAGCCTCTATGTAAATGCAACCGAGCCTGCAGATTATATATATATTCTTTCTAAAAGATCATTGTGCCCTGCAAAATTCGGAGGATGAAGACGATGCAGCACGTCGATGCTCGCTTGCTGTTTCTGCTACTGCTGTTCATTGGATGCGCTGCTATTCCTGCAGTGCAATGTAAGTGTCTTAGTTAATTTCGACATTGTTGATTGACTTTGTTTGTTTGTTTTGAATTTAATTAATTATTCGAAAATGATCTCTTAGCCTAGATCATCAACGCCTGATCTTATGCAAAATATAATAGACTATTGACCGGAATTATTGATGCCATTAATCGATCGTGCAACTAAATAGTATAGATAGATATAGAAGAGACTAAAATAAAGACACAACGGCATGTAGGGGATAAAGTAAAATTAAAGAGCGTAGGGATTGAACGAAAACTCAGAAGCAAGCACATAACGTTTTCTTTTTCTTCTATATTCTTTGAGCAAGTTTCATATATATATATATATATATATATATATATATATATATATATATATAACCATCGATTTCATCGCATGTATGCATATCTGTGTTTCTGTTAATGATATAACGATGTTTTTGACGTTGTAATTAATTAATATATAATAGGCCGGAGCAATGGTGACATGTTGAGAGAGAAGAAGATCAACATACCAGCAGGGCCGCTATGTGCAGAGCACACACTTCTGCCGCCGATTAGCTGCAAGAACTGCTGGTGTTGTGAGGTCACCGATGGATGCTACCAGACTCTCGAGGAGTGCCAGGACAACTGCCCGTTGCCATCGCCACCATGATCAGATCAGATCGATGGATGCATTGTTTGCATGATAAGCTGATCGATCAATCAATCTCGAATAAAAACAAATAAGGCGTTAATTAATTAAGTATCGTGCTCTGTTTTGTTTTGGGAATAAAATGCTGATGCGATCAACGGATGCCATGGATTTTCTGAAAGTTTGTTTACAGTGCGAGTTATATTATTCTTTTTCAGTTGCAGGCATGGGTTATTGGATGGTTCCCGGTTGATCGTGCCTTGATTATTTGATGATCAAGGGAAGATGTTTTTTTTCTCTCAATAGTGTGACATTAAGTTTAAGGCGATTTCAATTTTAATTTATTTGTTTTGAATTAGAAAGGATATGACATGTACGCACAAATAGTTACATGGATTTTTTTAAACGAGACTAATGCTCAAGCGCTATGTGAAAATTTAATAACATCATAGATTTAAAAACAAAAGTAATACTTATTTTTTTCATTATTAATTATTGAAGAATCGTAAAAAGACGCACTACATTATCTCGCAATTTCCACCCACAATCACAAGCATAACTCCAGACCCTTGCAAAACAATTTTCACATTTTGAGTTTCCATCGTTTTTAATTCCTGAGCTTCTCTTATCTTGAGAACAACCGAAAGGCTATTCTTCCGCGTATAATTGGATGAAGATTTAGGCCCAGCTTTTTTCAACTTTCCTCTCCTGACAAAATATCAAATATATGTGACAAAGCATTCAGTGTATAAAGCGTGGTTGCTCATGCACGCGATTGGCCGAGAAGGAAAGTGAGCAACACACAAGCACCAGTAGTAGCATGAACACCGTGAGGAATTTCCAAATTTACAATAGTTGGTGTATTTTCATTGGTGATATGCTCTCGTTTTCATCATATATGTACTCTCGTTCTACGTATATAAACGTTTTGACTTATTTCATCCCTCATCTAGATTCACTAACATCTAATCCATATAAATTTTATATAGATATAGATGAATCTATATACGAATATATTTAAAACTCAAAACATCTTATAATTTGAATGGTAACTATTTATGCTATCTTATCCCCCACCTCTCAAGCAATCATATATCTAGTAATCAGACCATATTATATTTATGCACAAATCATTTCATGCTATATATATTTGGAGGTTACCAGTAACAATTTTTAGCTACCTTATCCCTCTATCATTCCCCTTCTCTATATATACAAACCATATATACTAAGCCAGTATCCAGTAATCAGATCATATTACATATCCAAAGAGCAAGCAATCATGGTGAAGTGCGCGAATGGACATGTCTATGCAGTAGTAATGCTGCTTCTTCTCGGGTGCTTTGCTATTCATGCTCAATGTAAGTGTTTTTACGTCCATCGTGTTAAAAATTTGCATATTTTCATATATTCTTTTTAAAATTTTCACAAATAGGCCGTGCCATGGATGACATGTTTAGAGAGAAGATTAACTTGCCACCAGAGCTACCATGCACAAGAGCATTATCAACGGACAACTGCGAAGGCTGCTGGTGCTGTATCCTCAACTATTATTGTTATCCTACTCTGGAGGTTTGCAAGGGAACCTGTGGAAAGATGATAAGTTGATAAGTGTAAATAATGTAAGTCAACAGTTCTAGCAATATTTATCCGGAATAAATAAAAAATGCAATAATAAGTGCAATTAATGCTCAACTATTAATTTGTTGTTTGCAATGATTTCATGCTAGTTTCTGCGGTTGAAATGCTACGCTAATCGTGTTTAGTTTTTTGGGTCATTTGTCAAGCTAGGAGTAAAAGTGAAAAAATCAGGCAAATCGGCAAAGGAAGGGGTGAAGTATGAAAAAGTTTAGCCTCTTTGATGGGCCCAATTATTATGGACTGACCAGCATAACACGGGCCTTAGCATAGTCCGACGTTGATCTATATTTTACTTTGGAAAAAGTTCACTTGTCATCCCTATCTTTACTTCAAGTTTAATTGACATTCCAAAACCGTAGTACCAAAAACCATGAACCCTCAACCTATAAAATTATGTTAAATTTAAATGACGATATAGATTGTTGGTTTCACTAACGTGACGCTTATGTGACAAAAAAATGAGTGTCACATATCAACCCTCACTCTCCTCCTCCCCTACTCTCCTCCTCTCCCTCTCTCTCCCCTACTCTTGATCTCTCCTCTCAAATCAGGTGAAGCAGGGGGCAGATGTTGTGCTACTACAACGATGGAGGCGGAGGCGGAGGTTGGCAAGGCTACCGAAAAGGGCGAGCAGTCAGCCGTTGCGACGGGCCACCAATGAAGAGGGAGCGGTGTTCGCGGTCATCGAGGTCGGCAGTGGCGGCGGCGACAACGCATGTTGAGGTGCCATCGGGAGGAACTTCGTGAACAAGGCGCGCGACAAGCAGGTCACCGTCGATTGGCTCCTTGGCTCGGTCCATTTCTCCAAAGATCGGTGTTGGCGTAAATGTCACCCTAACCACTCATATTGTAAATTTTGCAAAACACTTCTTAAAACTTCTTAATACTAAAAATAAATCTAAATGGATAGCCACATATAAAATTAAAATTAGAATAAGTTGAATATTTTTTACATCAAATAATGGGTAGCACACTTTATAAAAATATATATTGTTAGTAACAGAGCACCAACAATGAAAGGAGGAAAAGAAAAGTACATGGTTACAAGGGTTAGCCTTTGAAGGAAAAAAAAGCAGATAACACAAGAAGTTTTGTATTCTCCAACCATGATTAATCAAGAAGGCTTTAGACATCGTACTTAGTTGATCAAAGTCTTCAGTTATCTCGATAATCGATTGGAAAATTCGTGCATTGTGTTTTTCCTCTAAGTTCCACCATTGTGGTGTGGTAACAATATAACGTAATATATATGGATATGATGGGATAAGGCACTAATTAATTCTCTACTGGAAGCGACTCTGGCTCTCGGGCGTATGAGCCGAGTTGATGAATTAGAGCAACCCCTCCTGCTAATAATTCAAGAGAGACCTTACATAGTCATATTTAGAAGCCTAATAAGTGTATATGAGCTGGGTCTTCATGGTCCCAATTCCGAAGGTTTTCTAACACAGACGATAACACGATCCAATTCAACATGTTGATAAGATTTTGCAAATATTCGTAGTGATTATTTATGTTACCCTAATACAGGAGGTCAGGGTATAAATATTGATATTGTTTTAATTTTGACTACTTCTTTAGTTTTGCCGTTGAGCCTATGTTTACTACTAGTAATTAATTCTGCTATTATTAATTATTTAAAAATTCATAAAGCTCTCAATGCTAGTATAGAATCCATGAATTTATTGTTATACCACAGGTAAACAAAGCTTTTTAATCAAGCTTCTTCGAAATTAAGTTATATGGTTTATTATATTTTTCCTCAATCATTTGGGACTTTTTTTGTTAACCAGCTGAGCCAAGATACAAGATCCAGGATGAAAACAACCTTCATTCAAAATTAGATTACTGTTTTTCCCATCAATCTTTCACAAACCCTGTGAAGTACCAACGGTACTTTCGTTATCAACGAATCTGAAACAAGTACAGGTAAGGGAACACGGTGAAAATGGATAGCCAAGAATAATGGCATTCTATTATTTTTCCTTTTATAACTACCAAATATACTGACCTAGACCTAGCTAGCAGCCAAGGCAAGGCACTACCCTAACCGATACAGTGATGCTCGCTCAGTCTCCTCCCACAACCACAAGTCCATAACTCCAGAGCTTGCCTAACAACTTCATATTTGAGCTCCCATGGTTCTCAATCCCAGAGCTTCTCTTATCCTGAAAGCAACCGAAAGGCATCCCTTTTTTTTTCTTTCTGCGTACAATTTGATGAAGATTTGGGTGCCAGCTTTCTCTTCAAGCCTCCTCTCCTGATATAATCTGTGACAAAGCATTCTGTGTGTCAAGGGTGGTTGTTCTCTTCACTTCCTCGCCAATTGCTCAGTTCATGACAGACGAGCTCTGCCATCGCAGAGAAGGTGCCAAACAACACAGGATAGACAACAAAAGAACATTTTAAATGTTCAATTTGAAGGGTGAGAGTACAAGACATGCCTCAAGAATGCTTTCAAACCTGGGATGCATCCGGTTCCACACCTGAAAAGATCTTTGCAAACCAATCCAACACCATATTCATATTTATAGATCAGTCAATTTAAGCAGAAAGAAATGAATGGATAAGCACAGTACAGAGTGAGTGCACAGAAAGCAAAACCTCCATCTGGAAGGCCACTTCATGTCCACTTAAGCGTATATCATCATTCTCAGTAAGGACCGTCCCAGTGACCACCTCTGCAAACCTCCATGAATTCAGTACAGTTGCTGCTTGCCAAGATTTCAATTCCTTCTAGCTTTCTTTCATCCTTCTCAACCACACTTTCTGAAGGCGTCTTCTCTAAACTTGTTCGAATTGGATCATTTTCGACATTGGGCATCAAGCAGCCAGGTATGCTAGTTTCATCAACCAAACCAGTAGTGCCAACTGCTGCACAGCTGTTGCCTGATACTGTGGACCCCTCAGATCCATGTGGTGAAGTGGAGCAATTAGTCAGTCCAAAATTTGCATCATCGTGCAACTGAATTGATGCTTCCTCACAAGCCGGGCTAACTGAAGCACTTCCAACAGATTTGAATGACTCAACATCAGCACCTCCAACAGAATCATACTTTCGCTTGAGCTGACCCGCCAGAGATACTGTCGTTGTGCAAACTTCAGTGTCATTTTTATCAGACTGGTCTTGCTGCTCTGCACATATTGGCGTTGGCGGACGAGTTTTCTGGCAGCCCTGTTCAAATACATAAGGGGGATCTCCTTCTTACGGACATGAGTAACAGCTAGATCCATCCCGGATTTCCACTGTGTATACATTCCAATTTCATGCATAAACTCCTCTACTGTTCCACGGATATCAAATTTTTGACTACGTATTTTCATTCCCTCTTTCCTTGATAAGCCCATGTAGAAGGCACAGTGAGCACACTGTATTGAAGGATCTGCATACTCACATGGGTTAGGATGGCATTGCAGCATCCCTTTAGTGTCTCGCTCAATCTGCATGTTAGAAAGATAAACTTCCATAAGTTTCTAACTATGGAATAAATGACATAGACCTCATTTAAATGTTCACTTCAAATAATATATAGGAGTAATAATAAACTACTACTACAACAATACAGCAACCTTTAGAGTCAGCTGTCTCAATCGAGATTCAATCCATCCCTTCCAAAGCCGAAGATCATCATCATCATCTGCAACAATGTCAACCACTAGATATCTTGTATATGCCTCAAAAAATTGGAAAGGCTCAAACAAAGCACTCCAGCTAGCCTTATTAAGCTCAATTTCCTGCATCGAAGATAGGCAATGAGGACATATGCAGAATTTAGTGCTCTGAGGCATAAAGTTTCGAGACATAGATAATGCACCTGACAAATCTTATTACCAAACTGAAATTGCTCCATGATAACCCTCAAAGTGCTAGTTGAAACATTGTAACTAGAGTTCATGCATGGATATGCTGGCGTGATGATAGGCATAACATGCGATCTATCACGAGGATTCTTACGTGGATCCCACACAGCAAAGCCAAGGTTATCATCGTTCTCAATGGTACAAAGCATCACAGGATTTGGCCACTGCCACTGGGTGAAAACTCTGAAGAATCTTGAAACCAGCATACTTGGCACAGCATTGGGATAAAGTTGGCAGACACGAGCAACCAATAGGGCCCAGCTGACACCCCCAGCAAACCAGTAACCTAACAAGGAAAGCCATTTGGCATCATAACGATTCAACACCTTTTGACGCTAATGGTTTTGATCCAAGCACAAACACATGTAAGTGTATCATAGATGATAAAACCAGGCTTACATTAGAATAAATTCCTCTTCTCTGTGCCCAGTACTTCAAACATCTGAGTGTTTTCCGGAAGATCTACATAGCATATATTTAGTACAATGACATGGTTTGAACTGTATACGAAAAATGGTGATATCATAGTTAAATTACCTCCGCATTTGGAACAAGTCGAAGAATCTGGTCTGCCACCCTGCACCCATTGAGACTTCGAACAGTTGCTTCATCAACATCACAAAGTACAGATCCTTGAGAGATGTCAAAATCCTGCAGCAGCACATTAAAAGATAATATACAATTTATAACAAGTTAAAACTCCCTCATGATTCATGAATTAAACCATACAGATTAATGTAAACATTGTATAAACTGGCAAATTAACCGTTCACCTTTGGCATCACCTATAGCTGCTAATGCTATTTGTTAGCTTAGACATTATATATGTCCTTCAACAACACTTCCAACTTCCAAATAGCAGCCTTACATAGTCAACTTGTTGGATGGTATAAAAGTTTCAACATAGCAGATCCATCCATAGTTGCTAAAACTAATTGGGTAGTGCAATCAATGAAGAGAGTGGGCAAACTAACAGACGATGGATTAGGCAATCATAAAACACCATCTCAAGCATGTGTTATACCCAGTATGCATAGCATGCATTTGAGTTCATGTACAAAATCCTAGGAAATGAAACTTACTGATGGTATTACTGGAAGAGATACACTGGCATAGAGAAGGTCAATTGGTAGCCCAAGAAACTTGAATTTCATAACTGGTACATGTGCATCAGGTACAGGTTGTAGTTCAGTCACTTCTTCCATTTCTGATAATGCGCCATGTAGCGTGACAAAGAAATCCTCCTGCAGAAATAATACTGTTAATGTCCATCATGAAGACTTAAGTAATCCATAGGCAGCATGCAACAAAAAGAAGACTCCACCTCTCGCTTCACATATGAGGGTCCAATACATAGTGCATCAATGTCTGCTCCAGGCCCATGAACCTAACAAAGAGGTCACTGTTTATAAAGTACACAAAGGAAAATTGATCTACTAGGAAAGTACTTACAGCAACCACAAAGATCATTATTAAATACACACTCTTGTTACCGTGTGTTCCCGCTGATAAACAGAAACACTACTCTCAATTTTGGCAGTTTAATAATCTTTAATAGGTCTCTATGATTTTATCTGTGCCAAACACAATCAGGAATAACTCTCAGCAATTTGTGAGATTATTATTGCACTAAACAGTATATTTAGAATATATTGATTGAGAAAAGGATGAAAAACTTTGGCTTTTAGCACTGTTCAGTAAAGGACAAGAGAGCTTTCTAGTTATTAATCAGTTATAGAAACCATGGGAAGAGCTTGTTACAATTCCAAAATACATTAGTACGTGATGGAGTTTCATTTGTGGGTTCTTTTTTGGTGCAAAAGGTCTTTCTCTACCCTTGGGTTGTTGTGTCGAAATAAGAATCGTATTCTTCTTATCCACTGAAGATTACACTTTTGTTCTTTCTTTATTTATTTTTTATGGGTGTCAATTGTTTTTTGATGTCAGCCTCTTGGACATGTTTTGCTTAGGTTCAGCCAAGTAGTGGACAAACGGAAGGAAATGAATATATGGATCTTTACCCAAAACCAGGAGTTATCCACGTTATCAGGTTTCCTCACAGAAAAAAAGCTACCAATAACCAAGCAGCATCTACCTATGCAATACAGCAATAGATTGTGAACCACAAATAAACAGACTCTAAAATCTTTCTACACAGCTATTGTCTCACAGAACAATTATAAGATATTGTTTCACTCAAGTATATCATCAATCCAGTAAAAGCTGCACAATTTGAAAGTAGTTGCTAGCTCTAAAGAACCAAGCTAGAGTATGTTATTCTGCTCAAACAAATCAAGAAACCAAGTATGAGCAACAACAGTACTTCCATAGCTCCATTGAAGTTGTCTATATATCTAAATGAAGCTAAAAAGACTGACAATTGCAGGTGATAATGAATTGGTTGTGCTCGACTCACTTTAGAAAGAAATATCAACAAGATCATTTCACTGTGGTAGAAAGAAAAAGGCACAAAAAGAAGCATTTACCCCCAGTCTGTAAGATCCAAAAGTGAAAAGGACTGCATTTGCCTCTTTAACCATTTGCTCACCATATCCTTTCTGAATAGTTACCTGCTTCACCCATTTCTTGACTATCTGCAAGATCGCGGAGAAGACCTCATAAAAAACAAGAAAGGGCAGATTCTTATACAAAAAAATGGAAACATAAACAAAGTTAATATGTGTTACCATGCGCAGGTAATTAGAACTGTAAAGACAGACTCCAAATCAAGAATATTTTGTTTATATATTGGTAGTTGAACTTATGTACCCTAGAGGAAGCATTAACGGTCGGTATATCGTACTCATGCAGGCATAAACAAATTCATGCACAGTAAATCATTTTGGTTAGAATAATATAAAACCGAAACTACACAATCACATGAACACAATGCTGCCTAAGCAAAATCCAGCAACAAAGTACATGAAGGTCAAGAACTAATTATATATTTCACCTTCTACTCCCACCTCCCAACTTCCATAGTATTGAGAGTTCTATTGGGTTAACAATAGCCATCGATAACAAGTAAGACTGGAAGTAACTAATTACCTGATCAATCTCCCGTAGCACCTCCTCCCGTTTCGCGGACTCCTCCTCCCCTTCATAAAGGCCGGCTTCAACCAAGAACTGAAAGCAAAGTTTTCTCACAGTGACACAAAAGCAATATAATCACTACTACTAAGTAATAACCTACGCAATTATGCATGCTACCTAAGCCACAACACATAAGTAACAAACAGTGAACAACCTTCTCCAACTCAGCCGTCTTATGGAGATCGGCGACGGTCGGCATGACCAGAGACAAAGGCGGATCCGCGCCGCCGCCGCTCCGCTTCAGGGACGACCGAGGTTTCCCTAACCGCGACGAATGATCCCGCCATTGAACCGCACGGAACCCACCCAAACAAACCCTAGACGCGCGCAATGGAACGGAGTCCCTCCCCCTGCACAGCAGATACCTACCAGTGCCTCAGAAACCACGAATCCCCGCCGGAATCACGGCGAGGTCGTGGATTTCCCTCTCACGAAACCAAGCCACGCCCGCCGCGATTCAGCTCGCCCAGCCACGCGCCTCCGACACGAAGCACAGCCCTCCCAACCCCCACCCCCGGATGGGGGAACCGGGAACCCTAACCCGGCCGGTTATCCCTACCGCGAGCGAGCGACCTCTCCCGTATCACGAGTGTGCAAATCGCAGAGGCGGCGGCGGCGGCGGCGGCGGCGGAGAAGAGCATCAACAGTGGCGGCTGGAAGTTGCTGCTGCTCATTGAGGACACGAGGATTGCACGTGACAATTTTTTTCCGGTTCAGACCAAATTTAGGATTTCCAAAATTTGGCAATGCCGAAATTTTGACAAATTAAAACAATATTACTAAGTTTTGATATGATAGACTTACTATAATGTTGACAAAATTACATAGACACTACTAATATTTTGTAACAAACTAAATATAGCTATATAATTGTCAATTTTATTAAATAATGATATGGTTTAAAATGACATCAATCTGAATATGTCCATAATTTTCATTTTTTAGTACATGCATTTCCGATTTTCATGCTCCAAAGAAAGTGTTATCGAGCTTAAGATTTCTCCTCTTTCCCAACATTATTCACTCGTTATGTTTTTTATAAAAAAATTCTATAGAATAGTTTACTTGAAAAAATCATATGAATTTATTTTTCAAGTCTTTTTTAAGTTAATGTTTAATTAATCATACACCAGTGAGTTATTTCGTTTTTTACTGGAAGAATAATTTCCTAAATTTCCTAACTGTACTAATAAACATAGCTTTACTCGTTACTAAAAATATCCTAGTTCTCAAGGTTAATATTGTGCGATACTATTTTTAATTCACAACAACAAGAAAAATCAACTGAAAAATTAGTTTTATCTATGAATTAAAAATAGTGTTGGTTTTCAGATGTACTTTAGTGAAGAGAGTTAAAATATGTCGTCCATTCTGTTCAATCAACTATTAGATGTATTTGTAGTTCTACTAGTAGTAGCAATAGTAAGAACAACAGAGGGCAAACTCGTCATGAAATTGCATGGCACCACAATAATTTTGCACGCCTTGACAATTCAATGAGGCACGTCGCGAGCTACATCCGTTGCGAAAGAAAGGAGGTAGACTCGACAAAGATGCTAGATTTAATGGAATGTTGTCTCGGCTATCCCACCCGCTCCACTGCCGAGAACTCTAGAGTCCGGACCTTAGTGCAGCTTAGTATTGCTTCGCTAGCGGCATGCCCGCAAATCTACAATTGTTGGTCGCCGTTGACATCATCGTCGTCGTTAGTCAAGAAACATATGGACATAGCTTACTTCATATTACACGATTTATAATTTAGATGCACATGGATTAACTAGAGCTTTGTTGATGAGGAGGTGATGCTTTATAATGTCTCGAGGCATTTAACATAGAGATCTTAGTAATATGGCTCTCGTCGCCAACAAAGTAGTAGGAGGAAATAGGTCTAGAATCTGAATGATCTATAATGCTTGTTACTTTCAATCCATGTGTGTCGTCGCCCGAGAGGTTTCTAGTGAGGTCTGCGATGGGATTTGTACACTTACAAGACGTCGAGACAACAAGCAAGCAACGAAAAACAATATAATCTCGGTCATGGAAGCTTGTTATCGGATGAGCTCACACAACAAGCGTGGCTAGCATCCTTAGGGCGATATTTCATGCTTCGTCACCTGTCGCTGCGAGTCCTTTCTTTTTTTTGAAAAATCGGCGAAGAGACAATGCAGTTTTAGGATGTAGCAACAGGGAGGTCCTAGGAGTGATGCAAAATTGTTTGCTCTAGTCAAACAAACCCTACCATTTAATAGATAAAGGTGCAAGATACCTATTGCACGTTGTCATGGAAATAAAAAGCAATGACACATAACTAACCTTTATTCGATTATAAGATAGGTATCGAATCAATACTCTAATCTAAATGCTTTTAAAGTCTAAATTGTTATGGGAAAAAGATGTTGACATAAAGAATGTTTGGGTGTACAACAAAGCTTCTATCATGCTGATTCTATGGAGGAAAACTTGTGCAGTGAAACCATACTCTCATAGTACAATATAAAACTTATGTTACGACAACCGTACAGCATAGGATAAGCAGGATCATGAAAACATGACCGAGGATGGAGCTGTAGGCATTAAGCTTAAGTTATTGGTGATAAATCTAACATTTGAGAGAAAAAAAGAAGCTGCATTAGACATTGATAAATATGACATGTAAGAGTGAATTTGTGGAAGAAATATATCTTGGAAGGCCGAAGAGCTTATGAAAAATATATTTTAGTCATCTATCTAGAAAGGAATTATATTTATATGCAAGAAAATATTAGATAAACCATCTTATAAATTCTGGTAAAAACTTTGCATTGAAAAATTGTAATGTTCCATGGCTAATGCGATTGATTTTACTTTTAATATCCTAAAGAAGAAGATTACATTGGATGAAGGTGCATTCCATGTGTTTTTCCCTTCATACATGAGCATGTATACGATCTCGATCCTTTGCTTAAAATCTTGCCCTGCATGCATCAGTTGCCATTACAGGCTGCTCTTGAGTTCCTTGCAAGGTTATGTCATCGATCAAGTCAAGACACACAAAAGATAGACAGACTTTGATGGAACAAAAAAATCATTGTCAAGGCAAAATACAATTATCTTTACTGATGAAAAATAAGAACAACAAAAGGATCATATAATTCATGTAGAACATGATAAATCAGATGGGGAAGTGTATTTATAGATTTTAGCAAACAACATGAGATGGACAGGAGGGAGCACCCAGATACTAACCTGTCTGTATATGGAAGTTGCAAAGAAACAAAAGCCTCCTTAGGCCGAAGCATTTGGTGACCTCCATTAGATTGAATTGTCTACTCTCACAACACTTTATAAGCATGCATGATGGATGTACTCTTTACATGATCTCATTATTAATGTGGAGGATGCGATCAGCCTGGCAACAAATGGGGTAGCTTGATGACCGAACAATTTGCTCACTTTTATTCTAGTGGGAATGGCCACTGCAGCTTAATTAACATGCGCAAATAAAGGTGAGGTAAAACTATAACAGAGAGAAAAGAGCGCTGATGGATGACGGATGGCCTGGTTTTGGTGGTTTTGTTGGTTGGGCTTTAACGCAAAATACTGTTGCCCAAGCTTTGCCAAATCTTAGACGTATAGCTTACATCCAACGATCGTAGTAAATTAAAGTGACGTGGAAGCACCACAACACAGGAAAGCAACAATAACTACACTAAATAAGGATGAAGGATTAACAGTTAGTTACACTACAGGTAGATTACACTACTTTCATCACCAGTGAAAGGTATAGTAAAAGAGCCTACTCTTTTATTGCACTAGATCACGATCAAAATAGAGCTACAGCAGATCTTAGTGAGAAAAATAAACAACTTATATACCTGATCTATAAAACCAGAGTAATCCTTTAATTGCCACCGTCGCAACATAGATGAAGACCTCCCCTTCCTATAGAAGCTCGATGCTAGTAACGAAGAAGGAGTTGGTCTCATTTTCTTTCATACTCCATCCAACAGTCTAAGACCTATTTGTTATCTTTATGTGCTAAATTAAATTGTTGACCGAAGTAAAAAATCATCGAAGTACTTATTGGTTACATGCATGTCTATAATTTATTGGTTCTGTCACATGATAAATAAGTCAATTACTTTTTGAATTTGGTGACAAAAGAAATAAGTCTTAGACTTTTGGTATAGAAGAAGGGTTAGTATACTCAGCATATTGGACACCCAAACCCAAACAATCGGACAAGCTCAAGCAACCCCACACAGGCACACACGAGAGGAGACCACCCCTTTCCGCTGTGTTTTCTGGCAGCTTGCTGTCGGCGCCGGTCGAGGGTGGGGGTGGGGAGGAGCGTCGAAAAACACGACGGAAAGAGAGTGGTCTCCTTTTACGTGTGCGTGCGTGGAACTGTTTGAGCTTGTTCGATTGTTTCGGTTTGGGTGTCTAATATGTCTGAATATACTAACCCTTATACTCACCCTCTTTCTCTTTGGTAGTATAGCTTTGTGAGTCTCTAGTTCTTTGTGGGATTCTTCTGTGTCGGGCTAGTTTTTTTTTGGGAAGATCTGTTGGTCTGGTCTCCAGCCTGTTTGATGGTGTGAATGAAAACTTAGCCTGAATTTATTAATCTCAGCATAGGTAACCAAACAAACTCTAGTGTTTCTTTTTTGAAAAAAACACTCTAATCCCCCTGTTGCAATAGCAAATCAAATCACCGTGGTTTGCATCGCACATGCACACATGTGTACACCTGTAGGCGTGATGTGAGCAATGATCTTTGCCGTCGCGTCGCGTGAGCCGCCGGCTGCTAGCAAAGTCCGACCCGTGCACAGGCACAGCACCATCACCAACCCAAATCGATCTAAAATAAACTCGCCTTCTTCTCCCTTTCGGCCTTTCCATTCCACCGGAGCGGAGCAGCGAAGACGGCAAGAGAAGTCGCCGAGGAGATCGAACTCGAGGAGGAGGAGCCATGGCCGCCAGGAACTTCCAGGCCCGGTCCCCCAAGGAGGAGGAGTCCGACGCCGCTGTCCGAGGTAATCAATCCCATCGGATTCGGAATCCCCCGGCCCCGCCTTCTCCACCCTTGGCAGTCACCAGCTCCGAATCCCCATCCATGGTAGCGGGATTTCATGTTCTAGCGCGAGGGAAGGGGCGGGAATGGGGGGCCATGCGTGTCAGGCTTTAGAGGAGTCGATTCGCGTCGTTCTTGCCCTGAACCTGAACCCCGTGTAGCAGGAAGGATTCTTGGGATAAAGAGAGAGATCACCCCTTTGATTGGGGTTTTTTGGGGGTTTTTAGTGGCTGTCTGATGATCATGGCTACCGTCTGCAGTCTCTGTTCATCCCCTGTCTCCGCTAAGGCAATTCGGTTCTGTTTATCCGAGGCTTTTCCTTCTGGGTGCCTCAACACAAATTCACTTGTGATTTTGCTAGATTGTGTGTGATATATGTATGCATTGTTGGTCCAAGGAAGAAAATCTAGTGTGCTTGTAATGATTCGGTGAAGTAACTGCCTGAGTTCCGAATTCCGATTCATGTATGGCGTGCAATGCCAGTAAGGTTGATTTTCTTGTGTTCTGTTTGTTGCAGAGGCCGTCACGCTGGGATTGAAGAATGCCGCCATTTCTGGTACCGTGGTTGCGGGTTCCGACGGTATGTACTAGCTGTTTGTCCTGCCAATAATATGTATAGTTTCATGTGCTACTTCTTCCTAGGGAAAATCGTGTATATGCTGGTTATGTAATTAATTGGTCCGCACATTATGTTTTTTTTCCACCTTTTTCAAATCATTGTTTCAGTCAAGTGTTTGCATTTTCGTTTCAAGTATCAATGGTGACGGAAATGGACTTTTACTCTAGATTGTTACTTATTTACTATCTTGCTATATGTTGGAATACTTTCATTCATCTGGTTGCATATATTCTGACAAGTGCAAAAATAACATTTCTGCTGCAGTTGGTTGGTTGCCGTGTGCTTCCTTGGGCTAAGGCCAATCTCAACTACACCGCACAAGCACTCATCATATCAGCAGGTACGGTTGAAAGCTATCATTTTCAAACTATATAACAGTTGTTATGACTGAAGCATACTGTAAAGTGGCTAACATCTCGTATAACTTATTTTACTGGTACCTTGAATATTGGGCTAAACCTAATGGAGCCACTGTCACCATTTTAACTAGTAATTGAATCATAACTCTTGTTTGCTGGATATGTACTGTTTTACAATACAGAGTTATAGCAACTTAGCAAGAAATTACAGTCAATAAATTAACATGGTGTGATTATTTCTTAGGATATAGGACATGCATAATTTGGTTCGTTACTTAGGACATGCAAGAAATTGGACCTTTATAAAATGTGAACAAGACATGCATAATTTGGTTTGTTTCTTAGGACATTCAAGAAATTGGACCTTTATAAAATGTAAACAAGACGAAGTGTGTATTTAACTAAGGTTGATTGTTACAGTGATGCACCTCAAGTGTTTCATTATCAGGTTCTCGGTAAAATGAAGAGAATTTATGTCACAAATAATGAAAAATGGTACTGACTCAAATTTAACTGGTGTCACAAGCTCACAGCCTGGCCTTTTCATATTTTGATTTGGAATCATTATCCTTCAATAGCCTCATGCCCTCATCGGATTCTCGGACAGGATTCACATCAGATTTTAGCACTGAACCATATGCTGCAGAGATATTCTTCTTAGCACTGTATTTATGTCTGTTCAAGTGAAGTACTCCTCCATTTCAATATATAGGGCATATTTTGTTTTGTTAGGACAAGATTTTGACCAACAATTATTCTATTATAATATAATTTTTGTGAAGCAAAATTGATGTTATTAGATTCGTCTTCAAAAGTATTCTCGTATGATTATACTTTTGTGTCACATAAATGATATATTAGGGAAGCAATTGTTCGCCAAGGCCTTGTTCTAACAAAACAAAGTATGCCCTATATTTTGAAATGGAGGGAGTACTTGAACAAGTACTGATTAGCGGTCACTTGCATCTTTTCACAGTCTATTCAATATTCCTAATTTGTAAGCTGCACATGTGAAATCACTTTTAACTTCAGCAGTTGTTTTGGTTCATTTATCCCTGCGGATTACATTTAATGATTTCAACTGTTCAAAAGGGCTCGGTAGCATTTGCCTTGAAGGACATACCCAGTAACTTCAGCAGTTGTTGCTATTCAATATTTTTCATCTTGCTGTATGGAACCATGGAAGTTAACATGTTTAAGTGTTTGTTATAATTCTGACCATTACTTTAAGTTTCGGCATATAACAACCTATCTTTCGCTAGTAAATTCTGTTTATGTCATTTCTTTTCAATACAGACTTCATGACCCCATTCTTATATTCGCATTCATATGCAAAATAAAATTGAATTGAAGACCTCGAAGCTTTAAACATTTCATCATGTTTATTTTACAGCATGCATCGCTGGCTTCTTCATCACTGCTGATAAGGCCATTCTACGGAACGCAAGACAAAACACCATTGGGAAGATTGACAGGTCAACCTGATGCGCAACTGTACATAGGAGAACATTGTACTGATTATCCATTTATCCAATAGCAGGCGAGGTTAATGGGAGCAATAGGAATCCATCTCTATTATTCCTTTCATCCATGGAGGATGACTGGATGTGTTATGCAATGTACCAGCAACATTCTGTTTTAATCCTCCTTGATTCCTTATATGAAAAACCTAACCTCGCATTGTAAAGACCAGTACTGTTGCCTTTTATACCAGCAATCCAGTTTGGTTCCAATTTGAAGTTGAATAAAAGATGGAAATGTAACGTTCTTTTATGCCCATGTGAACCGCTATGCTGTGCCCTCGGTTCATCATTTGTGTTCTTCCTTCTGACAAAGTTCATCATTTGTGTTCTTCCTTGTGACAAGTGGTGATCCTGTGAAGTAATCATTTTGGAGGGTTAGATCAGCTCTAGTGATGAAGATATATAAAGAAACTGAATCTTGGGCAAGGTATGAAGTTCACAGCTTCGATGTTAAGAGTAGTCGTCGTATTTGTTCTGTTTCTACAGAAAACAGGTTCTAATTTTTGTAACGCAAGAACAGACGACGTGTACCACTAAAAATTTAGAACAAATCGAGTTCACTTGTGCTGCATACAAAAGCAAAAAGTGATGCCTTTTTTCTTCCCTCCTTGCTTTATTTTTAGGCTACTGAATGAATAGAGCGAGGTGTAGTGAAGTGTTCTTCCCTCTTTATCCATCCCTATCCGTCTCCTTCGTTCTAAGCTTTCAAGAAAAATTTGCGAGGGTAAGCAAGTCTTTCGGACATTACAAATGGAATTCTTATTTGGTAATACATGAGTTATCTGGTTTCTCGGGGAAACGGCATATAAAATGCATTATTTTTTTTGTGGCTTTGCTGCTGACAAGACAAGCATCGTATAACTAATGGTAATGGAATTAAGAATTTCACGTGGTTAACATTTGACGTGAGAATCGCTCTCATGAGATGTGTAAGTGTAAGCCGTTCATTTTTGCGATCATACGGCACATCAAGAGAAGGGAAAGCACGCAACGCAACTGTCGTTAGTCGTTACCGTGAGCTAACCAAATTAGAATCTTACTCTGGAAACTTTCTTCGTGAACCTCACTACAAATCGCAGTGGCACCTGCGGAATTCAAGTGAAGTGATGTGTCGGGTCAAAAAAATCGAGTTAATTAAGTCTTAAAAAAGGAGAAATATTTTTCTCCAGAGAAGAACAGTACGTTTGTATCCCACTGGAGACTGGAGAACAGTATTCACCTTATGGGCAGTAGCTTCACCCAAAAAGAAAAAAAGAAGAAAAAACCGAAATGGAGGAGACCTGCAAGTAACATGATCAGGCCAAGCCTCCAGGAACATGAACAGGAAGGAAGCATTCATGGGAACGTGTAGGGATGAAAGGGAGCAACAAGGGGTTGCTTTCACAGTTCCATTAACAAAATAAATAAATAAACAACACGACTTGACCGTCGTCGAGCCGACTGGCTGCAACCATGTAACCTCCTTACCAGAGACCACAATAAACAACCTAATCCCATACTCAATTAGCATATATAATCAATCTCCAGCTGCCCAACCTAGAGCACCTTCTCGCCTCAGTAATTTACCTTATCTATCCTAATCCTCGAGGATAAACAGTTCAGATAAGATGCTTATCCCAACCCCATAAGTAAGTTTATCCTCATCGTTTTCACGTGCTACCAGTTAAAAGGCCCTATCGGTTCCCCTAATAAGCTAAACCCAAAGCCAAAATTTAAACTTTTAAACCTAATTTTGAGGATGATTTTAAGATATTTTCAACGTATTTTTTAGCATTGGTTTTTAACTCGCTAAAAACATAACCATATATATAAAAGTTCTACTTATAAATTAATTTGGCTTATTAGGGAATATGAGCAACTAATAAGCCTAATTTACACAAGTAGTTGCATCAAACTTGTAAATGCAAAATTCTCTTAATATGTGATTGCATGACAAATATGTTTTTACTTTATCTATGTACAATAATAACCATGTAATAATATGTATAATATGGCGTGTTTATCACCAGTCAATCTAGAAGACCTGATGTAGCAAGGAACTTAAGGATAGCTTCGGCGTACTTTTCGGCGCCGAGTCCATGAACCCTATCTGAATATACAGGAAACCTGTCTATCTATCTATCTATCTATGACTCCATCAGCCAGCCCACCGGAACGGCTGTTGCTTTCTTTTCTTCTTTTTTATTTTTATTTTTATTTCACCCTATCTCTTCTTTGCGTCTACTACAAATATGCACATGGGGAAGGGAGGGGAACTTAACTTGGATACTTGCCTTTGCCTTCCACGCGCTGAAGTCTGAAAATCCAGAGGAGATAAGCAGCCATTGCTCCTGGAAAGAATGAGAGAAGCTTGCAAGCCAGTGCCTCCTGGGGCTCCTCTTTGCCATGACCATGAGGAAACCTGCACAGAACAAGCTAATGATCGTTCTGAAGATGATTTGTTTCCGGGTTCGTCCATCGGGTCGTCATGCTCATCAGCATCAGATCTGAGTGATGATGGGAGTTCTTACTGTCCTGGTGATTCTCCTGAGCCATTGTTGTCGTCGTCAGCATCTTCAAGCACATTGCAGCTGGATTCTGAAGGGCCACTCTGTGACTTGTCCTCGCTGATAGCCCAGCTTCCTGTCAGGTGCATCCTTTGCTCCCCCTGCAGAAGTCTAGTAGTTAGAGAAAATCGCACCATGTTTATATGCATCCGAAGTTTTGCTAGATGCTTTAACAGCGTGAATTTTGTCGCTTGTGTTCCCAATGTGTATCAGCAAACAAGGATTTGTCACCTGACTACAGTACATTATATTAGTTGAATGAACAAATAATTTTGCGAATGATATCAGTAGCTAGTTCCTTCGATTTTCTCTGAACAGCTTTTCAGATTTGTTGGTTGAATTTGAATGATGTTGCCTTCCATCTAAATTGTAGAGGTTCTATTTTGCATATCATCTATGATCTATGAAAAGCAAAACGTTCAAATTGGGCTTGATCTATGTATATATGCAACATCAGGTCGTATTTGAACATTTTGCTCCAAAGACACAATGAATTACTGGAGAAAACAATGTCAAGATTAAAGGATCAAACGTTCCACTTGCAAAATTGACATTAAATCATATGGTTTCTAACAAGTAAGTTATTTCTTCAGGAGAGGGCTGTCCAACTATTACCAAGGAAAATCCCAATCATTCACGTCGATATCTGATGCTACATGTGTTCAGGACCTTGCAAAGAAAATTACTTACAATAAGAGGATGAAGGCATGCAAAAGCTATGCAACAGGACTAGACATGAATCAAAGGTCAAATCACTTGCCAAGGCCATGCAACAAGATGATAGCGAAGAGGCCCTCAAAAGGATCATTTACCTGTCTGCTGTCAAGATCAAGCAGCACCAGCCTCGTGTACAGCAGTGCTAAAACACCTACACACCAGAGCAAGAAAGATGTACGGATGCATATTAACTCATAACAAAAAAAAGACCCTAGAAAGTGGAAACAAACAAGAACTAAGGTTTCAGATATCCACTTTCCACTAACATGTGTTGTGCTTGTACTGCTCCTTTTTACAAGGAAACTCAAGTATTTTTCCTTCTGGGATCAACCTGGTTTATTATATTTCCTTAAATTCATCCATATCTACTAAAAATGGGTCGAATGAAATACAGCAATCTAATTAGCAATATTCTATCAGGTTGGAACTAGAGTACTCTTGCATTACATGATCGAGCAACAACTAGCAATGCTTTGCACAGCGCAACTATACATGTATTCTACAGAAAAACAGAATTGTCATGAATTTGACATGCTTGCTCAGAGCAAGGGCAACACTAATAGTCTCACATAAAATTTACACAAGTTGCAAATTGCATTCTTGGTTTTTGTTTCCTTGACATCATGGATGGGCTCGTCTGATTTTATTTCCAACACACCTCCATAAATGAGATCTCTGAAGTGTGAATAACAAAAGAATGAGTTTCATGCTCCTTAAATTTGAACAAAGGGCAAATGATTCTCACACAATCCAATGTAACTACAATAACACAATCAAAATTTTAAATCCTGCATTACCTGAAGGAAGTTAGCGAACTTGCCATCCACATCCACATGCCTTTTCAAAGTATAAAGGTACCGTAACTTTTGTTCCAGCCCTAAAGGACGGTGTTATGAAGTTCCTTTTTACATGCTTCAAAATAGACATGTCCAATGTGGAATTCTTGTTCTTTTCCTTTTATGCATCCCATATGCATGTCACCAATATCGCAAGCTTATCACCAAGCTTTGCTTAAGAATGGTTAAGTAAATATGTTGCTTAGCCATCTGGTACAGTCTCCAACAGCATCACGATCAGACTGCATAGGAGAAATAACATTCGTAAAAGAAAAAATATATATTGTTAGCAGCGGTGTTCCCTTCTAAGAGAGCACAATCTAGAGACCGAAATTACGCACAAAATGAAAAGGTAAATGCATTGTCTAATGGAAACAGATGCATACATCTTCAGTTATTCCAAGATGATCAAGTAAAATCCTTATACCACCACCCTTTGAAGCATTAATGGGAACAATCTCAACCGTATTTGAATACATTTTGATAACACGTGCTCTTCCTTGTGCTAGTTCTGACCAATGGTGTCTCAGTACAGATGAATCTTCATCCACGTTGTCAAGGAAAAGCAACTTCTGCACGTGCAAATAAATGTGTAAGTCCAATCCAAATAAAACTGGTCTAAATATCTATCTGGTTGACTTACTGAAGATTCACCGAGGACTGTTAAATAGTAGTTTTCCGGCCAAATTCTAGAAACCCCATCTTCAAGAGATTTGTTTAAGCCCTCCTATGGGTTAGCTTAACTTTTATGGAGTTATTTTTATGTTGGACAGTCAAGAAGGGAGCACACATCAGGAATTACTCCATTTTAACACTACTGGTTGAGTGGCTGCAATAATTAGAATGGCAGATTTGTCTGTATTCCAGATGCTAATAGAGAAAGGCTTTCAGAAAATAGCAGCTCTATTGCTATTGTTAGTACCTAGGGTGACCAGAATCAATAATGTGGATAATTCAACTACAATTTTGTCTATTTTGGAAGGGTGCTCCTGCTATATCTCCACAACAGCTGGTATTTTACCACGTCACAAAATACATTTAATGATAAAACAAATCACAACAAAATAAATGATTATTACCTAATTTTTGAATAAGACAAATGGTCAAACGTATGTCAAAAGTCAACAGCGTCAAACATTAAAAACTGGAGGAAGTATAAAATTATTCGCCTAATATATACTAATGCATTTCACAGTAAGATAGAAAGGCATACTATCCTTAACAGTTACTCTCTCCGTCCCATAATAAGTTCATTTTTGGTTCCTTCCATTTATCCCAAAATAAGTTCAATTTTAGGTAATCATTGCATCGGAGTTTGTGACAGTAGAAAATAATTGTATTGGGAGTAGATAAAGTGAGAAATAGTTACATTGAGATTTGATAAAGTAGAGGTATTATAGTCTTTTATGTTTTGTATTGGTATGTCTTGGATGGGTAAAAAATAAACTTTTATTTTGGGACGAAGGGAGAACGATATATCAATTTGTGCATGTCAAAGTTACGGATAGACAAACCTGAAAAGATGAATACCCCAAGAGGTCCTCAACTGAAGGCACCACTTTTACCTATGAAAGTTCAACATTTAGTCAGCTGCTGACCATAGTTTAAAAGGAAGAAAAGATAAGTTTGTGTAGCAAATATCTTTAGATCAGACCTTGGTCTCATAGTGCAGTGTGTGCAACAAGTCAACCAAAGGATGTTCAAAGAGGGTCAAACATTGTTCCTCACAATATGCAACAAGAGGTATACTATACTTCAAGGAGTACAAAAATGCCTGCAAATGGAGGAAAAGACACTTCAACATGACATCTAACAAATGTTACACATGCAAAAAAGAGACACATTACCAAAGCGAACACATTTCATAAATCCTAAAATCCAAAATCAATGATAAACAAGAGAAAAGTTCCAACAAACTCAATCAATCTCAATAAGATGCCCAGTAAATTATCCTGATAAAGAAATAGTAGGTAAAATATTAACATTTCACTGCTAAAGGGCAGATCTGAGGAAACATATAAGTAACTATACTGCCACAAAGCAGACCTGATAGTAGAAAACTAGAAACAATTAGTTGACATCATGATTGTACCTCCTTGCAGATATCCACACCTAAGTTTGCTCTGTAAATCTCTTGGCCGTGCCTTCCATAAACAAGTGAACCCTACAGGAAACAGCATAGTTTTTAAGAAATCTGTAAGGGTAAAATGTCATAGCAAAAATACGAAATAATATGATGTGACTAGATCAAATATGAAAAACAATGATGAGATTTCAACATTCACTTCCTTGTATATTATGCTCTCATATAGGATTGCAGAAAAAATCTTAATAAAATCCTACTTCCATATGTAATGAATGGGCTATGGAGTACCTTTTTACATAACTGAGACAGATCACATGGATTGGCAAAACCTTGAGCAGTTCAATATTAATTTAAGAATTTGAAGATGAACAAATAAAGCAACAATCTATGGTATTCTATCTTTTATGCTATGTCCCCTCTAGAAGAGCCAGCCAGTTCTATATAGAACCATTGCATGTTATATATAAAGCATGTGCTCAAAAGTAAGAGACATATCCACCAAACTGCAACATACTGGCATATCCACACATTAGACCACTGGGATGTTTAACCATAGAATAATATGCAATAAACTGAATGATCTGGATTCTGATTCTAATAAATGTTTTATTAAAAAACAGGTTGTGATGGAGAACATCTTCACCAATCACCATTATATCACAGGGGAACAGATAAGGTAAGATAACATGGCCACAAAGCTCTGATAAGCAAATCAACTTTCTCAAATTCTTCAGGTGAAACTGGAGAGTATGTACCTGTAGAAATACACCAGGTGAACTCTCTGATATAAAATGATCTTTCCCTTCCAAATCAAGCAGCTTGAAAGTTCTTATTGTGGAAGCCCGAGTCTAAGAGAAATAAATCAAGAGAACATTATTACAGTGAACACTAATACATTCAGCTGGTTTGCAAATAAGAAAGATGATTCATTTAAGCACTAAACATCCTCCTGCGGTAACTCCCCTTTCATCAGGGGACTTTAATATTCCAAATTTCTAATATTCTGTTCTTCTACAAGAAAGCTAGAAATAGCATTGATAATATGTTGAAGAAAGCAGTCTACAGTTTAGCATTCACTTCAGATAGGTACCACATTCACTTTGCATGCATGAATACATGAAACCCACCTTTCCAGTCACCGTGATAACGTTTATTCCCCTTGAAACTGCCTCTCTCAAAGATTCTATTGATTCTTCATGCGGGTGTCCTTCATTATCCACAATACCTTAACATTTATATAGAAGAGGTTACCTGCTAGAACTTGGAAAGGTCCAACACAAACAGCATACTTCTATATGCTCCATCAACTCACCATCTATATCACATATGATATGGCTCAGTTTTGGTTGAACTTCCCGTAGGTTAATTTCATCTAAATCTCTACTGGCCTCTGCATGCAATGGGGAAATCAGTGGGAACTCCGATTAGAAGAAATGGACTGACGACATAAAGAAAAAACATGCTAAAATGTGTGAAGATACCTACCAACATAACTTCGTGAATGATCCATGTCATGAATGGAATCATATGCACTCTTAATAAGTCCTTTCCCTTTCCAATCAAGAGAATTTAAGATATGTTCTTCTCCATTCTCCATCTCTTCTTCAGCCACTTTGCTGAGCTCATGATCAAATCCCAATAAATGCAATAATCCATGCACCTGTTGGAGTTCGTTAGCATTGAATAGGATTACAATGTACTCCAAAATTGGAATTAGGAAATAAAATAATATGATGAAAAAGCACCGGGTCACCACATTAGACCAAAATAATAATAATAAAAAGTGATGCTAGAAATGAGCGAAACAAACTAACCATAAGAATTCTCATCTCATCATGCAGTGTATGGCCCCTTTCTTCTGCTTGCCGCTGGGCAGTGTCAATAGAGATTACTATATCACCCAATTGCAGCTGTTGAACAAACACAACACATCAGAAAAATGGTAATCAAACAATATGTTACTCATAGAGTAATTCATTCAACTCAATAGTACACATACAATGGGAATGTCCAGCCCTGGGATATGCTGCGACATTGATAGAACATCCGTAGAGTGATCCTCATCCCTCCATTCCTTGTTCAGTTTCCGAATGAAACCGTCATCACAAAGCAGTAGAGAGACCTCAACTATATCGTACTTATTCACATCGCTGATACACTTGTCTCTGGTTTTGTACTCCGAGCTCTCGAGGTGCTCGAAGGCCATTTTCATTGCCTTAGCAACATCCATTTGAAGCGCTTCTGCAATGCTCTGCATAGCAACTCAGGTTATGAGAGAGGCTAACAATTGCAACATTTTTCAATACAAGAGCCATAACAAAGAGAGCAAATTATCATCAAATGCGACAAATAATTCTATGGAAATGTTGAGAGGAACAGCCGGTTTCTCAATTCTAATTAACTAGGGAGGAGAAGGCTATTACCAGGATGCTAGGGTCGTCGGGGAGTGTTTCCTCGATGCCAATCTGCACGTTGAGCTCGGCCGGGCCGTTCCCCGGCGGCCTCCTCGCCCTCCTCCGCCTCATCAGCATCGGCGACGCGCGCCTCCGGCGTCCAGGCGTCGACGACGCGTAGTGCCGCGAGGCCGCGGCGAGCGAGGAGGGGGCACACCGCGACCGTGGGGAGTTGGAGGAGGAGGACGCGGCGGCGACAAGGGGAGCAGCGCTGGGCGGAGGCTGGAGGAGGGCGGCGGAGACGGGAGGAAGAGGAGGAGGTGGTGGGGGTGGGAGGCGAGCGCGCGGGAGAGGAGGAGGTGGTGGAGGCGCGCCATGGAGGGGCGTGAGGGGTCTAGAAGATTCTAGAAGGTTATTAGCCGGAGGACTGGAGGAAAACGGAGGCGCAGGAGGGAGGGAGATAAGAGAATTTTTAGCATTTTCAATTTTATTTTTTAAGATTTAAAAAATAATTTTCAATTTGAAAATTTGCAAAAATAATCACTCTCTGCGAGATTTAAAAATCACCCTCCAGAGGACGTTTTAGCCGGTCTTTGGATGCTGTCTGCCACGTTGTTGGGCTTTTTTGCAAAAAGCCCTTTCCGCTTCTGGAAGGGCTTTTTTAACTATAGCACTAGGTGCCCTGCAAAGGGCGGCCGCCTACATCGCCCGGCTTTTTATAGGCAGCCCCCGTTGCTACAGATTAAAAACGTCCTCTCGAAAAACGCCCCTGGAAGGGCGGGAAAGGGGCCTCTGCGAAAAAGTGAGTGATACAGTTAAAACGCCTTTCGTAGGGCGGGAAGGGTTTTTTGAAAAACCAACAACGCGGTAGACGGCCCCACGTCGCTAAAACGCCCTCCGTGAGGGCGATTTTTAAATCTCACCCTCCCAGAGGGCAGTAGACGACTAATTTTGCAAATTTTCAAATTGAAAAATTATTTTTAAATCTTTAAAAAAACTAAAAATGCTAAAAATCGGAGATAAGAAGGGTTTAGGGCCCAGCCTCCATTTGGGCCTCCTAAATGGGCCAATTTAACCAACGGTCCATACTCATGAACTGGTAAAAACAGCATGGAATTGGACGGTGCATGATGAATTTATTTCAAAGTATTTGAATTTCGAAACGCATCTTACAATAAATTTGTGTAGTGTATGAACGGTACACGGATACAAAGCAACATTTCATCCATTTCTAAGTCGTATGTTTGTAGAACAAAGTGTACAACCGTATTAATTGGTCAGAACAACCGTCACTGTTATTGCCAGGCCATAGACTGATACATGACATGTTTTGGTAATTGATAAGAGAGCCGATTGTAACTGAACTTGACTGCCTGTGTGCTACAATGATGGCACCAATAGTACAGACTTTGCTGCTCACAAATTAACCAAGATTATATTACGATTTACATCTCAGAGACACATCCCAGTTGCTTCCCTAGTATCCCCAGTGTAGAGATAAGCCACCCTGTTGTCGAGCTTTGACATCATCTGATGCGCGGCGAGTCCTGCGTAGCACTTCTGATGTGCAGAAATGCAGATGTTAGTGATGGCCCTGGACATTTCATCCTCCTGATGGAATGGCTGGCTGACAAATTCTTCGACCGGCATCCACTGAAAATGATCACATTAGTGGGAGCTCACTTCAGTCATCTAAACTAGTACAAACTACAAAGTACTATCTATATTATGATTAGGGAGTACCCTTGCTGCTTCAATCTCTGACTCGTCGATCGATATGTCAAATGAGAGTGGCTTGAGTGTGCATATAAAGAGTATATCCGATTTATCAAAAAGGACTTGATGTGCATGCCTGTATGAACAGAGGCAGAAACGTTAAGAAAAAAATTACATGAAGGAACTCTCAACAGCAAAAGGTTCAAATAACTTGATTGATTGTACTTGACAATTACCTGAAAGCAACGACATCCAGGAAACAACTTTCGATCTGAAAAGTGCAGTGCAGTAGCATGTAAAACATCAAAATAATAATTCATCTGAGGTAGCATAGTTCAGTAAAACAAGTCACAACAGTGTAATTACCCCAGTTTCTTCTCTAACTTCTCTTATGGCTCCAGAAAACAAGTCTTCAAACTGATAGCAGAAAAAGATATAATATATGACTAGTAAAGCCAACATAAATAGCTTAAACAAATATAGGCTGTAGGCATTCTTTGACCTGACTTGGCTATTTCTTTTTACACGGAAAAAAAATTGGCTTTTGCCTTATAATGTATCAATAATTTTGTTTTACTAGAAAGTCTCTGCTCTGTGTTTTGTACCTTATCTATAAAGCCGGTAGGGATCTTCCAGATGTCTGAACAGTGTGATGGACATTTCCTTCTTTGACGACAAGCACCTAAAATCAGAGAAGGCGTACATTTCCAACACAATTACATATGCAGATAAATGATTGCTTTTTTGTTCTTTTGTTCAGAAAGTAATATGACTAGGCAAATAAGCATAACCCAGAAATTATCCAAACCTCGTTTTTTTCATTCATGACAAATGCTCCAACACCAATTTGATGCAATGAAGTGGAAGGCAAACCAGGAGGTCCATCTGGAAGCCAGAATGTTAGCATCACATACCCTGGCTCTGCATGATGATAAACAAAGCCTGCCTAAAAGAAAGGTAAAACAAATAAAATTAAAGTAACTGATTAGTTAGAGGTAATGAGTATTGTTATAAAACAAAAGAATGTAAGGAACATGAAAAGAAAATTGGCATAGAAAGTTTTTTCTTTTTCTGTTTCCAGCAATAGTGGCATACATTAGCCAACTACTATGCACCACCGATATCCTACGCGTGATACGTGATCGATGCAGTATTGGAGAGGTATCGAAAATTAATCAAGTTAATTAGCGATACTTGGTCGATACGGATTCGGTACTGACTCCGAATCCCCGATACATAGAGAAGCTAGGCAACCCTCGTTTGGAAGCCCACCTAAGGCCCATTCAAAAGCAACACCACCTGCATGCATCACAGACGGCCTGCTCGCATCAAGAAGCTGCCGGCTGGAGATGTCGCACGTCGGCACCTGAGGCCTAAGGCACTAAAATCTAAACACCAACTTTCGACATCGTTTGTTTTTCATTTTATTTTATTCCTAAACATAGTGCAGCATCTTGTCCAATTGCCATCTTCCCACATCTAATTAGCAATTTCTCTAGAATAAACAGGTGGAAACTCACACCTCTCAACCTTTATACACACACACTATATATATATATATATATATATAGAGAGAGAGAGAGAGAGAGAGAGATGAGGCTCTGTGTGGCGCGCCGCACGCCCATCCGTGTGGTGTGGCCGAATCTCTAATTTGAAAACTCAAATTGAAAATCCAAACCGTTCAAATTGTTCTACATATTAATATCGCCTTGTATACCAAATTTTACATTTTTTTGAATTTTTTTACTAGTTTATCAGATAAGTCAAAGATGCAATAATCCAACGATTTCTGTAGTATCTATTTTATTGCATTTTTGACTTATCGATAAAATAGTAAAAATTCAAAAAATATAAAATTTGGTATACAAAGCAATATTAATATGTAGAACAATTTGAACGGTTCGATTTTCAATTTGAGTTTTCAAATTAGAGATTCGGCCACGCCACACGGATGGGCCAGGCGGCCACACAGATAGCCCATCTCTCTCTCTCTCTCCTATATATATATATATATATATACACACTAGCAATTGTGCCCGTGCGTTGCAAAGGGTGAAGTCGATGCGCAGTGCAAATGGGAACGGGAGGGAGGGGCACAGGCACGGCGCGGGAGTTCCGAGTAGCGATGGGAGGGAGGAGCGCAGACGCGGTATGGGACACGGCGCGGATGGGGACGGGAGGGAGGGGCACAGCGAGGAAGGGGCGCAGGAGGTCTTTTTTTTCATCACTCCCTTTCTTTTCAGCATTGGGACTGCGTGTTAATTTCGAAAAACCTAAGGGGTTTTCTGCAAAATAGCCAGACAAAACAAAATTTTGGGTAGAAACACTACTTACTTTATAAATAGATATATATATATAAGGATATGAGGACATATCCGTTAAAAACCATCGAATAAGTGAAAAGCGTGAAAACCGAACCTATTATAGAGTAACAAATAACTTTATTATGGGGTAAAAAAAGGGACAAATTTTGGATGAATAGTAACATAACACTATTTATTTCTCTCCAACGAAATTGAGTTTGGACTTAAAATTTGATATGAATGTATTTCATGTCTATATACTGTCTCTAATAATTTTTCATCAATTACAAATTTTTAGATATGGTTTTCACAGTGTTTTCACTTATTTGGTTGTTTTCACTAGATATGTCCCCTATGTATGTGTATGTATGTGTATATATATATATGTATGTGTGTGTATATATATCCATATCGTCGTACCAGTATCACGTATCCGTGTAACATAGGTAACCAGCCTTCAGTTTGAATACTATTGCTCTTTTAGAGAAATCTTGCTAAACTAAGCTCGATGAGATAATCTTATAATAATAAGTTTAACTTGCCTTTATTGCAATTGGAACTAGATCAGCTTGATCTTCCTGTATCTTCAACCAAACCCCCCTTTTCCCCTGCAGTAATGAATTAATCAACCCCCTTTTATATCCATCTACTACTTTCTAGTTATATGTATGTGTATTACCTGCTTACTCCAATAAGACAGTGAGGCCTGGAGTGATGAAGCAAATGCATTGGACGTATTTGTTAAGGAAGTAGGGTTAACTACAACGCCACCATAATCATCCTCAAAGGCATCCAGCACATCAATAGTCCCAATCAATGGTATATCTGAAATAGCTGCATTAGTTCCCTTGCTTAAGGTCTTGCCACCACTGAATGTTGACAATTTCAAGCAAGGCTGTCTGAACACTGAACCTGCAAAACATAACACTATTAGATACAAGTATACAACTACCAGAATCTGAGAAAAAAGAAATGCATAATACAGAAGGTAGTTTGGCGTAATAAAATGCAAAGCCAAGAAAAACTATCACATTGAACACCGAGTTAGGAGATCAATCAAATTGCCATACCCTCAGGTTTGCTATTCCAAACAAACAAACAAACACAAGTAAAAAGGAAATCAGACTAATACTCAAATAGCAGAAATCAACATGTTATACATGAAAAGCATAAGAAACTGATTGCAGCTTCTGTTTCTCTAGAAGCAGATGCAGTGCTACACACTACTAGTAACATTTTTCTTTTATCAGAAAGTTGAATAAAGATTTCACACGTCGTCACCTGCTGCAATGCCAAAACTAACTTGTTTTGTATTTGAAATCCTCGGATGAGGAAAATAAAGATAGCTCTTTGAATATGATGAGGGCACAACAAATGCCATTGGTTTTCACTCACTGAACTTTAAGTTGTGGCAATCCTAAGAGACCTACGCGTCTTAAATAGAACCGGGAAATTTATACAAATAACATAATAATATATACCACCTACACATGTCAAAGTGGTGCCTCCTGCTGTTGTTTCAAGGAGAAGCCATCCATAATCTCACTTCAATTTGGACCAAAAAGTAGCCTTTTTAAGTGGGAGAACATACCATATTAGCCTCCTCAATGGAATGATTCCCAACTTTGCATATTGTTAAGGACCTATTGGAGTCGCAAAGAATTGAGATCAGAACTCTAATGGAATACACAAGTATATTGCAAAAAGTAAACCTCAGATAATTCAATATAATTTGGTGGAAGTCTCTGGAAGCATGTTCTATCAATTATCATCATTGGCAACTTCATGGTCTATTCGTCAAACAACTGTAAAATTCTTCAAATACGAACATTATAAAAACTTATACTTCATTAAATTCAAATATTAAAAACAACCTTAGCAAGTATCAGATTTTAATTTCTACTGAAAACATATAGCTCATTAACTTCCCAAATCTACAGATTCCACTCTAAGATTGTCCTTCTTTGCTTAGTAGTTGATATTTGTGCTTGACTCCACAAAATAAAGGAGGCACGTTCAGTTCAAATAAATATTAACAAAAATTGAATTCCATCATATAGTTCGATTTCTTGGATTGAGAAAAACTAGACAAAGTTTTGCTTAAAGAGTATTTGAAGTTGTGTGGTGATAACCCTTCTTGCTGTTCCTACAATTTTTGATAATGTGGTCAAGAGTCCAAGACCAACTTATTCACTATTTGATCCATGTCTGGAAAATTGGGCCTTACAATCAAATATAATGGCAGGTCCCAGACCATCAATAAACATGTAGTAGAAAAATGATGGCCAAAAGGTACAGTTGATCAACTTTGAACAATACAGTGAATGAAGAATCTATCAATATTCTGTACTGAGTATATGTTGTAAAGGATTGAAGTTGTCATTGCGCCATTCTATTCCTGAATGTATTAACTTTTACAACATATACTCAGTACAGAATACTGAGAATGTGTTAGGCATTCCCTTTTAATACGCATATTTCCCAGCACAATATTCTTATGTAAGCGATCGAGCCATCAAGAATCAGGCAACTGCAGCCACCATTCTTTTGCTATGCTTGTTTTCAGTATTTGAAAGAGCACTAAATTGAGTCAGTATCAAATACTATGGAAGAAAATATAAGATTTTACATTCTTTCAAACTCTGTTTCGCTCACAAAGCAATGAAGAATAGTTATAAATATATTTTTGCAAAGTGCTCCCTGAATAATATTGCATCACTAAACTGGTAATGATCATGAAAGTATAGAATTGACGGAAGGGAAAAACAACTTAACATAGGATTAGTTCATAGAAACATGTTTGTATAGAACGATATACTGTAATGCTATTGCAAGCAGCACACATGTTCAACCAAGAACATGAAATGGATCATAATGCAAAATGAAATATCTAAACTTAAGATTAATTTGCTCTTTCCTTCACCAAGTTACTAGCCATGATTATAATACTTGTGCTAGCGGTTGTGTCTTTTCAGTAAAATTTTCACTTAACAGATGCTAACATTTAGCCACATATTTTGCAACACCCAGCAACCTAAATTGAAGCTACACCACTAATCCAAAAGAGTGCTTACAACTCTAAAATTGTGAGATTCCACATGCATGGCTATCGTTCATTTGCAACATCCAACTTGACTCCAGACAACATAAGTGAGGAGCCTCACTTACAAGCAATTGGCCTATTGGTGTGACTTAGACACTCCAACCATCATCACTTACTAAGTTACATTGAACAACCATTATATCTGACAAATGGAAACAAAGCTACCATGGGAAGACACAGTATGGCAAAGCTTACAGTGGCCTAACTAAACACAGAGAATTGAACTTCATAGTGTGACAAACAATATATCAAACCAAAGGCTCGTTTGCATGGAAACTACTCATGTCCAGGTAAAAGTAACATTTTCAGCAACAGATCTTCTAAAATAGAAGAGATCTTCACAGTTGGATGCCAGATTACCTGACAATTTGAAAGCATATTCTAATGTTGTCCGTAAAGGTTGACAGCAGCAAATCCTACCCACACAAAAGGTCATCCATATCTTATCCTATTGAAACATAAAATTCTTGTGGCACCTTGCAAGGACTGAGAATACAATGAATTAAAGATATTTACAATTGTTTGGAATACTCTTTTCTTTTCAAGCTGAAACTTATTGGGAAGGAATCTGGTTTCATTCCTCTTGATTGCTACCTGAGTGGTGACAACAGGCACAAGAATATGGACTACTGCAAATGTCGGACTAATGGGAAAGATACTGGACAGTGAAAGTGTTACATATATTCTATTTTATTAATATAGTAACTTGATTTCATAGAATAGGAAACATAATGGTATTAAAACAAAGGGCCACTGAGTGCCAAAGGAATTCTCACTTTTAAGAACAATTTTTATACAGCTACAACCAGTAACTAGGCTTACTACAAATTCCAAAAACAGCTTTCATAGACAGCAAGGAAGCATTGCACAATGGAAAATAAATGAAAATAGTAATAGATAACATTCGTGGGCATGAATAATACAAAGGCAACATAAGAATGTTACAACATATTTTATGATGTTTGCTTGATTACAGTAGACAGTAACTATTCAGTAATAGGCCCCCAGAGTCCCAGACAACACCATCAGTATCAATGAAAAAAAAAATCTTGAAAACACAGGAGGTGCGCTTCATTCCATTAAGAAAAAGAAAAGGATGAAAAAAAACTGTACAACCAAGAAATCCAAAGGACCCTTCTAGAGCCACCAAAAAATAAAAACATCACAAAAAAGCAAAGCATGAAATTTGAAACATGATGTGTTCTATATACTACAATACAATGTTTGAGTAACCGTAAAAATACGATCAGAACAAAGCAATGACGAACAAAAAATTGCAAAAAAAAAAAGAAGAAATCCTCTCAGTGCCACGTTTGGGATACAGGAATTGTTTCCAAATTCTAGTAGGTGAAATGTTCTATGTAAAATTCCCATGTTCCAAAACAGTACTAAAAGAACAATATATCCATCAATCCATGTTGTTTCAGCACTTTAACATCAAAACAACATACTCTGGACAACAAATGGGTATATTTACTGTTGTACTTATGTAGTAGTTGACAATTTGAGACAGACTACCATTCTTTGCTTGAGACCGTGTAGCTCCATTAGAGCTACAACTTGGTTGCTTTGTTTTATGTAACTGGTTAATTTATGTAGTAAATCATATATACACAAGGGAATTGAAACAAAACAATAAAAAAGGGAGAAAAGATCGGAAAGAGAAGAAGAAAGGAACACTATGGTCCTAAATTTTTCATAGAGGCATATCTCAAAGAGCGGGCATTTTTTTAGTCATACATTTCAAAGGAAAAACATTGAAGTGGCAAATCCCGAAACTGGGTAGTCTAGAAGGGCATATATCTAAATACCCAAGGGCCTGTTTGGGAAGCCAAAAAATCCTGACCCATCCAACAGAATGACTCGAAATTTGGGGCCTCCCAAATGAGTACTAAAATATTGTAGCATAGTACATTGATATTGTGTCAATGTTAGTAAATTCTTTCAGAATTAGATATGGCCATTTGCACTGTATGTTGAGGTGGGAAACATAGGTACATTCTCTTGTGGAGGAGTATCCAAGTATCTCATAAAACACCATGACAGGGCAATCAAATCAGCCTAATAATGATCTGACAGGAAAAGGCATCTGTTCACAATGTACTTGTGAAATATCTGTTGATTAGTTGGAACTCTAAGAGAAAACAATTAACGTCTCCATCTCACTTAAATATTTCAAATTTCACAAATACATCCCAATAAGAGGCAACAACTTGCAACTTCTACAGGTAACCCGCAATCAAGTAGTAGATGAACTTTCAAATTATATGTGTACATGTATTACAGAGTACATCAAATACTACAGACACAGTTGGCTATAATGTTCTCCATACTATAATCATCCTCAAAATATAGGGAAGAAAACAGCAGGGTAAAGGTTTACATCTTAAAAACAAAATTGGCTGCATAATCAGCATTTAGATATAGTGAATATAATAACGAATAATATTTCATAACCAAATCATGACCATATATTCTCCAATACTTAAAGATAGCTTGTTCACATATTGAAGAAAGCTTATATGATGTCAAAGCAGAACTCTTACCACTTTTGAAAATGTCTCGAAATTAAACCAGAATTTTACCCTGATAAGCATCCTTCGATCCTTTCTTCCAGCAAACTCAAAAGTTACAAACCTTAAAACATTCCAACTTACAAAGGATGCCTCATTACAAGTTCCATTTCCAAATCCTCGTAACTGCATGAATCTGCATGCCTTTTGAACTCGAAATGAGGACACTTTGACATTTTGAAAGTCCATGGCACATTGAATGCTCAGAATCAAGGTATAGCTAGCTGTGTGGTAAGCCTGATCCAGTGATTCTTAGATATCAATCTGGAGGAGAAAGCAAACCAAAATTTTCAGTTGGTGGTTAGATGTCAATCTGGCGACGTTGGGGCACTGAAACACGCTGGAAGCATTATATACAGTCCCCAGATACACGTCAAAGAAGGTACAGACCTGAAGAACTAGGGAGCCCCCTCAAAATTTACCAGGCCATTCTCGTCTCAATGGGCTGACAACCCAACCTGAAATCCGAGTTGGCTTACGTATTCTTACTGTTCGTTGAGATCTACTTTCTAGTCTCTCAAGTATTGAGTAAGTTATTGAGTCGGGGATTAATCCTTGTTGCTTCATAGTTTCGTAAAGTTTATGAGCTTCTTCTGTCTTTCCACGTCTCTCCAAACAATCAAGTAAAATGTTGTAAGTTACAATATTTGGGGTGCATCCCTCTAATATCATCTCATCGAATAAGCTGCATGCCATCTCAACCTTATTAGATTTACCAAAGCATTCAATTAATATGCTATAGGTAAACACATCAGGATCATATCCTTTCTCTTGCATCTCTTTGAAAAGCATATGGGCTTCATCAAGATCTCCATTTTTTCCTAGACAGTTTATCAAAGAGTTGTATGTGACAACATCAGGTTTACAACTGCTAGCCTCCATCACTTCAAAAAGTTCAGACGCCTTATCAACTAAGCCAACTCTACCATAACTTGCAATTATAATATTGTAGGTAAAAACATCAGGAATAATTCCATTTGCTTTCATCTTGTCAAAGAGATTGCTTATGAAAGAGACTTGCTTGAGCTTTCCAAGAGCTGAAAAGACCATATTGTACATACCAACATCTGCAACAATCCCTTTTTCAGGCATCATATGTAGTAGGTCAATAGCCTCTAATGTTTTCTCTGCATTACATAACACCTCAAGCATTGATACAAAAGCATCCCTGTCCCCTTTCTCATGGGAGTTCCACATGCGACAGAATACACTATGTGCCTCACTTGCATGACCAGATTTGCAGAGTGACTTCACCAAATATGAGTATATTGATCTGTTCATATATCTACTACAGATATCTAGAATCTCATTCAGTCTGTGCAGCTGCCCTTCTGTTGCCAAAATATCCAGTGTAATGCTATATGTGAATTGATTGGGTTGGCAGTCACTCTCGACCATTTTGGAGAGTACAAAAATTACCTTGTCCACCATTTTGCTCTTGCCAAGAGCCTCAATAATAGTATTAAACGCAATCAGGTTAAGAACACATCCTTTAGATACCATTTCATCAAAAAATGAGAGAAATTTTGAGGTCCTCCCAGCCTTTCCAGACATTCTGATAAGTATAGTATATGTGTATGCATCCGGTACACAGTGTTTTTGTTTCATATCTTCAAAGACTTGAAAAGCTTGGTCAACCTAATTAACTAGCAAAGATCAGCTGCCAAGTTTTGAGGAATAAGCACTGAATTGTTGAGATATGCACTTTCAAGATGTATGGTATGTCAAATATTTAAAAAAATCTAGAACAGGATGAGATAGGCTAGGAAAGATTCTTATTGAAGGGTAATGGCTAGAATCAGACAAACCAAGCAATTTTCTATGCTCCATTACCACTCGATTGATATTTCACAGATGTGCAAGTTATGAAGAGAAATGCTTCTCCACATGTATGCTGGTACATGGCTGCATGCACTATACTAAACATCCAAAAAAAAAGCTTCAATATTTGTGCGAGGACACCTCAATGAATAAAAGATGAGTTGGTTACTTCGCTTTTTTGAAAGTTTGCATCAACTTTTGATGTGGTGATAGTACATGTACCAGCATGTACATGTGGAAAACCCATTCTCGGTTACCACACATTATCTCCTATGTAATTGGAACAATATTGCATAAAAGAGAAGATATCAGATTCTACTATTGTTGTCCTACACAACCAATTTCCAGTATTACTTTTAAAATCTACCTCAAGGGGATATTTCCTCTATGACACACTCACAAGGTACTCTGCCTCTTCGTCTTCCATTCTCCCCTCTCCCCAGTTTCCCACTGTTCACCACCCTCGTCTCCTCTCTCACTGCCTCAGGCCACCCCCCAGCCGCACACATAGGGAGAGAGAAAGGTGGCACTCAGAGAAGAGAAGAGTTAGAAGATGGAGCAAGGATAAAGTAGCAGTTGCATTGCTCCCTCACAACTTACTGGAAATCAGGCAACAGTGGTAGTGAAACATAAGATCAAGGTTTTGCTACAGCGATGGCATAGAAGGGAGTGTCCATTTTGCATCACTCCAGTGGCAAACGAAAAACACTATTTTGTCAACTATGCAAACCAACCATGCTTGATCTTTTACTACGTGAGGTGCTAAGGCACAAAACCTAGCAATCTTGACTTAGACTAAAGTACTAACAATATATGCTAGTATGCCAAAACCATTGGCAACAGGAGTTTAAAAAAATGAACGGGCTACCATCAATCCATCGTGCAGAGCAATTTAAGTTTATAAAGAAGGGCATTATACTGTTGCAATTTCAGTTTGATCTTAGTATTGATGCAATCTTGGGTCACATAACATTAGAGTTGCATGTATATCAAGCCCCTTAATTCCTAATATTGCAAATATTACTCCAATGCTAGTTTAAAGCATCCATAGATAAGCATTCTATCCCACAAACACCACAGAAGCATCCATAGATAAGCATTCTATCCCACAAACACCACCAATTTAAACATACGCATAAAAATTAGCCGATTATCATACCATTCCAGCCTTGGCAAGGGCGTCGAGTAGCATGTTGTACGCAAAGATATCCAGCTTGTAGCCCTTCCTCCGCATTTCCTCATACACCTGGAACCCCTTGGACACCTCCCTGCTCCTCAGATGCGCCTGCACAATGCACTTGTAGGTGTACCCACTGAGCCTGATCCCCCACTTGCTCGCCAGCTCAAGGCACCTCTCCACCTCCACCCCGCCTCCCCCCATCCCAACCAGCAGGTTAATCGTGGAGATGTTGCCGGCCACGCCGTCCCGCTCCATGTCGGCGACGAGGCGCAGCGCCTCGGAAGGGTCGGCCCTGGTGCGGAAGAGGAGCGCCAGGACGCGGTTGTAGGAGAAGGCGTCGTGGCGGAAGCCCGGGAGCGAGGCGGCGGCGAAGCGGAAGAAGGCGAGCGCGAGGGGCGGGTCCCGGTAGAGCGCCTTGACGACCTCGGAGGCCTCGGCGGCGGTGAGGGTGAGGCGGAGCGCGCGGAGGTAGTCGGCGAGGTCGAGCAGCGGGGCCGGGGAGGACTGGGAGCGGAGGATGCGCGCGGCGGCGCAGACGAGGTGGCGGCGAGGGAGCGGGTAGCCCCGCGGGTCGAGCGGTGTGGGGGGAGGCGTCGGGGCGACGGTGACGGTGAGGGAGGGGCCCGCCGGGGACGGCCTCGCGGCGGCGATGCGGCCGGAGTAGGTGGTCGCGATGCGGCGGGGCATTTTTCGTCGGCGAGAGGGAGGCGCCGGAGCCGCTTGGGCGCTTGGCCGTGGAGCTAAAACCCGACGGGGCCGTGCTTATTACGGGCTTCACTGGCAGGTGGGCCCTTGTATTTCTTCTAAGTGAGGAGGCTCCTAGATGGACCGTTCGTAGGGCCGTGGCCGAATCTAACCCATCCATGTGTTGTATGGGTCTCTTTAAGAAACGGTTGCTTGATTCTTTTTTATTTTTTATTTTATTTACTAAAATTAATTTCCATTTTCAAAAGTATTACAGATCGAGGGCGAGCGAGCGAGGGATAGATTGGGGATTTCAGCTGGGCGTGGAGTGGGCTGGGTGTACAGTTTCGTCAATGGGTTTAGCTCCCTACTCAATGCTGAACCTGGGCCTATTTGAGAGGCCACTAGGAATTTTTTAGCATTTATAATTTTTATTTTTAAAGATTTACAAAATTAATTATTCATTTCGAAAAATTATAGAAATAGTCTTCTCCCGTCCTCGGGAGGACGAGATTTAAAAACACCCTCCCAAGGGTGTTTTATCCAACATGGCAGACGATCGTTCGGTGCCGCTCGCCACGCGGGGAATATTTGCGGCGACCCTTCCCGCCCTTCGTAAGGCGTTTTTTGTTCAAACAGGAGGCCGCCGCAAAAAGGGCGATCGCCCGACTTTTTGCGGCGGCCCCTTCCCACCCTTGTAGGCGTTTTCCTGTTCAAACAGGGCGCCTACAAAGGGCCCGCTTTTTTGCGGGCGGCCCTCTTCCCGTCCTTCCAGAAGGCGTTTTTTGACCTTCCCGTTCGGAAGGGCGTTTTTAGCCCGGCGTATATAAGCCGAGAGTCAAAGATTTTCTCCTCATTTGCACGGCCTCCCAAATCCAAAAAAAGAGAGAGAGTAGGAAGAGAGGAAGGAGTGTTAGTGATATGCCCTAGAGGCAACATGGAGATGTTGGATATCACGTCAATGTTTATGTATTTATGAATAAAGTGTTATTCGGCCCATGAAATAGACATCTTGTATTGATCAATAAGTACGTGACTTATTTATGAGACTCGATATGTATGAATCTATTTCTAAACGATCCTCGATCATATGTCATATTGTTGGAACAAATATGATTCTAAGATCGGCATGTTTATTGATTGATGATCATGTCTCATAGATCATGGGTATGGTGATACCAAATCAATAAACATGGACATATGTGTTGGAGAACACATTGTTGGATAGACCCACCATGAGACACTACAGAATTAATGTGCCATTAGTTGGTCTCGGTAGTGTTGGTACAAAGTCCTTAGACCCGAGATCACCATGGATTCCAACATGTGTAGTAGCCTACTTTGGGACTACCAAACGCTATTCAAATCGGGTAGTTATAAAGGTAGTTTTCGGGTTTGCTATGAAACATGGAGTGGGATGTGAGTGATCAAGATGGAATTTGCCCCTCCTTTGGAGAGATATCTCTGGCCCTCGAGGTAATGGATTATGGAAATGCATGGCCATGCTAAGTTGATTGAGGAGTCAATCAACGGACGATAATCCAATACGGTTCGAGTGAATGGTTAAGCTATTGAAGGGATGGCACACATCTTGCCTATAGCTTAACCGGTATCGTGAGGCAAAGGGATTTGTGTACACATTACAGTTCGAGCCGATATTATATTCTTGTATACTATGGTGTCAATATGTGCCGCTAGGCGCCGTCGTTGGATGTGCCGCCGAGTTGGACTCGAGCCGACGATCGGCTAAGTTAGACTATAGCCGAAACCGAGTATACCCGAACCTCTGGGTCGCACGCTTAAGGGGATAAGAACAGCATTCGAGTTGGACTCGGATACGGCTCGATCGGATAGGGATCCGACGGATAGAGTCCTATGGGCTTACGACGTGTGAGCGGCCAACTCTATATGAGATACGGATGAGATCCAATTCAAAATAAAGTCCCGAGCGGCTACTAATCCCAGTCGGCCAACTCTATATAAAGGAGGGAGGGGGAGAGTCAGCTGCATATCAATTGCATCGCGTGCAACGAAGTCGCCGAGATCAATCTCCACGGAAACCCTCCCTACTTTCGAGCCAAACCCTAGCCTTGCATCGCGTGCTAGCACACGGGTGTTCGGCGTTCGTCCCCTGACGTGTGGATACCGGTAGAGGCGCCGCTACGTTGTGCGCTGTTGATCGGCTTCGGATCGGCCTCCGGAATCGGCTACACTTCCTGGATCGGATTGCCCTGATTGGCTATTCCGCGCGCTCTACTCCAATCGGTAACGATCTATCGGCCCTTACTTGCAAGTGTTCCCGGTTTGCGCGGTAGAAATTTTTGTTTTCGGCTAGCGTAGCTTCCGCGTAACCCTTCGGTGGTATCGAGCTTCTCTTGCTTAGTTCGGGTTTTAGATTGGATCTGGAATAAGTTTTGCGCACGGTTGATTAGATCAATCGGTTTTACGGGATTTGTTGAGGAGAGTTCATGGTAATTGCGTTCCTTGATAGTGTATCGGAACGGCGTAATGTGATTACGTCGAAGCAATATCCATAGAACTCGGTTTGAGTCGGCTTCGAGATAGCGTTCCTTGATAGTGTATCGGAACGGTATAATGTGATTATGCCGAAGCTATCTCGTAGTCCGATCTTGTTTGCGCCTGCGCTGCGCAAACCATCTCCCTTGATAGTGTATCGGGACGGCATAATGTGATTATGCCGATATGGTTTCCGTAAGCGATTTCTACGCCTCGATAATGTGACCGCCGTGTGCGTACCCCTTATAGGTCGTCTCGATGCCGTAGCTCGCGATAGGTAGAAAACGTTTCTACGCCTAACTTGTTTTTGCAGAGAATGCTTTGAGATGGTATGGCCCTATTGTATGTATGAGATGTATGAGATGCATATGATGCATGTAATATTCTTTCATATGTGCAATCCTTGTAATATTCTTTCATACGTGCAATGCTTGTAATATTCTTTCACGACCTGCGAGTCGATGTAATCTTCAATTAGAGCTTCTATAGTAGTAGCTTAGTTTGAAGAAATCAAGCATCATGCACATTGGAAGATGGTGCCGAAGATGGAGATCCTCACCGACATGGAGATGGAGATCACCATGTGAAGGGGGCCATACTATTTCATTATATGCTATTCTACCCGCTTTCATATATGTGATATGTTTGTTTGATAGGATAGCATCCCTCGTAAAATTAAGTAGTAATGATGCCCTTCCAAATGTTGCACCCGGCCACCGTTATGCTCGTCAATGGTGGGTCTCGCCAAAGCAGAGTGCCATTCTCTATCATAACACGAGGGGGTATATGTCGACATATACATGCAGGAGCATTTGGTTTACTTAACAAGGCTATCAAAACAGTTTTGGGCCTTGGGGCATAGGTTGGCGCCGGGCATGGAGATGCCACACCAACAACAAGAGTCACATAGAGATGTGATTAGCAAGGAGTTGCTTATCGATGTTACTAATTTTCTAGCGTGATGCCAAAGCTCACTAGAAAATTAACTAACATGTGGATCTTGACCCAATACGTAACCTAGAGGGAAGGTGAAAAATACGTAATGGGAGTCTTATGTTAAATTGTTTAACAAAAGACATAGCATAAACATTGTGCTAAACTTTGCTTTTCATTGTAGAATAAATGACGGCTAATACTACACCCAAGTACCTTTAATTTGCGATCTATTCTCGAAAAGGAAAAATTAAATGGAACAAACTTTATGGATTGGTATCGCAACTTGAGAATTGTTCTCAAGCAAGAGCGTAAGGAGTACGTTCTTGAAGTACCCTATCCCGAGGATTTACCAAATAATGCCACCGCAATCGCACGGAGGGCTTATGAGAAGCACACTAATGATGCCCTAGATATAAGCCGTCTCATGCTAGCTACAATGTCCCCCGAGCTTCGAAGCAATATGAGAGCAACGATGCTCACACTATTATTCGGGGACTGCGTGGTATGTTTGAGAACCAAGCTCGGGCCGAGAGGTTCAACACCTCAAAGTCCTTGTTTGCGTGTGCTTGTTGAGAGGAATCCCGTCGTCCGCATGTGATAAAGATGATTGGCTACATTGAGAGTCTGGAAAACTGGGTTTTCCCCTTAGCCAAGAGTTGGCTACCGATGTGATTCTCCGGTCGCTCCCTCTCGAGCTTCGAGCCATTCATATTGAATTATCACATGAACAATATGGATAGGACCTTGGCGAATTGCATGGGATGCTAAAGACAAATGAGGAGAGTATCCAGAAAAACGGTCATCATGTGATGATGATGCGAAGGCTAAGCGCAAACCACTGTCAAGAAACTTTGCACCAAGAGGAAGTTAACTCCCGATGAGATCGCGAGTGCCTCTAATGCAAAGAAGGGCAAGAAGGGTCGGCGGCATCGATGCTTTGTTTGCTTCTATTGCAAGGAGACAGACCTGGAAGAGGAACCGCAAGAAGTACATGGAGGATCTCAAAAAGAAGCAAAGTACGACTTCGCTTCGGTATTAATGTTATAGACATTAATCTTGCTACTTCACCTACGACTCTTGGGTATTTGATACCGGATCGGTAGCTCATATTTGCAAATCGTTGCGGGGAATGAGAAGAAGTAGAGGGTTGAGAAGGGGCGAGGTGAACTGCGCGCTCGGCAATGGAGCAAGCGTTGCTACGCTTGCTTTGTCGGCACGATACCACTTCATCTACCTTCAGGATTAGTTTTGGAATTAAATAATTGTTATTGTGTTCCAACACTATGTCAAAACGTTATTTCCGCTTCATGTTTGCAAGCGGAAGGATATGATTTTAGATCAATGAACAATGGTTGTTCAATATATCTCGAGATATGTTCTATTTTCATGCTCCATTGGTGAATGGATTATACGTTTTGAATCTTGAAGCGTCTCCCATCTATAACATTAATACGAAAGGCAACTCTCTAATGATATAAACCCCACGTTTATCCGGCATTGTCGCTTAGGCCATATAAATAAGAAACGCATGGAGAAGCTCCATAAGGATGGATTGCTTCACTCTTTTGATTTTGAATCATTTGAGACATGTGAGTCTTGTTTACTTGGTAAGATGACAAAGGCACCTTTCACGGGACACAGAGAGAGCAAGTGACTTATTGGCACTCGTACATACCGATGTATGTGGACCAATGAGCTCAACGGCCGAGGTGGTTATCGTACTTCATTACCTTTACCGATGACTTTAGTAGATATGGTTATATCTACTTAATGAGGCATAAGTCCGAATCCTTTGAAAAGTTCAAAGAATTCCGAATGAAGTACAAAATCATTTAGGGAAAACAATCAAGTTTCTACGATCGGATCGTGGAGGGAATACTTGAGCCAAGAGTTTGGTAATCATCGAAAGATTGTGGAATTGTTCCACGCTGACTCCGCCAGAACTCCACAATGGAACGGAGTGTCCGAACGGAGAAATCGCACCTTGTTGGACATGGTGCGGTCAATGATGAGCCAAAGTGATCTTCCGTTATCCTTCGGGGATATGTCTTGAAACAACGCTCACACTAAATAGAGTTCCATCTAATTCAGTTGAAAAGACACCATATGAGATATGGACAGGGCAACCCCTAGTTTGTCTTTTCTCAAAATTTGGGGATGTGAGGCTTATGTAAAACGTTCTGACCGACAAGCTCACACCCAAATCGACAAGTGCTTCTTTGTGGGATATCCTAAGGAAACTAAGGGATATTACTTTTATAATCGGGAACAAGGCAAAGTGTTTGTCGCCCGACACGGTGTCTTCTTGGAAAAAGAGTTTCTTTCAAGAAGGGTTAGTGGGAGCGGGGTGCATCTTGAAGAAGTTCAAGAAACACCGGAAAACGTTTCAGCGACCACGGAACCACAACAGGAGGAGCAAAGTGTTGCGCCACCGGTTGTAGATACACCACCCCACGGAGGTCGAAAGATCACGTCGTGCACCCGACAGTACACAGTGCGGAACAACGTGATATATTGTTGTTAGACAACGATGAGCCTAAGACCTATGAGGAAGCGATGGTGGGACCCGATTCCAACAAGTGGCTTGGAGCCATGAAATCCGAAATAGAATCCATGTACGACAATCAAGTTTGGAACTTGGTTGATCCACCGATGGTGTCAAAACCATTGAGTGCAAATGGGTTTTTAAGAAAAGGCCGATATGGATGGAAATGTTCACATCTATAAGGTGTGCGATTGGTGGCGAAAGGTTTTAAACGATTCAAGGAGTTGATTATGATGAAACCTTCTCGCCCGTCGCAATGCTTAAATCTATTCGGATTATCCTAGCGATTGCTGCATATTTTGACTATGAGATATGGCGATGGATGTCAAAACGGCTTTCCTAAATGGAAACCTAAGCGAGGATGTATACATGATACAACCTCGGGGTTTTGTCGATCCGAGATCGCTGGAAAGATATGCAAGCTACGAAATCCATCTATGGATTGAAGCAAACATCTCGGAGTTGGAATATTCGTTTTGATGAAGTAATCAAAGGGTTTGGTTTCATCAAAAACGAAGAAGAGGCCTGTGTTTACAAAAAGGTCGGTGGGAGTGCAATTGTATTTCTAATCTTATATGTGGATGACATATTACGATTGGAAATGATATCCCTATGCTAGAATCCGTCAAGTCTTCATTGAAAAATAGTTTTCCATGAAAGACTTAGGGAGGCACATATATATTAGCATTCGGATCTATAGAGATAGATCCAAGAGGCTAATCGGATTAAGCCAAAGTACATACATTGACAAGGTGTTGAAAAGGTTCAACATGCATGATTCCAAGAAAGGTTTCTTGCCCATGTCACATGGCATTAATCTTAGCAAGAATCGGTGTCCTCGGACACATGATGAGCGGAATAAGATGGATATGGTTTCATATGCTTCGGCAATTGGATCCATCATGTATGTCATGCTTTGTACACGCCCGCATGTCTTGTACGCTTTGAGTGCTACGAGCAGATACCGCGATCCAGGTGAAGGTCACTGGATCGCCAGTAAAGAATATCCTTAAGTACTTGAGAAGAACTAAGGATATGTTCCTAGTCTATGGAGGTGAAGAAGAGCTCGTTGTAAGTGGTTACACCGATGCTAGCTTCCAAACGGACAAGGATGATTATAGATCGCAATCCGGTTCGTGTTCTGCCCGAACGGAGCGCATCACTGGAAGAGTTCCAAGCGGGATACCGTTGCGATTCTACAACGGAGGCCGAGTACATTCTTGCTTCGGAAGCCGCAAAGGAGGCATTTGGATCAAGAAATTCGTTTCGAACTTGGTGTGATGACTAGTACGACGGTCCAATGTCTCTCTATTGTGATAATAGTGGAGCCATTGCGCAAGCCAAGGAGCCGAGGTCACATCGAAGTCCAAACACATACTTCGGCGATATCATCTCATCCGCGAGATTGTGAACAGAGGTGATGTCAAGATATGCAAAGTGCACACGGATCTCAACATAGCCGATCCGCCGACAAAACCTCTCCCTCACCGAAGCATGAGGCGCACACAAGAGCAATGGGTATTAGATACTTACATGATTGACTCTAGTGCAAGTGGGAGATTGTTAGTGATATGCCCTAGAGGCAACATGGAGATGTTGGATATCACGTCAATGTTTATGTATTTATGAATAAAGTGTTATTCGGTTCCATGAAATAGACATCTTGTATTGATCAATAAGTACGTGACTTATTTATGAGACTCGATATGTATGAATCTATTTCTAAACGATCCCGATCATATGTCATATTGTTGGAACAAATATGATTCTAAGATCGGCATGTTTATTGATTGATGATCATGTCTCATAGATCATGGGTATGGTGATACCAAATCAATAAACATGGACATATGTGTTGGAGAACACATTGTTGGATAGACCCACCATGAGACACTACAGAATTAATGTGCCATTAGTTGGTCTCGGGTAGTGTTGGTACAAAGTCCTTAGACCCGAGATCACCATGGATTCCAACATGTGTAGTAGCCTACTTTGGGACTACCAAACGCTATTCCGTAATCGGGTAGTTATAAAGGTAGTTTTCGGGTTTGCTATGAAACATGGAGTGGGATGTGAGTGATCAAGATGGAATTTGCCCCTCCTTTGGAGAGATATCTCTGGGCCCTCGAGGTAATGGATTATGGAAATGCATGGCCATGCTAAGTTGATTGAGGAGTCAATCAAGGCGTATAATCCAATACGGTTCGAGTGAATGGTTAAGCTATTGAAGGGATGGCACACATCTTGCCTATAGCTTAACCGGTATCGTGAGGCAAAGGGATTTGTGTACACATTACAGTTCGAGCCGATATTATATTCTTGTATACTATGGTGTCAATATGTGCCGCTAGGCGCCGCATTGACAGTCGGCTGAGTTGGACTCGAGCCGACGATCGGCTAAGTTAGACTATAGCCGAAACCGAGTATACCTGAACCTACTGTGGTCGCACGCTTAAGGGGATAAGAACATGCATTCGAGTTGGACTCGGATACGGCTCGATCGGATAGGGATCCGATCGGATAGAGTCCTATGGGCTTACGACGTGTGAGCGGCCAACTCTATATGAGATACGGATGAGATCCAATTCAAAATAAAGTCCCGAGCGGCTACTAATCCCGTCGGCCAACTCTATATAAAGGAGGGAGGGGTGGAGAGCCGCATATCAATTGCATCGCGTGCAACGTAAGTCGCCGAGATCAATCTCCACGGAAACCCTCCCTACTTTCGAGCCAAACCCTAGCCTTGCATCGCGTGCTAGCACACGGGTGTTCGGCGTTCGTCCCCGGACGTGTGGATACTCGGTAGAGGCGCCGCTACGTTGTGCGCCGTTGATCGGCTTCGATCGGCCGTCTCCGGGAATCGGCTACACCGTTCCGGATCGGATTGCCCGATTGGCTATTCCGCGCGCTCTACTCCAATCGGTAACGATCTATCGGCCCTTACTTGCAAGTGTTCCTGGTTTGCGCGGTAGAAATTTTTGTTTTCGGCTAGCGTAGCTTCCGCGTAACCCTTCAAGGAGCGCGACGAAGCCCCGCGGATTGCGTACTCCATCCGAGGTAAATGCAATATCCCATCGTATTTTTTTGTTAGTTAGTTTGTAAATGCAATATTAGAGAAAATGAAATTTTTAATATTTGAATAGTTATTGAATATTTAGTTTTAGATTTGTAAAACAGATGATTTAATTTAGATCAACTTAGATAATTTAATGGACATTAACATAGGTAGAATAGATAGATCAACTTAGGTAGAATATGTTTGGATCTATATGTATATTATGTGAGTAGATGTTAAGCACTATGGATAATCGTACGTATAATTTCGTTGATAATCAAAATATGTGTAGATATAAAGTACGATTTAATTTAATTTAGTTTATAAAATTTGTCAGATTTAAATGAACGAGGTACGATTGGCGGTAGATGAAATGAACAAACCGATTCGAAATATTTTAAGATGTAGACCAAAGAACATATTGTTAAACAAATTAACTTAGGCACATAATCATCTAGGCAACATATTCGTAGTATGGAATAAACTCAGTTTCAATTTGTTTGTCAGGCACTATGGCAAGTAAGATCATATTTCAGATAGTTCACGGTGAAGGCAACGTTAGATACGGTCCATAAGGTGTAGATCTGTCAGAATTTAGGATGAAATCTAAGGGCATCGATAGGCCAGCCGAGAAAATATTTGAGTCAGTCTATAGTTGGTTGCTACGTGGATTAAAGTGGATACAAGAGTGAACACAATGTCTCTATCCGTTGTAGTAAGTCGTGCAACAGAAGGATATTATTGGAAACTTATGCCTATAGATAACACTGAGTCGTGGAGACGTTATGTGGACATGGCACTTGAAAGGTCCTGGCCCCTTGTTATTTTTGTGGCATTGCACGAAATCGATAGCGATAATACAATGCAAACGAGAATATGGTGAAGGTCCGAGCAATGAAGCAAGCTTGGAGGAGGCGATTGGCGTGACGAACGAGGGGGAGAGAATCGAAGCAATTGTTGAAGAAATGGAGAGGGAGGATTCTAAAAATGAGTAGGCGGAGGGCGATGAATCATCGGACGAGGAAGAAGATGTCATGCCCGTCGATTGGGAATAAGCTGATTTCTCTCAGCTTGTTATCTCGGAGGGGCAGCATGTTTCATTTGAATACAAGGATAACGAGGTCATCCAGGGTGCTAGGTATGCTCATAAGGAAGACATGAAAGAGGCAGTGAAGCATTGGGCGGTCTCTTTGCATAGAGAGTTTAGGGTGATGAAGTCTACGAACTATGTGTATGATGTGAAGTGTATGAAGGATGATTGTCCGTGGCGCGTTCATGCATACAAGGAGAAATGAAGTGACTATTGGAAAGTGAGCATTGTTGGTGAGCACACATGTCTGTTGCCGGGGGTAGATAAGTACCACCGCAACATCACCTCGGCGTTTGTTGCCGGTGAGATGTACAGCATGTTGTTAAAAACAAGGACTTTGAACCAGGCTCCATTATTAGGCACATTGAGAACAAATTCAAGTATACTATCAGCTATGCCAAGGCTTGGAGGGCAAAACAAAAGATATTGGAGATGAGGTATGGCACATTTGAAGCATCGTATGACAATTTACCTCGTCTGTTAGCCACCATTGCTCAGAGAAACCCCAATACCTACTACGACATTCAGACCTTTCCATCATCTACTGATTCGAGCAAGAGCGTGCTGCAAAGAGCCTTTTTCTCGATTGGTGCTTGCATCAACGCATTTGTGCACTGTCGTCCTGTGCTGTGCATAGATGGAATCTTTCTGACAGGCAAATACAGATGTCAGATACTGACGACGATTGGAGCAGATGGGAACAACCAGGTGTTACCTATGGCGTTTGCATTTGTCGAGAGTGAGAACACCGAAAGCTGGTATTGGTTCTTGGAGAGAGTTCGATGCCAAGTCATTCGTATGAGGCCCAATGTTTGTCTCATACATGATCGTCATGCGGGCATGCTGAGGGCAATCGACTATCTTCAGAATGGTTGGCCGGAGAGGGGACTTCCAGCTAGGTGGTGTCGAAACTCGGTTTCGGCAATAGAAATTTGGGGGTGCAGTCAAGGTCGCCAAGCTCGATGGGTTAGATGAAAAATAAGGTTTAGACAGGTTCAGGCCCTCTCGTGAGGTAATACCCTACTCCTGTTTCGGGGATTCGATCCACCGAGTGTATATTGATCTCAAGATCTAAAACTGAAAGCTAATAGCTTAGAAAACTCATAAATCTGATGTCTGATCTAAAGCTCATATCCCTCAAGGGACGCCCCTCACCCCCCTTATATAGTCTTGGGAGGCAGGCTTACAAATCGGAAACCCTATCTTACTCTAAGTCGGTTTCCTTAATCTTACCAAACCGTGACTATGAGCTGTTGCCTTATCTCAATCGGCAACGTAACACCCAAGTTATATGTGGTTTACATATTTGGCAGGCGTAACTTATCCCTATCTCCAGTCGAATAAGCTTGCCATGTGGATACCCAATTGCCATAATCTCCACAGTAGCCCCCGAGTCCTTTTCAGTCGACGAGACAACTCAACATCAAACCAAGATAGCATACAACCAAAAAACTCTTTGGCCGAGTACTTCTGACGCCGAGTGATTCCATCATCTCTGCCTAAATCTCTCGAGTGGCTCCAAAGACTGTGAAGGGCTAGAAAATATCCAAAAAATAAATACCTAGATGCATCTCTCGATACACCTAATTAGGTGTAGCCCCCGACTATGTGATTAGCCAAAAACAGACCAAACATACAGTCAAGAACTATAAAAAATCATCCTTATGTAGATGCCTAGCTCAAGCTAAAGCAACCTCATCACTCGGCAAGCTCGTGCTTATCCGAGTGATTTTGCCCGAGTCATCTCAGAACAAATAACTCAACCAACCCTCGTGGGTAAAAAAAGCACTCGGTAAGCTCATGCTTATCCGAGTGAAACTACCCGAGTCATCTCGGATCAAATATCTTAATCATCCCTCATGGGTAAACAAGTCTTTCAGTCGTCTAAAAAATACGACCAAAATATTAAATAGCTCCTGCCATAATATTGGTCTCAATCTAAAAAAGATCTTCACCAAAGTGGAAAGATAGCATTGACATAATCATTCAATCAAATGCTTAAAAATCAAACAGCCCTTGTCATCAAGGCAGCTATCAAAAGCTTCACTGTTTGTCACCTTTCAAATTGCATCGTGCTAGCTTCTCATGAAGTCAAGCAAACCGCGATATGAAAGGATTTTCAAAGGTACAGGGCACTCAGACACGTGCATATTGCCAAGGCAAATCTGCTTAAGTTCATCCACTTAAGTCCCTAAGGACACGCGTCGGGCCACACCTTAGCTGGGCCGCAGGTCTCTCATGGGCTCGGCCCAATTACGAGAAAACCTAGCGCAACCCTCAAATCTTTGTACAAAGCCTCGAGGTCATCCCCGCCACTTCGTCTTCCCAAAGAAATTCCCCAATCGTAACACTGTTCACCAGCGCATAACGGAGAACCCTAAGCCCTTACGTGCGCTCAATCCACCGATCCAGAAGCTTGTGCTTCACTTTCAGTTAGCCTTCGCACCCATCTTTAGCGACCCCCATCTCAAATCCCCATCCTTTTAGCCAGATCTGCTCCTCATCCAAACCACATTCATGGCGGGTGAGAAGAAAATCCCTTTTCGAGCAGTGGACCACTTCGGATGTGAGGGAATCCACCCTCAAGGAGATGGTGAAGCACGGAGTGCTTCCTCCCAAGGAGATCGTGGCCGGCGCCCGGCGGCGAGTGAGGAGTTTTCCACCCCGAACACCGGTGAGCTCGTCGTCTTCACCTCTTTCTTTTTCGTGGCTTGACCTCCCCACCTCCGAGTTCTTTGGGGGCTTCTTGATTATTATGGTCTTCATCTCTACCATTTGAACCCCAACTCCATGCTCCACATTGCTCTTTTCATCCATGTATGTGAAGCCTTTCTTGGCATTCTTCCCCACTTCCAGCTCTTCCGTCGCATGTTTTACCTTAAGCCGCATCCCAATAAGGACCAGCCCTGTGTTGTTGGTGGGGCGGGTTTCCAACTCCGCGGATCCCTCCGCAAGGAGTATTTATCTCTTCCTTTGAAATCCTCCAACAAGGGTTGGCATGCAAGCTGGTTCTATATCAGCAATCTTGAGCCCAGCTTGCCGAACTTCGTTGGCCTTCCCCGTGCCCAGGCCTACTTGGAGCACTCGTGCTGGTAGCCCAAGACTCGGGAAGAAGCCAACAAGCTGGGCGAAGATCTTGGAAGTGAAACAAAAGGGTCTTCGCGGCGAGCAAATCACTCGGCATTTCATCAGGAGCCGACTGGCGCCGATTAAAGAACGATCGAAGCCAGCCTTCGAGTACGAGGGTGAGAGGGACCCCAATCGGGAAGACCGTGACTCCCTTAGCTTTGAGATCCTGAAAATCCGGATGTACAAGGTCTTCTCGACTGGAATCGCGGTCGAACGCAGCCTCGTGCTACCAGTCCTCCCCTTCAGTCTCTATCGACCTCCTCCTCCGGTAAGCCGACTGAACTCTTTCATTGCCTTGTAATCTTGATGTCATACTTATTAGTGTTGTAAGAAACTTTCTTGCAGGAAAATGCCTCCATTATCTCGAGGCCCTACAAAATCCCTCAAGACGACATGCCGACTCGACCTACCAAGAAACCAGCTGGCGGCGTGAAGATCCAGAGTGATCCAGCCGAGAAGAGGGCGGCCCCGAGTGAGGACATTAGCAAACGGGCAAGCAAGAGGAGGCTCGTCATTGATGACTCGGACGACGATGTCCCGGCCCCTCCAGTCGAAACAACCCCTCCAAGGTCGTCGCCGAAGGCGGCGCCGAAGATCCGCCGGTCGTCCAGGTACGCCTCATGACTAAAGTTTGAACTCATCGTTGAAGGTTCCTTTGTCTTCATTCCGATTGCTCCTATCGTTCTCTTTGCAGGAGGCCTCAAGACATAGACCTGCGGGCGAGTGAGGGCCAACGCCCCGCCGCGTCGAGGCATCCAAACCTGCGGAACCCAAACCCGGAGCCCTCTCCCAAGCGAGAGCGGCCCGAGTGGAAGGTCTTCACCTCCCGGCGAGAATATCCCAAGGAAGGAGCCCTCGACCGCCGGCGGGACACCCCGACCGGAAATCGTCGACCGCGGAGAAGCCCTCATGTGACCCAAAGGGCCCCGCGAAGATCGGTCGGCCAAGAGTCGAAGGAGAGACCACGGGTGCCGCCAGTCAAGGGTTCACCCAAACCGGTAAGTCCGGAATTAACACTTTATCTTCAATCTTCGCTTTAACTCTTTCGTATCTTCATCATTCCTCCCGATCTATCGCCACGGTAGAAGAGATCCCAGTTACGATCTTCGAAACACAGGGTTCCCCGATTAAGATCGAGTGGCGGGATTCGGAAGGCCAAAGGCAGGGCATCGTCTTGGATAAGCAAGCGAAAGCGAGGAAATGGATGCCCTTGTCAACAGCCTGAATGAGGCGACTCGGCTACTCAACGTAAGTCTCGATCCTTTTCCGTTGCCGCATCGTTATTCCTTTTCAGTCGACCAACTTCAGGTCTTGCACGCAGAAAGAGTACTACCGATCGATGGCCAAGTCCGAGGCGCTCGAGAAGTTGGTCCCGCATCTAAACTCCCTGGAGGACATCCAGCAAGAGTTGAAGACCACTCGAGAAGAGGCCGCGTCGAGGGAGGCAGCCCTAAGGAGGGAAATAGCCGAACTCCGGGAGGAAAACCTCGACCTCCGGGGTTTAATCGGGAGTAAGCTTAGCCCTCTCAGTCTTTTAATGGTCTCTGTGTTGATTCTAATTGTTGGTAACCTTTCTTGTTTGTAGAAAATTCATCGGAGGTTCACTCGCTCCAAATCCAGTGGAGGCGCGGCCTCAGCAAGGCCGAGCCGGAGACCGAGTTTGAAGGTGAGCTCTTTCGGACGATATTCGTTGTACTGCGTTGTCTTTGAGTGCTTTGCATGATCATGTTCTTTTGGCAGCTTATAAAGTCAAGACCCGAGCTCAATATGACATCTTACTTGAAAGGGTCAAACAAGCTGGAAGGGTCCGAGAAGATGTAGCGACCGCAGCAGCGCCGATCCTGCTGTCTTTGTTCCACCATGGAGTCGGGACCAGCTCACTGGACCCAGTTGAAGTCTTTGACAAGCGTAGGCGAGCCCCTGACCAGTATTTAGCCAACATTTCCGAGGCGGCTGTCATGGGAGCGGGCTTCGCCCTTACACAAACGAAGTCACTCTACCCTCGAGTGGACGTGGATTCAGTCGGGGAGGGCTTCGCTGAGGGAACTTCAGATGAGCAGGCCCTTGATTTGATTAGTGAGGCACAGGAATCGGCCAAAAAGGTGGCCGTCAATGTAGTGAACCACTTCCGGCCTTGATTTGTCTTGTAAACATTATACGCAACTTTCTGATGTAAACTTTGTAGATATTTGGCTTATTTATGTTAATACCCTGACCCGAGTTTTCATGTAAAATTTCTTACGTAATTTTCGTCCGACTGTCATCAAGCCTAAGCCTGATTAGGTCATCAAAAAATTCTCAGTCCTTAAACATTGAACTCGAATCAAGAAACATTAAACAATGATAAACCAAGTACGCACAGGTTGAAAAAAAGACCATGTTTTATTGACATATGTACAGCCCCCGACTGCTAACTCAAGAAGTCATCTTGCTTGAGGTTGGCAGTCAGGAGGAAACATGAAACTTAAGTCAATTTAAGCATAGAATCGTCGGAGATGCTTGATGTTTCAGGAATTCTCCACCATAGAGCCGTCTTCACGCTTTAATCGATATGCGTCTGGCCGAGTCACTTCAGCAATTATGTACGGTCCTTCCCATAAGGGGGATAACTTGTGACGGTCCTTGGTGGTCTGAATCTTGCGTAGAACCAAATCGCCAATGATAAAAGCTCGTGCTTGCACGTTGCGACTGTGGTATCGTCTGAGCCCTTGAAGATATTTTGCCGACTGGATGAGGGCTGCCTCACGGGCCTCTTCCAATTGGGTGAGGTCATCCACTCGGTCTGGGTCGTAGCGTTCATCGTTGAGACTACGGACTCGGAGGGACTCGTACTCCATCTCGTTTGGCAACATGGCTTCTGCGTCGTAGACCAAAAAGAAAGGAGTTTGGCCGGTAGCCCGATTGGACGTGGTTCGCAGAGACCATAGAACCGAGGGGAGCTCTTGCACCCACTTGCCGGCATAAGGACTTAAGCGGTCGAACACGCGGGCCTTAATGCCTTGAAGAACCATGCCGTTGGCACGCTCGACTTGTCCATTGCTTTTGGGATGTGCGACTGACGCATAGCAGATTTTGATTCCGAAGTCTTCGCAAAATTCCTTGAAGATGCCTCCAGTGAATTGAGTCCCATTGTCGGTTATAATTCTGTTTGGGACACCGAAACGGTGTACGATGTTGAGGATGAAGTCCCGTGCCTTGTCAGCAGTGATTGTGGCAACCGGCTTAGCTTCGATCCACTTGGAGAATTTGTCGATTGCGACGAATAGGTGCGTGAATCCTCCTGGAGCCTTCTTGAAAGGGCCGACCATGTCTAAGCCCCATACCGCAAATGGCCAGGATAATGGAATTGTTTGTAGCTCTTGGGCTAGGACATGGCTCTGTCGGGCGAAAAATTGGCAGCCTTCACAGGTTCGTACCACTTTGTCCGCGTCGAAGACCGCGGTAAGCCAGAAAAAACCTTGTCTATAGGCTTTGCCCACCAAGGTGCGTGCTGCCGCGTGGCTTCCGCATATGCCCGAGTGGATGTCTTGGAGTAGCTGTCGTCCTTCCTCAGGTGTGATGTATCTCATCAGGACTCCGGAGGGACTTCTCTTGTATAAGTCGGAGTCAACCATGACATAAGCTTGGCAACGACGTCGGACACGTTCTGCCTCATCCCGGTCTTCCGGCAGCTATTGCTGTGTTAAAAATTTGATGAGTGGTGTCCTTTAGTCGGCATCAATCCTGGCGACTTCGTTTGCAGCTTGTTCGTTGGGAGTTGGCTTTGCCGCAATAGTTGGCTCATAGAGGTGCTTGACAAAAACGTCTGTTGGGGCGGCTTCACGTTTGGAGCCGAACTGCGCCAACTCGTCAGCTGCTTCGTTGTTGTGTCTTAGGACGTGTGATAGCTCAAGTCCATCAAACTTGTCTTCAAGTTTGCGAACCTCCTGTCGGTAGGCCTCCATGGTGTCGTTTAGATAGGACCGGTCTTTTATTACTTGGTTCACGACCAGCTGGGAGTCTCCTTTCACGACGAGCCGACGTATCCCGAGTGAAACTGCGAGCCGCAGTCCATGTAGCAGGGCTTCGTACTCGGCGACGTTATGTGAGGCGGAGAAGTGGAGGTGGAGGACGTATCTTAGCCTTTCCCCAGTCGGGGAGATCAACACAACTCCTGCTCCCAAGCCGGTGATCCTCTTGGATCCGTCGAAGTGCATGGTCCAATATTGAAGGTCTTCCCGAGGTACATCTTCTTGTTGTTCGGTCCACTCGGCCAAGAAGTCCACCAGGGCTTGTGATTTTACAGACGTCCTCGCCTTAAAAGTTAAGTCCAGCGGCATCAGCTCTAGGGCCCACTTCGCGATGCGCCCAGTTGCCACCCGGTTGTGGATGACATCGCCGAGTGGAAAGGAGGTGACGACGGTGACCGAGTGACCCTGAAAATAGTGCGCTAATTTCCTCGCGGTTATTAGGACACCATATAGCAATTTTTGTACCTACGGGTAGCGAGTTTTGGCTCCTGCCAGCACTTCGCTAACAAAGTAGATCGGCCTCAGAATCTTCTGGACTCGCCCTTCTTCTTCGCGCTCGACCACGAGGACTGTACTAACCACTTGGTGAGTGGCTGAAACGTACAGTAGCAGGGGCTCCTGGGGCTGAGGTGAGGCTAGGACGGGCGGCGTCGTGAGAAATTCTTTAAAATCTTCAAAGGCCTTATGGGCTTCCGAGGTCCATTGGAAGTCGTCCGTTTTCTTCAGCAATCTGAAGAAGGGCATGCCTCGTTCGCCGAGTCAAGAGATGAATCGGCTTAGCACCGCCATGCAGCCAGTGAGCTTCTGGACATCCTTCTGGTTACTCGGGGGCTTCATATTCAAGATAGCTTTGATCTTTTCTGGGTTGGCTTCTGTGGACCCCCGTTTTTGAGGCGGGAATCTTTCGTGTTCATAGTACCATTTCCCTGGATCGAGTAGTTGGTACCCACGAATACAGTACTGGATAATCAAGTGCGCATGCACGAATAGTCTTACAATACCATTATTACATTAATAGGCCCGAAGGCATTGTTCATCCCACAGGACCTTATGGTCCGAATACAACATAAAAAGAATTTAGATAAGGCGCGGAAAGAGCGGCGGCTCGTCAATTGCCACAGAGCAACGACCGGGGCTAAGGTCTAATATGCGCCATCGGTTCCTTCGCCCTCCGGTAGTACGAGTAGGGGTCTTCGGCTCTTCATTTCCATCAGCTGGAGGTTTGTGCGTATAGCAAGGGTGAGTACCAACCGTACTCAGCAAGCCAACACAGAATTGATGCATATGATAGGGTTATTCAAAGAACACGGCTAGAGTTATTTTTGCGTAAAGCCGCTTTTCACAATTCTTTTCACAAGCCTACCGACTAGCCAAATCAAGTTTTAATTTCATAGTTCATTAACCCGGCGACGGTTCGTCTACCATCCATCGTGATCCCAAGGATGGCTTCCCGTCTCCGGTTCGTCATGATTTTCCGGAGTCCACCCCTTCTCGCATTCTCGAGAAGTTGATCCACCAGCGAATGAAACCATCATGCATACCCATCCCAGCAGCTTTAAGTTTAAAAAATCTAGCCAAGCGAAAGTCTTGTCACGATGCTCAATATCCGCGAGCACGGCTATTCGAATAGATTGATTCACTCACACTGCAAGTGGATGTACACTTTACCCGTACTCCGCGACAGCCCAACAAATGAGCCTACGCCTCAACACATGAGACGGTCACGGCAAAGCCTTTCGATAACCTTGCTTTGGCGTACCCGCTCCATGAACTTAAGCCCTCATGCACTCTAGCCGTCCTTTTCTAGCGGTGAGAGGAGTTCGCGCACCGGGGTAAGGAAAGTCTTTCCAAATCTTTAAGTTTAATTAACATCGGTTTAATCCCACCATTCATAACAAAGGCCGCAGCCTCATTCTCATCCCATAACCACCTCATAGAGAATCATCTCTGCAAGGATACGCATCCGCTCGGCTATCTAATCGCTAGGTCTATACCCATTCGAGAAGTACGGTTGTACGGCTTGTTTCCGGCTATCTCATGGCTCGGTCCTTAATTGACCGGGTCGGCACTTGCCTTTTCCGAATCCACCCAAATCATCCGCCGCCCAGCTAAAACATTTGTATAGTACTTTCAATTTCCACCAAACTTAGTTCGTCATGGCCATGTGGCGCTCATGTTTCCATATGCCGAATCTCAACTACCTTCCCTAAGGTAGTTGCCCAAGCACGAAGCTTTTTCATAAAGTCATGAGTATGCATAATCTAAGTTTAGCGGGCTAAGCGCTTGCCGTAGCTATTCTCGGTTATTTGATCACATCGAGGGTTACAAGGAATAATTCTAAAGGTAATCAATGACAAGGTATGGCATAACAAGTATAGGCAACTCGTATAGCATGCATGTTTGGAGTTTAAAATAACATCATTTCGCAATTGGGATCAATATGTTCAAAGAGTGTGATGACTTGCCTTGCTCGCACACTTGAGGGGTGGGGTCTTCAGCGGTGTCGATGCCGGTTTCTTCAGGCGCTACCCGTACGTGCGAAAGATCAATTGAATTCAGTTAGAATTCAACAAAACACCGAGAGATCGAAAAGAACCACAAAAGTCATGAAAACAACTCCAAAAGTTTTGCCGAAAATTCTACTCGAGTTAGAACAAGGGTTGCGAGGAAAATCCGGGTTTTTGGAATCGAGCTGATGACCTAGGGTTTTCGCAAAGTTGGCGATCGCAAATAAATTTGGAAGTTACGTTTGAAAATATCAGCGAAGAAAATTCGTGCTCGAAATTTGAGGGTTTGAGCACAAAAGCGAAACCTATTTCGATGGCGGGAAAGAATTAAACGGATTCGGATTGAAAAACGATGCGAAATGAAATTCGGAAAACGTCCGATTCCGATTTTTCAAACTTTGCACGGGAAAATATGCGAGAAAATAATTTATTTTTGCCCAAAATTTTACTCAAGTCATCCCAAAATATTTTTCCAAATTTTCAAAAAAATTTTCCTAATTTTTCCCTATTTTTCTTTTTCTCTTTTTTTCTTTTTTTTTTTTCTTTTTCCTTTTCCTTTTCTCTCTGCAGCTTTCAATGCCCGCAAGGTGTTCGACCAGGTGCCGGAGGAGAAACGAGGCGGCGGCGGTGAGGAACAAGGCGGCGCAAGGGGCTTACGGCGACGGCGGCTCGGGGAGGAGCAAGGGGCACGGGAATGGACTTGCGCACGGCGGCGACGGCTACCGGCGGCGGCCCTCGGCGGCGGTGCTCGGGAATGGCGGAAAAACGGCGGCGGTGCGGTGAAATCGGCGGGCACACGCCCTTTTATAGCGCGGCCAAGGGGGCTTGGTGCGGGCGCGGGGTGGAAGGAGGGGTCCGGCTCGGCGCGGCGCGGGCGGTGACACGCGGCGGCGCACGGGGAGGCCGGGTCGCGGCGGGCGAAACGCGGGCGCCAGCGCACGGCGCGGCGAGTCCGGCGCGGCGTGCGCGCGCGGTGTAGGGGCCGGGGCGTGACTCGGCCGCGTGGCGGCGCGCGGTGCGCGGCGGGCCAGTTGGCGGGCGGCATGCAGCGGCGGGCGGCGGCGCGCGCGCGGGGTCCGGCGGGCGGCGCGCGCGCGCGTGGCGCGGGCGCGCGGCGCGTGCTGCGCGCGCGGCGCGCGCGGGTAGGGGCCGAGCGCGGTTGGGCGCGGCGGCGCGTGGCATGCGCGCGCAGCGCGGCGCGCGTATGAGTCGGCGGACGCGCGGCGCGCGCGCCGGGGCCGTGCGGTGTCGAACGTTTGTGACCAATGAACAGTGCATTTTCACCTTTTCCCGATTTTCTATTTTCTTTTCCCATTTTCTATTTTCTTTCCTTCTAAAAATTCCAAAATAAATCCTAATATTCTAAAAATAATTTTTAACTTTATATTTTAAACTTTTTCTTGACTTTCATTTTTCCATAATTATTTTTCATACTTATTTAAATTCTTTTTCCTAATTTTCATAATTTACCCATTTTTAATAAAAATACATTTCCCAAATTTCGAGTACGCCTCCCGAGAATTTTATTATTTATTTTGTGTTTCAATTTATCTTCTCCCAACCAAAATTTTATTTTATACTTCCCAAACGCGCTTTCGCAAATCCGCACTTTCCCTCAAATTCCTTTTTAAAATCCCGATGCGGCTTTCGCACCACCGTCTTGACAACTCCGAAACCTCCAAATACACCGAAAAGGAATTGACCACGACTAAACTTATGCACGAGCGGGCAAATAAGAAGCAACAAACCCGAGAAGAAGCAATAAGCCACGGTTTTTGAAAGTTCCGATTTTTACGTTCCGATTTCGGTTCTCCGATTTTCGGGATGTTACAGCCTTCAATGCCGCGATGTGACACCATGAAGCCGAGCGGTTTGCACGATAGGACGCCGAAAGTGCACTTCTCTGGGTTTAACTTCATTCGAAGGCCCGAATATTTGCGAAGGTTTCTTCTAGGTCGCAATTAGGTCTTCTTTCGCTTGGTCTTGATGACGACGTCATCGACATTAGCTTCCACGTTCTTCCCAATCTGCGTCTGAAAGCACCTCTGGATCATGTGTTGGTATGTGGCCCCGACGTTCTTCAGGCCGAAGGGCATGGTGATATAGCAGTAGGCTCCAAACGGCGTGATGAACGATGTCTTCGGCGGTCGAATTCTTTCAAGCGATCGGTGGTAGCCCGAGTATGTGAGTCCAAAAAGCTCGGGAGTTGGTAGCCGGCCGTTGAATCTACGACTTGGTCGATGCGAGGCAGCCGAATGGATCTTTGGGGCGAGCTTTGTTGAGGTCGGTGTAGTCGACGCACATGCGCCATTGCCTGTCTTTTTACGGACCGAGCGGGTTGGCCAACCGAGTCGGGATGTAGAACTTCTTTGATAAAGCCAGCGGCTAAGAGCTTTGTGAGCTCTTCTTTGATGGCATCTTTTCGATCCTGCGCGAACCTGCGTAATCGTTGTTTGATTGGCTTTGCGTCATCTTTGATGTGTAAAGAGTGCTCGATCACCTCCCTAGGAATTCCAGACATATCAGATGGTTTCCAAGCAAAAACATCTTTATTATTTTGGAGGAAGGTGACGAGCGTGCTCTCCTATTTAGGATTTAGTTCAGCGCCGATTACAACGGTTTTCGAGGGATCCGAAGGATCAAGGGAGATCTTCTTGGTCTTGGCGTCGCCGGTTCCTGATTTGGCTATCTTCTTGCGGGGATTTCACCCTCTGCCGAAGTCAATGCGGCCAATCAGATTTCTTGTCAGCCACGAGATCTCTCGCGAGATTGGGCCATGTCGCGCTCTCCTTGTCGCGAGTGAAGGCTTGCTTCACGTCGTTGCGAAGAGTGATGACGCCGTTGGGACCCGACATCTTCATGCAGAGGTAGGTGTAACGGGGTATCGCCATGAACTTGGCGAGTGCAGGCCTTCCGATGATGGCGTGGTAGGCCGTTTCGAAGTCGGCCACCTCGAAAGTGACGTTTTCCGTCCAGAAATTCTCTCGAACTCCGAAGGTGACCGGAAGGGTGATGTGCCCGATTGGTGTAGATGAAAGCCCCGGGATAACTCCATGGAAGGGGGCTGTGCTTGCCTTCAGTTCTGCTCTCGGGATCTGCATCTCGTCCAAGGTCTTGGTGAACAGAATGTTGAGGGCGCTGCCCCCGTTGATGAGAACGCGCTTGAGCTTGATGTTGCGGACCACCGAGTCCAAGACGAGTGGATAGCGCCCCGGGTGAATCACTCGGTCGGGATGATCCGAGTGGTCAAAAGTGATGGCCACCTCCGACCATCGTAAGTACTGTGGGACCTTGGGTTGCACCGCGTTGACCTCTCGGTCAGTTAGCTTCTGTTTCCTCTTGAATTCATAGGCTAGCGACCCCCCGAAGATGTGATTCAGCTCACCCACGGGGTCTTAAAAGGGCTCGACGTTCTCAGCCGTGTTGTTCTTCTTGGCGCCTGATGGGCCGGCTTTGTCAGTCGGCTTCTTATTGAGCTGTGCCGCATATTTGCTCGGTGAACTGTTTATAAATAAAGCAGTCCTTAGCCACGTGCTTGTGATTGGGATGATGCGTGCACTGAGCGTTCATGATGGCGTCATAGGCCGCGACTGGGGCGCGTTGGGAGTTGGAGGTTGCGGCAACTAGATCTTCGGTCGGCGCTTGCGGTCCCTTTTGGCCCTGGTTGTTGTTGCCGTTATCCTTCTTAGGATTCCGGCTTCCTCCGCCGCTTGTCGTCCCTCTGTCGGGCGGTCTTGGCGCGCCGCTTTGAATGGCATCGTTGGATTTGGCGTAAAAATTTGTCGTCTCAAACATCTGCTTCACCGTCTTCGGTGGCTTGCACCCAAACTTTCCGATCAACAGCTCATCACGGACTCCCTTCTGGAAGGCGGCGATGATGATGTCATCGGTGATGTTGGGAATCTTGTTGCTCTTTTCGGAGAAGCGCCGGATGTAGTCCTTCAGAGGTTCGTCCGGCTTCTGGATGACGTTGTACAAGTCGAAGTGGGTCCCGGGCCTCTCAAAGGTGCCCTGAAAGTTGGCGATGAAGTGGTCCCTTAGCTCACTCCACGAGCCGATTGAGCCTCTTGGCAGGCTTGTGAGCCAGTTCCTGGCTGAGTTGGCGAGGGCCACAGGCAGGTAATTGGCCATGGCCTTGTTGTCGCCGCCTGCTGCACGGATGGCGAGAGTGTACACGGTCAGCCACGACTCGGGGTCGGTCTTGCCGTCATACTTCTCGATTTCGGTCGGTTTGAACCCATTTGGCCAATGCACTCGGCGAAGCTCCTGAGTGAAAGCTGGCACTCCGTCGTCATTGCTGTCAGGTGATCCCCTCCGATATTTCCGAGTGCGCTGATCTCACTCTTGGTAGCGACGATCGAGGACTTCTCGCAGATCATTCGACGGGGTCCTCGGTAGGTTGGTTTGGTAGCTGGAGCTGTTGTTGCGGCGGACGCGGTGGTGGACGGGTGGACGTCCATGTTGCTTCTCGCGGGAGTCGGCCGTTTGCTCCCGATGCTTGTGCGTGGACTCATGGCGTGGGCCTCTTGGCCTGGTTGTCGACCGGTCTGGTTCGGGCCTCTTGTAATCCTTTGACCTTAGCGGCGGGAGTCGGCTTCTGTCGGGCGTTTCAGCCACGGACTCAGTCGGTCTTTGTGCTGAGGTGGAGGGATGACCATTGGCCGTAGCCGCGACGATGGTCTTGATTTTGTCCAAGATTGGAGTCACGTCAGGGTGTGCCGTCTCGATGACGGTGTACAGGAGTGTGAGGGCAGCAACAGCGTTCTGCTGTGGCGTCTGGAAGATATTGGTGTTACGGACCCGCGTTTGAAGTATAGCCTCTTGAGCGGATCGTCCGGCTGCCCTTAGATCCTGCTTCCTTCTGTCGGCTTCCTCTTTGCGTTTCTTCTCCTCTTCGGCCAGCTTGCGCTCTTACTCAATTCTGGCTCGTTCTTCCTCCGCAAGCCTACGGGCCATGGCTGAGTCAGACTCGGCCACCTCAGCCATGAGGACGTCGAAGCACTTCGGCTCGTAGTCCTTGTCACAATCGGAGTCATTGGCTTCGTCTGAGGGGATGCCATAAAGGTCGTCAAAGCCTGAGGAGCTGAGATACTCGTTGAGCTCCGAGGATGAGCATGAGCCGAAGGGCTGGAGGATGACGGCGATCTCCCTTGAGCCCGGGTAGTTCGAATCTGGATCGTTCCAGTCCGAGTCGGAGCTTGCGGACGTGGATCTCTCCGAGTGGATCAATCTTGATTCAGAGTAGAGGAGCTTGCCGTAGATCTCAGCGGTGTTTGGTAATCCAAACGATGCTGAGAGGTCTTCTTCCGAGTGGATTGGCTCCGACGGGGAGATGAGAAGATCGCTGCAGATCTCAGTGGCGTTCGGTAGTCCGAACGGCGCCGAGTGAGTTCTTTCCTCAGAGTGGATGGACTGCATCTTGGAATCCAAGGTTTCACCGTACATCTTGGCGTTGTTCGGGAGCCCGAACGGCGCCGAGTGGGTCTCTTCTTCCGACTGGTTCGAATCTGAGTCGAAGGAGGAGAACTTGTCGAAGTCGTTGGCGGCGAAGTTGCCGAATCCTGAAGAAGATCCCATCGCGCTTGTCGGCGAGATTGTTGAAGAAGTCTTGACGCGCGGGCCCTTACCTGGTGCGCCAACTGCCGAAACTCGGTTTTGGTAATAGAAATTTGGGGGTGCAGTCAAGATCGCCAAGCTCAATGGGTTAGATGAAAAACAAGGTTTAGACAGGTTCAGGCCCTCTCGTGAGTTAATACCCTACTCCTCTTTCGGGGATTCGATCCACCGAGTGTATATTGATCTCAAGATCTAAAACTGAAAGCTAATAGCTCAGAAAACTCATAAATCTGATGTCTGATCTAAAGCTCATATCCCTCAAGGGACGCCCCTCACCCCCCTTATATAGTCTTGGGAGGCGGGCTTACAAATCGAAAACCCTATCTTACTCTAAGTCGGTTTCCTCAATCTTACCAAACCGTGACTATGAGCCGTTGCCTTATCTCAATCGGCAACGTAACACCCAAGTCATATGTGGCTTACATATTTGGCAAGCGCAACCTATCCCTATCTCCAGTCGGATAAGCTTGTCATGTGGATACCCGATTGCCATAATCTCCACAGGTGGCATGATGTTCGGAGTAGGTGGTGCATGCGGCATATGGGAGCCAATTTCTACAAACAATTCAAGAACAAGCACCTGATGGATCTATTCAAGAGGCTATGTGGTCAAAATCAAGAGAAAAAATTCAATGAGATGTGGAGAAGGTTGGATGAGCCGACAACGAAGCAAACCGACGAGCAATCTTGTTTGCCACAGGTTGACGGGGCCTGCAGTACCTCTTGGTCCATTGCATAATGACCCGCCAACAATGAGAAGCAGGTCCGCATCATCAATACGTAATTTCTCCCACTAGATAGAGAATGAACCGAAAGAAAAGTGGTCTCTGTTGTATGACACTGACGGAGCTCGATATGGTATAATGACAACCAACCTGGCCGAGGTGTACAACTGGGTGATGCGAGGAGTTCGGGGGCTTCCATTGGTGGGTATTGTGAAATTTATCTTTCATGGCACTCAGGCATACTTTAGGGATAGATTTAAGAAAATATCCCCTTTGATGGTCGATAACAACATTGTATTTGGCAACGTGGTGACGAAATATATGCAAGACAAAATTCTAAAGGCTATGAAGCACAGACTAATCCCCCAAGGAAACCAAGTTCATAGGTACGAGATCATGTGTGTCGACAGGAGAAGGCGCGGCATCAACCGTGTTAAGCTGTGCAGGAATGTGTGCTTCATGTGGATGGTGGTTGTAGTTGTAGCTGTATGAAGCCGAAACTTAGACATCTGCCTTGCTCACACGTCCTTGCCGCAGCTGGGGATTGCGGCATAGTTCCCGATATCTATGTGTCACCGTACTACAGGAAAGAATCAATTTTTTATACGTGGAAGGAGGAGATATATGGTTTTGGGATATCTGGATCGTACACAACACTGAGGCCACAAGTGTTTTACATTCTAGATCCGTCAAAGTTAAGGATGAAAAAGGGACGTCGTCAGTCGAGACGCATCAGAAACGACATGGACGAGTCGGAGACCGGGGGAAGGACCCTACGTTGCAGCTAATGCGATGAGCACGGACATACATACAAAAAATGTCCGAAGAATTCAGAAACTTCAACCGTCGCAGGTGCAGGTCTATCCGAACAGTCCACCGATGGCAGCCGTCCATCGGGAGAAGGAACAACAACGAGGCGACCACGTCCTAGACGTGCTCGTGCGGCGACTACGTCGTCCGCTGGCGATGCAATTGCTTGATTATTTTCTTTGCTCCTATCAATCTAGTGGTGATCCAAAATTTGTAACATTTGTTATGTTGTTGCCATCTGTCGTGCGTGTAATATTTATCATTGTGAGACATGAACTATTTTATTGTTGTTGTGATATTTTTATGTTGTGTTTGGTAGTTTGAATTACGATATGTAACTTTTGCAATGTTCAGATATAATGGACCATTTTATGTCATTTATTCATATTGTTTTGTTTTTCCTTATAAATTGCTTACTAATGTATTCATGTATTCTTGCAGGTATGGCGGACGGTACACCGGCTCTTTTCAGCGAGTCGATTGACAGGGTGCACAGGTCATACTTGTCGGCAGTGCAGGGTGCTCAGTTGACCACCTTTCGTCGACGCCCGTCGCGCGAGTTGTTGCGTGTCGATCCGCGACACGTCCAGTGGTACGATCATACTCTTTTGATTCACGACCTTAATATTATACTTGACACTAATATTACACTTGATGGTATGCAGGTTGCGTGAGTCTGGCCTGATCGAGATTTGCAGGCTTGTTGAGGCGCGTGCCGACGAGCACGACCAGGCGAGACGGTGGGATGCGGACCGGTCCCTGATAGCTGCTTTGGTGGATCGGTGACGTCCTGAGATGCACACCTTCCATCTTCCTTGTGGGGAGATGGCACCGACGCTGCAGGACGTCTCGTACCTGCTAGGGCTACCACTAGCCGGAGAGGCTGTTGGGTCTGTGGATGCTATTGGTGGATGGAGGGAGGACATCACTACGCGATTCGCTCAGGTGATGAGGCTACTAGGGCTCCCAACTGTTCAGGCGATCTACCCTTACACGACCACCGGGCCTACGAAGACTTGAATCATGCAGTTCACAGTAAGTTAACTTGAAGACTTCGTTATTTTTCATTACATGTTATGATTGTTAACATGGTTTTCTCCTTTTGTAGGCCGACAAGCTCGACCCCGATGCCGACGAGTACTCGTGCGACGCTCGTTAGAGCGTACCTCCTCGGATTTTCGGGTGGGTGATGTTCACCAACACGTCGGGAACACTTGTAGAGGGGGCTTATCCACTATGCCCAGTCGATAGCGGACGCGGAGATAGGCTTCGTGCCTCAGTGGAGCTGGGGTTCAGCAGTCCTCGCAGCCACCTACCGTGGGCTGTGATACGCGTGCACGAAGACGGATCCAGGAGCGGTCTTCACAGGCTGCCCCCTTCTTTTACAGCATTGGGCTGCGGAGCGGTTCACGATCGGCCGACCAATCGTCGACACCTCTCCTTACGACGCAGCACCCGCGTTCGAGAACCCAGCCGATGGGCCTACGATGGGCTCGTACTTGTTTCGACACAACGTAAGTACAAATTGTTATTTCTTTTAAATATTCAAATTGTGTTGAACAAAACTTGTAACCACTTGATTATTTTATTTTCGCAGCGTCGTTACGCCCACGCTCAGGTGAGACGGAGCTACCCGGACTTCGTGTTCGAGTTGGACCGTCTCCAGCCTTACGACGTTGTCTGGGAGCTGTACACGCAGGAGGCAGTTTGCGTGAGGCAGTGGCAGCTCGAGCGCCTCTAGGCCTCTCGACATTGTGCACGCGCGACTCGGCTTACTGGATGATGTTGATACCGATGGTGTACGACATATGCGTCGAGCCTCACTGCCCAGGCCGAGTGATGAGGCAGTTCAGATTGCGGCAGGGATTCCCGGTAGACGTACCGGTTGCCGTTCCCCACCAGGACCACCAGTGAGTACTTCTATTTCAACTTTACTACTATTATGTCGAATGAAATGGAACGATAGTTGACCTTTATTGTGTACGCAGGTTGACTCGACGGGGACAGCAGGGAGGCTTTCTCTGGGAACCACGTATGCAGCAATACGTGGCGGACTGGCTGATAGCCACAGAGGAGGTGATTGGCGAGATCTACGGCCACTCCGAGGAGAACTACATTGCCTACCTTTGGTGGTACCTATCGCGGACGCGTCCGCGCGTGACCTTCACACCCGCTGCGCAGCAGCAGCACCAGGCAGCGGTCACGGACACCTACCCCAGGCACCGAGACCTGGACTACTTCGTTGGGGTATGTCATGATTTCTCGGCCTTAATGCCTTTGTACGTCATGATTCCTGTATATTTCAGCAACGAACCTAATTTGTTTCGATTTTTGTAGGCCGACGCCGCACGGGCATTGAATGCCGAAATCGACTTGGTGATGCTGAGGTTGGACGCAGGCATTCACCTGAACGACGTGGAACAGAAGATGATGTTCTAGCGGATGCGGACGACAGCACGTTCGATCTTGCGCATCTTCTCGTGTCGTTCAACCGTCGACGTGATACCTCCGCAGGCTGCTGCAGGTCCACGTCCACGCGGTCCGGTACTAGGATGGTCACCACACGGCGCTGGTGCCTCCACAGGTTAGTTCCTCTCATTTTCATTGTGGCAATCCTACAACGTGATATAACAAACCGAATGTCGCGTAGGTCCGACGCTACCGACTGGGGATACGGCTGGCGTGAGTGGATCGTCGATCCCTCGGCCTTTCGCGACTCGGCCGAGCACTGCGAGCTTTGCTGGAGCGAGTGGATCCTCCATTCCTCGTCCCCTCACTCGGTCGGGAGGTGAGCAAGCATCGTCCGACGAGTAGTTAAGACTTATTAGTTTAAATCACCGATGCTTCACATTGCTTATATACGGGAGGATTCTACTCGGCGGGGATTTTCCGCTGGGGGCTTCATCGTTGCGGGCGGGCGGGTCCGGGGCGGCGACGAGGGGGTGCGTACGGCGACGACTTCGACGACTGGAGGACCCGGATCGGGCGTTCTCGCCGCCTCTCGGCTTGGTGGAGCACCTCTACCACGAGCCAGGACCCGCCACAGAGGACGACCACGTCGGATGTTCGTGCTGGTCTTGCCGTGCCCCAGGACGGCGACGTACTCTCGGGGGCACGTTAGAGCACGAGCTAGGAGAGCTAGGGGGTAAGAGGCCTCGTTAGTAGGTTACGTGTACAAAGCTTTGTAGAAATTATAATTATTTATTTTGTGTTTGATGTTTGTATATATCTCGCTCATTCGTCGCACTCACATGTCACGAGATCCTTCCGTATCGTTCGCTGCATGATACTCTTACTAACGACAAAAAAACTTTGGGCGGTGTCAAACCTGCACGAGACGTCGCTATCAGCTTTTGCCCCGTGACAGTCCTACACGATACATCGCAATCAGCTTTTGCCCCGTGACAATCCTACACGATACGTCGCGTTTAGCTGTTGCCCTGTGACAGACATAAACGATACGTCGCTGTGAACCTTGACCTCCCTGTACTATATATTGCTTTGATCCGAATACGAGCTCTTCAAATCTGCATTCTTTTTCTACATTTACTCGTACAATGAGATCTTCATATCATCCATTCCTTGAGCGTCTCCACGGCGACTCCATCCTTTGAGCGGTTTTATTCCACCATGGTGTGACCGTCCGTTATGCCATTGTGGAGATGGTTGCATACTTACTGTGGAGATTATGGCAATGGGGTATCTACATGGCAAGCTTATCCGACTGGAGGTAGGGATAGATTGCGCCTGCCATATCTGTAAACCGAACATGACTTGGGTGTTACGATTGCCGATAGAGATAAGGAAATCGGCCTATAGTCACGGTTTGGTAAGATTGAGGAAACCAACTTAGAGTAAGATAGGGTTTCCGATCTGTAAGCCTTCCTCCCAAGACTATATAAGGGGGGTAAGGGGCGTCCCTTGAGGGATATCTGAATCATACGATTTCATAAAAAAAGACACTCGGCGGATCGAATCCACCGAAACAGGAGTAGGGTATTACCTCACAAGAGGGCCTGAACCTGTCTAAATCTTCTTCCCCTTCTAACCCATTGTGCTTGGCGATCTCGACTGCGACCCCAGAAATTATATTGCCAAAACCAAGTTTCGACAGTTGGCGCGCCAGGTAGGGGCCCGCGCGTCGAGACTTCTTCAGCAATTTCACCGATAAGCGTGATGGGATCTCCTTCAAGATTCGGCAACTTCGCCGCCTACTTCGCCGACGATTCCTCCTTCGACTCGGATTCGGACCGGTCGGAAGGAGAAATCCGCTCGACGCCCGTTCGGACTCCCGAACAGCGCCGGGATCTACAACGACTCCCGAAGACCAAGATGCAATCTACTTTCTCCGACGACGGACTTCACTCGGCACCATTCAGATTACCGAATACCGCCGAAATCTGCGCCAATCTTCTCACCTCCCCGACGGAGGCGATCTATTCGGACGAAGACCTCTCGGTGCCGTTTGGGTTACCAAACGCCGCCGAGATCTACAGCAAACTTCTCTCCCCCGAGTCGGCGGCGACCCACTCGGAGGAGCCCACACCCCCAAGCTCGACTGGGTGGAACGATCCAGACCCGGGCTACCCAGGATCAAGGGAGGTCGCCGTCATCCTCCCATCATTCGGCTCCTGCTCATCTTCGGAGCTCAATGGATACCTCAGCTCCGCCGGGTTCGACAACCTCTATGGCATCCCTTCTGACGAAGCCGACAACTCCGATTGCCGCATGGACTACGAGCCGAAGTGCTTTGATGTCCTCATGGCCGAGCCGGGCGAGTCCGACTCAGCCATGGCCGGAGGCTTGCCGAAGAAGAGCAAGCCAAGATTGAGCACGAGCGCAAGACGGCCGAAGAGGAGAAGCAACGCAAGGACGAGGCCGACAAGAGGAAGCGGGATCTACGTGCGGCCGGACGATCGCCGGGAGGCCATCCTCCAAACGCGGGTTCGCAACACCAACATCTTCCAAACGCCACAGCGAACGTTGTTGCCGTGCTCACGCTCTTGGACACCGTCATTGAGACGGCACCCGCCAACGTGACTCCGATACTCGACAAGATAAAGACCATCGTCGCAGCCACGGCCTAACGGCCACCCCACCACCTCGGCACGAAGGTCGACGAATCGTGGCCGAAACGCCGGACAAGAGCCGGCTTCGCCTCTATGGTCAAGAGATTATAAGAGGCCCGAGCCAGATCGGTCGACGACCAGGCCAAGAGGCCCACCCCGTGAGTCCACGCAGAAGTACCAGGAGCAAACGGCCGACTCCCGCGACAAACGACATGGACGTCCACCCGTCCACCACCACGTCCGCCGCAACAACGGCTCCGGCTACCCAACCAGCCAACCGAAGACCCCGCCGAGTGATCTGCGGGAAGTCCTCGATCGCCGCTACCGGGAGCGGGACCGCGACGCACGCGGGAAGATCGGAGGGGATCACCCGATAGCGGCGACGACGGAGTACCGGCCTTCACTCGGGAGCTTCGCCGAGTGTATTGGCCCAGTGGTTTTAAGCCCACAGGAATCGAAAGGTATGACGGCAAGACCGACCCCGAGTCATGGCTTACCGTCTACACCCTCGCCATCCGCGCAGCAGGTGGCGACACCAAAGCTATGGCCAATTATCTTCCAGTGGCCCTCGCCAACTCCGCCAGAAACTGGCTCACGAGCCTACCAAGAGGCTCAATCGGCTCGTGGAGCGAGCTAAGGGACCACTTCATCGCCAACTTCCAAGGTACCTTCGAGAGGCCCGGCACACACTTCGATCTATACAACGTCATCCAGAAGCCAGACGAGCCTCTGAAGGATTACATCCGCCGTTTCTCCGAAAAGCGCAACAAGATCCCCAACATCACCGATGACATCATCATCGCCGCCTTCCAGAAGGAAGTCCGTGATGAGCTGTTAATCGGGAAGTTCGGGCGCAAGCCACCGAAGACGGTGAAACAAATGTTCGAGACGACGAATTCATACGCCAAATCCAACGACGCCATCAAGGCCGCCCGTCAAGACCGTCCCGATAGGAGGGAAGACAAACAGGCAGGAGGAAGCCGGAATCCTAAGAAGGATAACGACAATAGCAGCAACCAGGGCTAGAAAGATCGCAAGCGCTGATCTGAGGACCTAGTGGCCGCAACCTCCAACACTCAACGCCGTCCCGAGTCGCCGCCTACGACGCCATCATGAACGCCAGTGCACCCATCACCCCAATCATAAGCACGCGGCGAAGGACTCGCTTCATCTACAAACAGTTCGCCGAGCAATACGCGGCGCAGCTCAACAAGAAGCCGGCGATGAGGCTGGTCCGTCAGCGCCAAGAAGAACAACGCGGTGAAAATGCCAAACCTTTTCAAGACCCGTGGGAGAGATTAATCACATCTTCGGAGGGCCGCTAGCCTATGAATCCAAGAGGAAACGAAGCTAACCGACCGGGAGGTCAACGCGGCTCAACCCGAAGTCCCTCGATATCTGCGATGGTCGAAAGTGGCCATCACTTTTGACCGCTCGGATCACCCCGACCGAGTGGTTCACCCGGGCGCTATCCACTCGTCCCGGATCCCGTGGTCCGCAATATCGCTCAAGCGCGTCCTCATCAACGGGCAGCGCCCTCAACATCCTGTTTGCCAAAACCATGGATGAGATGCAGATCCCGAGGGCATTGAAGGCAAGTTCAGCCCCCTTCCACGGAGTCATCCCGGGGCTATCATCTACACCACTCGGGCACATCTCCCTCCCCATCACCTTTGGGGCCCGAGAGAACTTCCGAACGGAGAATGTCACTTTTGAAGTGGCCAACTTCGAAACAACATATCACGCCATCATCGGAAGGCCCGCGCTTGCCAAGTTCATGGCGATCCCGCACTACACCTACCTCGCATGAAGATGCCGGTCCCAACGGCGTCATCACTCTTCGCGGCGATGTGAAGCAAGCCTTCACTGCGATAAGGAGAGCTGCGACATGGCCCAATCTCGCGAGAGATTACGTGGCCAACAAGAAGTCCGATTGGCTGCATCAACTCGGCGGAGGGCGAAGTCCCCGAAGAAGATAGCCAAATCGGGATCCGGCGATGCCAAGACCAAGAAGATCTCCCTTGATCCGTCGGATCCCTCAAAAACTGCTGTAATCGGCGCTGACCTAGATCCCAAATAGGAAAGCGCGCTCATCACCTTCCTCCAAAATAATAAAGATGTTTTTGCTTGGAAACCATCGATATGCCGGAATTCCTAGGGAGGTGATCGAGCACTCTTTGCACGTCAAAGATGACGCCAAACCGATAAAATAACGATTATGCGGATTCGCGCGGGATCGAAAAGACGATATCAAGGAAGAACTCGCAAAGCTCTTGGCTGCCGGTTTCATTAAAGAAGTCTTTCATCCCGACTGGTTAGCTAACCCAGTCCTGGTCCGCAAGAAAACGGGGCAATGGCGCATGTGCGTTGACTATACCGACCTCAACAAAGCCTGCCCCAAAGATCCGTTCGGGCTGCCTCGCATCGACCAAGTCGTTGACTCAACACCGGCGCCAACTTCGAGTTTCTTGGATTGTTACTCGGGCTATCACCGGATCAGCTTGAAAGAGTCCGACCGCTGAAGACATCGTTCATCATGCCGTTTGGGGCCTCTGTTACATCACCATGCCTTTCGGCTGAACGCCGGCGCCACATACCAACGCATGATCCAAAGATGCTTCCAGACGCAGATCGGCGAGAACATAGAAGCTTATGTCGACGACGTTGTCATCAAGACCAAGCAGAAAGAAGACCTGATCGCTGACCTAGAAGAAACCTTTGCAAACATCCGGGCCTTCAGAATGAAGTTAAACCCTGAGAAGTGTACTTTCGGCGTTCCATCAGGCAAACTGCTCGGCTTCATGGTATCACATCGCGGCATTGAAGCTAATGCAGAGAAGATCAATGCCATCTTAGGCATGAAGCCCCCGAGTAACCAGAAAGACGTCCAGAAGCTCACTGGCTGCATGACAGCGCTAAGCCGCTTCATCTCCCGACTCGGCGAACGAGGCATGCCCTTCTTCAGATTGCTAAAAAAGACAGATGACTTCCAGTGGACCGCGGAAGCCAACAAGGCCTTTGAAGATTTCAAAGAGTTCCTTACAACGTCGCCCGTCCTGGCCTCGCCTCAACCCCGGGAACCTCTCGCTGCATGCGTTTCAGCCACTCACCAAGTGGTTAGTACGGTCCTCGTGGTCGGCGCGAAGAAGAAGGACGGGCTCGGAAGATTCGAGGCCGATCTACTTTGTTAGCGAAGTATTGGCGAGAGCAAAATTCGCTACCCTCGGTACAAAAATTGCTCTATGGTGTTCTAATAACTGCGAGGAAATTGGCACACTATTTTCAGGGTCACTCGGTCACCGTCGTCACTTCCTTCCCACTCGGCAATGTCATCCACAACCGGGAGGCAACTGGGCGCATCGCAAAATGGGCTCTAGAGCTGATGCCATTGGACTTGACTTTCAAGGCGAGGACATCCATAAAGTCACAAGCCTTGGCGGACTTCCTGGCCGAGTGGGTGAACAACAAGAGAACGTACCTCGGGAAGACCTCCAACACTTGGACCATGCACTTCGACGGATCCAAGAGGATCACCGGCTTGGGAGCGGGAGTTGTGCTGATCTCCCGACCGGGAAGGCTAAGATACGTCCTTCACCTTCACTTCTCCGCCTCACACAACGTCGCCGAGTACGAAGCCCTCCTACATGGACTGCGCCTCGCAGTTTCACTCGGGATACGTCGGCTCATCGTGAAAGGCGACTCCCAGCTGGTCGTCAACCAAGTAATGAAGGGCTGGTCTGTCTAAATGACACTATGGAGGCCTACCGGCAAGAGGTCCGTAAGCTTGAAGACAAGTTTGACGGGCTCGAACTCTCACACGTCTGAGACATAACAACGAAGCGGCCGATGAGTTGGCTCGGTTCGGTCTAAGCGCGAAGCTGCCCCACAGACATCTTTGTCGAGCACCTCTATGAACCAACCATCACAGCAAAGGCAACCCCCAACGAGCAAGTTGCGATCGAAGTCGCCATGACTGACACCGACTGGAGGACGCCGCTCATCAAATTCTTAACCCAGCAAGAGCTGCCGGATGACCGGGATGAAGCAGAACGCGTCCGGCGTTGTTGCCAAGCATATGCCATGGTTGACTCCGATCTATACAAGAGAAGCCCTTCGGAATCCTAATGAGATGCATCACACCCGAGGAAGGGAAACAGCTACTCCAAGACATCCACTCAGGCATATGCGGAAGCCACGCGGCAGCACGCACTGGTCGGCAAAGCTTACAGGCAAGGTTTCTTTTGGCTTACCGCGGTCTCCGACGCAGACAAAGTCATACAAACCTGCGAAGGCTGTCAATTTTTCGCCCGACAGAGCCATGTCCCGGCCCAGGAGCTACAAACAATCCCACTATCCTGGCCGTTCGCGGTATGGGGCCTGGACATGGTCGGCCCTTTCAAAAAAGCTCCAGGAGGATTCACACACCTCTTCATCGCAATCGACAAGTTCTCCAAGTGGATTGAAGCCAAGCCGGTCGCCACCATCACTGCTGACAAGGCACGGGACTTTTTCCTCAATATCGTGTACCGCTTCGGCGTCCCAAACAGAATCATAACTGACAACGGGACTCAATTCACAGGAGGCATCTTCAAGGAATTCTGCGAGGACTTCGGAATCAAGATCTGCTACGCATCAGTTGCCCATCCCAAAAGCAATGGACAAGTCGAACGAGCCAACGGCATGGTCCTCCAAGGCATCAAGGCCCGCGTTTTCGATCGCCTAAACCCTTACGCGGGCAAGTGGGTCAAAGAGCTTCCCTCGGTCTTATGGTCGCTGCGGACCACACCTAGTCGGGCTACCGGCCAAACTCCCTTCTTTTTGGTCTACGGCGCAGAAGCCATGTTGCCAAACAAGATGGAGTACGAATCTCTCCGAGTCCGCAGCTTCAACGATGAACGCTACGACCCAGACCGAGTGGATGACCTCACCCGATTGGAAGAGGCCCGGGAGGCAGCCCTCATCCAGTCGGCCAAATATCTTCAAGGGCTCAGAAGATACCACAGTCGCAACGTTCGAGCACGAGCTTTCATCGTTGGCGACCTGGTCCTACACAAGATCCAGACCACCAAAGATCGTCACAAGTTATCCCCCTTATGGGAAGGACCGTACATAATCGCTGAGGTGACTCGGCCCGGTGCGTACCGGCTAAAACGAGAAGACGGGTCTATGGTGGAGAACTCCTGGAACATTGAGCATCTTCGACGATTTTATGCCTAATTTGACTAAGGCTTCATGTTTTCCTTGACTGCCAATCTCAAGCAAGATGACTTCTTGAGTTAGCAGTCGAGGGCTGTACATATGTCAATAAAGCTCAAGTTTTCCTCATCAAACTTCTGTGCACGATTTGGTTTATCATTGTTTAATGTTCTTCGATTCGAGTTTAGTGTCTAAGGACTGAGAGTTTCCCGATGACCTAATCGAGCCTAGGCTTGGTGACCGTCAGACGAAAACTACTTAAGAAATTTCACACAAAAGCTCGGATCAAGGCATTAACATAAATGAACTAAATATATCACAAGTCCTACATCAGAGCATCATGACCACGCGACATTTACAAGACAAAGTTTGAAAGATGAATCAAATCCGAAAATTGTTCACTACATCAACGGAGATCTTCTTTGCTGACTCCTGCGCCTCACTCAGCATATCCAAGGCCTGCTCATCTGTGGTTCCGTCAGCAAAGGCCTCCCCGACCGAGTGGATGTTCACTCGGGGTAAAGGACTTGGTACGTGCAAGAGCCGGACCAGCCCCATGTTGGCCTTCGTGATGTTGGCCGGATGCGGTCAGAGCCCTTCGCGGCTTGTCGAAAATTTCCACTGGCTCTAGCGAACTGGCCCCGACTCCTTGATGGAATAAAGATAGCAAGATCGGCGCGGCAGCATTGGCGACCTCTTCTCGGGCCTCCCCAGCTCGTTTGGCCCGCTCAAGCAAGACGTCATATTGAGCTCGGGTCTTAACCTTGTAAGCTGCCAAATGCATCTGATCATGCAAAGCACTCGGAAATAAAGCGGTGCAAGGCATGTTACTTCAAAGAGGCTTACCTTCAAACTCGGCCTCCATCTCGGCTTTGTCGAGGCTGACTGTCTCCAGCTGGACTTGAAGCGAATGAACCTCCGAAGAATTTTCTACAAGAGAAGAAGATCATCAGCAATTGGGGTTAACATAAGAATCATGAAGAAACCTGGAGAGACGGGCTTACTCCCGATTGATCCTCGAAGGTCGAGGTTCGCCTCCCGAAGCTCTGCGATCTCTCTCCTTAAAGCCGCCTCCCTCGACGCGGCCTCCTCCTGAGTGGTTTTCAGCTTTCGCTGAACGTCCTCTAAGGAGTTCAGGTGAGGAACTAGCTTCTCCAGCACCTCGGACTTCGCCATGGAGCGGCAGTACTCCTTCTGTGCATGAAATCAGGAGAGTGACCGACTGGAAAAGGATGATAACACAATAAAAGAAAAAGACTAAGGCTTACATTGAGTAGCCGAGTCGCTTCGTTCAAACTTTCAACCAGGGCATCCCTCTCTTCCCTCTCGGCTTGCTTATCCGGGATGATGCCACGCCTCGACCTTAGAATCCCGCCACTCGATCTTGATTGGGGAACCCGGGTTTGAAGCGCAGCACAGGGATTTCCTCCACTTGTGGTGGCGAGATAAAAGAACCAATGAAGATATGAAAGATTCAAACTAAAGGAGCAACAAGAACACTTTGACGCAAGACTCACCAGCCTCAGTGGCGGCGCGCTTAGGTGGAACGGCCCGGCTGGCCTCCTTCCTCTGGCTCTTCGCCGAGTGATCCTCAGTCGGGGTTGCCCGAGCCGCGGCCTGAGGTTTCCCGGCCGTTGACTGGCTTCCAGTCGGGATGTCTCGGCTGGCGGTCGGGGCTCCTTCCTTGGGGCATCCTTCTTCGGAGGCGAAGGTTTTTTACCCAAAGTGCTTGAAGGGTTACGCGGAAGCTACGCTAGCCGAAAACAAAAACTTTTACCGCGCAAACCAGGAACACTTGCAAGTAAGGGCCGATAGATCGTTACCGATTGGAGTAGAGTGCGGCGGAATAACCAATCGGGGCAATCCAATCCGGAACGGTGTAGCCGATTCCGGAGACGGCCGGTCGCCAATCGCCCGATTCGAGTCGTTCGGCGCGTTCTCACGCCTCGCTCCGTGCGCCCGACCGCGGCCGATTCCACCACGGCCGATCGCTCCGATTGCGGCCGATCCGAAGCCGATCAACGGCGCGCAACGTAGCAGCGCCTCTACCGGTATCCACACGTCCGGGGACAGAACGCCGTACACCCGTGTGCTAGCACACGATGCAAGGCTAGGGTTTGGCTCAAAAGTGGGGAGGGTTTCCGTGGAGATTGATCTCGGCGACTTCGTTGCACGCGATGCAATTGATGTCTATTCAGCTCTCCACCCTCCCTCCTTTATATAGAGTTGGCCGATCGGGACTAGTGGCCGATTAGGACTCTATTTTGAATCGGATCTCATCCGTATCTCATAGAGTTGGCCGCCCACACATCGTAAGCCCATAGGACTCTATCCGATCGGATCCCTATCCGATCGAGCCGTATCCGAGTCCAACTCGAATATCTATTCTATCCCCTTAAGCGTGCGACCACGTAGGGTTCGGTATACTCGGTTTCGGCTATAGTCTAACTTAGCCGATCGTCGGCTCGAGTCTAACTCAGCCGACTTGTCAATAGCGGCGCCTAGCGGCACATATTGACACCATAGTATACAAGAATAATATCGGCTCGAACCTGTAATGTGTACACAAATCCCTTTGCCTCACGATATCGTTAAGCTATAGGCAAGATGTGTGCCATCCCTTCAATAGCTTAACCATTCACTCGAACCGTATTGGATTATCGTCTATTGATTGACTCCTCAATCAACTTAGCATGGCCATGCATTTCCATAATCCATTACCTCGAGGGCCCAGAGATATCTCTCCAAAGGAGGGGCAAATTCCATCTTGATCACTCACATCCCACTCCATGTTTCATAGCAAACCCGAAAACTACCTTTATAACTACCCCATTCTGGAATAGCGTTTGGTAGTCCCAAAGTAGGCTACTACACATGTTGGAATCCATGGTGATCTCGGGTCTAAGGACTTTGTACCAACACTACCCGAGACCAACTAATGGCACATTAATTCTGTAGTGTCTCATGGTGGGTCTATCCAACAATGTGTTCTCCAACACATATGTCCATGTTTATTGATTTGGTATCTCCATACCCATGATCTATGAGACATGATCATCAATCAATAAACATGCCGATCTTAGAATCATATTTGTTCCAACAATATGACATATGATCGAGGATCATTTAGAAATAGATTCATACATATAGAGTCTCACAAATAAGTCACGTACTTATTGATCAATACAAGATGTCTATTTCATGGAACTGAATAACACTTTATTCATTTATACATAAACATTGACGTGATATCCAACATCTCCATGTTGCCTCTAGGGCATATCACTAACAGTGCTCTCGCTTGGATGCGGGCTCCGGGGCTTTGGCTCTGCAAGCTTTGGCACCTCGGGAGCTGCGACAGGGGTCGGCCCCTCACCTTCCCCGGCAGGATCTATGTCCTGGGGCCTCCTGCGATAATGAATACGGCTGGGGTAAAGATAAAGAAAGCTTTCAACGAAAAAGTTCAGACTTCGGTTATAAAGCATACCTGGACGACCGGCGGATCTTCGACGCCGTCCACGGCGATCGCCTTAGAGGAGGGGTCTCGACTGGAGGAGCCGGGACGTCATCGTCCGAATCCTCGATGATTAGCCTCCTTTTGCTCGCCCGCTTGTTTGTGTCCTCACTCGGCGCCGCCCGCTTCCCAACTGGGTCGCTTTGGATCTTGATCCCGCCAGCCGGCTTCTTGGCGGGGCGACGCGGCGCGTCATCGTGGGACACCTTGTACGGCTTGGAGGTAACAGAAGCATTTTCTTGCAAGAGAAGTTCGCACAACACTAAGAGACAAGATATCAAGATTGAAAGACACTATGAAGTGACCAGTCGGCTTACCGGAGGAGGAGGTCGGTGGATCTTGAAGGGAGAACTGCGAGAATGAGGGTGCGCTCAACCGCAATTCCAGTCGAGAAGATCTTGTACATCCGGATCTTCGAATCTCGTAGCCGAGTGGATCTCGGATCTTCCCGATTGGGGTCCTTCCCACCTTCGTATTCGAAGGCCGGCTTTGATCTCCCCTTGATCGGAGCCGCCGGCACCGGATGAAGTGCCGAGTGATCTGCTCGCCGCGAAGACCCTTCTGTTTCATTGCTAGGATCTTCGCGAGCAGCTTATTGGCCTCGTCCTAATCTTGGGCTACTGGAACAGTGCTCCAAGTTGGCCTGGGGACAGGGGGAAGACCGACGAAGGCTGGCAGGCTGGGTTCGAGGTTGTTAATGTAGAACCAGCCCGCGTTCCATCCCTTATTGGAGGACTTTAAAGGAAGAGAGAAGTACTCCTTGCGGAGAGATCCGCGGAGTTGGAAACCTGCCCCGCCAACGACGCATGGGTGGTCTTTATTCGGATGTGGTTTAAGATAAAACATGCGGCGGAAGAGATGGAAGTGGAGGAGGATGCCAAGGAATGCTTCGCATACATGAATAAAGAGAGCGATGTGAAGCACCGAGTTGGGGTTCAAGTGGTAGAGTTGAAGCCCATAATAATCTAGAAGCCCCCGGAAGAACTCGGAGGTGGGAAGGCTAAACCCGCAATAGAAGAAAGAAGTAAAAACGACGAGCTCACCAGTGTTCGGGGTTGGGAAGTCTTCCCCCGCCGCCGGGCGCCAGCCCACGATCTCCTTTGGGGAAGCACGCCATGCTTCACCATCTCCTTGAGGGTAGATTCCCTCACATCCGATGTGGCCCATTGGTCAAACGGGATCCTCTTTTCCTCCGCCATGAGTGTGGTTTGGATGGGAAGTGGATCCGTCGAAAAAGTGGGGATTTTGACAAGAGATCTTGGAAGATCAGCTGCGGAAGTTGGTTGTTGCAAAGAGCGAGCTCCCGGATGGATGGATTTGGGAGCACGCGAGTCTAGGGTTCTCCGCAGGGGCGGTGAACGATCTTTGCGAAAAGGGAATCTTTTGGAAGATGAAGAGGCGGGGACGACCTCGAGCCTTTATAGAAAGATTTGAGGGTTGCGCTAGGTTTTCTTGTGATTGGGCTGAGCCCATGAGAGAATCTATAGCCCAGTTAAGGTTTGGCCCGACGCGTGTCCTTAGGGACTTAAGTGGATGAGCTTAAGCAGATTTGCCCTGGCAATATGCGCGTGTCCGAATGCCCTGTACCTTTGGAAATCCTTTCATACCGCGGTTTGCTTGACTTCATGAGAAGTTGGCACGATGCAATTTGGAAGGTGACCAACAGTGAAGCTTTTTATAGCTGCCTTGATGACAAGGGCTGATTGGTTTTTTAGCATTTGACTAATTGATTAGGTCAATGCTATTTTTTCCACCTTGGTGAGGATCTGTATAGATTGAGACCAGTATTATGGCAGAAGCTATTTGATAACTTGGTCATATTTTTCATATGATTGAAAGAACTCGTTTTCCCATGAGGGACGATTAAAATATTTGTTTCGAGATGACTCGGGCAGATCCACTCGGATAAGCTTGAGCTTACCGAGTGCTTTTACCCATGAGGGTTGATTGAATTATTAGATCTGGGATGACTCGGACAAATTCACTCGGATAAGCACAAGCTTGCCGAGTAATGAGGTTGCTTTAGCTTGAGCTAAGCATCTACATGAGAATGGTTTTTTATAGTTCTTGACTATATGCTTAGTCTGTTTTTGACTAATCACATAGTCGGGGGCTACACCTAATTAGGTGCATCAGGAGATGCACCTAGATATTTATTTTTGAGAATTTTTTTTGGATATTATCCAGCCCTTCACAGTCTTTGGAGCCACACGGGAAGATTCAGGCAGAGCTGATGGAATCACTCGGCGCCAGAAGCACTCGGCCAAAGAGGTTTTTGGCTGTGTGCTGTTTTGGTCTGAAGCTGAGCTGTCTCGTCGACTGAAAAGGACTCGGGGGCTACTGTGGAGATTATGGCAATGGGGTATCTACATGGCAAGCTTATCCGACTGAAGGTTGGGATAGATTGCCTGCCATATCTGTAAACCGAACATGACTTGGGTGTTACGATTACCGATAGAGATAAGGCAATCGGCCTATAGTCACGGTTTGGTAAGATTGAGGAAACCAACTTAGAGTAAGATAGGGTTTCCGATCTGTAAGCCTTCCTCCCAAGACTATATAAGGGGGGTAAGGGGCGTCCCTTGAGGGATATCTGAATCATACGATTTCATAAAAAAAGACACTCGGCGGATCGAATCCACCAAAACAGGAGTAGGGTATTACCTCACAAGAGGGCCTGAACCTGTCTAAATCTTCTTCCCCTTCTAACCCATTGTGCTTGACGATCTCGACTGCGACCCCAGAAATTATATTGCCGAAACCAAGTTTCGACACTTACGTCGTCCCTCCTCACGGAAACCCGGGGGAGACGATTTTTTCAATGCGCCAACATTGATCAGGTATGGCTTATCTGTAATGCTTTCAGCTACAAAATCTTCACACAGAAAACGCTAACTTGATTGTACATCGTGTTAACACCTCATATAGGCATATCGTCAGGTGTGCAACTTCGTTGAGTGAATAGATACGGAGAACCCACGAACCGACGGAACATGTTACTACCCACTAAGCGAAACAAGGTCAGACTACCTTCGATGGAAGGCTGAGTACTAACGTCGAGTTCGTGCTGAAGCTTTGGATTGGCCTATGGATCAGCTAGCACTACCCACATGGCGGGAACGTCCAGAATGCCATTGTGGTCTCCGTTGCCAGGTGGTAAGATCCATAAGGCAAGCAACTAGAGGATAAAGATGCTTCGTGTGTCCCGAGATTGTGGATGACGATTTTGTCGTGAGTATAATTTTTCTTTGTTTAACTTATTCGCTTGTTCCATTTTCTAACCTCGAACATCAAAAATGTGCAACCAGGAGGATATACGTCAGTGTCCATACGAAGAGTGGATCGATACGGTTAAACCAAACCTGAGTTGACTGAACAATTCATTCAGGCATGGATGGAGTACGAACGTCACGTCGAAATCGCAAGCTTGGAGGAACAACCCACTGGGTTTCCCTAAATGGTCGGAGCGTCCCATGTGCGGTTGTAGGGATCGTTGCAAGATGGCTACCTCCTTTGAACCACGAACATATGGCCGCAGATATTTCATTTGCCCCAACTTAGACAACGACTTCGTTGTACGTCTTTCGTTTTATCAATCCCGCAAACGTCTTCACTCTAGTGGCTCTCTAACTGATTACATGTGTTTCTTTACCAGGGCATTCAAAGGAGGTGTGGATTCACTAGGTGGATCGACAATGTCATTTCCCAATATAACGGCCTAAAAGTAACTGAATGTGAAACACAAAAGAAGTACAATGCTGAAAAGGAAAGAGAAAATTGATGACAAGCTTATCGCCCTTGAACGGTTCCGTAGGTAGCCGAGCCTTGACTCGTCGGGGATGAGTAAGTTGTATCATTTATGAATAAGACATTTGCCATGTATTGTATCATCCATACCTAATGAGTTATGTAACAATGTGACACACAACTGCTTAACCATTGCTACTAAGTTAACTTTGTTAAAACAGTATGTTATGATCACAGGTAATGCAAACAACATATATACGATACCTCGAATATTAGGGTTCATTACACAACATATTTACATTTGCATTTACGTACGTACGATACATTTACGTTTGCAACAATACGAGATAACATTTACATTTGAAACAATACGACAAATGGATCGGTTACATTTGCAACAATACGACGATAACATTTTATATTTGAAACAATACAAGAAAGGGATCGATCGATTAGGGTTAGGGTTTAGGATAAAAACGCCCTTCCGGAGGGCGGGAAGGGCAAAACGCCTCTAAAAGGGCGGGAAGGGGGCCGCCTGCAAAAAGCCAGGGCGGTCGCTCTTTTTGCAGGCGGCCCCCTGTTTGAACAGGGAAAAAACGCCCTTACGAAGGGCGGGAAGAGGGCTGCCTACAAATATCCCCCGCGCGGCAGACAGCACCCAACGGTCGTCTGTCACGTCGGATAAAACGCCCTCTGAAAGGGCTTTTTTAAATCTTGCCCTCCCAGAGGGCGGAAGGAGACTATTTCTGTAATTTTTCGAAACGAAAAATTATTTTTGTAAATTTTTAGAAATAAAAATTATAAATGCTAAAAAATTCATGCCACTAGCACTATTTGTGGACAAACGGTTTCCTCGGCTTTTTTGCCACATGAAGTTCCTCGTACGGGTGGTTTGAGAACTATTCCTTCGCGCCCAAAAAACAAAATGATAAATTAACATACAATTAATTAAATATTAGTTTAAAATAAAAAATAAATTAATATAATTTTATAAAATAAACTTTTTTTATAAATTTTTTATAGAAATATGTTGTTGTTTAACCGTTTAGGAAGTGTAAGGAAAATTAGAAGATGAAGTTAGGAACATCAAGTAAACAAAACAGCCTATGTCCTTACAATGGCACTCATCCCACTACAAGTACAAATTTCTTCCACTGTCTATGGTCTCATATAATATTATTGATTGTTGAAGTAGCAGTAGCACATCACAAGTACATCAACTACATGCAGACTGACAGCTGAGTGCCTCTCTTGTACTAGCATACTTGATCTTCTCGTCACCAGTACATATACTTCTATTTTATACTTTCTTTATCGCAGTTTAGGTCCTGTTTAGTTCATGTAAAGTTTTGTAAATTTTTGAGATTTTGATCACTTTTTGGGTTTTTGGAACTAAACAGATGGGTGTAAAGTTGGCTTGTAAAGTTTTTAGATTTGGGAGGTTTGAGAGCAAAAAAAAATGTAAAATTTTTTGGGGAAATGTGATTGCCCACCCTACCCTACAAAGACTCCCCCGGCGGGCTCTTCCCCGCTCGCATCCGCCGCATCCATCCGACCGGGACGCGCCGCCGATGACCTCCCGCCGCCGCCACCGTGGACGCCGCCGACGAGGCCGCCGCCACCACCGAGGCCGCCGCCGCCGCATCCAGCCGCGCATCCGCCGCCGCCGACGAGGCCGCCGCCACGCCGAGGCCGCCGCCGATCTCGACCGCCGCCGAGGCCGCCGCATATGGCCGCCGCCGCATCCGTCGCTGCCGCATCCGGCCCGGCGCCGTATCCGCCGCCGCCGCATCTGGCCTTATTGATGAGCGCGAATGTCGGGTTGCCCTCCTTGTCCTTGATCTTGGCGCTGAAGCGCATGTCCTTGTACCAGTGCTGGTGCTCGTCGCGCGAGTTGGCGGGCGAGGACGACGTTCCTCGCGCACGGCGATGCAGGTACCCCTCGTTGGCGCGGCGAAGATCTTGAAGGTGGGCTGGTGCACCGCTGTCGCGTCGCCGACGTGCTTGGGCGGCTGGTCTTGCCCGTGATGGCCGTGGTGCCCGGCCGAACATCTTTGCTCTTCTCAGGGAGGTTTTGGGGAGGGTTGTGTGAATGTGATGGATCAAATGTGAGCCGGGGCGATGGAGAGAGGAAGGAGGAAGGAGGAGCGTGGGAGAGGGGGACAGAGTGGGGTAAATCTGTATTTTTATAGCATCTTAAAAAATTTACACAGAGAAAACTAAACACCACTTTTGGGTGTAAACTTTTCATCCAAAATTAAAACTAAACAGGGCCTTAATCATTATCTTTCCAAAACAATCATCCTTTAAATAAATGTATTTTTATTTATCAGTAAAAAAGTAAATTGGTATCATTCATTACGTTGGATGCAATCAACGATGCAATCCGCGGGATTCAAAGCGACGTAGAGCACATTTTTTATTGATGATGATTAATTTAAAAGTAATGAAGTTTTTGTTGTTTTTATTAGATTTTGATGAAGAGAGTAACTGATATCACCGTAACTTTTTTATGAAAAAAATATGTAATAGTTATTTATTTGGGCTGTAGACCGATGTCTGCATCCATGTATGTGACGAGCCACGACCACGCCAAAAAGGAGTCTGGATAATTAAGATGAGTAGTTTGGTCAGCGGTCAGCCCACATCTGCTTTTTTGCTTGGTCATTATCAGGGCATTCTCAATGTAGACTCTACCATAATTTCTATCTCTATTTTCCTTTATTTAATAAGATTTGCTGATGTGGTAAGAGAAAGAAGGTTGAAAATCAAGAAATCGTTTCTGGTTTAAAAACGGCGTCGTCTGCACAACCAACACACAAGACACTCGCGTTGGGGCGGAGGTCGTGGTTTTTTCGGATCCACTGCGTCGTCCTCCGCCTCTGCATGACGCTGTGGCATTGACCTTGCTCCTCCGCGACGCCGTCGACCATATGCCGTCCCGGGCCGCGCTGCCCCAGGGCCGTGGCCATCGATTCCGACCAGCAAGGCTCCCTCGACTAGCAAGCAGAAGAAGTACTACTTCCTGGTAGAGAAAGCCAAGTTCATGCTGGACGAGGAGGAGCACTTCCAGGCGGCGGCAAGGCGACGCAGGCAGCGTTAAGGCAACACGGATTGTGGCAAGGCAACATAGGCAGCGACAAGATGGCTCAGATTTGCTTATTATTTGCTTTGCGGTGGGTGGTTGATTGATTCATTCATGTTCTTGTTCGTGATTAGCTTGTTGATTGATCAATTTGTTCGCTGTTGTTGTTCGTGTTCTTATGATTTGCTTGTTGAATGATCTGTTCTTGTCACTTGGAACATGCAGGGAGCACCACCTGCACGCCACCCATCACCTGCTCGATGTAATGTCTACCCAGACTTATCACAACTGATCAGCTTTTTTTGATGCATATTAATTTTTTTTGTCTACAGAAATTATTATTAATGAACATATATTGAAGATGATAGTTTTTTTTTGTGAAGTCTTATGTATAAAAACTATAAGTAGTTTTTGCATTGGGAGTGCCCTCACCATTCACGCTCACGTACGTCGTCACATGCTGTTCAGCTTATGCTTAGCTTAATTAATCTCCTGTTTTATCTGTCACACTTCCAAGTGCCAATGCCAACAACAAATGTGGTTACGCTCGGTGAGCTGCGCACTACATCATTAATCGACGCGTACACATTCTACGCATACAAGACATACCAACCCTAATGCTTATATGATAGCTGGTGGTGTAGCAGTGGGTGTGTAATTTTACTCATCAGGCTTAATTCTGGTATCATATAAATACAGGATTTTATAATAAGAACACAAATTTATTTTTGGTTTCTGTCTCTTTTAAAGATACGTGATGTATTCGTAAACATGTGAGCATGACGGGTTTATATACTGTAATGTATTAATGTATTGCTAGGAAATGTTTTTTTAACCGAGAGAGTACCTCAGTAGTACATACTCCTGCTTGGTCAAGATTAACTATGATCGAAGTGGTATTTTTATTTAATAAATGGAGTAAAGATCGAATCAATAAACAATCACAAGGTCAACGATCTTGCATCATGATCTGAAGATCATTCCAATGTTAAAAGGTATCCTCTACCTGTCACATGTATGTTTATATATGTGCAATGATTCGTTGGGCTTCATAAAATGTGCTGACTTTCCTCTCCTTCCCAAGTAAAGTAGCAATGGCTACCCACGATTCGAAACTCGATGGGTATTTACCCTATTAGGCTATTAATGTGGAGAAAAATCATTACCCATGAGTATTTAAACGGGAAAAATTCTTTACCCATTGGGTACGTGGGTATGGATATATTTTAGCAGTTCCCATACCCATTAACCCATGGGTAAAAAACCCGGTCTAAACTCAAAAAGACCACTAAACCACACAGCACACCATCAGTCCATAGTGAAAACCCTATGTACTTAACCCCCTCACCCCAACCGGCCAACCGCCGGCCACCCCTTCCTGTCGCCCACTCGCCCTGCCCCTTGAGTCACTGGCTGGCGGCGGACCGTCAGAATCCTAGTCGCCCGTGGCCCGTGCCTCGGCGCGCCGCACCGGCGCCCCAAGCCCCTCGGCTGCGCCGCGCCGCAAGCCCCTCGACCATCGACCCTTGCCCTTGGTCGTCCTGAGGCCTCGACCCCTACTGCAGTACTGCCGCACGCCGGACGCTGCAAGCCGTCGCCCACTTGGCCACTTGCCTGTCACCCCCCAAGCTCGACGCCGCCCCACGCCGCGCACGGCCATCAGACAGCAGGCCGACACCATGACTGTTTATATGTCTGCGAAAATTTTTTGGTGGGTATGGATGACCCGATGAATATGATTTACCCGGCTGGGTATGGGTATGGGGAATTTCCTCCACTCGCGGTCGGGTATGGATATACCCATGAGTCTCATGTTGTTATCGTGGGTATGGGTCTGGAGAGTCCATACCTGATGATTATTTACCCATTATCATCTCTATTCCCAAGTTCCAACCCGTGCATTGTTGCATCCCCATCATATCAGAAACGAGGCCTCCAAAATCACAACATCATATCAGAAACCAGGCCTCCAAATCATGATAAATATTATGATTTTGGACTACTTATGTCATTTCAGAGTTAAATATGCGTGTCAAAAATTATCTGTGAATTGTTCGTTCGTTATGAGTGATCCAACATTTACAATTTATTTTCATAACACATTTATAGTCAATTTCTTGGCTAAGGTTGTATTTATTCTTGGTTGTATTTGTTTTATCTTCTCAGCACACTAAAAGTCAACAAAAGTTTATTAGTTTATTTTAACCAGCTTTTCATCTTTCCATTCATTTTCTCATAAATTAATTTTCCAGCTTTTCGAAAACCAGCTCGAAAAGATTACTGTTTGTTTTAGCTTTCTAGCTTCTGAAAAGTAGAAGCTGAAAAGGTACCCACAAAACTAAAATAAACATGGTCTAAACTAGCCACGACAAAGTTAATTATATTGTTTGTTAAAAAAACCTATCGTAAATTTTGTAATGTACCTTTAAAAATTAAATTCACTTGATTTTTATGATCACTCCCACGAATACGAATACATAGTACTCGGTTAAATTAAACCCCAAAAGAAAAAGAAAGGAAAAAAATTTGATGCAACCGGGTGTAAACGGGCTTCTTTGCAACCCTGGTCTAGATGTATGACACGTGGAAGCCCTAGACATCAAACGGCGCGCGGACGTGAAAGCCCCTTCGCGACTCCCTCGCGCCGGCCGCACGGCTCCCTCAGCTTCGCGGCTCCCTCACGTCGGCGTGGCTCCCTCAGCTCGGCTCTCTTCGACGCGGACGCGGCGCGGCTGCCTCACGCCCGTGCCCGTACACCATGGTTGGGAAGAAGAACTGAAGAAGATTGCACCGACCAGGACGAAGATGACGGAGGCGAGGACGATGGCGCGGTAGTGGTCGAGCCGGGCATCGGCGAGCGCGGGCGGCGGCAGCGCGGCATGGGAGACGCCCTTTCACGCGTCGATGGACGCGGCGCGCGCGCCATCGGCTGCCCCAACGACCCGGTCAGGTATCTGATCAGGTTCGCCGCCACGCCCTTGTACGCGAACCTCTCCGCGATCTCCATGGCTGCACGCACCAACAAGATCATCATCGAGACCATGCCACCGATCCATCCAATCACTCAAATCACCAAAAACAAGAAAGATTCAAGCATACCCATGACGAAAACCGACGAATTCCAGCCGCCGGTGGCGGCGCAGGAGGCTGGCCGACCACGGTAATCGACAGCTCCGGTGACGGTGTCCGCCATGTCGGAGTCCAAGCAGGGACACAACAGCTTGAGCCAGGCAGCCGCACCGCGTCCACATCGAAGAGAGCCGAGCTGAGGGAGCCGCTCCTCAGCCGCGCGGCCGACGTGAGGGAGTCGCAAAGGGGCTTTCACGTCCACACCGTTTGATGGCTAAGGCTTCCACGTGTCATGCATCTAGACCAGGGTTGCAAAGAAGCCCGTTTACATCCCGCTTGCACCAAATTTTTTTCCAAAAGAAAACATCAAGCCGCCGGCACCAACCAACCGAAGAACCCAACCATAAAAGGCGCGAGTCGCCTCATCTCTCATTGACTAAACTAAACTGTAGCAATCATCACCTCCTCTCCTCGTCCTCCGCCTCCGCCTCCGCCTCCGCCGCCGCCGCCGCCGACGACGACGACGACGAGGAGAAGAGAGAGATAAAGCTAGAGGGCGACCGATTGTGCATGGAGCCCCACATGGAGAGCGCGCTGCGGGAGGGGGTGACGGAGGCGGAGCGGCGGGAGCTGGAGGCCGTGGTGCGCGCGCACCACACGTTCCCCGGGCGCGCGCCGGGGACGTGCACTCGCTGGTGACGCAGCGCGTGCACGCGCCGCTCGCCGCCGTGTGGCCCATCGTCCGCGGCTTCGCCAACCCGCAGAGGTACAAGCACTTCATCAAGTCGTGCGAGCTCGCCGCCGGGGACGGCGCCACCGTGGGGAGCGTCCGGGAGGTCACCGTCGTGTCGGGCCTCCCGGCGTCCACCAGCACCGAGCGCCTCGAGATCCTCGACGACGACCGCCACGTGCTCAGCTTCTGCGTCGTCGGCGGCGACCACCGCCTACGCAACTACCGCTCCGTCACCTCCGTCACCGAGTTCTCCTCCTCCTGGCCGCACGAGCCGCCGCCGCCGCGGCCATACTGCGTCGTCGTCGAGTCCTACGTCGTCGATGTCCCCGAGGGCAACACCGAGGAGGACACACGCATGTTCACCGACACCGTCGTCAAGCTCAACCTCCAGAAGCTCGCCACCGTCGCCACCTCCTCGTCATCGTCTTCTTCCTCCTCCTCGCCGCCGCCGCCGCCGCCGCCCGCCGATAACCACCATTAGTAATAATCTCTTCATGGCAGCTTCTTCTCCATCGATCGATCATGGTGTAGTATATCCACATGCATTCATGCACGCGTGCATAGTGTTGTTGCTTCTTTTTTTTTCTACCTAAAAAGTAAAGTAAAGAAGTTCATAGGTTAATTTGCCATTATTTACTTATTGCAATTCTGATGGGGTGATGACATCAAAAGAGGATGCGATGCAAGTTGGTGTTAGTTTTTAATTTGTATGTATATATTACATCGTTATCTTGCAATGTCATCATGGTTATCGGCACTTCTCTTTAGTTTGTTTTGTGGATCTCTAAGATCTGGTAGTGGTTACTCATACTTTTGAGGAATCCCTTATCTGTTATGCATTTTTTGGGCTCAACAAATTTTTAGTTGGCAAGATCACAAAGGATTGAAGGAAGAGCAAACAATGCAAGTTGGAGTGTTGCTAGTATATATAAATGCAAGGAGCCTTTCATGTGTTTCGTTTGATAACTTTACATCAATTTTCTGGATTCAGGTTAGCGGACCACACGATCGATATTGTCATATCATCACATTGATAATGTTATCCCTTAATCTGCATTGGTTGCGGTTAGGTTTTTAAGCCGAGAAAATCAAATGAAGCAACCAAAATTAGAGTGGGATTACTTTTACACTTTCTAGTAGTACTTAAAAGTAAAACCTCTAGTCGTATTTAATTTCTATGTCTGAATCTTTTGACCATAAACAAGCCGGGAGCCCAGGAGAGCTGGCAAACAGGGAAATTCGTGGTGTTTCCAACGTTTTGACTATTATGGAATTATATTTTTATAACATCATTAAGAAAAGGTTTTAAATAAAAAAACATATGTCATGATTTATCCCGTAGATCCTGTCCACGTCACTTAATTATGCTTATAGCACTTTAGTATATTTTCCAGAATCGATTTAGTCTGAGCATGATAGCAATAATTTCTAAAAAACCAGATACATTATGTATATTCCAAATTCTTGCTTCATATGGATCACTTTAGTTAGCAGTGAGATGTTGGGACCCCATGAGAGAATATATTTTCATTGGATTATTGTCATAGATTATTCATGATTAAATATTTTAAGAAATAAAAAATAACTTATAACAAGTGATATAAGCAATGTAGTAGAAGAATCTTTTATATAAAACCTAAATTTTAGAGATATGAAGCAAATAATCCGTAACAACAATCTCATGAAGCTGACACTTTAAAACATGGTCGAAATAGTGATCAATTATGAATTTTTTATTTAGATTGGTTTGCAAGTCCCAATAAAATATTGTGCGACGAAAATCAGCCCATAGAAATACTCAGTTCTTTTTAAATTACTGATAGCTTTTTCCCTCATCGTTTCTTTCACGGCTTAAAAAAATTCATTCAGTAAAACTTTTTTTATGTATGTTCTTAACCATTTAAAAGCCAACGCCGAGGAGTAGACTACAATGAAAACCTTAAAATTAACTTAGAATTAAGTTTTAAAAAATTAAATTTTGGTTGCTACTGATAAGCCAAACAACCAAACGACTTTATAATTACTCTTAAATCGTTAGACTAAAGTAAACAAAAGCTTCAGGCTTATATTTAGGATATAATACACTTTAAGAATGTGTCTTTAAGAATGTGGCATGCATAATTTTTTTGTGGTTGTAAATAGTTTTTCAAATAGACGAGTGATAAAGTGAAAAAGTCAAATAGTGTCCCATATGAATATGAGATTTAAAGACGGAAGGAGTAACATGTTTGTTTTGTTGTTATCTACTCATAATTAATCATTCATATATAATAGTATATATTAATGTCTTCTGCTGCAAATTATGACCTAACGAATCATGTGTGTATCACAAAAAGGGCCAAGTTGCAACTGAAAAGTTGTGGCTAGCGTTGCTTGATAAACAAAGAAAAGCAACTCCAAGAACCAGTACTAACTCCATGCAAGAGAGAATAAAAAGAAAGACTCAAAAGAAATTTTCGTTTTATCTATATGTAAGGCCCAGGAAATGGTCAACACAATGAGCCGCGAGCTACTACGTAGTATAAAGTTATATACTTTATCTATCCTGAAATTGAATCAAGTGCCACTATGCGGCTGCAGGAAAAATAACAAAAATAAATCGCAGGCGCGCAGCGCGCAGCGTCGGTCCGGATTCCAGCGATAAACGCCGATACGCGTAAGGCGCGAGGTTGCCGCCAGCGATCCGATCTCATTCTCATCTAGGAATGGCAACGGGGTGAGTTCAGTTCAGGCACCCAAAACCAAAATCCGAACGAAACCAAAACCGAAACCAATTCGAATGAAAATTCATCATCAAAACCAAAACCCGCGGATACCCAAAACCCGACGGATTAACCGAAACCCAAAATTACAGAAGCAATAGAGAAGTCTGGGTGAGGTAGAGAGAAGGGGGCGGCTAGGGTTCCTCTTACCAGAGCGGGCGGCGCCGTGCGCCGTGCGTGCGTTGCGGGATGATGCGGCGGCGCCGGCACGCGAGGGGAGGCGGGGTGAGGGCGACACGCGGGAGGAGGCGGGGTTAGGGCGGCGTGGACCGCGGGCGCGCGTGGCGCGCTGTTGTTTTGTAGCAGCGGCGGCGATGATGCGGCGGCGCGTGGGGGGCGGGGTGAGGGCGGCGCGCGGGAGGAGGCGGGGTGAGGACGACACGGACCACGGGTGCGTGCGCGACACGCTATTGTTTTGTGGCGGCGCGCGGGGGACGGGTGTTGATGAGAAATTTCTCTCACGCGCTGGCCTGGGAGATTTGCTTAACTCCAGTGCAGGTCCTTCTCGGCTACCTGTGCTGTGCAGGGCGTGCCAGTTGATTTGATCTGTTAACCAACAAGAGAAACAAGAGAATATGCGTTAAGTGTTAGGTTAGATCCCACTGGATCGGCTGAGGGAATCCATGAGCATATATATGCTATCCTAAAATATATTTAAGCCAAACGACTGGAATGGATCGGCTATACCGAGACTAACATAAATCGTTTGACCTAAATGCAGTAAAGGATAGTATATGTATGAATCGGCAACCTAGCCGATACTGGAAAGCTAACGATGGAATCGGTTAGTACTTCGATGAATCTTATGAAAAGATACCACTTTTGAACCAGATGTGCATGGCCCAGAAATCGGCCGTCGGCCGCCGATGGTGGGCCGATTTCGGCTAATAGCGTCCGATAAGAATGCGATCTTAACATAAGAGGCAATCATAATATAAATCTAATAATAAATATATTAAAAGAAACATATCAGGGCAGATAAGGCCGGTTGAAACCCCGACACTGTCTCTAAACAATATAAATCTTAGCCGAACAAATCATTGATAGTTCTAAAAACGACTTAATAGTTCAAACCCGATTCAGCAATAAGTAAAAAAAACTGATCTATTGCAGCCGATTTATATCCCTCGAGACGGTGGATACCGCATATAAACCAGCCAACCTTTAGATCTAGCCCTATTGGCTGTAAATTCTTAATAGAACTAGCCAATAGCAGGATAGATCTAAACATTAGTCTAATTTATACACGCTATATGATAAGCATCGTAGTATAAACTCTTGAATCTAATGTGTCATTACGATGGAAGCACTAGAAATAATAGATCATACCACTAATGACAAGCATTTACCTAGATCTGGGGATCGAAACGATGCAGCCCGTAGCCAAACAAACTGCTCGTCTGAAGAAAAAGGTTGGCGATGCGCCGAAGGTTTAATTGATTGTGATTGTTCTTGTTTATAGGGGGTCTTGGGTCCTATTTATACCCAAGATACAATTATCTGTACAAACCCTGGACTCTATCTAAACTACTATTTAAAACACAACATTATCCCGAGAAGGACCCATGCCATGCTACAACTAACAGTTTAAACAAACTGCTAAATTACAGATACAATTACCGTTACAAGACTCTATCCATAGGTGGCAATATCGTTTAACGCGCAACTAACAACCGAATCTTCTATTTATCCACAAACCGCTGCACGAAACGGTTTTATCTCTTCCGGACTGTAATCGGCTATCACGCCATTGTCCGATCCAACCTTAGCCGATTGGCCTCGCAGCCGATCACTCCTCAGCCGATGTGGCCTCTGTTTCCACACCAAACCAGCCGATCCGATTCTGCTTCACCTTTGCAGACTTAGGGACTCAATTGCCAAATTTCAGTGTTAACACATGCCCCCCAAGTCCGTGATACGAAGTGTTACGGATTTGCTTGCCTGTTTAAACTTCCGCTCTTTTCTTGACCTAAACCGCTTCGGCTTCTTCCCAAGCGCCCTTTAAATATCCACTCCCCTTGGCCGAGACGCTTACGCCTTCAAAACGCACTCAGTCCCTTCGCACGCAAGCTCTTGCCTTCTCTCTCCTCTCCGACGATCCCACCGGCGTTCACCAAACCTCGTCGTACTCCACAGACCAGACCCATCTTCACCCCCAAGCACTCCGATGGCCTCCACTGTCGCCGTATCAAGCGCCTCTGTCACACCGGCCACCGCCGCCATGCCAGCCGTAGCCGTCACCTCAACCGTCGCTGCCGCTCTGGACGTCGCCATTGCTGAGTTCTCCGAGGTACTCCCATTTAATCCATAACTCTCTTTTTATTTCGGATCTACTCCTTCAACCATGTTGCATCAATCTTATGTTCAACCATTTTTTGAGTAGCACTTTTCTTCGTTTTTTTATTAGTACTTTTTCCTTCTTCGAACTGTAATATGCAATCGTTCTTGATTAGCGTCCCTTTTTCTTCTTTTTTCAAACTGTAGCACCTGTCATACCAAGTGCTTATCCCAAATCTGACACAAGCACAGAGGTACTTTGTCGGCCCCATCGGCAACACGGATCCAGCCGATGTGATTATAGCCGAAACCAACAGGATCCCCTTCAACACCAACAAACCATCCCTCGCCCACTGGAACGGGACATTCAAATCATGGCCGACCACCGACACAGCCTGGGTTGAGTGGTACAAAAGGGTGCGATCGGCCAAATACACACAGTGGGAGGAGACCGGGATCGCCCAGTGCTTGGCCCTATCCATTGCCAGCATGGAAAAGGACGAGCCGCTTCTGTCGGCTGCAACATATTTCTGGAACGACAGCTTCAACGCTTTCATCTTCCGAAAAGGACCGATGACCATCACGCTGGCCGACGTGTACATGACAACCTGTTTGGACATCGAGTCATCGGCCAACCCCAGCAACCTGAGCCGAAAGGGGCAGCACCAATTCAAAACCAAGGCCATCGGCGGGTGGAGCGGCTTCATTGCCCAGAACATGAAGGATGGATCCGTCGGCCACAGGGAGCACACCACATTCTTGATGACGTGGCTCAAAAATTTTTTGTTTTGTGGATCGAGCTGCGGACCGACCGACAACTGGCAGGTCGTAGCCGAAGTCCTGGCCGACGAGGGCAAACTCGCGCTCGGAAAATACCTTCTCGGCTATTTATATCAGATGTTGCATCAGGCCGCCGCAAAAATAGCCACCAACGCTCCAATCAACACCGGCGGCCCCTGGTGGTTCCTACAGATCTGGCTGGTGTTGGCGACTCAAAAGATAGCCGGTCGGCTCCCTTTGACAACAGCTGTATTCCCAAGGCTGGAGCCGATCGAGGATGAAGACGGCAACCAGATCGCCACCACGCGATGCATGAGCTACGGAGAAGCATTAGCTGCTCATGTAGGCTCAAGGCAATCGGCTGAACTGCTGGCCGAATGGTTCATCGCCCTTTATGACAGGCTGTCTCGCGAGAACCTCGCCTGGTACTTCTACCGGGACCGGGGACTGTTCGAGTTGCCGACCGACTTCAATTGGGAAGACGTCAACTCAGTCGACAACCCGAGGTGCAGGGAACTGTTCATCGCCGCTCTGTCCCCCTGCATCTTGCCGACCGGGATCCACCAGGGCCGATCAGTGGCCAAGAGCTACGAGTTCTATTACCCGGTGTCGGCGGCGAGGCAGTTCGGTCTTGGGCAACTGCCCATCGGCTTCTTTTATGCCGATAAGATTGAGACGAGGGGAGTGGTAAGCCAGGACTTGATAATGGATCGGCTGCTGAACATAGCCGTCCCTCCCCTCGGCGACGTCGGCGTGATGACACTGGCGCTGAGGAAAAGCGCCGCTTACGACCAATGGTGGACTGAAATCAAGCGCCATATCTTCCACCAGCGGTCGTCTTGTTACGTCGACCTCCTCCTGCCTGAGGAGATCCCCTCGGTAAGCTTTAAGTCCCAAATGATTTTCTTCTTCTTATCATCGGCTGATATAGCCGATTAACATTTGCCCTCTGATTTGCAGGAGACGGAGACAGAGCGGCCGACGGTGAGCGATTCCGGGCGCCGCATTGAATACCGTCTAGGTGTTCTGGACGGGGGCGGCCTCGCTCCGTCGGCCATCGGCTAGGGAGTGCCGAAGCGACGTCATTGCTACGAGGGCAGGTGCGCAAGCCGATTGCCCAGAAGAAAAGGGCTGCGTCACTCACACAGCCGTCGGCCGCGCCTGCCCCCAAGAAGCTGAAAGAAGAAGAAACAAGCAGCGCCAGCCGATAGCCTCCCACCATTGGACCTGACCGTCGCGCAGTTCCTCGACACCGTTGCCAGCGAGGAAATGCCGGCGGCTGTTGGAGCGGCGGCCAAACCTGGGAGCTCGAGCCATGAGTCGGTCAATGCTCCAGCCGACGTCTCGTCGGTCCCAAGTCCCCCAGCGAAAAATCCGTCGGTAAGCCCTCACTTCACCAAATTTGGCTTCACGATGATATCACTCGCATCTGACCGAACCATTCTTTTTAGGTCAAGAAATTGGCCGGCCGCACTTCACGCCCCGCGCCATCGGTAATCACCTCTTGCTACTTGATCCGTAGAATTTAGCCGATTCGTCTGTTAACACTTCTTTTGCAGCCCCCACGATCTCCATCGGCTGCCCCCAGGCGTCCAACGAGCATGCTGCGCCTGCCGCGGGCGGCGGCAACGACGTCGACGAAGAGGCCCCGACGGCCGCAGGCGGCGATCCAGCCGAGCCGACCGCTCCGACCCCGGTGCCAATGGTAAGTCACGAACCGACGATCGGCTTCGTCAACTTAATGTCTTCGATCATCTCTCTTTCGTAGAACATAGCCGACCTCCTCAATTTTGACTGTCGAGTTCGAGGAGTCCGAAAATCGGCGAGGAGGCATTGGTGACGTCGGCTGAGGACCTGAGGGCCACCCTAGCCGACATCGGCAACCGGCTGGAGGCCTTGCTGGATGCGTTGGTGGTCGACAGCGGTTTGATACGCGCACATTTCAAAGAAATTCAAGGCCAGCTGCCGGAAGCTCTAGCCGACGCCATCGTGCCGGCCACCTTCATGGAAGCCCACCAGCTCCAGTACGAACGAGCCCGACAGCGGATAGCGGATAGCCCGGCAGCGAGAACCAGGCATGGTCGGCCACCCTCCAATCGACCAAGGACGCCATTGAGAGCCGGAAAGCCGCCTTCGACCGTCTGAAGACTGAGCAGGCGGCCAAGCTCGAGCAACTCCTTTCACGCCAAGATCAGCTAATGGCCGATCTCGTTCAAGTCATGAACGAGATCGATGTCCATAAGGAGTACATGGCTGGTTTGCCGGTCGAGATCGAAGCTCAACGCCAAGGCATCAAGGCGGCTGTGGCACACTTGCGAGACCTGGTGAAGGGCATCCGGCCGGTGGCAGGGTCCGAGGACGACGATGTCAGGGCCATTGAAGAGATAGACCAGATCAGGCGGACGGCGTTGTTGACCATAGCCGATTTCTTAAAACAATGAGCTTGTAATGTTTTACCATTCTGAAATCGGCTATTGCCTCTTGTATTATACTTATACTTTTGTGCTGGGATTGGACAATCACTTTACTCGTGCTTGTAATCGGCTTTGAATCGTGTAATATAATTTATCAATCTTCTGCCGCCATGCTTGTAGATAAGATCGGCTTTCGGCCGCGCGTAGTGTCTTGAATTGTTCATGCTGAAATCGGCCCCAGCCGCCCGTATCGCTTTATTTTGCTGATTCCGAGACCGCACCACAACCGTTAGCGCTTGAATTACGACCGTCGATCCAAATCACTTCCAACGCTTTTATTTGGACTGCCGATTACGAGGCTTAAAAGTTGGAAAAATCTTTCAAAAATCCTGATGCCCAATTTTGCAATCGGCTCGTGTACGTGTATGCCCCCCAAGTTTTGTTGATAGCTTCGGTGTTGACAAAATTGTGAGTTCGAGCCGTTCGCGCATCATTGCCGTCCTTATCGGCCAATCATTAGCCGATCGTAGAAAGCTTGCAAAAACGTTGCATAAAAATGCCTAAAGGCGATGCCTTGTTAAAGCAAGACATCGGATGTCGTAAATCGGCTTAAGCAACCGGAGCCGAATCACGAGTTGATCCATACGCTTGGGTAATATATTTTCAGGTATTTTTCCATTAAGAGCCCTTCCAAATACTTCTCTGTCCAGCCCTTTTAGCATGTAAGCTCCTTTAGAGACGCATTTGTGGATTTTGAAAGGCCCTTCCCAATTTGGTGACCACTTGCCGAACTTGTTGTCTCTAGATCCAATCGACAGTATCAATTTCCAAACGAGTTCGCCTTTCTCAAAAGATTTAGGCACCACCTTCTTATTATAATGTCTGGCTACTCGTTCTTTATCCTTTGTGACTTTTTCCAAGGCCCTCATCCTGGATAAAACTAAATCTTCCGATTCGTCCACCATCAGGTGATAATAATCGTCGGCTGTGAGTTGATCCTGTATCTGAATGCGCCTTGAGCCGACGACACTTTCCCATGGCAGCACTGCCTCATGTCCGTAGACCAGCTTGTACGGAGGGACTTGAATTGACCCGTGGCATGCCATCCGATACGCCCATAGCGATTCGGCTAATCGGCTGTGCCATTGTTTAGGGTACTCAGAGATCTTTCTTTTAATCAATTTGATCAAACTTTTGTTTGAGGCCTCGGCTTGTCCGTTGGCTTGTGTGTAGTACGGCGAAGAATTAAGCAGCTTGATCCCCATGCCATCGGCAACCGAACAAATTCGTCCGATACAAAGATAGATCCCTGGTCTATTGTTATTGTTTGTGGAACGCCAAATCGGTAGATGATATGTTCTTTAACAATCTCGATTGCGTCCTTAGAATCCACTCTTTTGAGGGGAATCGCCTCCACCCACTTTGTGAAGTAATCTGTCACCACCAGGATAAATTTATGTCCTTTGCTTGAGGGTGGATTGATCTGGCCGATCATATCGATGCCCCATCCTCTGAACGACCATGGCTTAATAATTGGGTTCATAGCCGACGCTGGTGCTCGTTGTATGGCGCCAAACTTCTGGCAATCCTGGCATCCCTTGTAATACTTGAAACAATCCTCCAGCATCGTCGGCCAGAAATACACTGCTCGGCGAAGCAACCACTTCATTTTGTGGGCCGATTGATGTGTGCCACAGATTCCTTCATGTACTTCTCCGATGGCCACTGTATCCTGATCGGCTCCCAAACACTTGAGTAGCACGCCGTCAATCGTCCGATAGTACAGATCTTCATCGAGCAACACGTATCATAATGCCTTGTATCGTAGCTTCCTTGTAGCCGATTGAGAGGGGTTTTTGAGATAGTTGTAAACTTCAAACCACCAATCATCGGTTGTAATGGCAGCAACGTCTATGTCGACTTCTTTCAGCATCGGCCGATAGCCCGATGCCCCCTGAGCCAAGTCATTGGCCTCTGTGTTCTGCTCTCTGGGGATATGTTTCAAAGTAACTAGCCGAAAACCGTCCATTAATTCCCAGCATTACCGATAATAGACCATCAGCGCGTCATTTTTGCATTCATATTCTCCTGATAATTGGCTGATGACCAACAATAAATCTCCCATTATTTCGATGGCGTCGGCTTCAACTTCCTTGGGTAGATGTAATCCTTTAAGGACGGCTTCGTATTCGGCTTGGTTGTTTGTAGCGTGGGGGTTGATGGCAAAAGCAAACTCGAAGCTTGCCCCCCTGGGCGAAAGAATGACCAAGCCGATGCCACAACCGTTGGTGCAAACCGAGCCGTCGAACGTTAAAGTCCAAGGCATAATTTCCACTGAGCCGATTGAGTCATTCCTGTGCTCCACAATGAAATCGGCTATGGCTTGTCCCTTGACTGCCCTTGGTGCTGATACCTCAGATCGAATTCTGTTAGCGCGAAAATCCACTTCCCAATTCTTCCTTTGAGCACGGGAGCCGATAGCATACACTTAACTACATCGACTTTGTAGATTACTGTGCACTCGTTGGATAGCAGATAGTGCCTTAACTTTGTACACGAAAAATAGAGGCATAGGTATAGCTTCTCCACAGGATAATACCTCGTCTCCGCGTCTAGCAACCGTCGGCTGAGATAGAAGATGGTCTTTTCTTTGCCGTTGACCTCTTGGATTAGGACGGAGCCAATTGATTTATCATCGGCTGATAGGTACAGTTTGAATGGTATTCCCTTTTGTGGAGGCATTAAGACGGGAGGGGAACTCAGATAATCTTTTATGTTGTCTAACGCCCTTTGCTGTTCTGCTCCCCATGTGAATGTTTGATCGGCTTTCAGCCGAAGCAGTGGTGTGAACGTCTCCATCTTTCTGAGAGATTGGCTATGAACCGTCTGATGAAGTTTATCTTGCCGATCAATGATTGGAGTTGTTTTTTGTCCTTCGGAGGTTGAATTGTCTTGATAGAATTTATGCTTCTTGGTGTAACTTCAATTCCTCTTTCATGGACAAGAAATCCCAAGAATTGCCCGGCCAATACGCCGAACGCGCACTTAAGCGGATTCATTTTTAGACCGTACTTCCTCGTCCGTTCTAACACTTGTCTCAAATCGGCTATGTGGCCTTCTATCTCCCTTGACATGACAACCATGTCGTCAATGTATATCTCTACTAGCGAGCCGATCATATCGTGAAACATGTAATTCATGGCCCGTTGATATGTTGCCCCAGTATTCTTCAAGCCGAACGTCATTACTACCCATTCGTACAAGCCGATTGCGCCGGGACACTGAAAAGCGGTCTTGTGGATGTCCTTATCGGCCATGAATATTTGATTATACCCTGCATTGCCATCCATGAAACTGATAATTTTATGGCCTGAAGTAGCATCGACAAGCAGATCGGCTATCGGCATTGGGTATTCGTCTTTAGGGGTTTCCTTGTTTAGATCTCTGAAATCGATGCACACCCTAAGTTTACCGTTTTTCTTCAACACTGGGACGATGTTTGAGACCCACTCGGCATATCGGCAAGGCTGAATGAATCCCGCGTCGTATAGCCAAGTGATTTTGGCTTTAATTGCATCGTACATATCAGCCTTAAACCTCCCGGGAGGCTGTTTGAACAGCCGATAGCTCCTTAATAATCGCATGATGGACCACTATTGATCGGCCGAGGCCGGGCATCTCGAAGTACTCCCAAGCAAACAATCTTTATATTCTTTTAACAACTCAATAAGCTGGGATCTACAATGAGGAGACAGATTTTTGCTAATGTACGTCGGCCTCGGCTTATCACCAGAGCCGATGTCAATTTCCTCTAATTCGTCGGCCGACGTGAAACCTTGCCCTAGCTTGCCATCGACTTCGTCCGTGGTGTCCATGCCGAAAACGCTTGAAGCCTCCACCATGTCTTGTTCAAAGCAGCAGCTGCGGCTCGTCTTGTTCAAAGCAGCAGCTTGTGGAATTGGATACATTTAGAAAATCGGCTTGCCAAATTTTCTCGGATAAACAATCGATGCCTTCGATTTCCCAAAGCGGCAAATCGGCACTGACGACACTAACTGACCTGTCGGCTGGTACGATCTCGATCTTGTCGCCATCCCATTGGATCAGGCTCTGATGCATTGTAGAAGGGATGCGGAAGTTATCGTGTATCCGGTCCCTTCCGAGCAAGAGTCAGGGAAGACCCCTTCCGTCGATGACAAAGAACGTTATGGGCACGGTCTTGTTGTCGACGGTCAGTTCAACGTTGAGGACGCCCTTGGTTTCCGATGGGTTGTCGCCGAAGTTTTTGAGCACCATGTTGGTTTTTATCAGGTCTTCGGCTCCCTTGCCTAGTTTTCGAATGTTGCGTAAGGCATGAGGTTGACTGCAACTCCCCCATCAACTAGCATTTTGGAAATCGGCTTGCCGTTGACGAATCCTTTAACGTACAACGACTTTAAGTGCCGATTTTCGGTTCCCTCAGGTTTGTCGAAGATAGCCTGGTCTGGTGAGATTGCCAGTTTCGCAGTTCGTCCTCAATGGTGTCTGCATCGGCTTCAGGAGCACCGAACTCGACTGGCAGCACGAACACCATGTTAACCGATGCAGAAATTTTGCCTTTCCCTTTGGCTGCCCTCCTGGCTTGTTCGGCTGGGCTTTCCTCGGCTTGCTCTTCGTCGGCTATGGCAGCCTTCTCTTTGGGTACCCATCGTCTTTTGATTTTGCCTAGCCGACGACGCTGTTCGTGGATCATTTGCTGAACTTTGTCTTCTCTCCCTTCGCGCTTAAGTTGTTGAACCCTTCTTTTCTACGTCTTTGTGAAGAGATCGGACGAGCACCATTGGGGGTTGGCCGATTCCTCGTCGTCGGGCTCTTCATCGTCGCGGTTGTTGCCACCGCGGTTTTCGTCGACGAAGAAGCCTTGGTGGATCGGGCCGAGCCGATCATGGACAGACCGCCACTTTTGGTTTAGCTGAACGGCTCTAGGGACAAACCGGGTTGGGTTTGCAGCCGATGAGTTCCTGTGCTCGCCGTCGCAGTGATCGTTGCATGCTGGGCAATCGTCCAGGTTGGTAGTCTCATACCGGATTCCCAGCAGTACCTAAAAAATTACAATGCTAATGCGGATCGGCATTGTTGCGATTTGCCTCCTACCGGTGGCTTTGGGTATTCGGCTCATGCTGACGAGATGCTCCGTTGTAGGTTTCTTCCTGCCGGGACTGGTGCTGATGACGGTGTCGGTGTGTTCGTGGATCGGCCGTCGATCGGCTGATCGATGACCAGGCGCACCATATTAATCGGCGCGACGTGACATCCAATCTGCTCATCTTCGCCTTGGCCCCGATCGATGTATTGACTAAGTTGTGCGCCATTCTGTTCTGTCGATCAGCTTGCCTGGGACCGGCTTGGACCGTGTTGACCGGGAAAGGATTGTCGTCTACTTTCATCGGCTGATTTGAATCGAAGAACTTCAACTTCCCGGCCTTAATCGCCGATTGGATTTGCTGCCTGAAGACTTTGCAATCGTTGGTGGCGTGGGATCTGGAGTTGTGCCACTTGCAATATTTCTTTTTCTTCAACTCTTGATTTTGAGGCAACTGAATCTACTTCTCCTTGAGCAGCAAGTCGAAGATCTTGTCGGCCTTGGTGATGTCGAAATCGTATCGTTCTTCCTTGGCCGTCTTCAGCAGCCACTGGTAGACGATGGCCTTTTTGTTCTTGGCCCATTCGGCTGCCGCCACTTCTGCGTCATCGTCATCGGACTCGTAGTCCGATTTGACGATGACCTGAGTTATATTTTTGACGGCCTTTCTGGTGTCTTGGAATCGCTGTTTGTGGGCCGTCACCTTCTGCGCCAAGTGGGCTAAGCTATCAAAGTCCTGCGCAGAGAATCGCTCTCGGATCGGAGCGATCAAACCATGAAAAGCCAAATTGGCCAGCTGGGCATCCGATAGCACCAGGCTGTAGCATCGGTTCCTCATTTCTCTAAAGCGTTGGATGTATTCTTGGACCGATTCATTGTGTTTTTGCCTGATGCTGGTGAGGTCCGACAACTTCATCTCGTGGTTGCCGGAGTAGAAGTAGCTGTGGAATTGTTTTTCAAGATCGGCCCAGCTCTGAATTGAGTTGTAGGGCAATGAGGAGAACCAAGTAAAATTCGATCCTGAAAGAGAAAGAGGGAACAATCGGACTCTCAAGGCATTCGTAGCCGATGCTTCGCCGCACTGTGCCAAGAATCGGCTAACATGCTCGTAAGTTGAAACGTTGTCCTGCCCTGAGAACTTCGAAAAATCTGGGATCTTGTATCGGTTGGGCAACGGGATCCACTCGAAGTGCTCTGGATAGGGATACCGATACATGTTTCCAGAGTCTTTTGGCTTGAGGCCGAATTGATCGCGCATGACATCTGCAATCAGATCGGCCCAGGTTTGGTTGTTTTGCTGTATCGGCTCGTGTGGGTCACACGGCGCGGGTGCTTGCCGATACAGTGGTGATGTCTGAGGCCTGTAATGATGATCTTGATGGCCTCCTTGGTACTGGTAGTGATGATCAGCGGGAGGCGGCCGATGCACCGGTGGTGGCGTTGGTGGTCCTAGAAACAGCTGTCGGCCACCGGTGTTGTACCGTCTGTTTGGATCAATCAGCTCTGACTGCCGATTGTCGTTGAACATATTAGCAATCTGATCTTGGGGCAGCGGCTGCTGTCGGTTTAGCATAGTAATTGCTGGCCTTATAGCCGATTCACCTGGATTTGGTTGACCGAGGACTCCTCCTGGCGGCCCTTGTTGTGCTAGTGGTGGGATCGGCCAATTCTGTGTGACTAGCATTCTGTAACCAGGAAATTGGCCGTCTGTGAAGTACGTCGGCCCTCGTTACAGCTGGTCGGTTATCTTGGCGTCGACCACAGTAGCAATCATATTATTGAGAGTGTTGACCAGAATGCTACTTTGATTGACTAAAGCGTGATGGACGGCCGAGTCGATCTGGTCTTGTAGAGAATATACAGCCGAATCGTCCTGTTCCTAGGTCGGCTCCTTCGTCTTCTATTTGCATTTTGTCTCACCAGAGGAGGATGCCTTAAGGTCGTTCATGCTGAACATATATTTTTGATGCATGGCCCCAGATCTTGTTTGGGTGAAAGATTGAAAGTAGTTAGCCTGGAGCTCTTCCACCATCTTCTTATAATCGGCTTGTTGTTCAGCCGATAACTGCTCCATCTTCACAGGCACGATGTTGTCTTGGGAAATGCCGGGTCTCTTCGAGTCGACCATCTTGCCGGCTGAATCTATGCGTCCGAGTCGAGCCAACAGAGAGTCCCACCAGGCGTGCCAAGAAGCGTGTTGATGAGAAATTTCTCTCACGCGCTGGCCTAGGAGATCTCGCTAACTCCGGTGCGGTCCTTCTCGGCTACTGTCTTTGTGCGGGCGTGCCGATTGATTTGATCTGTTAACCAACAAGAGAAACAAGGGAATATGCGTTAAGTGTTAGGTTAGATCCCACTGGATCGGCTGAGGGAATCCATGAGCATATATATGCTATCCTAAAATATATTTAAGCCAAACGACTGGAATGGATCGGCTACACCGCGACAGCATCAATCGTTTGACGTAAATGCAGTAAAGGATAATATATGTATGAATCGGTAACCTAGCCGATACTGGAAAGCTAACGATGAATCGGCTTGTACTCCGATGAATCTTATGAAAAGATACCACTCTTAAACCAGATGCGCATGGCCGGAAATCGGCGTCGGCCGATGGCGGGCTGATTTCGGCTAGTAGCGTCCAACAAGAATGCGATCTTAACATAAGAGGCAATCCCAATATAAATCTAATAATAAATATATTAAAATAAACATATCAGGGCAGATAAGGATGGCTGAAACCCCGGTGCTGTCTCTAAACAATATAAATCTTAGCCGAACAGATCATTGATAGTTCTAAAAATGACTTAATAGTTCGAATCCGATGCAGCATTAAGTATAAAAAGAAAAACCTGATCTATTGCAGCCGATTTATATCCCTCGAGATGGTGGATACCGCATATAAACCAGCCAACCTTTAGATCTAGCCCTATTGGCTGCAAATTCTTAATAGAACTAGCCAATAGCAGGATAGATCTAAACATTAGTCTAATTTATACACGCTATATGATAAGCATCGTAGTATAAACTCTTGAATCTAATGTGTCATTACGATGGAAGCACTAGAAACAATAGATCATACCACTAATGACAAGCATTTACCTAGATCTGAGAATCGAAACGATGCAGCCCGTAGCCAAACAAACTGCTCGTCTGAAGAAAAAGGTTGGTGATGCGCTGAAGGTTTAATTGATTGTGATTGTTCTTGTTTACAGGGGGTCTTGGGTCCTATTTATACCCAAGATATAATTATCTATACAAACCCTGGACTCTATCTAAACTACTGTTTAAAACACAATATTATCCCGAGAAGGACCCATGCCGTGCTACAACTAACAGTTTAAACAAACTCCTAAATTACAGATACAGTTTTATCTCTTCCGGACCTAGAATCGGCTATCGGCTGCCATTGTCCGATCCAACCTTAGCCGATTGGCCTCGCAGCCGATCACTCCTCAGCCGATGCGGCCTCTGTTTCCACACCAAACCCGCTGATCCGATTCTGCTTTGCCTTTGCGACTTAGGGACTCAATTACCAAATTTCGGTGTTAACAATGGGGTGAGGGGCGCGCGCGGGGGGGGTGAGGCGGGGTGAGGGCGACGTGGACCACCGGCGCGTGCGCGGTCCTTTTACGGCGGCGGCAGCGCTAGGAGAGGAAGGAGCGCGTGGCGTGGTGCTAGGGTTCGGCTCGTGTGTGGGCTGGGGCGCCGCGGCCCGTGGGGGACTTGGGTGTTGGGTCCGGTTGGTCGGTTGGAGACAGACTGGGTGGGTGTGTGTGTGTGTATATTTTCGGGTCGGGTTTGAGTTATCCGTGGGTTAAAACTAAGACCGAACCAAACCCAAAATATTTTGGGTATCCGAAACCGCAAACCCGTGGGCAAAAAATAGGCACCAAAACCAAAACCCGAAAATCCGAAAACCCAAAATTCGCAGATACCTCGCAGATACCTAAACCGAACCCGCCCCGTTGCCATCCCTATTCTCATCTGCCATTGACGCTAGCCAGGCTCTGCATTCCGACCGGCCGCCGTGGCTATAAATCTGCAACTGCAAGAAATGTTGACGACGCTGACGATCATCGATCTGTTTGTCGGCTCAAGTGTTGATCTGCTGCATCTGCAAACGTGAAAGAGAAGGTGAGCAGCAACTACACCAGACACCACCACAGTACGGTCCCATCCCATCCTAGCTAATTGCCCAAGTTTTGTTAGGTCTCTATCAGGTTGAACTTGGAACCTTGAACCAAGTTATGCTTTTGTGCGTGTGGTCGACTCACTTGCCATGCACTCTCACATGTTATAATTAAAATGGACTAGGTCCAATTTAATCCTATTAAATTCTATAGACCACGATTAATGTTAACGGATTAATACCATTTTGAAAACAAACGTAAAGGGGAATTGACTTAAATATGTTTTTTTGATGAGAGCACCTATTAAGAGGTTGAGGTGATGGTGGGATTGCCTCACGCGCGTCGAGCCGAGCCGGCCGGACCAAGGGCGAGGCATGGTATGCTACGATTTGTTTTGATGAAAAATCTATGGCGCGTGCATGGGTACTCGAAACGAGCAGGTGTCCTGAACTCCGTTCGCTTGAGTACCTGCACAAGTAGACAGGTGATCAAGTTCTTGAGGAGCGTTTCTCATACGACGCTCTCGGTAATGCATCATCTTCTTTCTCTGCATCACCATGTCAACCGGCAATGGAGGAGGAGGCAGCGACGATAACGACACTGGAGGAAGAGAGAACAACAACAACAACAAGGGAGACAACTTCAACACCAATGCCTCATCATATGAAGGAGCGTTCTCGGATTACACTATTCTCATCTTGGTATTAAACATGTTTTCAGATGCTATTGTTTCTGTTAGCATATTCATATTTATCACCTTACTAGAACAACTCTCTCTTGCGTATGTCATGTTTATTGTGTTATATTTCTTCATTAAAATATGTCGAATTATGACTATATTTTCAACAATCCAAAAACTTGATACGTCTTTTTCGGTAGTTGGCTTTTCCGCATCACTAAAAGCACATGCATTTGATGGTTCAAACTATAAGAAATGAAAGGCACGTACACTGCAATGTTTCTTTGTTTGACGGGGCAAGACGACCGAATGGTCTCTCTTGTCCGAGGAGGAGACTAAGTTCGAGTCTGCGGATTGCTTATTTCGTGGAGCATTGATAAGTGTATTGGCTAACAACATAGTGGACGTGTACATGAACATGCCTTCAGGGAAGGATATGTGGGATGCACTTGAGGCCAAGTTTGGAGTCTCCGATGCTGGCAGTGAGCTACATGTCATGGAGCAGTTCTATGACTATAAAATGGTAGATGATCATTTTGTAATAGAGCAAGCTCATGAGATTTAGGCGCTGGCAAAGTAACTTGAGAACAACAGCTATAAGTTGCCAGAAAAGTTTGTGATGGGTGGTATTACCGCAAATTGCCACCTTCTTGGTCAGATTTTGCCACTTCTCTAAAACACAAGAGTCAAGAGTTTAGTGTTACTCATTTCATTGTATTTTTGGGTGTTGAGGAGAAGACGAGGGCAAAGGACAACCATGGAAAAAAGGTCGAGGTAAGTTCTAGTGTCAATTTGGTGCAGAAAAAGAACCCTCAAGCATCCCACAACAAGAAGAAGGTCAAATCTGATGTCAAACCTAAGGCTTCAACCAATTTTAAGAAAAAAGACAAGGGAAAGGCAAAAGGCAACTTCGTATGTGGTGAGCCTGTGTTAATAACAAATTTTGACAATTTCCGTTAGTCAAGGCCGAGTCAAAGACGGGATTCACACTGTGATTTTAGTGGACTCAGTTGGTAAGATTATCTGGAAAAAGGAAAGTAAACTTTAGTTTGTATATTGTTGCTAGAGTTCTAAGCCGATCAGAGTCGTGTCTAAATCGGAGTTGTAATAGTAGTTCCTAGAATCCTGTATGAATCTGATCGTAAAAGAGTCGGACTTAGTTTAGCCTTTGGGTATAAATATGTACGCCTAGAGTCTTTATAATTTAACAACAATTCACAAAACAACTTTTCGGCGCATCGCCATCGTAGTTTTCTAGGTTTGATGAGTTCTTGTTTTCGAGTTTGGGCTGCATCGGTTTTGACCTCCATCGAGAAAATAAGTCTTGTCAACTTCGCTTGTATCGACAAGTTAGTACTTTCTCGGTTTAGTCCGATATACTAGTTGGTTTTTACTCACGTTCTGTATCCGATATATCGGCTCTTGTGTAGATTGCTCGCTTTCTACGTTTGTTCCGTTATATCAGTCATCTTAAATAAATATATCAAAACGTTAAATCTACCAAGCTTGTTATCGATCTTACACTCCCTTGGTTAGGTCCGATCTATTAAGAACGTGGCTTGTTTAGTAGATTTAACCCATTATGATTTTTTATAAGGTTGTATCGGAGTTTTAGTCGATACATTATTTGTTTATTACCGACAAAATAACCACATCGGCTGTCGACCTAATTTATCTAATCCCAAACTTATCTAATCTTTGTTACTAGTAGTCAAATACTGTCTCAGTTGAGTTCGATCTAGCAAAGCTGTTGGTAATAAAGAAAAATTTAAGTCTCTAATTGCATAATATCTAACCATAAGTCGATAGTGCCTATTTTTGGATTTATTCATGTACTTATTACAATCTCATACATCAGTTAGTTGTTTAGACTATATGATTGTTCAGTGATTGTCTTTATCGATTTTAATCTCATATTGTCTCGATTGAGTTTGATCATTCAAGATTGAGAGTGATAAAGATAATTTCCTGGTAATTATATTAAACCTGAACTATGCCAATGTACAACCCTATCTACACATTTTAATCTATTTTGATCATAGTTTATTCCTTATCAGCATCGGTTGGGCAACACTATATCTTATTGGTCCGATGGTCGATTGGCCATCATAATTTAATATTTCGGTTTATCTATCTTGTTAGTTGCAGGAGCAAACTAACTGACACACCCTGAACCCGATTTCAATAGGACCTGCACTGAAGTGAAGTAAATCTTTCAGGCTGCCGTGTAAACGACTAATTTCACGTCAACACGGTTTTTGCACGCTTGGTGGGACAAAGATCTTCATCATGTCTAGGGAAGTCAACAAGGAATAGTGGATAAGTTGACAAATGAACAAAGAGCACCGCTAGATCAAGTCACACAAGATTTTCAAAGGATGTGTTTGGAATCATTTAGCATGACGTGGCAGGGGCCAATTCAAAAAAGTCAATTCCCCAAGCTGATGGTTAAGGGAGAACCAAGTGGGAGTAGTCCTAAAGTTCAAGATCGACATAACCAAACCTTTCAAGACACAATCAATAAGGCAGTTCATCAAGCTCTAATAAATCAGTCTAGGATTTTGGTTAACAATTTGACAAATTTGACTAGAAAAGTGGTTAATGGATCTTGTCGAACTTGGTTTCGGCAATAGAAATTTGGGGGTGCAGTCAAGATCGCCAAGCTCGATGGGTTAAGTAGAAAACAAGGTTTAGACAGGTTCAGACCTCTCGTGAGGTAATACCCTACTCCTGTTTCGGGGATTCAATCCGTCGAGTGTTTATTGATCTCAAAATCTCGTGTGTCTAATAGCTCGTATATGCTTCGCATACATCTGATATCCCTCAAGGGACGCCCCTTACCCCCCTTATATAGTCTCGGAGGGCGGGCTTACAAGTCCGCAACCCTATCTCTCTCTAAGTCGGTTTCCTCAATCTTATCAAGTTATGACTATGAGCCATTGCCTTATCAAATCGGCAACGTAACACCCAAATCATAGCCGGTTTACATAATCCATAAACATAACCTATCCCTATCTCCAGTCGGATAGGCTTGCCATATGGGTATCCGATTGCCATAATCTCCATAGTAGCCCTCGAGTCCTTCGCAGTCGACGAGATAACTTTGCCTCGAACCAAGATAACACACAACCACGCAACTCTTTGTCCGAGTGCTTCTTATGCCGAGTGGTTCCGTCATCCCTGCCTGAATCTCCCGAGTGACTCCAAAGGCTGTGAAGGGCTGGAAAACATCCCAAAAATTCTCAAAAAACAAATATCTAGGTGCATCTCCTGATGCACCTAGTTAGGTGTAGCCCCCGACTATGTGGTTAGTCAAAGACAAACTAAGCATATAGTCAAGAACTATATAAAAAAATCATACTTCATATAAATGCTTAGCTCAAGCTAAAGCAATCATAAAAATCACATCACTCGGCAAGCTCATGCTTACCGGAGTAATTTTGCCCGAGTCACCTCAGAACAAATAGCTTAATCAACCCTCGTGGGTAAAATACACTGGTAAGCTCATGTTTATCCGAGTGGATCTGCCCAAGTCATCTCGGAACAAATAATTTAATCAACCCTCATGGGTAAACAAATTTTTTAATCATCTGAAAAATACGACCAAAATATTAAATAGCTCCTGCCATAATATTGGTCTCAATCTAAAAAGATCTTCACCAAGGTGGAAAAATAGCTTTGATATAATCACTTAATGAAATGCTTAAAAACCAAACAGTCCCTGTCATCAGGACAGCCATAAAAACTTAACTGTTTGTCACCTTTCAAATTACATCGTGCCAACTTCTCATGAAGTTGCGCAAACCGCGGTAGGGCAATTAGACACGTGCATATTGCCAGAGCAAATCTGCTTAAGTCCATCTACTTAAGTCCCTAAGGACACGCGTCAAACCACACCTTAGCTGGGCGCAAGTCTCTCATGGGCTTGGCCCAATTGCAAGATGACTCAGCAAAACCCTCAACTCTTCATATGAAGCCTCGAGGTCATCCCCGTCACTTCGTCTTCCCAAAAATTTTCTCTTTCGCAGCACTGTTCACCAGCTCACAGTGGAAAACCCTAAGCTCGCGCGTGCCCAAATCCGTCGATCTAGGAGCTCGCATTTCACCACAAGCTAGCCTCCGCATCCAGCTCCCAAGATCCCCTCCTCAAATCCCCACTTCCCGAGCTAGATCTGCTTCCCCCAAACCGCATCCATGGCGGGAGAGAAGGAAACCCCCTTCGAGCAATGGGCAACCTCTGACGTCAAGGAATCAACCCTTCAGGAGATGGTGAAGAATGGAGTTCTTCCTCCTAAGGAAATCATCGGCTGGCGCCCGGCGGCCGGCGAGGAGTTCCCCACTCCGAACACCGGTGAGATCGTCGTCTTCACCTCCTTTTTCTACTGTGGCTTCGGCCTTCCTTCTTCTGAGTTCTTTCGAGGTCTTCTCGATTATTACGGCCTCCAGCTCTATCATCTGAACCCCAACTCCATGCTTCACATCACACTCTTCATCCATGTCTGCGAAGCTTTTCTTGGCATCCTTCCCCACTTCCAGCTCTTCCGCCGCATGTTCTATCTTAAGCCACATCCGAACAAGGATGAGCCATGCGTTGTCGGTGGGGCCGGCTTTCAGCTCCGTGGATCTCTCCGCAGAGATTATTTCTCTCTTCCCTTGAAATCCTCCAACAAAGGTTGGCATGCGAACTGGTTCTACATCGCAAACCTTGAACCCAGCCTACCCAACTTTGTCGGCCTTCCTCCGATTCCAAGGCCTAACTGGAGCACCGTGCCGGTAGCCCAAGATTGGGATGAAGCCAACAAACTCTTGGCCAGTATCCTGGAGATGAAGAAGAAGGGCCTTCGGGGAGAACAGATCACTCGACACTTCATCAAGAACCGACTGGCGCCCATTAAGGAAAAATCCAAGCCCGCATTCGAATATGAAGGCGAAAGGGATCCCAATCGAGAGGACCGCGACTCTCTGAGCTACGAAACCCTGAAGACTCGCATGTACAAGATATTTTCTTCTGGGATTGTAGTCGAGCGCAGCCTCATGCTGCATGTTCTTTCATTCAGCTTGTATCGTCCTCCTCCCCCGGTAAGCCGACTTAACTTCTTTAATGTCTTTCAATCTTGATATTGCACCTCTCAGTGTATATAAAATCTTCCTTGTAGGAAAACACCTTCATTATCTCGAAGCTGTACAAAGTGCATCATGACGATGCGCCAGCTCGGCCTGCCAAGAAACCAGCCGGCGGCGTCAAGATCCAGAGTGATCCAATCGGCAAAAGGGCCGCTTGTCGGCGAGGATATCAGCAAGTGGGCGAGCAAAAGGAGGCTGGTGATTGATTACTCGGATGACAATGTCCCAGCTCCTCTGGCTGAAGTGACCCCTCCGAGGCCATCACCCAAGTCGGCTCCCAAGATTCGCCGATCAACCAGGTATGTCTCATTACTGAAGTCACGCCTTTGTTGACAACCTTTCTGCCTTGGTCCCGATTGCTCCCGTCTTTCTCTTTGCAGGAGGCCTCAGAACATAGACCCCACTGGGCAGAGTAAGGGCCCAAAGACATCTGCAGCGGCTGAGGCGACAAGGCCTGCAGAACAAGAATCCCGGAGCCCTCTCCCGAGTGAGAGCGCTCCGAGTAAGAAGCCCTCACCTCCCAGTGAAGATGTCCCAACGGAGGAGCCCCCGACTGCCAGCTAGGAAGCCCCGACTGGAAACCAGTCGGCTAAAGAAGAGATCCCGGCTGCCACTCAAGGGACCCCGACTGAGAACCAGTCGGGTAAGAACCAAGAAAAGAAAAACAACCGGGAAATACCAGTCAAGGACTCGGCCACCGAAACTGGTAAGCCCTGAAGCGATCTTCTGACTTTAATCTTCAATCTATTTTTTCTTTGTCTTCATTCACCCTCTTTAAATCGATCAGCCAAAGTGGAGGAGATCCCCAGGCTACAGTCTTTTGAGACCTGGGTCCCTCCAATCAAAATAGAGTGGCGCGACTCCGAGGGCTTGAATCAGGGCATCGTCCTGAACAAGCAGAAGGAAAATGAAGAAAGGGACATGCTCGTCGACAACCTGAATGAACTACCCGGCTGCTAAACGTAAGCTTTGCTCTTTTCTGTCATAGCCTTATGATTGCTTTTAGTCGACTAACCCCGAACTTGCGTGCAGAGAGTATATTGCCGGTCGATGGCTAAATCTGATGCACTCGAGAAGTTGGTCCCACACTTGAATTCCCTGGAGAACATCCAGCAGGAGCTAAAGGCCACTCGAGAAGAAGCTGCATCAAGAGAAGCTGCTTTAAGGAGAGAGATAGCCGCGCTCCGGGAGGAGAACCTTGACCTCCGGGTTCAGTCGGGAGTAAGCTTAATCCTCTCGGTCTCTTTATGCCTTTATTCGCAGTCTGTTTTGATTTTGGCGTCAGCAACTTTTCTTGTTGCAGAGAACTCGTCGGAAGTCCACATGCTCCAGACCCAGCTGGAAGAAGCTAACGTCAACAAAGCAGAGCTGGAGTCTGAGTTCGAAGGTAAATTCTTTCAAGATAGCATTCCTCATTTTGCTTCATCTTCGAGTGTTTGTGTAATCATATGTCTTTGGCAGCTTATAAATTCAAAACCCGAGCCCAGTTTGATGTCTTCGTTGAAAGGGTCCGAAGGGCCGAAAGCGTAAGAGAAGATGTTGCTAACGCGGCGACACCGATTCTCTTGTCGTTATTCCATCATGGGCTCGGGACCAGCTCATTAGACGCCGTCGAGGTTTTCGACAAACTCAGGAGGGCTCCGGATCAATACATTGCCAACATCTCAGAAGCAGCCACCATGGGAGCAGGCTTTGCCCTTGCGCAGGCCAAGTCACTCTATCCTCGGATAGATGTTGACTCAGTCGGGGAGGGCTTCACTGACGGTACTTCGGACGAGCATGCTTTAGAATTGATCAGTGAAGCGCAGGAGTCGGCTAAGAAAGTAGCCGCTGATGTAGTCAACAACTTTCGATCCTAATTATTTTGTAGATGTTGTTTGTAAACTGTGATGTAAACTTGTAGATATCTGGCTTGTTTATGTTAGTGCTTTGACCCGAGTCTTCCTAGAGAATTTCTTAAGTAATTTTTGTCTGACTATCACCAAGCCTAAGCTTGATTAGGTCATCAAAAAATTCTTAGTCCTTATCTATTGAACTCGAATCAAAACATTAAACAATGATAAACCAAATGTGAACAAGTTGCCGCAGAAAACCATGCTTTATTGATATATGTGCAGCCCCCGACTGTCAACTCAAGAAGTCATCTTGCTTGAGGTTGGCAGTCGAGAATAACAAGAAACTTAAGGCAATTTAAGCATAGTATCGTCGAAGATGTTCGATGTTCCAAGAGTTCTCCACCATGGATCCATCTTCACGCTTTAGTCGATATGCTCCTGGCCGAGTCACCTCAGCAATTATATATGGTCCTTCCCATAGTGGAGATAATTTGTGATGGTCCTTGGTGGTTTGAATCTTGCGTAGAACCAAATCGCCGACAATGAAGGCTCGCCCCCGAGCATTGCGACTATGGTATCATCTAAGTCCTTGAAGATATCTTGCTGACTGGATCAGGGCTGCCTCACGGGCCTCTTCCAATCGGGTTAGGTCGTCCACTCGGTCTTGATCGTAGTGCTCATCGTTGAAGCTGCGGACTCGAAGAGATTTGTACTCCATTTCATTCGGCAACATGGCTTCTGCCCCGTAAACCAGGAAGAAAGGAGTTTGGCCGGTGGCCCGACTGGGCGTAGTCCGTAGGGACCATAGAACTGAGGGCAGCTCTTGAACCCATTTGCCGACATATGGGTTTAGCCGGTCAAACACTCGGGCCTTGATGCCTTGAAGTACCATGCCATTGGCGCGTTCAACCTGTCCATTGCTCTTAGGATGTGCGACCGATGCGTAGCAGATTTTGATGCCGAAATCTTCATAGAATTCCTTGAAAACGCCTCCACTGAATTGAGTCCTGTTGTTGGTTATTATTCTGTTTGGGACGCCAAACTGGTGCATGATGTTGAGGATGAAGTCTCGTGCCTTGTCAGCAGTGATTGTAGCAACCGGCTTAGCCTCGATCCACTTGGAGAACTTGTCAACTGCGACGAACAGATGCGTGAATCCTCCTGGAGCCTTCTTGAAAGGACTGACCATATCCAAGCCCCATACCGCAAACGGCCAAGATAATGGAATCGTTTGTAGCTCTTGGGCTGGAACATGGCTCTGCCGAGCGAAGAACTAGCAACCTTCACACGTTCGGACCACCTTGTCGGCGTCGGAGACCACCGTAAGCCAGAAAAAAACTTGTTTGTAGGCTTTGCCTACCAAGGTGCGTGCTACCGCGTGGCTTCCGCATATACCCGAGTGGATATCTTGGAGTAGTTGCTGTCCTTCCTCAGGCGTGATACATCTCATTAGGACTCCAGAAGGGCTCCTCTTGTATAAATCAGAGTCGACCATGACATAAGCTTGACAACGACGTCGGACTCGTTCCGCTTCATCCCGGTCTTCCGGCAGCTCTTGCTGAGTTAAAAATTTGATGAGAGGTGTCCTCTAGTCGGCGTCGAGCATGGCGACTTGGTTTGTAGCTTGCTCGTTGGGAGTTGGTTTTGTTGCAACGGTCGGCTCGTAGAGATGCTCTACGAAAATGTCTATTGGAGCAGCTTCTCGCTTGGACCCGAACTGTGCCAACTCATTAGTTGCCTCGTTGTTATGTCTCAAGACATGGGATAGCTCTAGTCCATCAAACCTGTCTTCAAGTTTGCGAACTTCTTGCCGATAGGCTTCCATGGTGTCGTTTAAACAGGACCAGAATTTCATCACTTGGTTGACAATCAGCTGGGAATCTCCTTTCACGACCAACCGTCGTATCCCGAGTGAAACAGCAAGTCGCAGGCCATGCAGCAGGGCTTCGTACTGTTAACATTGAAATTTGGTAATTGAGTTCCTAAGTCTGCAAAGACAAAGCAGAGTCGGATCGGCTGGAGACAGGGGTCGCATCGGCTAAGGAGTGATTGGCTGCGAGGCCAATTGGCTAAGGATGAATCGGACAGAGGCAGCCGATAGCCGATTTCAGGTCAGGAAGAGATGAAACCGTTTCTAATGCAGAAGTTTGAGGATAAATAGAAGATTTGGTTGTTAATTGCACGTTAAATGATATTGCCACCTGTGGATAGAGTCCTGTAACGACAATTGTATCTGTAATTGTGGAGATTACGGCAATCGGATATCCACATGGCAAGCTTATCCGACTGGAGATAGGAATAGGTTGCGCCTGTCAAATATGTAAACCAACTATGACTTGGGTATTACGTTGCCGATTAGATAATGCAACGGCTCATAGTCATGGTTTGGTAAGATTGAGGAAACTGACTTAGAGTAAGATAAGGTTTCCGATTTGTAAGCCCGCCTCCCAAGACTATATAAGGGGGGTAGGGGCGTCCCTTGAGGGATATCATATGCTTTATGTTTTATGAGCTATTAGCTTTCAGCCTTTGATCTTGAGATCAATATACACTCGGCGGATCGAATCCCCGAAACAGGAGTAGGGTATTACCTCACGAGAGGGCCTGAACCTGTCTAAATCCTCGTTTTCCATTTAACCCATTGTGCTTGGCAATCTTGACTGCACCCCCAATTTTCTATTGCCGAAACCGAGTTTCAACAGTTGGCACGCCAGGTAGAGGCCCGCACGTCAAGACTTCTTCAACAATCTCGCCGACAAGCGCGATGGGCTCTTCTTCAGGCATCGGCGACTTCGCCGCCAACGACTTCAACAAGTTCTCCTCCTTCGACTCGGATTCAGACCAGTCGAGAGGGGAAACGCACTCGGTGCCGTTCGAGCTGCCGAACAACGCCAAAATCTGCAACAAAATCTTGAGTTCCAAGATGCAGTCCATCCACTCTGACGGAGGAATCCACTCGGTACCGTTCGGACTACCGAACGCCGCCAAGATCTACAGCTGTCTCCTCACCCCCTGTCAGAACCAATCTACTCGGGAGAAAACCTCTCGGCGCCGTTTGGACTACCAAACGCCGCTGAGATCTACTACAAGCTCCTCTCCCCCGAGTCGAGGTCGACCCACTCGGAGGAGTCCACGTCATCAAGTTACGACTCGGACTGGAACGATCCAGATCCAAGCAACCCAGGCTCGAGGGAAGTCGCGGTCATCCTCCAACCGTTCGGGTCATGCTCATCCTCGGAGCTCGACGAGTGCCTCAGCTCTTCAGGATTTGACGACCTTTACGACATCCCCTCGGACGAAGCCAACGACTCCGACTGCACCAAGGACTACGAGCCAAAGTGCTTCGACGTCCTCATGGCTGAGGTGGCCGAGACCGACTCAGCCATGGCCCGTAGGCTCGCAGAAGAAGAACGAGCCGACTTGAGCAAGAGCGCAAGGCGCGAAGAAGAGAAGAAGCGCAAGGAGGAAGCCGACGAAGAAAGCAGGATCAAAGGGCAGCGGACGATCCGCTCAAGAGGCCATACTTCAAACGCGAGTCCGCAACACCAACATCTTTCGGACGCCACAAGAACACTCGCTGCCCTCACACTCCCGGACACCGTGATCGAGACGGCGCCCCGACGTAACGCCAATCTTGGACAAGATCAAGACCATCGTCGCGGCTACAGCCAATGGTCCTCCCTCCACCTCAGCCCGAAGACCGACCGAATCCATGGTAGAAACGCCCGACAGGAGCCGACTCCCGGCGCTGAGGTCACGGGATTACAAGAGGGCCGAGCCAGACCGGACGGCGACTAGGTCAAGAGACCTTCGCCACGAGACCACGCGCAAGCATCAGGAGAAATCGGCCGACTCCGCGAAGCGGCACGGACGACCACCCATCCACCACCGGGTCCGCCGCAGCAATAACTCTGACTACCGAAGCAGCTTACCAAGGACCCCGCCGAGCGATCTGCGGGAAGTCCTCGACCGACGCTATCAGGAACGAGATCGGCACTCTCGCTAAGATCGAAGGGGCTCGCCTGACAGCCATGACGATGGAGTACCCGCTTTCACTCGGGACCTGCGCCGAGTGCATTGGCCGAATGGTTTCAAGCCGACTGGAATCGAGAAGTATGACGGCAAGACCGACCCCGAGTCATGGCTGACCGTGTACACCCTCACCATCCGGGCAGCAAGAGGCGACAATAAGGCCATGGCCAATTATCTGCCTGTTGCCCTTGCTAACTCGGCCAGGAACTGGCTCACGAGCTTGCCACGAGGCTCGATCGGCTCGTGGAGTGAGTTAAGGGACCACTTCATCGCCAACTTCTAGGGTACCTTCGAGAGACCCGGAACCCACTACGACCTTTATAACGTCATCCAGAAGCCGGACAAACCTTTGAAGGACTACATCCGGCGCTTCTCCGAAAAGCGCAACAAGATTTTTCCAACATCACCGACGACATCATCATCGCCGCCTTCCAGAAGGGAGTCCGTGATGAGCTGCTGATTGGGAAATTTGGGCGCAATCCACCGAGGACGGTGAAGCAGATGTTCGAGATGATGAACTCATATGCCAAGTCCAGCGATGCAATCAAAGAGGCGCGCCAAGACCGGCCTGACAGGAGGGACGACAAGCAATCGGGAGGAAGCCGACATCTTAAGAAGGACAACGGCAACAACAACCAGGGCAAGAAGGACCACAAGCGTCGACCTGAAGACCTAGTTGCCGCGATGTCCAACTCCCAATGTCGCCCCCGAGTCGCGGCCTACGACGCCATCATGAACGCTCAGTGCACGCATCATCCCAATCATAAGCACGCGGCTAAGGACTGCTTTATTTATAAATAGTTCGCCGAGCAATATGCGGCACAGCTCAACAAGAAGCCGACTGATGAAGCCGGTCCATCGGGCACCAAGAAGAACAACCCGGCTGGAAACGCCGAGCCTTTTCAAGACCCCGTGGGCGAGCTGAATCACATCTTCGGGGGGCCGCAAGCCTATGAATCCAAGAGGAAACAGAAGCTAACTGACCGCGAGGTCAAGCGACGCAACTCGAGGTCCCACAGTACCTACGATGGTCGGAGGTGGCCATCACGTTTGACCGCTCGGATCATCCCGACCGAGTGGTTCACCCGGGGCGCTATCCACTGGTGTTAGACCCGGTGGTCCACAACATCAAGCTCAAGCGCGTCCTCATCGATGGGGGCAGCGCCCTTAATATCTTGTTCGCCAAGACCTTGGACGAGATGTAGATTTTGAGAGCTGAACTGAAGACAAGCTCAGCCCCCTTCCATGGAGTTATCTCGGGGCTGTCATCTACGCCACTCGGGCACATCGCCCTTCCAGTCACCTTTGGAGTTCGAGAGAATTTCCGGACGGAGAACATCACTTTCGAGGTGGCCGACTTCGAGACGGCTTACCACGCAATCATCGGAAGGCCTGCACTCACCAAGTTCATGGCGATACCCCATTACACCTACCTCTGCATGAAGATGTCGGGTCCGAACGGTGTCATCACCTTGCGCAGCAACGTAAAGCAAGCCTTCACCTGCGACAAGGAGAGCTGTGACATGGCCCAATCTCGCGAGAGATCACGTGGCCAGCAAGAAATACGATTGGCCACATCAACTTTGGTAGAGGGTGAAATCCCCGCGAAGAAGATAGCCAAATCGGGAATCGGCGACGTCAAAACTAAGAAGATCTCCCTTGATCCATTGGATCCCTCAAAAACCACTGTAATCGGCGCTGAGCTAGATCCTAAATAGGAAAACGTGCTCGTCACCTTCCTCCAAAATAATAAAGATGTTTTTACTTGGAAACCATCTGATATGCCTGGAATTCCTAGGGAGGTGATCGAGCACTCTTTACACGTCAAAGAGGATGCAAAGCCAATCAAACAATGATTACGCAGGTTCGCTCAGGATCGAAAAGATGCCATCAAGGAAGAGCTCACAAAGCTCTTAGCCGCAGGTTTTATCAAGGAGGTTTTGCATCCCGACTGGTTGGCCAACCCGGTTCTGGTCTGGAAGAAGATGGGGCAATGACGCATGTGCGTTGACTACACCGACCTCAACAAAGCCTGCCCCAAAGATCCATTCGGGCTGCCTCGCATCGACCAAGTCGTGGACTCAACGGCCAGCTGCCAACTCTTAAGCTTTTTGGACTGTTACTCGGGCTACCACCAAATCAGCTTGAAGGAATCCGACTGCCTGAAAACATCGTTCATCACGCCGTTTGGGGCCTACTGCTACATCACGATGCCCTTCAGCCTGAAGAACGCCGGGGCCACATACCAATGCATGATCCAGAGATGTTTTTAGATGTAGATTGGGAAGAATGTGGAAGCTTATGTCGACGATGTGGTCATCAAGACCAAGCAGAAAGAAGACCTGATTGTCGACCTGGAAGAAACCTTCGCAAACATTCGGGCCTTCAGAATGAAGTTGAACCCGGAGAAGTGCACGTTCGGCGTCCCATCAGGCAAACTGCTCGGCTTTATGGTGTCACATCGCGGCATTGAAGCCAATCCAGAAAAAATCAATGCTATCCTGAGCATGAAGCCCCCGAGTAACCAGAAGGACGTCCAGAAGCTCACTGGCTGCATGGCAGCGCTAAGTCGCTTCATCTCTCGACTCGGCGAACGCGGCATGCCTTTCTTCAGGTTTTTAAAGAAAACGGACGACTTCTAGTGGACTCCGGAAGCCCATAAGGCCTTTGAAGATTTTAAAGAGTTCCTCACAACACCGCCCGTCCTAGCCTCACCCCAGCCCCTAGAGCCCCTGCTACTGTATGTTTCAGCCACTCACCAAGTGGTTAGTACAGTTCTCGTGGTCGAGCGCGAAGAAGAAGGGCGGGTCCAGAAGATTCAGAGGCCGATCTTCTTCTCGCGCGAAGTGCGGCGAGAGCCAAAATTCGCTACCCTCGGTACAAAACTGCTATATGGTGTTACGATAACCGCGAGGAAATTGGCGCACTATTTTCAGGGTCACTCGGTCACCGTCGTCACTTCCTTTCCACTCGGCGATGTCATCCACAACTGGGAGGCGACTGGGCGCATTGCGAAGTGGGCCCTGGAGCTGATGCCGCCGGACTTAACCTTCAAGGCAAGAACGCCTGTGAAATCACAAGCCCTGGCGGACTTCTTGGCCGAGTGGACCGAACAACAAGAAGACGTACCTCGGGAAGACCTTCAATACTGGACCATGCACTTTGACGGATCCAAGAGGATCACCGGCTTGGGAGCAGGAGTCGTGTTGATCTCCCCGACTGGGGAAAGGCTAAGATGTGTTCTCCACCTTCACTTCTCCGCCTCACACAACGTCGCGAGTACGAAGCCTGCTACATGGATGCGGCTCGCGGTTTCACTCGGGATACGTCGGCTCATCATGAAAGGGGATTCCCAGCTGGTTGTGAACCAAGTGATGAAGGACTGGTCCTGTCTAAACGACACCATGGAGGCCTACTGACAGGAAGTTCGCAAACTTGAAGACAAGTTTGACGGATTGGAGCTATCCCATGTCTTGAGACATAACAACGAGGCAGCTGACGAGTTGGCGCAGTTCGGGTCCAAGCGAGAAGCCGCTCCAACAGACGTTTTTGTAGAGCATCTCTACGCACCAACTGTTGCAGCCAAACCAACTCCCAACGAGCAAACTGCAAACGAAGCCGTCATGATTGACGCCGACTGGAGGACACCACTCATCAAACTTTTAACTCAGCAAGAGCTGCCGGAAGACCGGGATGAGGCAAAACGTGTCCGACGTCGTTGTCAAGCTTACGTCATGGTTGACTTCGACTTATACAAGAGAAGTCCCTCCGGAGTCCTGATGAGATGCATCACACCTGAGGAAGGACGACAGCTACTCCAAGACATCCACTCAGGCATATGCGAAAGCCACGCGGCAGCGCACACCTTGGTGGGCAAAGCCTACAGACAAGTTTTCTTCTAGCTCATGGCGGTCTTCGACGCTGAGAAAGTGGTATGAACTTGTGAAGGTTGCCAGTTCTTCGCCCGACAGAGCCATGTCCCAGCCCAAGAGCTACAAACAATTCTATTATCATGGCTGTTTGCTGTATGGGGCTTAGACATGGTCGGCCCTTTCAAGAAGGCTCCAGGAGGATTCACACACCTATTCGTCGCAATCGACAAGTTCTCCAAGTGGATCGAAGCTAAGCCGGTTGCTACAATCACTGCTGACAAGGCACAGGACTTCATCCTCAACATCGTGCACTGTTTTGGCGTCCCAAACAGAATTATAACCAACAATGGGACTCAATTCACTGGAGGCATCTTCAAGGAATTCTGCGAAGACTTTGGGATCAAAATCTGCTATGCGTCGGTTGCACATCCCAAAAGCAATGGACAAGTTGAGCGTGCCAACGGCATGGTTCTTCAAGGCATCAAGGCCCGCGTGTTTGATCGCCTAAGTCCTTACGCCGGCAAGTGGGTTCAAGATCTCCCCTCGGTTCTATGGTCTCTGCGGACCACACCCAGTCGGGCTACCGGCCAAACTCCTTTCTTTTTGGTCTATGGCGCAGAAGCCATGTTGCCAAACGAGATGGTGTATGAATCCCTCCGAGTCTGCAGCTTCAACGATGAACGCTATGACCCAGACCGAGTGGATGACTTCACCCGACTGGAAGAGGCCCGTGAGGCAGCCATCATCCAGTCGGCAAAATATCTTCAAGGGCTCAGACGATACCACAGTCGTAACGTTCGGATGAGCTTTTATCGTTGGCGATCTGGTTATACGCAAAATTCAGACCACTAAGGACCGTCACAAGTTATCTCCCATATGGGAAGGACCGTATATAATCGCTGAGGTGACTCGGCCAGGTGCTTACCGATTAAAGCGTGAAGACGGATCTATGGTGGAGAACTCCTGGAACATTGAGCATCTTCGACGATACTATGCTTAAATTGCCTTAAGTCTCATATTCTTCTTGACTGCCAACCTCAAGCAAGATGACTTCTTGAGTTAGCAGTCGGGGGCTGTACATATGTCAATAAAGCATGGTTTTTTCGGCAACCTGTGCACATTCGGTTTAGCATTGTCTAATGTTCCTTGATTCGAGTTCAATGTATAAGGACTGAGAATTTTTTGATGACCTAATCAAGCTTAGGCTTGGTGACAGTCGGACAAAAATTACTTAAGAAATTTTACATAAAAACTCGGATCAAAAGGCATTAACATAAATAAGCTGAAATATTTACAAGTCTACATCGAAAGTTGCATACAATGTTCACAATACAATCAAGGTCGGAAGTGTTTCACTACATCGGCTGCCACCTTTTTGGCCAATTCCTGTGCCTCACTAATTAATCAAGGGCTTGCTCATCGAAGTGCCATCGGCGAAGCCCTCCCCGACAGAATCAATGTCCACTCGAGGGTAGAGCGACTTCGTCTGTGCAAGGGCGAAGCCCGCTCCCATGATAGCCGCCTCGGAAATGTTGGCCAAATATTGGTCAGGGGCTCGCCTAAGCTTATCAAAGATCTCAATGGGGTCCAACGAGCTGGCCCCGACTCTGTTATGGAACAACAACAGCAGGATCGGCGTCGCCGCGTTAGCCACATCCTCCCTGACTTTTCCAGCTTGTTTAACCCTCTCAATCAAAACATCGTATTGGGCTCGGGTCTTAACCTTGTAAGCTGCCAAGAGACATATGATCACACAAAACATTCAAAGATAAAGCGACACAACGAACATTGTTTTGAAGAAGCTCACCTTCAAACTCGGTCTCCAGCTCGGCCTTGCTGAGGCTGATTGCTTCTAGCTGGGTTTGAAGCAAGTGGACCTCCGATGAATTTTCTAAAATAAGAAGGTCGTCAACAACATAGATCAACACAGAATACAATTAAAGGCATAAAAAGACCAAGAGGATAAGCTTACTCCCGACTGAACCCCGGAGGTTGAGGTTCTCCTCCCGGAGTTCGGCTATTTCTCTCCTCAGGACAGCTTTCCTCGATGCAGCTTCCTCTCGAGTGGTCTTCAGTTCTTGCTGGATGTTCTCCAGAGAGTTCAGATGCGGGACCAATTTCTCGAGTGCATCGGACTTGGCCATTGATCGGCAGTACTCTCTCTGCGCTCAAGATCTGAAGTTGGTCGACTGAAAAGAGATGATGATGCTACGACAGAAAAGGATCAGGACTTACGTTTAGCAGCCGAATCGCTTCATTCAGGCTGCTTACAAGCGCATCTCTTTCTTCGCTTTCCATTTGTTTATCCAAGATGATGCCTTGTCTCTGGCCTTCCGAATCCCGCCACTCAATCTTGATTGGGGGAACCCAGGTTTCAGAAGACTGCAACCTGGGAATCTCCTCTACTTTGGCTGATTGGTTCAGAAGGAGTGAATGAAGATGAGGGAAGAATTGACTAGAGATTGAGAAGTTAAGAGATTGATTCAAGACTTACGGGTTTCGGTGGTGGGTCTTTAACCAGTAAGCCTTTGCCTTGCAGTACTCTTTCTTTCTTGACTTTTGCCCGACTGGTCTTTAGTCAGGGCCCTTCGAGTAATGGTCGGGGGCTCTTCTGCAGCCGACTGATTTCCGGTCGAGGTATCCTGGCTGGCGGTCGGGGGCTCCCTCCTTGGGGTATCTTCGCTGGGAGGTGTGGTCCTTCCACTCGGAGCGCTCTCGCTCGGGAGAGTGCTTCGGGGTTTTGGCTCCGCAGCTTTGATGCCTCGGTTGCTGTGGCTGGCGTTGGTCCCTCACTCTGCCCAGTGGGGTCTATATCTTGAGGCCTCCTGCCAAGCGAACGACAGGCGCAGTCGGGATGAAGACGAAGGAATTTTCAACAAAGAACTTGATTTTGGTCATGAGATGTACCTGGTTGATCGGCGGATTTTGGGCGCTACTTTCGGTGACGGCCTTGGAGGGTCGCTTCGGCTTGAGAGGCTGGGACATCGTCATCCGAGTCATCAATGATCAGCCTCCTCTTGCTCGCCCGCTTACTGATGTCTTCACTCGGGGCTGCCCTCTTCCCGGCTGGATCACCCTGGATCTTCACGCCACCGGCTGGCTTCTTGGTAGGCCGAGTCGGCACGTCATCGTGAGGAATTTTGTACGGCTTTGAGATGACGGAGGCATTTTCCTGCAAGAAAGATTTTTCAACACCAAGAAGTGTGACATCAGGATTGCTAGGCAATGAATGAGCTAAGTCGGCTTACCGGAGGAGGAGGGCGATTAGGCTGTATGGGAGGACTGGCAGCATGAGGCTACGTTCAACTACAATCCCAGTCGAGAAGACCTTGTACATGCGAATCTTCAAGATCTCGAAGCTGAGGGAGTCACGGTCTTCCCGATTGGGGTCCCTTTCACCCTCGTATTCAAAGGCTGGCTTGGATCGTTCCTTGATCGGTGCCAATCGGCTCCTAATGAAGTGCCGAGTGATCTGTTCGCCCCGAAGACCCTTTTGCTTCATTTCCAGGATCTTCGCTAGCAACTTGTTGGCTTCATCCCAGTCTTGGGCTACTGGCACAGTGCTCCAGTTAGGCCTGGGCACGGGGGGAAGGCCGACGAAATTTGGCAGGCTGGGTTCAAGATTGTTGATGTAGAACCAACTCGCATGCCAGCCCTTGTTGGAAGATTTCAAGGGGAGAGAAAAATACTCCTTGCGAAGGGATCCGTAGAGTTGGAAGCCTGCTCCACCGACGACGCAGGGTTGATCCTTGTTCGGATGCGGCTTAAGGTAGAACATGCGTTGGAAGAGTTGAAAGTGGGGGAGAATGCCAAGGAAAGCTTCACACACATGGATGAAGAGAGCGATGTGCAGCATAGAGTTGGGGTTCAAATGATAAAGACGAAGGCCATAGTAGTCAAGAAGTCCCCTGAAGAACTCAGAGGTGGGGATGCTGAAGCCGCAGTAAAAGAAAGAAGTGAAAACAATGAGCTCACCGGTGTTTGGAGTGGGGAACTCCTCACCGGCCGCCGGACGCCAGCCCACGATTTCCTTAGGAGGAAGGACTCCGTGCTTCACCATCTCCTTGAGAGTGGATTCCCTGACATCCGAGGTAGCCCACTGCTCAAAAGGGATCTTCTTCTCTTCCGCCATGAATGTGGTTTTGGGGGAAATAAATCTGGCTCGAGGGCTAGGGATTCGAGGGCTAGGTCAGGAGACTATAAGAGGCCCGAGCCAGAACGGTCGACGACCAGGCCAAGAGGCCCACCCCGCGAGTCCACGCTGAGGTACCAGGAACAAACGGCCGACTCCTGCGACAAACGACATGGACGTCCACCCGTCCACCACCGCGTCCGCCGCAACAACGGCTCCAGCTACCCAACCAGCCAACCGAAGACCCCGCCGAGTGATGCGCGGGAAGTCCTCGATCGCCGCTACCGGGAGCGGGACCGACGCACTCGGGAAGATCGGAGGGATCACCCGATAGCGGCGACGACGGAATCCGGCTTTCACTCGGGAGCTTCGCCGAGTGCACGGCCGAGTGGGTTCAAGCCCATAGGGATTGAAAGGTACGACGGCAAGACCGACCCGAATCTTGGCTTACCGTCTACACCTCGCCATCATGCTGCGGGCGGTGACAACAAGGCCATGGCCAATTACCCGCTGTAGCCCTCGCTAACTCGGCGAACGGCTCACGAGCCTGCCAAGAGGCTCAATCAGCTCGTGGAGCGAGCTGAGGGGCCACTTCATCGCCAACTTCCAAGGTACCTTCGAGAGGCCCGGCACACACTTCGACCTATACAACGTCATCCAGAAGCCGGACGAGCCTGCGAAGGATTACATCCGCCGTTTCTCCGAGAAGCGTAACAAGATCCCCAACATCACCGATGACATCATCATCGCCGCCTTCCGAAGGGAGTCCATGATGAGCTGTTAATCGGGAAGTTCGGGCGCAAACCACCGAAGACGGTGAAACAGATGTTCGAGATGGCAAACTCCTATGCAAAGTCCAACGACGCCATCAAGGCTACCCGTCAAGACCGGCCTGATAGGAGGGAAGACAAGCAAGCGGGAGGGAGCCGCAATCCTAAGAAGGATGGTGGCAACAGCAGCAACCAGGGCCAGAAAGATCGCAAACGCCGATCTGAGGACCTAGTGGCCGCAACCTCCAACACTCAACGCCGTCCCCGAGTCGCCGCCTATGACACCATCATGAACGCCCAGTGCACCCATCATCTGAATCATAAGCACGCGGCGAAGGACTGTTTTATCTACAAGCAGTTCGCAGAACAGTCCGCAGCGCAGCTCAACAAGAAGCCGACTGACGAGGCCGGTCCGTCAGGCGCCAAGAAGAACAATGCGGCTGAAAATGCCGAACCTTTTCAAGACCCAGTGGGGGAGCTCAACCACATCTTCGGAGGGCCGCTAGCCTATGAATCCAAGAGAAAACAGAAGCTAACTGACCGAGAGGTCAACACGGCTCAACCCGAAGTCCCTCAGTATCTGCGATGGTCGGAAGTGGCCATCACTTTTGACCGCTCAGATCACCCCGACCGAGTGGTTCACCCGGGGCGCTATCCACTTGTCCTAGATCCCATGGTCCGCAATATCGGGCTCAAGCGCGTCCTCATCGACGGGGCAGCGCCCTCAACATCTGTTTGCCAAGACCATGGATGAGATGCGAGATCCGAGGGCCGAACTAAAGGCAAGCTCAGCCCCCTTCCACGGAGTCATCCCGGGGCTATCATCTACACCACTCGGGCACATCTCTCTCCCTGTCACCTTCGGGGCCCGAGAGAACTTCCGAATGGAGAACATCACTTTTGAGGTGGCCGACTTCGAAACAGCATACCACGCCATCATTGGAAGACTGCGCTTGCCAAGTTCATGGCGATCCCGCACTACACCTATCTCTCGCATGAAGATGCCGGGTCCCAACGGCGTCATCACTCTTCGCAGCGATGTGAAGCAAGCCTTCACCTGCAATAAGGAGAGCTGCGACATGGCCCAATCTCGCGAGAGATTACGTGGCCAACAACTTCGGCAGAGGGCGAAGTCCCCGCGAAGAAGATAGCCAAATCGGGATCCGGCGACGCCAAGACTAAGAAGATCTCCCTTGATCCATCGGATCCCTCGAAAACTGTTGTAATCGACGCTGACCTAGATCCCAAATAGGAAAGCGCGCTCGTCACCTTCCTCCAAAATAATAAAGATGTTTTTGCTTGGAAACCATCGATATGCCCTGGAATTCCTAGGGAGGTGATCGAGCACTCTTTACACGTCAAAGATGACGCCAAACCGATAAAACAACGATTACGCAGATTCGCGCAGGATCGAAAAGACGCTATCAAGGAAGAACTCGCAAAGCTCTTGGCTGCCGGCTTCATTAAAGAAGTCCTTCATCCTGACTGGTTAGCCAACCCAGTCCTGGTCCGCAAGAAGACGGGGCAATGGCGCATGTGCGTTGACTACACTGACCTCAATAAAGCCTGCCCCAAGGATCCGTTCGGGCTGCCTCGCATCGACCAAGTCGTTGACTCAACAACCGGCTGCCAACTCCTAAGTTTCTTGGATTGTTACTCGGGCTATCACCGGATCAGCTTGAAAGAGTCCGACGCTGAAGACATCATTCATCACGCCGTTTGGGGCCTACTTGCTACATCACCATGCCTTTCGGCCTGAAGAACGCCGGCGCCACATACCAACGCATGATCCAAAGATGCTTCCAGACGCAGAACGGCAAGAACGTGGAAGTTTATGTCGACGACGTCGTCATCAAGACCAAGCGAAAGAAGACCTGATCGCCGACCTAGAAGAAACTTTTGCAAACATCCGGCCTTGAATGAAGTTGAACCCGGAGAAGTGCACTTTCGGCGTCCCATCGGGCAAAGCGCTCGGCTTCATGGTGTCACATCGCGGCATTGAAGCCAATCCGGAGAAGATCAACGCCATCTTAAGCATGAAGTCCCAAGTAACCGGAAAGACGTCCGAAGCTCACTAGCTGCATGGCGGCGCTAAGCCGCTTCATCTCCCGACTCGGCGAATGAGGCATGCCCTTCTTCAGATTGCTAAAAAAGACAGATGACTTCCAGTGGACCGCGGAAGCCAACAAGGCCTTTGAAGATTTCAAAGAGTTCCTTACAATGCCGCCCGTCCCGGCCTCGCCTCGGCCCAGGAACCTTGCTGTTTACGTTTCAGCCACTCACCAAGTGGTCGATGCGGTCTTCGTGGTCGAACGTGAAGAAGAAGGACGGGCTCAGAAGATTCAGAGGCCAATCTACTTTGTTAGCGAAGTGTTGGCAGGAGCCAAAATTCGCTACCCTCAGGTACAAAAATTGCTCTATGGTGTTCTAATAACCGCAAGGAAATTGGCACATTATTTTCAAGATCACTCGGTCACCGTCGTCACTTCTTTCCCACTCGGCGATGTCATCCACAACCGCGAGGCAACCGGACGCATCGCCAAGTGGGCTCTAGAGCTGATGCCATTGGACTTGACTTTTAAGGCGAGGACGTCCATAAAGTCACAAGCCTTGGCGGATTTCCTGGCCAAGTGGACTGAACAACAAGAGAACGTACCTTGGGAAGACCTCCAACACTGGACCATGCACTTCGACGGATCCAAGAGGATCATCGGCTTGGGAGCAGGAGTTGTGCTGATCTCCCCGACCGGGGAAAGGCTAAGATATGTCCTCCACCTCCACTTCTCCGCCTCACACAACGTTGCCAAGTACGAAGATCTGCTACATGGACTGCGCCTCGCAGTTTCACTCGGAATACGTCGGCTCATCGTGAAAGGCGACTCCCAGCTGGTCGTCAATCAAGTAATGAAGGATTGGTCCTGCCTAAATGACACCATGGAGGCCTACCGGCAAGAGGGCCGCAAACTTGAAGACAAGTTTGACGGGCTCGAACTCTCACATGTTCTGAGGCATAACAACGAAGCAGCCGACGAGTTGGCACAGTTCGGGTCCAAGCGCGAAGCTGCCCCAACAAACGTCTTTGTCGAGCACCTCTATGAACCAACCATCACGACAAAGACAGCCTCCTACGAAGAAGCTGCAAACGAAGTCACCATGACCGATGCTGACTGGAGGACGCCGCTCATCAAATTCTTAACCCAGCAAGAGCTGCCGGATGACCGGGATGAAGCAGAACGCGTCCGGCGTCGCTGCCAAGCATATGTCATGGTTGACTTCGATCTATACAAGAGAAGCCCCTCCGGAATCCTAATGAGATGCATCCCACCCGAGGAAGGGAGGCAGCTACTCCAAGACATCCACTCGGGCATATGCGAAAGCCACGCGGCAGCACGCACTCTGGTCGGCAAAGCCTACAGGCAAGGTTTCTTTTGGCTTACCGCGGTCTCCGATGCGGACAAAGTCGTACGAACCTACGAAGGCTGCCAGTTTTTCGCCCGACAAAGCCATGTCCCGGCCCAGGAGCTATAAACAATTCCACTTTCCTAGTCGTTCGTGGTATGGGGCCTGGACATGGTCGGCCCCTTCAAGAAAGCTCCAGGAGGATTCACGCACCTCTTCGTCGCAATCGACAAGTTCTCCAAGTGGATTGAAGCCAAGCCGGTCGCCACCATCACTGCTGACAAGGCACAGGACTTTTTCCTCAACATCGTGCACCGCTTCGGCGTCCCAAACATAATCATAACCGACAACGTGACTCAATTCACGGGAGGCATCTTCAAGGAATTCTGCGAGGACTTCGGAATCAAGATCTGCTATGCATCAGTTGCCCACCCCAAAAGCAATGGACAAGTCGAACGAGCCAACGGCATGGTCCTCCAAGGCATCAAGGCCCGCGTTTTCGATCGCCTGAACCCTTACGCGGGCAAGTGGGTCCAAGAACTTCCCTCGGTCTTATGGTCGCTGCGGACCACACCCAGTCGGGCTACCGGCCAAACTCCCTTCTTTTTGGTCTACGGCGCAGAAGCCATGTTGCCAAATGAGATGGAGTATGAATCCCTCCGAGTCCGCAGCTTCAACGATGAACGCTACGACCCCGACCGAGTGGATGACCTCACCCGATTGGAAGAGGCCCGCGAGGCAGCCCTCATCCAGTCGGCCAAATACCTTCAAGAGCTCAGAAGATACCACAGTCGCAACGTTCGAGCATGAGCTTTCATCATGGCGACCTGGTCCTACGCAAGATCCAGACCACCAAAGACCGTCACAAGTTATCCCCCTTATGGGAAGGACCGTACATAATCGCCGAGGTGACTCGGCCCGGTGCATACCGGCTAAAGCGTGAAGACGGCTCTATGGTGGAGAACTCCTGGAACATCGAGCATCTTCGACAATTTTATGCCTAATTTGGCTAAGGCTTCATGTTTTCCTTGACTGCCAACCTCAAGCAAGATGACTTCTTGAGTCAGCAGTCGGGGGGCTGTACATATGTCAATAAAGCTTAAAGTTTTCCTCATCAACTTCTGTGCATGATTTTGTTTATCATTGTTTAATGTTCTCCGATTCGAGTTCAGTGTCTAAGGACTGAGAGTTTTCCGATGACCTAATCGAGCCTAGGCTTGGTGACAGTCAGACGAAAACTACTTAAGAAATTTCACACAAAAACTCGGATCAAGGCATTAACATAAATAAACTGAATATATCACAAGTTCTACGTCAGAGCATCACGATCACACAACATTTACAAGACAATATTTGAAAGACAAATTAGATCCGGAAATTGTTCACTACATCAATGGATATCTTCTTTGCTGCCTCCTGCACCTCACTCAGCATATCCAAGGCCTGCTCATCTGTGGTTCCGTCAGCAAAGCCCTCCCCGATCGAGTGGATGTCCACTCGGGGGTAAAGGGACTTGGTCTGTGCAAGAGCCAGACCAGCCCCCATGTTGGCTGCTTCAGTAATATTGGCCAGATACTGGTCAGGAGCCCTTCGCAGCTTGTCAAAAATTTCTAACGGCTCTAGCGAACTGGCCCTGACTCCTTGATGGAATAAAGATAGCAAGATCGGCGCGGCAGCATTGGCGACCTCTTCTTGGGCCTCCCCGGCTCGCTTGACCCGCTCGAGCAAGACGTCATATTGAGCTCGGGTCTTAACCTTGTAAGCTGCCAAAAGCATCTGATCATGCAAAGCACTCGGAAGTAAAGCGGCGCAAGGAATGTTACTTCAAAGAGGCTTACCTTCAAACTCGGCCTCCATCTCAGTTTTGTCGAGGCTGACTGCCTCCAGCTGGACTTGAAGCGAATGGACCTGCGAAGAATTTTCTACAAGAGAAGAAGATCGTCAGCAACCGGGGTTAACATAAGAATCATGAAGAAACTTGGAGAGACGGGCTTACTCCAGATTGATCCTCGGAGGTCGAGGTTCGCCTCCCGAAGCTCCGCGATCTCTCTCCTTAAAGCCGCCTCCTCGACGCGGCCTCCTCTGAGTGGTTTTCAGCTTTCGCGAACGTCCTCTAAGGAGTTTAGGTGAGAACCAGCTTCTCCGGCACCTCGGACTTTGCCATGGAGCGGCGGTACTCCTTCGCGCGTTAAATCGGAAGTGACCGTGGAAAAGGATGATAACATAATAAGGGAAAAGGCTAAGGCTTACGTTGAGCAGCCGAGTCGCTTCGTTCAAGCTATCGACAAGGGCATCCCTCTCTTCCCTCTCAGCTTGCCTATCAAGGATGATGCCCTGCCTCTGGCCTTCCGAGTCCCGCCACTCAATCTTGATTGGAGGAACCCAGGTTTCAGAAGACTGTAACCTGGGGATTTCCTCCACTGTGGCTGGCAGATAAGAAGAACAAATGAAGACATGAAAGATTCAAACTAAAAGAGCAAAAAGAACACTTTGATGCAAGACTCACCAGCTTCAGTGGCGGCGCGCTTGGGTGGAACGCCCCAGCTGGCCTCCTTCCTCTGGCTCTTCGCCGAGTGATCCTCAGTCGGGGCTGCCCGAGCCGCGGCCTGAGGTTTCTCGGCCGTTGACTGGTTTTCGGTCGGGACGTCCCGGCTGGCGGTCGGAGGCTCCTTCCTTGGGGCATCCTTCTTTGGAGGCGAAGGTTTTTTACCCGGAGCGCTCTCGCTTGGATGCGGGCTCCGGGGCTTTGGCTCTGCAGGCTTTGGCACCTCGGGAGCTGCGGCAGGGGTCGGCCCCTCACCTTCCCCAGCAGGATCAATGTCCTGGGGCCTCTTGCGACAATAAAATGCAGCTGGGGTAAAGATAAAGAAATCTTTCAACGAAAAAGTTCGGACTTCGGTTATAAAGCATACCTGGACGACCGGCAGATCTTCGGCGCCGTCCGCGGCGATCGCCTTAGAGGAGGGGTCTCGACTGGAGGAGCCGGGATGTCGTCATCCGAATCCTCGATGATTAGCCTCCTCTTGCTCGCCCGCTTGTTTGTGTCCTCACTCGGGGCCGCCCGCTTCCCGACTGGATCGCCTTGGATCTTGATCCCGCCAGCCGGCTTCTTGGCAGGGCGACGCGGCGCGTCATCGTGAGACACCTTGTACGGCTTGGAGGTAACAAAAGCATTTTCCTGCAAGAGAAGTTTGCACAACACTAAGAGACAAGATATCAAGATTGAAAGGCATTATGAAGCAACCAGTCGGCTTACCGGAGGAGGAGGTCGGTGGATCTTGAAGGGGAAACCGCGAGAATGAGGGCCCGCTCAACGCAATTCCGATCGAGAAGATCTTGTACATCCGGATCTTTAGAATCTCGTAGCTGAGTGGATCTGGATCTTCCCGATTGGGGTCCTTCCCACCTTCGTATTCGAAGGCTGGCTTTGATCTCTCTTTGATTGGAGCCAGTCGGCACCGGATGAAGTGCCGAGTGATCTGCTCGCCGCGAAGACCCTTCTGTTTCATTGCCAGGATCTTCGCAAGCAGCTTATTGGCCTCGTCCCAATCTTGGGCTACTGGAACAGTGCTCCATGTTGGCCTGGGGACAGGGGGAAGACCGACGAAGGCTGGCAGGCTGGGTTCGAGGTTGTTCATGTAGAATCAGCCCGCATGCCATCCCTTATTGGAGGACTTTAAAGGAAGAGAGAAGTACTCCTTGCGGAGAGATTCGCGGAGTTGGAAACCTGCCCCGCCAACGACGCATGGGTGGTCTTTATTCGGATGTGGTTTAAGATAAAACATGCGGCGGAAGAGTTGGAAGTGGGGGAGGATGCCAAGGAATGCTTCACATACGTGAATGAAAAGAGCGATGTGAAGCATGGAGTTGGGGTTTAGATGGTAAAGCTGAAGACCACAGTAATCTAAGAGCCCCCGGAAGAACTCGGAGGTAGGAAGGCTGAACCCGCAATAGAAGAAAGAAGTAAAAACGACGAGCTCACCGGTGTTCGGGGTTGGGAAGTCCTCACCCGCCGCCGGGCGCCAGCCCACGATTTCCTTTGGGGGAAGCACGCCATGCTTCACCATCTCCTTGAGGGTAGATTCCCTCACATCCGATGTGGCCCATTGGTCAAACGGAATCCTCTTTTCCTCCACCATGAGTGTGGTGTTGATGGGAAGTGGATCTGGTCGGAAAAAGTGGGGATTTTGACAAAGGAACTTGGGAGATTTGGCTGCGGAAGCTGGTTGTTGCAAAGAGCGAGTTCTGGATGGATGGATTTGGGAGCGCGCGATTCTAGGGTTCTCCGCGGGGCGGTGAACAGTCTTTGCGAAAAGGGAATCTTTTGGAAGGTGAAGAGGCGGGGACGACCTCGAGCCTTTATATAAAGATTTGAGGGTTGCGCTAGGTTTTCTTGTGATTGGGCCGAGCCCATGAGAGAATCTGCGGCCCGGTTAAGGTGTGGCCCGACGCGTGTCCTTAGGGACTTAAGCGGATGAGCTTAAGCAGATTTGCCTTGGCAATATGCGCGTGTCCAAATGCTCTGTACCTTTTAAAATCCTTCCATACCGCGGTTTGCTTGACTTCATGAGAAGCTGGCACGATGCAACTTGGAAGGTGACCAACAGCTAAGTTTTTATAGCTGCCTTGATGACAAGGGCTGTTTGGTTTTTTGGCATTTGATCAAGTAATCTTATCAATGCTATCTATTTTTCCACCTTGGTGAAGATCTTTATAGATTAAGACCGGTATTATGGCAGGAGTTATTTAATAACTTGGTCATATTTTTCATACAAATGAAAAAACTCATTTTCCCATGAGGGATGATTAAAGTATTTGTTCCGAGATGATTCGGGCAGTCCACTCGGATAAGCATGAGCTTACCGAGTGCTTTTCATCCACGAGGGTTGATTGAATTATTTGTTCTGAGATTACTCGGGCAAATTCACTCGGATAAGCACAAGCTTGCCGAGTAATGAGGTTGCTTTAGCTTGAGCTAAGCATTTACAATGAGAATAATTTTTATAGTTCTTGACTATACGATTAGTCTATTTTTGATTAACCATATAGTCGGGGCTACACCTAATTAGGTGCATCGGGAGATGCACCTAGATATTTATTTTTGAGAATTTTTTAGATATTTTTCAGCCCTTCACAGTCTTTGGAGCCACTCGGGAAGATTCAGGCAGAGATGATGGAATCACTCGGCGCCAAAAGCACTCGGTAAAAGAGGTTTTTTGGTCTGAAGTTGAGCTGTCTCGTCGACTGAAAAGGACTCGGGGGCTACTGTGGAGATTATGGCAATGGGGTATCTACATGGAAGGTTTATCCGACTGGAGGTAGGGATAGATTGCGCCTGCCATATCTGTAAACCGAACATGACTTGGGTGTTACGATTGCCAGTAGAGATAAGGCAATCGGCCTATAGTCACGGTTTGGTAAGATTGAGGAAACCAACTTAGAGTAAGATAGGGTTTCCGATTTGTAAGCCCTCCTTCCAAGATTATATAAGGGGGGTAAGGGGCGTCCCTTGAGGGATATCAGACAACCTATGCTAGATCAGCTTTAAGCTTTGAGCCTTAGATCACGAGATCAATAAAGACACTCGGCGGATCGAATCCACCGAAACAAGAGTAGGGTATTACCTCACGAGAAGGTCTGAACCTGTCTAAATCCTCTTCTTCTTCTAACCCATTGTGCTTGGCGATCTCGACTGCGACCCCAGAAATTATACCGAAACCAAGTTTCGACAGTACCAGGCACCAAGGGCAGTCAAAGGGCAAGCCATAGCCGACTTCATTGTGGAGCACAGTAACAACTCAATCGGCTCAGTGAAAATTATGCCTTGGACTCTGACGTTCGATGGCTCGGTTTGCACCAACGGCTGTGGCATGGGCATGATCATTATTTCGCCCAGGGGGGCAAGCTTCGAGTTTGCTTTTGCTATCAACCCCCACGCTACAAACAACCAAGCCGAATACGAAGCCGTCCTTAAAGGATTGCACCTACTCAAGGAAGTTGAAGTCGACGCCATCGAAATAATGGGGGATTCATTATTGGTCATCAACCAATTATCAGGAGAATATGAATGCAAAAACGATGCGCTGATGGTCTATTATTGGCAATGCCAGGAATTAATGGATGGTTTTCGGCTAGTCACTTTGAAGCATATCCCCAGAGAGCAGAACACAGAGGCCAATGACTTGGCTCAAGGGGCATTAGGCTATCGGCCGATGCTAAAAGAAGTAGACATGGACGTGGCCGCCATTATGGCCGATGATTGGAGGTTTGAAGTTTACAACTATCTCAAAAACCCCTCTCAATCGGCCACAAGGAAACTACGATACAAGGCATTATGATACGTGTTGCTCGGTGAAGACCTATACTATCGGACGATCGACGGCGTGCTACTCAAGTGTTTGGGAGCCGATCAGGCTACAGTGGCCATCGGGGAAGTACATGAAGGAATCTGTGGCACGCACCAATCGGCCCACAAAATGAAGTGGCTACTTCGCCGAGCAGGGTATTTCTGGCCGACGATGCTGGAGGATTGTTTCAGATATTACAAGGGGTACCAGGATTGCCAGAAGTTTGGCGCCATACAATGAGCACCAGCATCAGCTATGAACCCAATCATCAAGCCGTGGCCGTTCAAAGGATGGGGCATTGATATGATCGGCCAGATCAATCCACCCTCAAGCAAAGGGCATAAGTTTATCCTGGTGGCAATGGATTATTTCACAAAATGGGTTGAGGCGATTCCCCTCAGAAAAGTGGATTCTAAGGACGCAATCGAGTTTGTCAAAGAACACATCATCTACCGATTTGGCATTCCACAAACAATAACAATAGACCAGGGATCTATCTTTGTATCGGACGAATTTGTTCAGTTTGCCGATGGCATGGGGATCAAGCTACTTAATTCTTCGTCATACTACGCACAAGCCAACGGGCAAGCCGAGGCCTCAAACAAAAGTTTGATCAAGCTGATTAAAAGAAAGATCTTTGGGTATCCTAAGCAATGGCACAGCCGATTAGCCAAGTCACTGTGGGCGTATCGGATGGCAATGCCACGGGTCAATCCAAGTCCCTCCGTACAAACTGGTCTATGGACATGAAGCAGTGCTGCCATGGGAAAGTGTCATCGGCTCAAGGCGCATTCAGCTACAGGATCAACTCACAGCCGATGATTATTATCACCTGATGGTGGACGAATCAGAAGATCTGGTTTTATCTAGGATGAGGGCCTTGGAAAAAGTCATAAAAGATAAAAAACCAGTAGCCAGACATTATAATAAGAAGGTGGTGCCTAAATCTTTTGAAGAAGGCGAGCTCGTTTGGAAACTTATACTGCCGATCGGATCTAGAGACAATAAGTTCGGCAAATGGTCACCAAATTAGGAAGGGCCTTTCAAGATCCACAAATGTGTCTCTAAAGGAGCTTACATGCTAAAAGGACTGGATGGAGAGATATTCAGAAGGGCTCTTAATGGAAAATATTTAAAGAAATATTACACAAGCGTATGGATCAACTCGTGATTCGGCTATGGTTACTTCAGCCGATTTACGATAGCCGATGTCTTACATTTACGAGGCACCGCCTTTAGGCATTTTTAGGCATTTTTATGATTGGCCGATGGGGATGGCGAGGATGCACGAACAGCTCGAACTCATAATTTTGTCGACACCGAAGCTATCAACAAAACTTGGGGGGCATATACATACACAAGCCGATTGCATAATCGGGCCGATTGCAAATATCTGAAGAAATATTACCCCAGTGTTTGAGTCGATGGTTGAGTCGGTGTGACAATCGCCGATTTTTATTTATAATCAGCCTAAAGTCGTTTTTTCAATTACATATCTCCTAGGTAATCTTTGATGGCCGCCAGGGCCCGGTTGACCGCCTCTAGAGATTCTATCTCTAAAGCATCCAAGATCAAATACTCTAGCCTAGTGACCCTTACATCGGTGGTTGTGATTAACAGTTCATTGGCAAGCTGTGTTTGCCTTGCTACCATCCTGTCAAGACGCATGAGCGTTGAAGACGCCAAAGGAATAGCGGCCGGAACGCTACCGAGGTTGATTGGAGGCCTGGCCGTCGGATGACGAGCGTCTTGTTCCCTGAAGCGTTGCAGGTTGATCCTCACTTGTCGGGCTTGGCTAGCTGTCAGTTCGTACGGGGTGTCCATAATCGCTAGGATCACTCGTAGGGGATGGAGCGGCTGCGGGAAGATTAACTCCTGAGTACTTAGAGAAAAGAAATGGTGAGGATGGATGGGTTGGAAAATCACCTGGTTCACCGATGAACTTGAGGATGCCATGAGGGGTCTTGATGAAAGCTTGGAACCTGAAATTTGTACACCTGGAGAGTGGGGGGATTTCTTCTTCGGCTGCGATGTGCTCGGGAAGGCCTGAAGGGGTTCATTTATAGAAAGAAAAGATGTGGTTTCAGATGTGAAAGATCGCGGCCGATATGAAAGTCGAAGAGGTCATCATTAAAGGCATTGGGAATCGTTCAATGGTTGGTGACTACTTAAGACCGGATACCCGTTGTTTAGGACTCACGGGTCTTTGAAATACGTGTTCGGGTCAGTCAGACTACGAAGCCAAATCGGTGGCGCGTTTGAATATTACCAGCCGATAACCGATGAGACTAGTATTCAAGCGCTGACACTAACTATCGTGGTGCGGTCTCGGAATCGGCAATGTAAAGTGATACGGGCGGCTGGAGCCGATTTCAACGTAAGCAATTTGAGGCACTGCGCGCGGCCGAAAGCCGATCTTATCTACAAGTACAGCCGATCTTATCTACAAGCATAGTGGCAGAAGATCGATAAATTATGTTACACGATTCGAAGCCAAGTACAAGCACGAGTAAAATGATCGTCCAATCTCATCACAAAAGCATGACAAGTATAATACATAAGCGTTAGCCAATTTCAGAAGATCGGAATATTACAATCTTATTTTTTCAAAAAATCGGCTATGGCCGACAACGCCTTCCGCCTAATTTGGTCTATTTCTTCAATGGCCCTGACGTCGTCGGCCTCAGACCCTGCCACCAGCCGGACACTCTTCACCAGGTTGCACAGATGTGCCACGGCCGCCTTGATGCCCTGGCGTTCAGCTTCGACCTCGGTCGGCAAGCCAGCCATGTACTCCTTGTGGACATCGATCTCGTTCGTGACTTGAACGAGATCGGCCATCAGCTGATCTTGACGAGCGAGGTAGCTTGGCTTGCCGGCTCGGTCTTCGGGCGGTCGGCGGCCTTCGGCTCTCGATGGCGCCCTTGGTTGGCTTGGATGGTGGCCCGACCGCGCTTGGCTCTTCCGGCGATCGATTATCCGCTGCCGTGCCCGCTCATATTTGAACTGATGGGCTTCCATGAAGGTCACCGGCACAATGGCTTCAGCTAGGGCTTCCGGCAGCTGGTCTTGGATATCTCTGAATCGCACACGTATCGAGCCGCTGTCGACCACCAGCGCGTCCAGCGAGGCTTCCAGCCGATTGCCGATGTCGGCTAAGGTGGCCCTTAGGTCCTCAGCCAGCATCACCAACGCCTCCTCGCCGATGTCGCCGGACTCCTTGAACTCCGGCAAGTCAAAGTTGAGGAGGTCAGCTATGTTCTGCAACAAAGAAGAAGATGATCAAGAAGATATTAAGCTGACAAAACCGATCATCAAATTTAGTTGGCTTACCGTTGGCACCGGGGTCAGAGCAGTTGGCTCGGCTAGATCGTTGCCCGTGGCCATCAGGGCCTCTTCGTCGGCGTTGTCGCCACCACCCCCGACAGGCGCAGCACGCTCATTGGACGCCTCAGGGGCAGCCGATGGAGACCGCGGGGTCTGCAAAAGAAAGAGTTAGCAAACAAGTCGATTGATTACTACAAGTCAAGTAGCAGAGGATGATTACCGATGGCGCGGGGCGTGAAGTGCCAGCCAATTTCTTGACCTGAAAAGAATGGTTCGAATCAGATGCAAGGGATTATTACGGAGCCAAATCTGGTGAAGTAAAGGCTTACCAGCCGATGTTTTGCTGGGGGACTTGGGACCGGCGGGACATCGGCTGGAACGTTGACCGACTCAGGGCTCGAAACCCCGGGTTCGATCGCCGCCCCAACAGCTATCGGCACTTCCTCGCTGGCGACGGTATCGAGGAACTGAGCGACGGTCGGATCTAAGAGGGGAGGCTATCGGCTGGTGCCGCCGGTTTTGCCTTTTTCAGCCTCTTGGGGGCAGGCGCGGCAGTCGGCCGTGGAGGAGGTGCAGCCTTTTTCTTCTGTGCGATCGGCCGACGCACCTACCCTTGCAGCAGCGACGCCAGCTTCAGCGCCTCCCAGCCGATGGCCGACGGAGCGAGGCCGCCCCCATCTAGAACACCTAAACGGTATTCGATGGGGTGCCCGGAGTTGCTCATCGTCGGCCGCTCCGTCTCCGTCTCCTGCAGATCAACGAGTAAATGTTAATCGGCTATGTCAGCCGATGATGGGAAGAAGAAAATTATTTGGAACTTGAAGCTTACCGAGGGGATCTCGTCAGGCAGAAGCAGGTCGACGTAACAAGTCGACCGTTGGTGGAAGATATGGCGCTTGATTTCAGACCACCATCTGTCGTAAGCGGCGCTTTTCCTTAGAGACAATGTTATCACGCCGACGTCGCCGAGGGGAGGGCCGGCTATGTTCAGCAGCCGATCCATTATTAGGTCCTGGCTAACCACCCCCCTCGTTTCAATCCTATCGGCGTAAAAGAAGCCGATGGGCAGCTGCCCAAGACCAAGTTACCTCGCCGCCAACACTGGGTAGTAGAATTCGTAGCTCTTGGCCACTGATCGGCCCTGGTGAATCCCAGTCGGCAAGATGCAGGGGGACAGAGTGACGATGAACAGTTCCCTGCACCTCGGGTTGTCGGCTGAGTTGATGTCTTCCCAATTAAAGTCAACCGGCAACTCAAACAGCCCCCGGTCCTGGTAAAAGTACCAGGCGCGGTTATCGTGAGACAACCCATCGTAGAGGGCTATGAACCATTCGGCCAGCAGCTCGGCCGATTGCTTTGAGCCCACATGGGCGGCGCTGCCTCTCCATAGCTCATGCACCTGGTGGTGGTGATCTGGTTGCCCTCTTCATCCTCGATCGGCTCTAGCCTTGGGAACACGACTACTGTTAGAGGGAGCCGACCAGCTATCTTTTGTGTTGCCAGCACTAACCAGATTGAAGGAACCACCAGGGCCGCCAGTGGTGATGGGGCCATTGGCGGCTATCTTCATGGCGGCCTGATGCAATGTCTGATACAAGTAGCCGAGGAGGTACTTCCCCAGCGCGAGTTTTCCTCCGTCGGCTAGAATTTCGGCTATGACCTGCCAGTTGGCGGTCGGCCCGCAGCTCGATCCACAAAATACAAATTTTTCAAGCCACATCATCAAGAATGCAGCATGCTCTCTGTGACCGACGGTTCCATCCTTCATGTTTTGGGCAATGAAGCCGCTCCACCCGCCGATGGCCTTGGTTTTGAATTGGTGCTGCCCCTTTCGGTTCAAGTTGCTGGGGTTGGCCGATGACTCAATGTCCAAACCAGTTGTCATGTACACGTCGGCTAGTGTGATGGTCATCGGCCCTTGGCGAAAGATGAAGGCATTGAAGCTGTCATTCCAGAAATATGTTGCGGCTGACACAAGTGGCTCGTCCTTCTCCATATCGGCAATAGACAGAGCCAAGCCTTGGGCTTTCCCGGCCTCCTCCCATTGTGTATACTTGGCCGATCGCACCCTCTTGTACCATTCAATTCAGGCTGCGTCGGTGGTCGGCCATGCTTTGAATGTTCTGTTCCAGTGGGAGAGGGATGGTTTGGTAGTGTTGAAGGGGATCCAGTTCGTTTCGGCTATGATTACATTGGCTGGATCTGTGTTGCCGATGGGGCCGAGAAAGTATCTTTGCGTTTGTGACAGATTGGGGATAAGCACTTGATGTGACAGGTGCTACAGTTCAGAAAAGAGAAGAGAGGCACTAATCAAGAACGGTTGCATATTACGGTTCGGGGAAGGAAAAAGTACTAATTGGTAAGAATACAAAGTAAAATGCTACTTGAAAAATGGTCGAACGTAATGTTGATGCAGAATGTTTGAAGAAGCAAATTTGAAAGTGAAATTATGGATCGGAAGGGAGTACCTTAGGGAACTCGGTTGTGGCGGCGGCTGAAACGGCGGCGGCGGACGGCACGACGGCTGCGGCTGGCGTGGCGGCGGTGGCCGGCGAAACGGAGGTGCTCAAAGCGGCGATGGTGGAGGCCATCGGAATGCTCGAGGGTGAAGATGGATCTGAAGGATGCGACGGAGTTCGACAGGCGTCAGTGAGATCGCCGGAGGAGAGAGAGAAAGCAAGAGGCTTGTTTGCAAAGGAGGCTGAGTGCGCTGTGAAGGCGTGGGCGGCTCGGCCGAGGGGAGTGGGTATTTAAAGGAGCACTTGGGGAGAAGCCGAAGCGGTCTAGGTCAAGAAAGAAGCAGGAGTTTGAATAGGCAAGCAAATCCGCAACACTTCATATCATGGACTTGGGGGGCATGTGTTAACATTGAAATTTGGTAATTGAGTTCCTAAGTTTGCAAAGACAAAGCAGAGTCGGATCGGCTGGAGACAGGGGTCGCATCGGCTAAGGAGTGATCGTCTACGAGGCCAATCGGCTAAGGATGAATCGGACAGAGGCAGCCGATAGCCGATTTTAGGTCCGGAAGAGATGAAACCGTTTCTAATGCAGAAGTTTGAGGATAAATAGAATATTCGGTTGTTAATTGCATGTTAAATGATATTGTCACTTATGGAAAGAGTCTTGTAACAGCAATTGTATCTGTAATCTAGGGGTTTGTTTATACTGTTAGTCGTAACACGGCATGGGTCCTTTCTGGGATAATGTTGTGTTTTAAATAGTAGTTTAGATAGAGTTCAAGGTTTGTACAGATAATTGTATCTTCGGTATAAATAGGACCCTAGACTCCCTGTAATAAAAAAAGTTCATTCACAATCAATCAAACCTTCGGCGCATCGCCAACCTTTTCTTCAGACGAGTACTTTGTTTGGCTACGGGCGTATTGTTTTGATCCCCAGATCTAGGTAAATGCTTATCATTAGTAGTATAATCTATTGTTTCTAGTGCTTCCATCATAATGACACATTAGAATCAGGAGTTTATACTGCGCTATTTATCATATAGCGCATATAAATTAGATCAATGTTTAGATCTATCCTGCCGTTGGACAGTTCTAGCAAGAACTTGCAGCCAATAGGGCTAGATCTAAGGGTTGGCTAGTTTATATGTGGTATCCACCGTCTCGAGAGATATAAATCGGCTACAATAGATCGGGTTATTCTTTTTATACTTAATGTTGCATCATGTTTGAACTATTAAGTCGTTCTTAGAGCTACCAATGATCTGTTCGGATGGATTTATATTGTTTAGAGACAGTGCCGGGGTTTCAGCCAGCCTTATCTGCTCTGATATGTTTCTTTTAATATATTTATTGTTAGATTTGTATTAGGACTGCCTCTTATGTTAAGATCTCATTCCTGTCGGACGTTGCCAGTCGAAATCGGCCTATCATCGACAGCCGATGGCCGATTTCCAGGCTATGCATTCGATTCAGGAGTGATATCTTTCTATAAGATTCATCAGAGTACTAGCCGATTCTTTGTTAGTTTTCCAGTATCGGCTAGGTTATCGATCCATATATTTATTATTCTTTACTGTATTTGGGTTAAGCGGCTGATGCTGTCTCGGTATAGCCGATCCATTCCCGTCACTTGGCTTAAACATGGTTTAGAATAACATATATATGTCTATGGATTCCCTCAGCCGATCCAATGGGGATCTAACTTAACACTTAACGCCTATTCTCTTGTTTTTCTTGTTGATTAACAGATCAAATCAACTGGCACGCCTTGCACTGCACAGGCAGCCGAGAAGGACCTGCACTGGAGTCAAGCAGATCTTCTAGGCCAGCCCGTGAGAGAGATTTCTCATCAACACGTACTCGGCGACGTTGTGTGAGGCGGAGAAGTGAAGATGAAGAACATATCTTAGCCTTTCCCTAGTCGGGGAGATCAGGACGACTCCCGCTCCCAAGCCAGTGATCCTCTTGAATCCGTCGAAATGCATGGTCCAGTATTGTAGGTTTTCCCTAGGTACGTCTTCTTGTTGCTCGGTCCACTCGGCCAGGAAGTCCGCCAGGGCTTGTGACTTTATAGACGTCCTCGCCTTGAAAGTTAAGTCCAGCGGCATCAGCTCCAAGGCCCACTTTGCGATGCGCCCAGTCACCTCCCGGTTGTGGATGACATCGCCGAGTGGAAAGGAAGTGACGACAGTGACCGAGTGACTCTGAAAATAGTGCGCCAATTTTCTTGCGGTTATCAGAACACCATATAGCAATTTTTGTACCTGGGGGTAGCGAATTTTGGCTCCTGCCAGCACTTCGCTAACAAAGTAGATTGGCCTTTGAATCTTCTGGACTCGTCGTTCTTCCTCGCGCTCAACGACGAGAACTGTGCTGACCACTTGGTGAGTTGCTGAGACATACAGTAGCAGGGGTTCCTGAGGCTGAGGTGAGGCTAGGACGGGCGGCGTTGTGAGAAATTCTTTAAAATCTTCAAAGGCCTTGTGGGCTTCCATAGTCCACTGGAAGTCGTCGGTTTTCTTCAGTAACTTGAAGAAAGGCATGCCTCGCTCGCCGAGTCGGGAGATGAATCGGCTTAGCGCCGCCATGCAGCCAGTCAGCTTCTGGACATCTTTCTGGTTACTCGGGGGCTTCATATTTAAAATGGTGTTGATTTTCTCTGGGTTAGCTTCAATGCCGCGATGGCACACCATGAAGCCGAGCAGTTTGCCTGATGGTACGCCGAACGTGCACTTCTCCAGGTTCAACTTCATTTTGAAGGCCCAAATGTTTGCGAAGGTTTCTTCTAAGTCGGCAATCAGGTCTTCCTTCTGCTTGGTCTTGATGACGACATCGTCGACGTAAGCTTGCATGTTTTTCCTGATCTGCGTCTGAAAGCATCTTTGGATCATGCGCTGGTATGTGGCTCCGGCGTTCTTCAGACCGAAGGGCATCATGTTGTAGCAGTAGGCTCCAAACGGCGTGATGAACGATGTTTTTAGGCAGTCGGATTCCTTCAAGCTGATCTGGTGGTAGCCCGAGTAACAATCCAGGAAACTTAAAAGCTTGCAGCCGGCTGTTGAGTCCATGACTTGGTCAATTCGAGGTAATCCAAAAGGATCTTTAGGGCAGGCTTTATTGAGATCGGTGTAATCGACGCACATGCGCCATTGCCCTGTCTTCTTCCGGACCAGGACCGGGTTAGCCAACCAGTTGGGATGGAGGACTTCTTTGATGAAACCGGCGGCTAAGAGCTTTGTGAGTTCTTCCTTGATGGCATCTTTCCGATCCTGAGCAAAACGGCGTAATCATTGTTTGATGGGTTTCGTGTCATCTTTGACGTGCAAAGAGTGCTCGATCACCTTCCTAGGAATTCCAGGCATATCAGATGGTTTCCAAGCAAAAACATCTTTATTATTTTGGAGGAAGGTGACGAGCGCGCTTTCCTATTTAGGATCTAGCTCAGCGCCGATTACAGCAGTTTTGGAAGGGAGATTTTCTTCGTTTTGGCGTCGCCTTGTCCCGACTTGGCTATCTTTTTCGCGGGGATTTCACCCTCTTTAGATGTTGATGCAGCCAGTCGGATTTCTTCCTGGCCACTTGATCTCTCACGAGATTGGGCCATGTCGCAGCTTTCCTTGTCGCAGGTAAAGGCTTGTTTGACGTCGCTGCGCAGGGTGATGACGTCGTTGGGGCCAGGCATCTTCATGCAGAGGTAGGTGTAGTGTGGTATCGCCATGAACTTGGCGAGCGCAGGCCTTCCAATGATTGCGTGGTAGGCCGTCTCGAAGTCGGCCACCTCGAAGGTGATGTTGTCCGTCTGGAAGTTCTCCCGAACTCCGAAGGTGACTGGAAGGGCGATGTGCCCGAGTGGCGTAGATGACAGCCCTGGGATAACTCCGTGCAAGGGGGCTGAGCTTGCCTTCAGCTTGGATCTTGGAATCTGCATCTCGTCCAGGGTCTTGACGAACAGAATATTGAGGGCGGCCCCCATCAATGAGGATGCGCTTCAGCTTGATGTTTCGAACCACCGGGTCTAGTACTAGGGGATACCGCCCCGGGTGAACCACTCGGTCGGGATGATCCGAGCGGTTAAACGTGATGGCCACCTCCGACCACCATAAGTATTGTGGGACTTCGGGTTGTGTCGTGTTGACCTCGCGGTCGGTCAGCTTTTGCTTCCTCTTGGACTCATAAGCTTGTGGCCCCCCGAAGATGTGATTCAGCTCGCCCACAGGGTCTTGGAAAGGTTCTAAATTTCCAGTCGGGTTGTTCTTCTTGGTTCCCGATGGGCCGGCTTCGTCAGTCGGCTTCTTGCTTAGCTGTGCCGCATATTGTTTGGCAAATTGCTTGTAGATAAAGCAATCCTTGGCCGCATGCTTGTGGTTTGGATGATGCGTGCACTGAGCGTTCATGATCGCGTCGTAGGCCACGACTCGGGGACGGCGTTGGGAGTTGGACGTCGTGGCAACCAGGTCCTCGGGCCGGCGCTTGCGGTCTTTTTGGCCCTGGTTGTTGCTGCCGTTATCCTTCTTAGAATGTCGGCTTCCTCCCGAGTGCTTGTCGTCCCTTTTGTCAGGACGATCTTGCCGCGCCACCTTGATTGCGTCGTTGGACTTGGCATAGGAGTTTGCCGTCTCGAACATCTACCTTACCGTCTTTGGTGGCTTACGCCTGAACTTCCCGATCAGCAATTCATCACGGACTCCCTTTTGGAAGGCGGCGATTATGATATCGTCGGTGATGTTGGGGATCTTATTGCGTTTTTTCGAGAAGCGTCGGATGTAGTCCTTCAGCGGCTCGTCTGGCTTCTGGATGACGTTGTAGAGATCAAAGTGGGTCCCAGGCCTTTCAAAAGTGCCCTGGAAATTGGCGATGAAGTGGTCCCGGAGCTCACTCCACGAGCCAATTGAGCCTCTTGGCAAGCTCGTGAGCCAGTTCCTGGCCGAGTTGGCGAGGGCAACAGGTAAGTAATTGGCCATGGCCTTGCTGTCTCCTCCTGCCGTGCGGATGGCGAGGGTGTACACGATCAGCCACAACTCGGGGTCGGTCTTTCCGTCGTACTTCTCGATTCCTGTCGGCTTAAAACCACTCGGCCAATGCACTCGGCGCAGGTCCCGAGTAAACGCAGGTACTCCGTCGTCGTTGCTGTCGGGCGATCTCCTTCGATCTTCGTGGGAGCGTTGCTCTCGCTCTTGGTAGCGTCGGTCGAGGACTTCCCGCAGATCACTCGGCGGGGTCCTTTGTAGGCTGCTTCGGTAGTCGGAGTTGTTGTTGCGGCGGACCTGGTCGTGGATGGGTGGTCGTCCATGCCACTTTTCGCGGGAGTTGACCGATTGCTCTTGATGCTTCTGTGTGGCCTCGTGGAGGGGGTCTCTTGACCTAGTGGCCGTCCGAGCTTGTTCGGGCCTCCTGTAATCCTTCGACCGCAGCGACGGAAGTTGGCTTCTTTCGGGCGTTTCTGCCATGGACTCAGTCGGCCTTCGTGCTGAGGTGGAGGGAGAGCAGTTGGCTGTAGCCGCGACGATGGTCTTGATCTTGTCTAGGATTGGTGTTACCGTGGCGGATGCCGTCTCGATAACAGTGTCGAGGAGGGTGAGGGCGACAACGGTGTTCTGTTGAGGCGTCTGAAAGATGTTGGTGTTGTCGACTCGCGTCTGAAGTATGGCCTCGCGAGCGGATCGCCCAGTCACCCTCAGGTCTCGCTTTCCTCTGTCAGCTTCCTCCTTGCGCCTATTTTCATCTTCTGCCAGCTTGCACTCCTGCTCAAGCCTGGCTTGTTCTTCTTCAGCAATCCTACGGGCCATGGCCGAGTCGGTCTCGGTCACCTCAGCCATGAGAATGTTGAAGCACCTAGCATCGTAGTCCTTGTCAAAGTCGGAGTCGTTAGCCTCGTCCGTGGAGATGCCGTAGAGGTCATTGAAGTCTGAAGAGCTGAGGTACTCGTCGAGCTCCGTGGATGAACATAATCCGAACGGTTGGAGGATGACGGTGACTTCCCTTGAGCCCGGATCGCTCGAATCTGGATCGTTCCAGTCCGGGTTGTAGCTTGATGACGGCGGTTCTTTCGAGTGAGTTGATTTTGACTCGGAAGAAAGGAGTCTACAATAGGTCTCAGCGGCGTTTGGTAACCCAAACGGTGCCGAGAGGGTTTCTCCTCCCGAGTGGATCGATTTCGACGGGGATGTGAGAAGGTGGCTGTAGATCTCAGCGGCGTTTGGTAGTCCGAATGGCGCCGAGTGGATTCCTCCTTCCGAGTGGATGGACTCCAACTTGGGAGTCAGAACTTTGTCGTAGATCTCGGCGTTGTTCGGTAACCCGAACGGTACCGAGCGGGGTCCCCCTCCCGACTGGTCCGAATCCGAGTCGGGGAAGGAGAGGTTGTTGAATCCTTTGGCGGCGAAGTCGTCGATGCCTGATGAAGATCCCATAGCGCTTGCCGGCGAGATTGAAGAAGTCTTGACGCGCGGGCCCCTACCTGGCACGCCAACTGTCGAAACTTGGTTTCGGCAATAGAAATTTGGGGGTGCAGTCAAGATCGCCAAGCTCGATGGGTTAAGTAGAAAACAAGGTTTTGTCAGGTTCAGGCCTTCTCGTGAGGTAATACCCTACTCCTGTTTCGGGGATTCGATCCGCCGAGTGTTTATTGATCTCAAGATCTCATGTGTCTAATAGCTCGTATATGCTTCGCATACATCTGATATCCCTCAAGGGACGTCCCTTACCCCCCTTATATAGTCTCGGAGGGCAGGCTTACAAGTCGGCAACCCTATCTCTCTCTAAGTCGGTTTCCTCAATCTTACCAAGTTATGACTCTGAGCCGTTGCCTTATCAAATCGGCAACGTAACACCCAAATCATAGCCGGATTACATAATCCATAAACATAACCTATCCCTATCTCCAGTCGGACAGGCTTGCCATATGGGTATCCGATTGCCATAATCTTCACAGATCTATAACTCAAGAACAGACTAGGGGACCTATTTATTTGTCCAAAAATTATACACCTCCTAGCCCGATAATAAAGACATAGTTTCAAGGGCCAACTTATGGAATAACTAAGGATTTGTTCCCTAACTTTGCATCGGCTAATAAAGGACACAATTTAGAAGTACCGTAGGGTTATCATCAGGTTGAGTATTATAGAGGACAATCAAAACAGCAACAGCAACGGAGGATAATCAAAACAACAACAGCCTGGGGGATAATTACAACAACAGCATGGGGGCCAACAGCAATATCAATCCCAATATCAACAGTATCAGTCTCAAGCTTATCAACCTCAGCAACAATAGCCTGTTTCTCCTAAACAATATCGGTAGGGAGAAGCCAAATAGTATCAATATGCCCAAGGATCTCAATCATAGCAGCCACAACAATACAAAGATAATGGAAATGAGCAATGGGCTGATAAAATTGTTAGGTGATGGAGCAGTTTGGTCTCAAGCCAAAGGATCATAGTATCATGTATCGATATCCATATACTGAAAGCTTTGATAGCGTATCGCTGCCTAACCAATACAGAGTCTTAGATTTTTTAAAGTTTTTAGGGCAGGATAATATGTCAATAGTTTAGCATATTAGCCGATTCTTGACACCATATGGGAAGGCATCGGCTGAGGAAGCTTTGAGAGTTAGGTTTTTTTCACTATCATTATCTGGATCAACATTTACATGGTTTTCTTCATTACCACCTAATTCCATCCGAGGTTGGATCGACCTGGAGAAGTAGTTTCATAAATATTTATTTGTTAGAGTTCAAGAGATGAAGATTATAGATCTAATAGCAATCAAACAATGTTCTGAAGAGTTGGTTTTGGATTATATTCAAAGATTTTGAGATATAAGGAGCCGATGCTATAGTTTAAATTTGAGTGATGCATAATTGGTGGATTTGATGTTTCAGCGATTATTAGGGCCGATAAAAGATAAATTTTCTTCACAAGACTTTGAAAGTTTGGCTCACCTGGTGCACAAGGTATCGACTCATGAACAACGGTTCCAGGAAGCCAAAAAAGAGAGATTTTCCAAAAATGTTAATAATGTTTAAAACTATACTTCACATTCAAATCAAGATGAATATCTCGAGATTGGTTTGGTAAAGTGGTCTAGAAATAAGAAAATAGTTGTTTGCCAATGAATCAACGATAATGGGAAGGATGACAAGTATGATAGAAATCACTGAAGGGGCAATGGAGAATTCTTGAGATACTAGCTTAGAGTCTCGTGTTATAAACAAATAAATTAAATTTTATTTTATTAAATCAATTAATAAATATTTATTTAGTTTAAGTAATAATATAATTTTTTATTGAATAAGTATATGGTTTTAAATTTGAGGGGAGTCAGAAGAGGATTTATCGAAAAGATTACATAATAGTATAGGTTGTAGGGCTCATATATTAGTATGATGTGAAAATTAACACCATCATTAAGTAGTATAAAATATTAAAAAAAATTACATACAATTTTTATGTAATACAATGATAAGAGTCATATATATATATATATATAACTATCTGTAAAGCAAGTAGTGTTTCTAACTAAAATTTTCGTACACCTGACTATTTTGCAGAAAACTCCTTGAGTGTTTATAAAATTAACCCGTAGTCCCAATGCTGAAAAGAAAGAGATGGCTTGGATGAAAAAAAGAACTCATGTGTCCCTTCCGCCCGTCCCCATTTGCGCCGTGCCCCACGCCACGCCTGCGCCCCTCCCTCCCGTCTCTATCCGCGCCGCGCCCCGATTTCACCCGTTGCAACGCACGGGCATAGTTGCTAATATATATATATATACCTCCTGCGCCCCTCCCCCCATCTCCATCTGCGCCACGCCACGACTTCACCCGTTGCAACGCACGGGCATACTTGCTACTATATGTATATATATACATATACATATATAAGGTAGGCCTAAAATGCACCTAGGTGCATTTCAGCCCTACGTTGTATAGGGGTCGGGCGGACCAACCATGCGCGTGCGTGACCGAGTCGTGCCGCAGCGCGACGTGACGCAGACCGAGTCCAAACCGAGACACAGACACACATATCCTCGCCCAAACCTTATCTTCATGCGCGCGCTTGAACCAATTCCACTAGATCCCACTAGGTAGCAGATCCTATTAAAACTCTAAAGTTAAGCGTGCTTGGACAAAAGTAGTATTAGGATGGGTGACCTCATGGGAAGTGGGTGACCTTATGGAAAATCTAGTTACAACTTTATTTGCACATAAATTGTAACTTCATCTAAACACCACTTGTAACTCCACGAGTTTGTTACACCAGTTACGACACACCAATATCACTGACCGCCCAATTGCAATTGGTTGCAACTTCAGTTGCACTTCATCTAAACACCAGTTGCAACTCCATCAGTTGCGACACACCAATATCACCGACTGCCCGCCCAGTTGCAACTCCAGTTGCAACTTCATCTAAAACATCAGTTGCAACTAGCGTGTAACTCTGGTAGTTGACCAGTTGCAACACACTTGGTATGCTGGTTGTAACCTAATCTAAACACTAGTTGCAACTTTATCAGATGCAGCATAACATGAGGACTTCTCAGGAGGTCACCCATCCTAGTACCACTCTCGTTCAAATACGCTTAACTTCAGAGTTCTAATGGGATCTGATGATTTAGTGTCGGTTGCAATCAGACGCGGTGGTCAGGCGCTCCAGTCAGACTCGATCGAACCAATCCGTACGAACCACGCGACCAACTGGCATGGGTGCATACTATCAATTGTGCCCGTGCGTTACCACGGATAAAATCGGGGCGCGACGCGGATGGGGACGGGAGTGAGGGATGCGGGAGCTTCGAGCAACGACGAGAGGAAGAAGCGCAGGCGCGACGCGGGACGCGGCGCGAATGGTGCGAGGAGGAGGGACGCGGGAGGTTTTTTCCATCTAAGTCCTCCTTTCTTTTAGCATTGGGACTACAGGTAAATTTTATAAATATTTAAAGGATTTTCTACAAAATAGTCAGGCGGACGAAAATTTGAATACAAACCCTACTTATTTTATAAATAATTATTATATATATATATATATTATTTAGATGTGACATGGAGGGTCTCTATCTTTAATTTTGTAACGGACCACCGAAATCTCCAGACCTGGCAACATCGCTGGTCAATTCATTGCAACGAAATAAAAATAATAGGATGCCTCTAGAAACATAAGCAAGTTGCATCTAAAATATTGAGTTCAATTCATCATGGCACATGGATATACTCCATAATAAACGTACAAGCAATGAACACAAGAACACAAACAAAATAAATATACTATTAGCACATATATACAATCATTTTCTTTGGTAGGTTCTCCAAGTACAGATATATCCATGGCTGTGAATTAATGAGAAGGGTTTTAAAATTATTCTCGCTGATTTTGAGCGCGATTTTAAGCAACTTGCATCTATAAATTTTCAGTTCATCATGACATTACAGATATCTGATTATTTCATAAGTACAATAATGTACTCTATAAAATTCCTCCTTGTTTTTTTTAAACCATCAGTGGATCCTAGTAGTTTCCAGAAAGAAGCACATGATTCGACATTTTATACATTGCTCTCGTTGAATACGATTATTATACTTTATTAGTTGTCGCATGCATCATCAGCTTCCGCATTAACGTACACTTACGAGTACTTGTTACTCCTACTTAGTTCCTTCGTCCAAATATAGATTTGTTGTTGTATATCTGGAATGAGTTTGTTTCGAAGTTTTTTCTCTACGGAACGTACGTGCAACTTATGATTGGGATAATCTCGTTTTATGCATGCGTTACTTTCACACAAGGAGAGTGCATGAGCAGGCCTGGCTGCTACAGAGTCAAAAACTACTCTAAAATAATTACAAATTCTAGTTAGTTTTTACTTACGTCCATCGAATCGACACGAATAAAGGATACAGTATATCATATACTTTGATCTTTGCCGCACTTAATCAATACTACCTCCTTCTTTAACTGAAGGGCATTTTGATTTTTTAGTTAAACTTATTTAAATTTAATCAAATATATAAAACAAATATAACAATATTTTTAATATAAGAATACTTTTATGTTTGTTATCTTTAATGTTATAAATATTACTAAATTTCTCTACAAACATGATCAAGCTTAAAAAAATAAATTTCACAAAATCCTAACTATAACTATTACGATAAAAGTTTTAAAAAAATCACATAAAATTTGACATGTAGTACATAACACCACCAAATATTATGATCATAACATTTCACAAAAGCACATTACTAATATTTTAATTTTGATGCATCGTACTTTTGAGTTCTACAATTATATATTAAATTTACGAGCATTTTATCTATTATATAAATGTTACATATAAATGGTTAATAGCATTGTTTATGAAATTTTACGACAATAATACCTACTTTATGTTAAAATATACGTGATTTTGTATAACTTGAACCATAGGAGGTGAGAGGTTTAATAAAATTCACTAAAAATAACTAAAAAAATCAAAGTGTCATATTTATAATATGGTATAGAGAGAATAGTATGAAATTATACTGTTTGAGATAATTATTTTTCATGGTATTTAAAATACTTCGCGAGGTTTCATGACTTCTGACTTCATCGTTTGGTTAAGTAAGGATAATACATCATTCGACGTGTTATCAAAATAATAATAAAATAATAATAATTTATAAGTTATATATATATGTGTTTTTAGTGCCTTAAATGTCAATGATAAAAAATAAATAAAAAAAATAAACTTTAAACAAACTTTAAAATTGGTTTTAAAAATTTAAATTTTGACAATAAAGTATGGAGAAAACGAACAGGGCTAGTTTAGGCCTGCAATTAATGAATCTCGCCGAGCTTTTCTCCGGCACCCTCGGCTCGTGAGATCAGACAATGTGGCAGCCTGGCAAAAGACCAAGTGCGGGCCTACATGCGGTGACACGTAAGAAAACGATACACGCTGACGTGTCGAAAGCCTCACATGAATCGCATGACTGAAACTGCCTTGAAAGAAAAAAAATAAAAAACGTGGTAACTTTTACAGTAGGATTTTACCGTAAATATCGTTTACGAGAGCTATATGTACGACGTCATATTTTTTTACGAAATAGTTAAATTTTTGTTACACAATAATTACTCTAATTTTTTATCTAAACACATGTAAACCAGTAATTACAAATATGAGCACGCAATAGTGGAGGCCAAAGGCGGCCCGACACGGCCGGCACGGGCATGGCCGAGGCATGACCCGTCACGGCATGACCACTGTGACGGGCCGTGTCGTGCCGGCCCGTGTACCCCGCTCCCGGCCCAAACAGAGCTCACGGGAGGCCGAGTCGTGCCCGTGTCGACACGGCACGAAAATGGCCCGTGGACCGTGGCCAAGCCCATGGGCCTATTAGATACGGCCGAAAATAAAAAAATAAACAAAACTATTTTTTAAGAAAAAAAATTAAAATTAAAAATAAAAGTAAAAAAATAAGATAATCATATATTCGTCATGTTGAAAATATGAAAAGAATAATCTATTCGTCATCTTGAGAAAAACAACGAAAGATTCTTATGTTGAAATTATTGAAATAAATATTTACACTTACTAAAATATTGTAAAAGAATATATTAAAAATAGTAATGACCTTTATTGATGTTTATATCATTATATGATAAATGCTACCTCGTTAAAAACTTTGTCATGTAAAAACTCAAAGGAAAAACTAAGAAAACCATGACAAAGAAAAGAGTACAGCTCAAAGATCACAACTAGTTCTAACAAAGTTCTATTGGGGTTGGTCTGGATCTAAGTAGAGGTTCTCAAAATGGGCGGCCAATTCTTGGTTCTCAGCAGTGTATTGGTCATGTTGTCTAGCTAGCTCCCAGTCTTTAACACTTAGTAGCATTTCGACGTGGTCGCTGCTTAGAGTCGCCCTCCTTTCTTCGACGATTCGACCGCACAGGCTGAAGGCCGATTCGGAGGAGACTGTTGACACGGGCACCGTCAACACATCCCGTGCTAGTTTAAAAAGCACGGGATATGCCATCTTGTGGTCATTCCACCACCCGAGGACGTTGAAGTCTTGTGTTTCATGCCTGATGGTGTCGCTGTCCACATAAGTTGACAACTCTTCAGCAACTCCATGCGAAGAGATGTCTCCACTTGCAGCCGATGAACTGCCACCACCTTGGCTTGGGCCACCCCCAATTCTACCCCACTGTATCTACTTCTTACCTGTAGTGAGGATAGGAGGGTGTATCTGCTGGCGAACACCCTGAAACTTTAGTTCATACTTTTCAAAAACTTCATGTAATTTACCCTTAACATCACTATAAAAGGGACTATAATCTATACCTACAGTATCTCCAATAAGTGATAAAATAGTAGAGAATCCCTTAATTTACCCCGAGGATCTAATATTAAAGCAAAAGCATACAACATAGATATATTTTTCTAATATTTTAAATATTTTTGTTTCATGTGAAAGACAGGTTGGGCTAGAATTTCATCATTTTCATATTCTAACAACGTAGCAATTTCAAGAATATTGTGTAAAATTAAATTGGCAGTTGGATAATAAACTTGGGATAGAGTAAGAATACACTCATAAAAAGTTTCAAAAAATTGGTAAAATCTTTGGACAATTGCCTAAACGTGCTCAGTCAGTATTAGCCCACCATAACTGTTTCTTGGGCCATTACGTGACTGGACAAAATTAGTTAGTAAATCACTATAAGCTAAAACAACTTTTAATATTAAATATGTTGCATTCCATCGATGCTCTGCATCGGTGGCAAACTTACGTGCTTTCTTAGCGGCCGGATGACAAAACCTATTCCATGCAGCAATCCACGGGTTATATTCATTAATTACCTCCCTAATTATTTCAGCTATCTTTTCACCTGTATGTGAGACATCTAATAACCGGAGATCTAGAACTCTTTTTTGCAACTCCCAATCATCATTAACAAAATGAACAACTCTGCTAAGATAATCCTTCCTAGCTCCACTACCCATATATCTGAGGTAACACTAATAGAGAAAGTGCATGTACTAAATAGTTCCTTAAGTGCAGTACTACCCTTCTCATAAAAATTTTCTAAATCTCGGGTTGTTGTTTGTCTAGCTAACAGCTTTGAATCTAGGATTATGTGATTGCTGAACGTACTCTTCGAAAGCAGGAGACTCCCCAAAGTTCAAGGCTAAATCTTGTCTAGCGATTAACCGGACAAGATTTTCCCGAGCTACCATGGGATCGTACTCCCAACTACGTACCGTACCATCCGGGTTTAGCATCAGTTGCTGCTGCCGCAATTGTATTCCTTGCTTCCTCGCACACGCCTCCGCAAGACGCTTTAGGTGTCCTGTACCACCAGAAGATCGTGCAGATAAAGAATTCCTATAAATTCTACATCTAGCTTGTGTTACCTCCCTCCTGTCGAGGCTGGTCACTTTCACCTCGTCGAAGTGCTGCCACACACCGGAGGTTCTCGATCTTTTCGAGCCGGTGTGTGTTGAAATACTTCCGGTCGTGGATCCGAAAAATCCTTCCGAAGCCGTCGCCGCCGTCTGAACCGGTTCCTCCTCCACAGTTGGTAGAGTTGAAGCTGATTCGGGGGCATCGTCAAACCCCGACATGTAATTGGGGTCGAAATCACCCAAAGTGAACGACGACGACTGATATGGATAGTTCGGATCCATTCCGAAATTTTAATCCGAAATAAACAAATTTTAGAATATTTATTAAATTCACAAACAAAATACAAATAATACATACATATGAATATCACTTACATCTTTCCAACTGCGAGCTCTTCACACCTCTCCGATCAAACTATTTAACTACGAAACTAATTTTGATTTTTGACAAAATTTGAGCAAATTTGAGCAAATTTTGTCAAAACTAAAAATTAGAGCACAAGAGAAGCACTTAAGACTTGAGAGCACAAAATGAGATGTTTGGGATGAGGAGAAATGGCTGGGGTGAATGCCCTATTTATAGGACGAAATTTTATATTTTTGGAATTTTTTCGGATTTTTTGAATTTTTTGCCTCTAACGGCTAGTTTTAAATTCTAGCCGTTAAACAAGCTGTTGGGGCGACGTGTCGCACTCTAATTAGCCCGTTCAAATGCCCAGCTGAGCGGCCGTCGGGCGTCCCGCCCGCCCGCCACGCGTCGGCTCGCCATTCGCCCACCCCCCGCGCCGTGCCGTGCCGACCCGTGGGCCGTGCCGTGCCCGGGCCAGCACGGAACAGTGTTCGTGCCGTACCGTGCCGGCCCGCGAGCACGGCCGCCGGCCCAAGCACCCCACGGTCCGTCGTGCCATGCGCGGGACCCATCTCGGCCGGGTCGTGCCATGCGGGCCGGTGCACGGTGCCATCGTGCCGGGCCGGCACGCCTCGGCCCGGCCGTTGGCCACCTATAGCAAGCAATAGTTGAAATTGTACTTCTAACCAACATTCCTGTTGTAATAGAATGAGAAAATGGAATAGAGAAATGGCAAATGGGAACAACCGTGTTTCATTGATCTCTTTGATTGATATATATATATATATATATATATATATATATATATATATATGTTCATGTGTGGCAACTGCTAGTAGTGAGAGGATGAGAGCAACCACCATTGATCTTTGCAGTTGTAACATTTTCTTTTTGATCGAATCCATCTTGAGATCAATGAATAGTATTAATCCTTCAGAAATTTCTGTTGGATAAAAACGAGGAGAAATATTTGATAGATATGTTGTTAAAAACTCCTTCAAACCCAATGGAAAAATAGGAAGAAAGTGATACAACATATAATGATTATTGTCTCATTGTAAACACATATGAGAAAACCTTTATAGGAGAAAACTCATAGATAGTTTAGAGGACAATATATGTCATTGATATCTCCTTAAAAATCCCGATGGGAAAAACAGGAAATACGACATATACTTGTGCTAATATTGTCTTATTAAAAACTTCGTATGAGAAACCTTGAGAGTAAAAACTCATACAAAGAAAAGAGTGTAATATGATGGTTTGGACAGAGCACATTTAGGAGATTTCTCCCCCTGAACCTTGCAGATCTCGAAGTCATCGCATACCAATTTCTTGAACATATTTCTGAAACGAGGAAGGTGGTAAGGACTTTGTGAACAAATCAGTGAGGTTATTACATGATTTGGTTTTCAAGATGTCTATTTGTGAAGTATTACGCGGAGGCTACTCTAGCCGAAAAATAAAACTTTTCTACCGCGCAAACCAAGAACACTTGCAAGTAAGGGCCGATAGATCGTTACCGATTGGAGTATGCAGTGGAAACAACCAATCAGGGCTATCCGATCTGGACTGTGCAGCCGATTCCCGGGGACAGCCGATTTACCAATCAGCCGATTCGCCGATGCCACAGTCGCCTTGCTCCGAATGCAGCCGATTCGTAGCCGATCAATAGCGCGCAACGTAGCAGCGCCTCTACCGGTATCCACACGTCCGGGGATAAAACGCCGAACACCTGTGTGCTAGCACGCGATGCAAGGCTAGGGTTTTGGCTTGAAGGTGGGGAGGGTTTCCGTGGAGATTGATCTCGCCGACTTTTTGCGCCAAATCAGATTGATTCGGTTCAATTGCGATTGAATTGATGTGCGGCATCTTTCCACCCCTCGCCCCTTTATATAGAGTTGGCCTACTGGGACTAGTGACCGATCAGGACTCTATTTTGAATCGGATCTCATCCGTGTCTCATAGAGTTGGCCGCCCATACATCGTACGCCCATAGGACTCTATCCGATCGGATCCCTATCCGATCGAGCCGTATCCGAGTCCAACTCGAATGTCTGTTCTTATCCCCTTAAGCGTGCGACCCTGTAGGTTCAGGTATACTTGGTTTCGTCTATAGTCTAACTTAGCCGATCGTCGGCTCGAGTCCAACTTAGCCGACCTGTCAATAGCGGCGCCTAGCAGCACATATTGACGCCAAGTATACAAGAATATAATATCGGCTCTGAACCTGTAATGTGTACACAAATTCCTTTGCCTCACGATACCAATTAAGCTATAGGCAAGATATGTGCCATCCCTTCAATAGCTTAACCATTCACTCAAACCGTAATGGATTATCTGTCTCTTGATTGACTCCTCAATCAACTTAGCATGGCCATGTATTTTCATAATCCATTACCTCGAGGGGCCCAGAGATATCTCTCCAAAGGAGGGGCAAATTCCATCTTGATCACTCATATCCCACTCCATGTTTCATAGCAAACCCGAAAACTACCTTTATAACTACCCAGTTACGGAATAGCGTTTGGTAGTCTCAAAGTAGGCTACTACACATGTTGGAATCCATGGTGATCTCAGGTCTAAGGACTTTGTACCAACACTACCTGAGACCAACTAATGGCACATTCATTCCTGTAGTGTCTCATGGTGGGTCTATCCAACAATGTGTTCTTTAACACATGTGTTCATGTTTATCGATTTGGTATCTCCATACCCATGATCTATGAGACATGATCATCAATCAATAAACATGCCGATCTTAGAGTCATATTTGTTCCAACAATATGACATATGATCAGGGATCATTTAGAAATAGATTCATACATATAGAGTCTCATAAATAAGTCACGTACTTATTGATTAATACAAGATGTCTATTTCATGGAACTGAATAACACTTTATTCATAAATACATAAACATTGACCATGATATCCAACATCTCCATGTTGCCTCTAGGACATATCACTAACAATCTCCCACTTGCACTAGAGTCAATCATGTAAGTATCTAATACCCATTGCTCTTGTGTGTGCCTCATGTTTCGGCTGAGGGAGAGGTTTTGTCAGCGGATCGGCTATGTTGAGATCCGTGTGCACTTTGCATATCTTGACATCACCTCTGTCCACTATCTCGCGGATGAGATGATATCGCCGAAGTATGTGTTTGGACTTTTGATGTGACCTCGGCTCCTTAGCTTGCGCAATGGCTCCACTATTATCACAATAGAGAGACATTGGACCAGTCGTACTAGTCATCACACCAAGCTCAGAAACGAATTTCTTGATCCAAACAACCTCCTTTGCAGCTTCCGAAGCAGCAATGTACTCGGCCTCCGTTGTAGAATCAGCAACACTATCCTGCTTGGAACTCTTCCAGCTGACTACGCCTCCGTTCAGGCAGAACACAAACCCAGATTGCGATCTATAATCATCCTTGTCCGTTTGGAAGCTAGCATCGGTGTAACCACTTACAACGAGCTCTTCTTCACCTCCATAGACTAGGAACATATCCTTAGTTCTTCTCAAGTACTTAAGGATATTCTTTACGGTAGTCCAGTGACCTTCACCTGGATCTGACTGGTATCTGCTCGTAGCACTCAAAGCGTACGAGACATCTGGACGTGTACAAAGCATGGCATACATGATGGATCCAATTGCCGAAGCATATGGACCATACCCATCTTATTCCGCTCATCATGTGTCTGAGGACACTGATTCTTGCTAAGATTAATGCCATGTGACATGGGCAAGAAACCTTTCTTGGAATCATGCATGTTGAATCTTTTCAACACCTTGTCAATGTATGTACTTTGGCTTAATCCAATTAGCCTCTTGGATCTATCTCTATAGATCTGAATGCCCAATATGTATGCTGCCTCCCCTAAGTCTTTCATGGAAAAACTATTTTTCAATGAAGACTTGATGGCGTCTAGCATAGGAATATCATTTCTAATCAACAATATGTCATCCACATATAAGATTAGAAATACAATTGTGCTCCCACTAACCTTTTTGTAAACACAGGCCTCCTCTTCATTTTTGATGAAACCAAACCCTTTGATTACTTCATCAAAACGAATATTTCAACTCCGAGATGCTTGCTTCAATCCATAAATGAATTTTTGTAGCTTGCATATCTTTCTAGGCGATTGTGGATCGACAAAACTCTCAGGTTGTATCATGTATACATCCTCGCTTAGGTTTTCATTTAGGAAAGCCGTTTTGACATCCATCTGCCATATCTCATAATCGAAATATGCATCAATCGCTAGGATAATCCGAATAGATTTAAGCATTGCGACGGGCGAGAAGGTTTCATCATAATTAACTCCTTGAATCTGTTTAAAACCTTTCGCCACCAATCGCGCCTTATAGATGTGAACATTTGCATCCATATCGGCCTTTTTGTTAAAAACCCATTTGCACTCAATGGTTTGACACCATTAGGTGGATCAACCAAGTTCCAAACTTAATTGTCATACATGGATTCTATTTTGGATTTCATGGCTCCAAGCCACTTGTTGGAATCGGGTCCTGTAACATCCTGAAAATCGAAGAAACCGAAATCGGAACGTAAAAATTGGAACCTTCAAAAACCTTCGCTTGTTGCTTCTTTCTCGGGTTTGTTGCTTCTTATTTGCCAGCTCGGTTGCATAAATTTAGACGTGATCAATTTCCTTTCGGTGTTTTTGGATGATTTGGGTTTGTCGAAATGAAAGATGCGAAGGTCCGTATCTGGGATTTTTAAAAAGAGATCGGGGAAAGCGCGGATTTATGAAAACGCGATTTGGGAAATATAAAATAAAAATTTTGGTTGGGAGAAGATAAATTAGGACCCAAAATAAATAATAAAATATTCGGGAGTCGTACTCGAAATCCGGGAAAATTTCGGAAAAATAAAAGGGAAGATTGAAATTGGAAAAGGGGATTTTAAATAAATAAATATGAAAAATAATGTGGGAAAATAAAAGTGGAGAAAAGTTGGAAATATTATATTAAAAATTATTTTTGAATTATAGGAAATTATTTGGGAATTTTTAGAAGAAAGGAAAATAGAAAATGGGAAATTAAAATGGAAAATCGGAAAAATCAAAAAAGTATTGTTCACGGCGCGCCAGTGTTCGACGCCGTACGCGCCGTGCCGCCCGCCGCCGCGCGCCGCCACGCGCGCGCCGCGCCGCGCGTGCCTCGGCCCCTACCCCACGCGCGCCGCGCGGGACCCCGTGCGCCCGCGCCGCCCGTCGGCCCCGCGCCCCGCGCCCGCCCTCGCCGCCACGTGGCCGTGCCGCGCCCGGACCCCACGCCACGCGCGCTGCGCGCGCGGACCCCGCCCGCCGCGCGCATCGCCCGCCGCGCGCGCCGCCGTACTCGGCCCGTCCCGCGCTACGCCGCGTGTCGCGCCGCGCCGTGCACACCCGAGTCGGCCCCTCCCCTTTCCACCCGCGCCCACGCCGTGCCGCGCCTATAAAAGGTCGCGCCCGCCCTTCGCCGCACCGCCGCCGCTCCTCTCCCCGTTCCCGAGCGCCGTCGCCGAGCCGCCGCCGCAACTCCTCGAGCGCCGCCGTGCGCAAGGCCTCCCCGTGCCCACCGCACCTCCCCGAGGCCGCCGTCACCGGTAAGCCCCACCCCGCCCCCTTTTGTCGCGCCGCCGCCGCCTCTGTTTCGGCCGGACCTCGGTCGAACACCTTGAGGCCAATGAACAAAGGCGGCGGGGAAAATAAAAAAAGAAAAAGAAAAAGAAAAAAATAGGGAAAAATTAGGAAAAATTTTAGAAAATTTGGAAAAATATTTTGGGAAGACTTGAGTAAAATTTTGGGCAAAAATAAATTATTTTCTTGTATGATTTCTCGGTGCAAAGTTGAAAATCGAAATCGGACTTTTCCGAATTTCGTTTCGCGTCGTTTTTAAATCCGGACTTCGTTTAATTCTTTCTCGCCATTTAAATAGGTTTCTCTTTTGTGCTCAAGCCTTCAAAACCTCGAGCATGAATTCCTCCGTAGACATTTCCAAACCTAATTTCTCAAATAATTGCGATCGTCGTCTTTGCGAAAACCCTAGGACATCGACTCGATTCCAAAACTCGGATTTTTTTCCTAGCAACCCTTGTTCTAACTCAAGTAGAATCTTAGGCAAAACATTTGGAGTCGTTTTCATGGCTTTCATGGTTCTTTTCGATCTCTCGGTATTTTATTGAATTCTAATTGAATTCAATTGATCTTCGCACGTACGGGTAGCACCTGAAGAAACGGGCATCGACCCCGTTGAAGATACCACCCCTCAAGCGTGCGAGCAAGGCAAGTCATCACACTCTTTGAACATATTGATCCTACTTGTGAAAGGATGTTGATTTTAAATTACAAATTGCATGCTATACACAAATAGTACCTATGCTTGATATACCCTGCTTTGATATTGATCACCATTAGAATCTATTCTTTGTAACCTTCGATGTGATATGACCGGAGGCTAACTTCGGTAAAAAATGCTTAGCCTTGCTTATACTAGATCCCTGCATACTCATAATTTTACAAAGAAGCTTTGTGCTTGGGCAACTACCTTAGGGAAGGTAGTTGAAATGCGGCTGTGAAGACATGAGCGCCACATGGCCATGAGAATGATGAAAATTGAAAATGATATACAAATGATTTAGGCCAGGGCGGCGGATGATTTGGGTGGATTCCGGAAAAGGCAAGTGCCGACCTTGGTCGGTTAAGGACCGAGCCATGAGATAGCCGGAAACGAGCCGGTACAACCGTACTTCTCGAATGGGTATAGACCTAGCCGACTAGATAGCCGAGCGGAGGCGGTATCCTTGCATAGATGGTTCTCTATGATGTGGTTTATGTGATTGGAATGGGGCTGTGGCCTTTGCTGTGAATGGTGGAATTAAGTCGACATTAATTGAACTTAAAGATTGAGGAAGTTTTCCCTTACCCCGGGTGCGCCAGAACTCCTCTCACTGCTAGAAAAGGACGGCTAGAGTGCATGAGGGCTTAAGTTCATGGAGCGGGTGCTGCCAAAGTGAGGTTATCGAAAGGCTTTGCCGTGACCATCTCATGTGTTGAGACGTAAGGCTCATTTGTTGGGCTGTCGCAGAGTACGGGTAAAGTGTACATCCACTGCAGTGTGAATGAATCAATCTATTCGAATAGCCGTGCTCGCGGATATCGAGCATCGTGACAAGACTTTCGCTTGGCTAGACTTTAAACTTAAAACTGCTGGGATGGATTTGCATGATGATTTCATTCGCTGGTGGATCAACTTCTCGAGATGCGAGAAGGGGTGGATTCCCCAGAAAATCATGACGAATCGGAGGCGGGAAGCCATCCTTGGGATCACGATGGATGGTAGCCAGAACCGTCGCCGGATTAATGAACTATGGAACTAAAACTTGATTTGGCTAGTTGTTAGGCTTGTGAAAAGAATTGTGAAAATTGACTTTATGCAAAAAGAAACTCCAGCCATTCCTTGAATAACCCTATCATGTGCATCAATTCTGTGTTGGCTTGCTGAGTACGGTTGGTACTCACCCTTGCTATACGCACAAACCTTCAGCGGATGGGAATGAAGAGCCGGAGGATCCATACGCATACTACCAGGAGGGTGAAGGAACTGATGGCGCTTACTAGATCTTAGCTCCGGTCGTTGCCTGTGGCAAATGGCATGCCGCTGCCTCTATTCCGCTGCCGTATTTAAATTCTGCTTCTTGTGTTGTACTCGGACCATGAGGTCTCGTGTGTTGAACATTGCCTTCGGGCCTATTGTTGTAATAATGTCGCCGTAAGACTATTCGTGCATGTGCACCTGATTGTTCAGTACTGTATTTCATGGGTACCAACTACTCGATCCAGGGATAAGGTACTATGAACACGAATGCTTCCCGTCCTCAAAAATGGGGGTCTACAGAGCTGGTATCAGAGCCATGCGACCGTAGGCTAAGACCAAATGGCGCCCTACCCCTGACTAGTTGGCTAAAGGGAAATATCCCTACATAGGATCATTTTCAAACTATTATTTCCGAAAATACAGATATACCTTTTCTACATCTGTATTTCCCTTTTATTTACCAAATGATTACAATGATAGCTCTCTCCCTCTAACCCTACGTGGCCTTCAAAAGCAGATGTCGAACCATGACGGAGCCTGGGAGATCACCATCCCACGAGACGAGGGGTTTGTGGCACAGCTTCAGTCCCTGCTGTGGTGTTTAAGATACCCGGAACCACCCACCTACCAAATCAAAAGGCATGGCTCCGAAGGATATCTAGCATGGGAGGCGGCCATTTCCGTGGAAGCCCGCATGGGAAGTGAAACATCTTTCTGCTTTCACACCTGCTATCACCGGGATTTAGCAGAAGCAGCCATCCAGGATGCGGCCCGTGAAGCATTTCTTCGCCTTAATGCGATACATCGTGCTGAACTCACGGTGACAGAGTTCGTGCACCATCCCTATCGCGAGGAAGGCAACCCAGTTTGCACCGTGGAGGCCACCCCCTGCTGCTACAACCCGATGGTCACACGTCTATCACGCTAGGCGGAGACGGCAGATGACTGCTACGAAGAGGCCTTGCTTGAGATCAACGACCAGCAGACACGCCTCAATGATCTGGTCGAGAGCCACCAGGGCTGTGGGGATCAGATCAACATGCTGCAGACTCAGCTGCAAGCCAACGGTGCCCAATACGAGCAACTCTCGGACCGCTACATGGCCCGTGGGGAAGCCCTGGTAGAACTGGAGGAGCAACTCAGGAAGAGCAAGCAGCAAGTCGACCAGCTGAAGGAGCAGCTGCGCACCCGCCCTATCCACATTGCAGGTACTTCCACCGAGATTGTACCAACACCTCCTGCTCCTGTGCCCGACCACTACTACCTTATGACTCCAGCATGCTTGGATACCTTTCAAGCCATGATGGAGCAAGCTTTTATGTTGAGCACAGAGACTGCGCCATACCTGATAGACCCCACTGCTGCCACGTCCATGGGACCCACCTCGAGCTCCGTAGCAGTGCCATCTGAGCCTGGATCAAGAGAGGAGAACCCCATCCAGATCCACACCGACTCGGAGTCTGAGGCGGAACCTATGGAGGTCAAATGGGAGTCCAGCGACACCGATCCAATGGAGGAGGAAGCTCCCCCTCGTCGGCTGACTCACACTGGAGGCCCCCTCACCCGCCAGACCGCTTGCAAGAGTACGTGGCCACCGAGCAGGAAGATTCGGCATGACTCCGAGGCCACCACCTCCGAGCCATGGGGACTCCGATTTGCTTCAGCAGCGGACCACCCACTTCCCGCACCTAGCTCCTGCGGATGGTTGGACGACTAGGCGGAAGGACCACCCCAGCTTGATCTCGCTCTGGACGGCTCGGCAGCAAGGACCACGCTCTATTCCCTCTTAACTAGTTAATGCAGTAAGACGATGTAGTTGTTGATTATCATGGCATGAAGGACTGTGCATGTACAGTCCGTGTACCCCTTTTGATGTAATATGATGGACCTAAGTATCGCCTTGTGGTATCCTAATTAATGAGCTTATTATTATTTTACCATGCTTGTTGATTGAAGATCATTTAAAAACAACTTGAAGAAAAATCCCCTAGGAACCATGACCTTAACAGGTCCGATCTCTTAATTCATCTATCTTCTTCAGATGGCGCATCGCTGCAGAGTCGCCGCCAACAACGAGAACCCGCCGGAGCCCAACCCCTCCACTCTGGCGGAGGTTATGGCTTTACAAACCCAACTGCTCCAATCAATTGCCAACAACCAGGGAAGTCGAGGAGGATCAAGTTTAGGAGAGTTCATGCGAGCTAAGCCACCAACCTTCTCCACGGCCGAAGAACCCATGGATGCTGAGGACTGGTTGAGGGTGATCGAGAAAAAGCTAACTCTCGTCCGAGTTTGAGAAGCAGATAGAGTTGTCTCGCCACTAACCAGCTAGAGGGTCCCGCAAGTGACTGGTGGGACACCTACAAGGAAACGCGAGCTGAAGATGCCAGAGAACCGACATGGGAAGAATTCACGGCTGCGTTCCGTGAGAATTTCGTGCCAGCTGTAGTTATGAGGATGAAGAAAAATGAGTTCCGCAGGCTGCGTCAAGGGAACACCTCAGTACAAGAGTACCTGAACAAGTTTACCCAGCTTGCCCGTTACGCCACAAGTGATCTGGCAGACGAGGAAGAGAAGATGGATAAATTCATGGAGGGACTAAACGATGAGCTGAGAGGACCGATGATCGGACAGGACCACACCAGTTTCCAAAGCCTCATCAACAAGGTCGTTCGGCTTGAACACGACCAAAAGATGGTGGAAAATAACCGCAAAAGGAGGCTCGCTATGGCCCGCCCATTTCAAGGAGCGCCACAACGTCCCAAGGGAGCCACCCCGTCTGGATGGAAGCCAAACGTCCCGGCAGCCAGTCGTTCCCCCACTCCCGACCATGTCAGCAGGCCAGCTACACCTCAGCTTCGTACACCAACGCCAACCCTAGCCGCTCCAGGAAGGAGGAATGTGAGCTGCTTCAATTGTGGAGAATACGGGCACTACTCCAATAGCTGCCCCAAACCACGCAACACTCCTGTGCGCACCGGTGCCAATGCAACGCCCGTCCGAGGAACCCCCACCCCTGCCGCGGGGACGTGGTCATGCTCAGACCCCGCTACCCAACGAGGCGCCACCGGGTTTCGACGTGGCCGGAGAATCATGTGCGGGCTGAAGAAGCTCGGGGGACCGGAGCGTGCGATGGGTATGTTCTCTATCAACTCTACCCCGCTTAAAGTTTTATTCGATTACGGAGCCTCGCATTCATTTATATCTTCCCAAGTAAGCAAACAACACCACCTACACCAAGTAGCACTTAAGAGGCCGATGTTGGTACACTCACTGGGGAGACATAACAAGTACACCATGCTTGCATCAATGTGCCCATACAGATTAGAGACGTGGTGTTTCTTTCAAACCTTATGGTGCTAGCACCCCAAACCATTGATGTCATACTCGGGATGGATTGGTTGACCAAGAATAATGGAATCATAGATGCAGTCGAAGGAAGTCACGGTATCCACCCCATGGGGATCACCGATGAGCATAACTATGGATCAAAACCCGAAGCTATGCGAGCAAGCTGCGAGAGTATTCACCATGCTACCTCTAGGCGGGATGCCGCAGTACAGAATACCGGACGTGTTTCCCGAGGAATTGCCCGGAATGCCCCGGATCGCGACATAGAGTTTATCATTGACCTAATGCCCTGTACGCCCCATATCCAAAAGACCTTATCGAATGCCGGCCAACGAGTTAGAGGAACTCAAGAAGCAAATCCGAGAACTACAAGAGAAGGGATTTGTACGTCCCAGTTCTTCTCCCCGGGGAGCCCCAGTACTTTTCGTCAAGAAGAAGGATGGGAGTATGAGGATGTGCGTGGACTACCGATCGTTGAATGAAGTGACTATCAAAAACAAGTACCCACTACCTCGAATCGATGACCTATTCGATCAACTTAAGGGTGCGCAAGTGTTCTCAAAGATTGATCTTCGGTCGGGATATCATCGCTTGAAGATTAGAGCCGGAGATATTCCTAAGACGGCGTTCTCTACACGTTACGGTTTATACGAGTTCACGTAATGTCCTTTGGATTGACCAATGCCCCGGCATATTTTATGAACCCGATGAACAAGGTATTCATGGAATACCGGATAAATTCGTAGTGGTATTTATCGACGATATACTTATCTACTCCAAGAACGATGAGGAACATGCGGAGCATCTACTACTGGTACTTGGAAAAACTACGAGAGCACCAATGTATGCAAAGTTCAGCAAATGCGAGTTCGGCTCAAGGAAGTCGCTTTTCTTGGCCACGTGGTTTCAGCGAGGAGTAGCGGTAGACCCCGCCAAGGTCGAAGCCGTCACGGAATGGAAGGCACCCAAGTCGGTGACGGAAGTTCGGAGTTTCTTGGGCTTGGCTGGGTATTATCGACGGTTCATCGAAGGGTTTTCCACTGTAGCCCGACCTATGACTCAACTTCTGAAGAAGGAAAAGAAGTTCGAATGGAATGAGAAGTGTCAAAAAGCCTTCGACCAACTAAAAGAAAAGTTAACCACCGTCCCAATCTTAACCTTACCTGACAATCGGAAGGATTTCGTGATGTACTGTGATGCGTCTCGGCAAGGACTCGGAGGCGTGTTAATGCAGGATGGGAAGGTCGTAGCTTATGCCTCGCGACAGTTACGACCCCACGAGGAGAATTATCACACACACGACCTAGAACTAGCCGCGGTTGTTCACGCGTTGAAGATCTGGAGACACTATCTGATCGGGAACCACTGTGATGTGTATACCGATCACAAGAGCTTGAAATATTTCTTTACTCAGCCTGATCTCAACCTACGACAGAGGCGATGGTTGGAGTTGATCAAGGATTACAATCTAGGGATCCATTACCATCCTGGCAAGGCAAATGTAGTGGCCGATGCGCTAAGCCGCAAAGCCCAATGCAACCACATGGGATTGGGAGGTATGGCCATGAGCTCCAAGAAGAAATGGCTCGACTTAATCTGCACTCGATTCCTCACGGAGAAGTGAACTCACTTGGAAATCCAACCTCTCCCGAGGACTCAAATAGAAGAAGCCCAAAAAGGGAATGAGGAAACCCGGAAATCAAGGAACGCATGGCGCGCCGGGCGCGCTAAGGAGTTCTCAGTAGACGATAAGGGAATCCTGTGGTACAAGAAAAGAATCTGCGTGCCTGAACGAGGTGGTTTGAGAGGGTTGATCCTAAAAGAAGCACACGAATCGGCCTATTCGTTACATCCAGGAAGCACGAAAATGTACCAGGATTTGAAGGGAGAATACTGGTGGCCCAATATGAAGAGAGATGTGGCCGAATACGTAGCCATGTGCGATGTGTGCCAAAGGGTGAAAGCTGAGCATCAACGACCAGCAGGCTTGCTGCAGCCGCTCAAGATTCCCGAATGGAAATGGGACGAGATAGGCATGGATTTCATAGTGGGGCTACCCAAAACTGCGACTGGTTACGATTCCATTTGGGTAATAGTAGATCGGCTCACCAAGACCGCCAGATTTATTCCCGTAAAAACTAACTACAGTGCCAAGCTAGCGGAACTATACATGAGTAGGATTGTATGTCTCCACGGTGTACCGAAGAGGATTATATCGGATCGTGGTACCCAATTCACGTCTCATTTTTGGAGCAAAGTCCACGAGGCACTCGGAAGTCACCTCGCCTTCGGTCCGCTTACCACCCACGGGCACGACGGATGACGGAAAGGACAAATCAAGTACTAGAAGATATGCTGAGAGCCTGTGCGTTGGATTTCACCAAGGATTGGGAGAAATGTTTGCGTACGTCGAGTTCTCCTACAACAACAGCTATCAAGCCGCCGAAGATGTCACCAAACGAAGCTCTATTCGGTCGCCGATGTCGAACCCCATTAATGTGGTCGAAACCGCGAACGAACCATATTCGGGCCAGACATAATCAAAGAAGCCGAGGAAAAGGTTCGCCTAATCCGGGACCGATTACAAACTGCTCAATCACGACAAAAGAGCTACGCGGACACCCGCCGAAGAGAATTAGAATTTAAAGAAGGTGACTACGTGTATTTGAAGGTCTCACCACTACGGAGAACTCGAGGTTCAAGGTCAAAGGGAAACTCGCACCAAGATACGTGGGCCCATTCTTGATAAACGCTAGGAGAGGAGAAGTGGCCTACCAGTTGGAGCTGCTCGAGAACCTCTTCGATGTCCACCCAGTATTCCACGTGTCGCAGTTGAAGAAATGTTTGCGGGTGCCAGAAGAGCAAGCTCCTTTAGAAACCATCCATGTCCACAATGATCTTACCTACCCTGAGCATCCAATCAAGATATTGGACGAGGCGTAAAAGAAGACACGGACCAAGTCATGGCGTATGTACAAAGTACAATGGAGCAATCACACGGAAGAAGAGGCTACCCGGGAGAGCGAGGAGTTCCGTAAGACGGAATACCCACACCTACTCAACCGGTAAGAAATCTCGGGGACAAGATTTATTGTTAGGGGGTAGGTTTGTAACATCCCGAAAATCGAAGAAACCGAAATCGGAACGTAAAATCGGAACCTTCAAAACCTTCGCTTGTTGCTTCTTTCTCGGGTTTGTTGCTTCTTATTTGCCAGCTCAGTTGCATAAATTTAGACGTGATCAATTTCCCTTTCGGTGTTTTTGGATGATTTGGGTTTGTCGAAATGAAAGATGCGAAGGTCCGTATCTGGGATTTTTAAAAAGAGATCGGGGAAAGCGCGGATTTATGAAAACGCGATTTGGGAAATATAAAATAAAAATTGTGGTTGGGAGAAGATAAATTAGGACCCAAAATAAATAATAAAATATTCGGGAGTCGTACTCAAATCCGGAAAATTTCGCAAAAATAAAAGGGAAGATTGAAATTGGAAAAGGGATTTTAAATAAATAAATATGAAAAATAATGTGGGAAAATAAAAGTGGAGAAAAGTTGGAAATATTATATTAAAAATTATTTTTGAATTATAGGAAATTATTTGGGAATTTTTAGAAGAAAGGAAAATAGAAAATGGGAAATTAAAATGGAAAATCGGAAAAATCAAAAAAGTACTGTTCACGGCGCGCCAGTGTTCGACGCCGTACGCGCCTGCACGCGCCCGCGCCCGCGCCGCCACGCGCCGCGCCGCGCGTGCGCGCCTCGCCCCTACACCGCGCGCGCCACGCGCGGACCCGCGCCCGCGCCGCGCCCGCGCGCGCGCGCCCGCGCCGCCCGTGCACGGCCCCGTGCCCCGCGCCCGCGCCTCGCCGCCACGCGGCCGTGCGCGCCGGACCCCACGCCGCGCGCTCGCGCGCGCCGGACCCCTCCGCGCCGCGCGCATCGCCCGCCGCGTCGCGCCCGCCGTACTCGGCCGCCCCGCGCTACGCCGCGTGTCGCGCCGTCGCGCCACGCCGCGCACGCCCGAGCGCCGCCTCCCCTTTCCACCCGTGCCCACGCCACGCCGCGCCTATATAAGGCAGCGTCCCCCCCGCCGCCGCACCGCCGCCGCTCCTCTCCCCGCTCCCGAGCGCGCCGCCGAGAGCCGCCACCGCAACTCGAGCGCCGCCGTGCGCAAGGCCTCCCCGTGCCCACCGCACCTCCCCGAGGCCGCCGTCACCGGTAAGCCCGCGCCGCCGTCACCGGTAAGCCCCGCCGCCCCCTTTTTGTCGCGCCGCCGCCTCTGCTTTCGGTCCGGACTCTGGTCGAACACCTTGAGGCCAATGAACAAGTGCGGCGGGAAAATAAAAAAAGAAAAAGAAAAAAAAAAAATAGGGAAAATTAGGAAAAATTTTAGAAAATTTGGAAAAATATTTTGGGAAGACTTGAGTAAAATTTTGGGCAAAAAGAAATTATTTTCTTGTATGATTTCTTGGTGCAAAGTTGAAAATCGAAATCGGACTTTTTCGGAATTTTGTTTCGCGTCGTTTTTAAATCCGGACTTCGTTTATTTCTTTCTCGCCATTTAAATAGGTTTCTCTTTTGTGCTCAAGCCTTCAAAACCTCGAGCACGAATTCCTCCGCGGACATTTCCAAACCTAATTTCTCAAATAATTGCGATCGTCGTCTTTGAGAAAACCCTAGGACATCGACTCGATTCCAAAACTCGGATTTTTTTCCTAGCAACCCTTGTCCTAACTCAAGTAGAATCTTAGGCAAAACATTTGGAGTCGTGTTAATGGCTTTCAAGGGTCTTTTCGATCTCTCGGTATTTTATTGAATTCTAATTGAATTCAATTGATCTTCGCACGTACGGGTAGCACCTGAAGAAACCGGCATCGACCCCGTTGAAGACACAAACCCTCAAGCGTGTGAGCAAGGCAAGTCATCACACTCTTTGAACATATTGATCCTACTTGTGAAAGGATGTTGATTTTAAATTACAAATTGCATGCTATTCACAAACAGTACCTATGCTTGATATACCCTGCTTTGATATTGATCACTATTAGAATTTATTCTTTGTAACCTTCGATGTGATATGACCGGAGGCTAACTTCGGTAAAAAATGCTTAGCCTTGCTTATACCTGATCCCCGCATACTCATAATTTTACAAAGAAGCTTTGTGCTTGGGCAACTACCTTAGGGAAGGTAGTTGAAATGCGGCTGTGGAGACATGAGCGCCACATGGCCATGAGAATGATGAAAATTGAAAATGATATACAAATGATTTAGACTGGGGCGGCCGGATGATTTGGGTGGATTCCGGAAAAGGCAAGTGCCGACCCCGGTCGGTTAAGGACCGAGCCATGAGATAGCCGGAAACGAGCCGCACAACCGTACCTCTCGAATGGGTATAGACCTAGCTGACTAGATAGCCGAGCGGAGGCAGTATCCTTGCATAGATGGTTCTCTATGATGTGGTTTATGTGATGGGAATGGGGCTGTGTGGCCTTTGTTGTGAATGGTGGAATTAAATCGACATTAATTGAACTTAAAGATTGAGGAAGTTTTCCCTTACCCCGGTGGGCCGAACTCCTCTCACCGTTAGAAAAGGACGGCTAGAGTGCATGAGGGCTTAAGTTCATGGAGCGAGTACGCCAAAGTGAGGTTATCGAAAGGCTTTGCCGTGACCATCTCATGTGTTGAGACGTAAGGCTCATTTGTTGGGCTGTCGCAGAGTACGGGTAAAGTGTACATCCACTGCAGTGTGAATGAATCAATCTATTCGAATAGCCGTGCTCGCGGATATCGAGCATCGTGACAAGACTTTCGCTTGGCTAGACTTTAAACTTAAAACTGCTGGGATGGATTTGCATGATGATTTCATTCGCGGTGGATCAACTTCTCGAGATGCGAGAAGGGGTGGATTCCCGAAAATCATGACGAATCGGAGGCGGGAAGCCATCCTTGGGATCACGATGGATGGTAGCCAGAACCATCGCCGGATTAATGAACTATGGAACTAAAACTTGATTTGGCTAGTTGTTAGGCTTGTGAAAAGAATTGTGAAAATTGGCTTTATGCAAAAAGAAACTCCAGCCATTCCTTGAATAACCCTATCATGTGCATCAATTCCGTGTTGGCTTGCTGAGTACGGTTGGTACTCACCCTTGCTATACGCACAAACCTTCAGCGGATGGGAATGAAGAGCCGGAGGATCCATACGCATACTACCAGGAGGGTGAAGGAACTGATGGCGCTTACTAGATCTTAGCTCCGGTCGTTGCCTGTGGCAAATGGCATGCCGCTGCCGTATTTAAATTCTGCTTCTTGTGTTGTACTCGGACCATGAGGTCTCGTGTGTTGAACATTGCCTTCGGGCCTATTGTTGTAATAATGTCGCCGTAAGACTATTCGTGCATGTGCACCTGATTGTTTAGTACTGTATTTCGTGGGTACCAACTACTCGATCCAGGGATAAGGTACTATGAACACGAATGATTCCCGTCCTCAAAAACGGGGGTCTACAGGTCCCACCATCGCTTCCTCATAGGTCTTAGGCTCATCGTTGTCCAACAACAATATATCATGTTGTTCCGCACCTGTGTACCTGTCAGGCGCACGACGTGATCTTTCAGACCTCCGTGGGGCTGGTGTATCTACAATAGGTGGCGCAACACTTTGTTCCTCCTATGGTTCCGTGGTCGCTGAAACATTTTCTGGTGTTTCTTGAACTTCTTCAACATGCACCCTGCTCCCACTAACCCTTCTTGAAAGAAACTCTTTCTCCAAGAAGACACCGTGTCGAGCGATAAACACTTTGCCTTGTTCCTGATTATAAAAGTAATATCCCTTAGTTTCCTTAGGATATCCCACAAAGAAGCACTTTTCAGATTTGGTGTGAGCTTGTCAGACTGTAAACGTTTTACATAAGCTTCACATCCCCAAATTTTGAGAAAAGACAAACTAGGGGGTTGCCCTGTCCATATCTCATATGGTGTCTTTTCAACTGACTTAGATGAAACTCTATTTAGTGTGAGCGTAGCTGTTTCAAGAGCATATCCCCAGAAGGATAGCGGAAGATCACTTTGGATCATCATCAATCGCACCATGTCCAACAAGGTGCGGTGTGGAGCTTATGGCAATCGGGTATCTACATGGCAAGCTTATCCGACTGGAGGTAGGGATAGATTGTGCCTGCCATATCTGTAAACCAAACATGACTTGGGTGTTACGATTGCCGATAGAGATAAGGCAATCGGCCTACAGTCACGGTTTGGTAAGATAGAGGAAACCAACTAGAATAAGATAGGGTTTTCCGATCTGTAAGCCTTCCTCCCAAGACTATATAAGGGGGGTAAGGGGTGTCCCTTGAGGGAGATCGGAGGTCAGATCAGATCACGAGATCAATAAAGACACTCGGCGGATCGAATCCACCGAAACAGGAGTAGGGTATTACCTCACGAGAGGGCTGAACCCGTCTAAATCTTCTTCTCCTTCCAACCCATCGTGCTTGGCAATCTCGATCGCGACCCCAATTTTTCTATTGCCGAAACCAAGTTTCGGCGCTGGCGCGCAGTAGGGGAACACGCGCCGAGACTTCTTCAACAATTTCGCCGACAAGCGTGATGGGATCCCCTTCAACATTTGACGACTTCGCCGCCTACTTTCACCAACGCTTCCTCTTTCGACTCGGATTCGACCGCCGGAAGGAGAAGCCCACTCCACGCCGTTCGGACTCCCGAACACGCCCGAATCTACAACAAGATCTTGGAGACCAAGATGCAATCCACTTTCTACAACGACGTTCTTCACTTGGCACCATTCGGATTACCGAATACCGCTGAACTTTGCGCCAACCTACTCGCCGCCCCTATGGAGATGATCCACTCGGACGAAGACCTCTCGGTACCGTTTGGGTTACCAAACGCCGCCGAGATCTACAAGCAAGCTCCTCTCCCCGAGTCGGTTACAACCCACTGGAGGAGTCCGCGCCTTCAAACTCGGCTCGGACTGGAACGATCCGATCCGGCTACCCAGCTCAAGGGAGGTCGCCGTCATCCTCCCATCATTCGGTTCCCGCCCATCTTCGGAACTTAATGAATACCTCGCTCTACCGGGTTTGACAACCTTTACAAGATCCCTTCGACGAAGCGTACAACTCCGATTGCCGCATGGACTACGAGCCGAAGTGTTTTGATGTCCTCATGGCGGAGCCGAATGAGACCGACTCGGCCATGGCCAGGAGGCTTGCTGAAGAAGAGCGAGCCAGGATCGAGCACGAGCGCAAAACGGCCGAACAAGAGAAGCAACAAAAGGATGAAGCTGACAAGAGGAAGCAGGATCTACGTGCAGCCGGACGATCTGCCCAAGAGGCCATCCTCCAAACGCGGGTCCGCAACGCCAACATTTTCGGACACCACGGCGACGCCGTTGCCGCGCTTACGCTCTTGGACACCGTCATAGAGACGGCGCCCGCCAATGTGACTCCGCTGCTGGACAAGATCAAAACTATCGTAGCGGCCACGGCCAATGGCCATCCGACCACTTCGGCGCGAAGGCCGACTGAATCTGTGGCCGAAACACCAGACAGGAGCCGGCTTCCACCTCTGAGGTCAAGAGACTATAAGAGGCTTGAGCCGGATCAATCGACCACAAGGCCAAGAGGCCCCCACCGCGAGTCAACTCGAAGTACAGACCAAATCACCGACTCCCGCAAGCAAAGACACGGACGTCCACCCGTCCACCATCGCATCCGCCACAACGCCGGCTCCAGCTTTTCCAACCAGCCAAATAAAAAGACTCCGCCGAGTGATCTCGCGGGAAGTCCTTGATCGCCGCTACCAGGGAGCGAGACCGTCGCTCCCGGGAAGATCGGAGGGGATCACCCGATAGCGGTTATGATGGAGTACCGGCCTTCACTCGGGAGCTCCGCCAAGTGCAATGGCCGGGTGGATTTAAACCCACAGGAATAGAGAGATATGACGGCAAGACCGACCCCGAGTCATGGCTCACTGTATATACTCTCGCTATTCGCGCGGCAGTGGCGACAGAAGGCCATGGCCAACTATCTCCCAGTGGCCCTCGCAAACTCAGCGAAACGGCTCACAAGCTCGCCAAGAGGCTCAATCGGCTCGTGGAGTGAGCCGAGGGACCACTTCATTGCCAACTTCCAAGGAACCTTCGAGAGGCCCGCACGCACTTCGATCCGTACAACGTCATCCGAAGCCGGACGAACCTCTAAAGGATTACATCCGTCGTTTCTCCGAGAAGCGCAACAAGATTCCGAACATTACCGATGACATTATCATCGCCGCCTTCCAAAAGGGAGTCCGTGATGAGTGTTAATCGGCAAGTTTGGACGCAAGCCGCCAAAGACGGTGAAAGATGTTTGACACGGCGAACTCCTACGCCAAGTCAAACGACGCCATCAAGGCCGCCCGCCAAGACCGTCCCGACAGGAGGGAAGATAGACAGGCAGGAGGAAGCCAAAATCCTAAGAAGGATAACGGCATCCAAGGCCAGAAGGACCGCAAGTGCGGCCGGAAGACCCGTAGCCGCAACCTCCAACGCTCCACGCCGTCCCCGAGTCGCCGCTGACACTATCATGAACGCCGGCACCCATCATCCGAATCATAAGCACGCGGCGAAGGACTGTTTCATTTACAAGCAGTTCACCGAACAATATGCGGCGCACTCAACAAGAAGACAACGACAAGGCCGGTCCGTCGGGCACCAAGAAAGACAACACACGGTGGGAACGTCGAACCTTTCCAAGACCCAGGGGGAGAGCTCAATCACATCTTCTGAGGGCCGCAAGCTTATGAATCCAAGAGGAAGCAAAAGCTAACCGACCGAGAGGTCAACGCGCCCACCGAGGTCCCTCAATATCTGCGATGGTCGGAGGTGGCCATCACTTTTGATCTCTCAGATCACCCTGACCGAGTGATCCACCCTGGGAGATATCCACTCGTCCTGGATCCCGTGGTTCACAACATCAGGCTCAAGCGCGTCCTCGTCGATGGGGGCAGCGCCCTCAACATCTTGTTTGCCAAAACCATGGATGAGATGCAGATCCCGAGGACCGAGTTAAAGGCAAGCTCAGCCCCCTTTCACGGAGTTATCCCGGGGCTATCTTCCACACCGCTCGGGCACATCTCTCTTCCCGTCACCTTCGGGACTCGAGAGAACTTCCGAGACGAGAACGTCACTTTTGAAGTGGCCGACTTCGAGACAAAGATACCACGCCATCATTGGAAGACCAGCGCTTGCCAAGTTCATGGCGATCCCGCACTACACCTACCTCTCGCTTGAAGATGCCGGGTCCCAATGGCGTCATCACTCTTCGCAGCGACGTGAAGCAAGCCTTCACCGCGACAAGGAGAGTCTGCGACATGGCCCAATCTCGTGAGAGATTGCGTGGCCAACAAGAAGTCCGATTGGCTGCTTCAACTTCGGCGAGGGCGAAGTCCCCGCGAAGAAGATAGCCAAATCGGGACCGGCGATGCCAAGACCAAGAAGATCTCCCTTGATCCGTCGGATCCCTCAAAACCGCCGTAATCGGCGCTAACCTAGATCCTAAATAGGAAAGCGCGCTCGTCACCTTCCTTCAAATTAATAAAGATGTTTTTGCTTGGAAGCCATCTCGATATGCCCGGAATTCCCGTGGAGGTGATCGAGCACTCTTTGCACGTCAAAGATGACGCTAAACCAATCAAACAACGATTACGCAGATTTGCTCGGGATCGAAAAGACGCTATCAAGGAGGAGCTCACAAAGCTCTTAGCCGCCGCTTCATTAAAGAAGTCCTCCATCCCGACCGGTTAGCCAACCCAGCCTAGTCCGTAAGAAAACGGGACAATGGCGCATGTGTGTAGATTATACCGATCTCAACAAAGCTCTGTCCCAAAGATCCTTTCGGCTACCTCGCATCGACCAAGTTGTGGATTCAATAGCCATGCCAACTCTTGAGTTTCTTGGATCATTACTCAGCTATCACCGATCGCTTGAAAGAATCCGATTGCCTCAAGACGTCGTTCATCACACCGTTTGGGGCCTATCGCTACGTCACAATGCCTTTCGGCCTGAAGAACGCCGGAGCAACATACCGCGCATGATCCAGAGATGCTTCCAGACGCAGATCGGCAAGAACGTAGAAGCCTACGTCGATGATGTTGTCATCAAGACCAAGCAGAAGAAGACCTGATCGCCGACCTTGAAGAAACTTTTGCAAACATCCGAGCCTTCGAATGAGGCTAAACCCGAGAAATGCACCTTCGGCGTTCCATCGTGCAAACGCTCGGCTTTTATGGTGTCACATCGCGGCATCGAAGTCAATCCAGAAAAGATTAACGCCATCTTGAGCATGAAGCCCCCGAGTAACCGTAAGGACGTCCGTAAGCTCACTGGATGCATGGCGGCACTAAGCCGCTTCATATCCCGACTCGGCGAACGAGGCATGCCTTTCTTCAGGTTACTGAAAAAGACGGATGACTTCCAGTGGACCACGGAAGCCAACAAAGCCTTTGAAGATTTCAAAGAGTTCCTTACAACACCACCCGTCCTGGCCTTGCCTCAGTCCCAGGAACCTTTACTGTTGTACGTTTCAGCCACTCACCAAGTGGTCAGTACGGTCCTCGTGGTTGAACGTGAAGAAGGACGGGCTCAGAAGATTCAAAGACCCATCTACTTTGTTAGCGAAGTGTTGGCAGGAGCCAAAATCCGCTACCCTCAGGTACAAAAATTGCTTTATGGTGTTCTAATAACTGCGAGGAAATTGGCACACTATTTTCAGGGTCACTTGGTCACCGTCATCACTGCCTTCCCACTCGGCGATGTCATCCACAACCGCGAAGCAACCGGGCGCATCGCCAAATGGGCTCTAGAGCTGATGCCTTTGGACTTAACTTTCAAACCAAGGACATCCATAAAATCACAAGCCTTGGCGGATTTCCTGGCCGAGTGGACTGAGCAGCAAGATAACACACCGCGGGAAGACCTCCAACATTGGACTATGCACTTTGACGGATCCAAGAGGATCACCGGCTTGGGAGCAGGAGTTGTGCTGATCTCACCGACTGGGGAAAGGCTAAGATACGTCCTTCATCTCCACTTTTCCGCCTCTCATAACGTTGCCGAGTACGAAGCCCCGTTACACGGATCGCGACTTGCGGTATCACTCGGGATACGTCGGCTCATCGTGAAAGGTGACTCCGCACGGTCGTCAATCAAGTAATGAAGGACTGGTCCTGTCTAAATGACACTATGGAGGCCTACCGGCAAGAGGTCCGCAAGCTTGAAGACAAGTTTGACGGGCTCGAACTCTCGCATGTCTTGAGGCACAACAACGAGGCGGCGATGAGCTGGCCCGCTTTGGATCCAAGCGCGAAGCTGCCCCAACAGACGTCTTTGTCGAACATCTCTACGAACCAACCATCGCGGCGAAGACAGCCCTCAACGAGCGAACTGCGAACGAAGTCGCCATGGCTGACGCCGACTGGAGGACGCCGCTCATCAAATTCCTAACCCAAGAAGAGCCGCTGATGACCGGGATGAAGCGAACGCGTCCGGCGTCGCTGTCAAGCATATGTCATGGTCGACTCCGATTTATACAAGAGAAGCCCCTCCGGAATCCTAATGAGATGTATCACACCCGAGGATGGGAAGCAGCTACTCCAAGACATCCACTCGGGCATATGCGGAAGCCACGCGGGCAAGACGCACCCGGTTGGCAAAGCTTACAGGCAAGGTTTCTTTTGGCTTACCGCGGTCTCCGACGCGGACAAAGTCGTACGAACCTCGCGAAGGCTGCCGCTTTTCGCCCGACAAAGCCATGTCCCGCCAGAGCTTCAAACTATACCACTATCCCGGCCGTTCGCGGTGTGGGGCTGGACATGGTTGGCCCTTTCAAAAAGGCTCCAGAGGATTCACACACCTCTTCGTTAGCAATCGACAAGTTCTCCAAGTGGATTGAAGCAAAGCGTCGCCACCATCACTGCCGGCAAGGCACGTGATTTTTCCTCAACATTGTGCACCGCTTGGCGTCCCAAACGAATCATAACCGACAACGGGACTCAATTCACGGGAGGCATCTTCAAGGAATTCTCGCGAGGACTTCGGAATCAAGATCTCGCTACGCATCGCCTTGCCCACCCCAAAAGCAATGGACAAGTCGAACGAGCTAACGGCATGGTCCTCCAAGGCATCAAGGCCCGCGTGTTCGATCGCTTAAACCCTTACGCCGGCAAGTGGGTCCAAGAACTTCCCTCGGTCTTATGGTCGCTGCGGACCACATCCAGGTCGCTACCGGCCAAACTTCCTTCTTTTTGGTCTATGGCGAAGAAGCCATGTTGCCAAACGAGATGGAGTATGAATCCCTCCAGTCCGCAGCTTCAATGATGAACGCTACGACCCTGACCGAGTGGATGACCTCACCCGATTGGAAGAGGCCCGTGAGGCAGCCCTCCTCCAGTCGGCCAAATACCTTCAAGGGCTCGAAGATACCACAGCCGCAACGTGCGAGCACGAGCTTTCATTGTTGGCGACCTGTCCTACGCAAGATCCGACCATCAAAGATCGACACAAGTTGTCTCCCTTATGGGAAGGACCATACATAATCGCTGAAGTGACTCGACCCGGTGCATACCGGCTAAAGCGCGAAGACGGGTCTATGGTGGAGAACTCCTGAAACATCGAGCATCTTCGACGATTTTATGCCTAATTCGGCTAAGGCTTTAGATTTTCCTTGACTGCCAACCTCAAGCAAGATGACTTCTTGAGTTAGCAGTCGGGGGCTGTACATATGTCAATAAAGCTCAAGCTTTCCTCGTCAACTTTTGTGTATAATTTGGTTTATCATTGTTTAATGTCCTTTGATTTAAGCTCGCGTTTAAAGACGAGAGTTTCCCGACGGCCTAATCGAGCCTAGGCTTGATGACAAACCAAACGAAAACTACTTAAGAAATTTCACGCAAAAGCTCGAATCAAGGCATTAACATAAATAAACTAAAAATATCGCAAAACTACATAAGAGTGTCATGGTTACGCAACATTTACAAGACAAAGTCAGAAAGTCAGATCAAATCTTGAAGTTATTTACTACATCAAGCGATATCTTCTTCGCCGCCTCCTCCGCCTCACTCAGCATGTCCAAGGCCCGCTCATCCGTCGTTCCGTCGCGAAAGCCTTCCCCGATTGAATGGATATCCACTCGGGATAAAGGGACTTGGTCTCGAGCAAGAGCTAGACCAGCCCCCATGCTTGGCCGCGGTGATGTTGGCCATATATCTGGTCGGGAGCCGCCGCGCTTGTCGAATATTTCTACCGGATCCAGCGAGCTGGTCCCAACTCCTTTATCGAACAAGGACAACAAGATCGGCGTGGCGGCGTTGGCGACCTCTTCCCGTATTTCGTCGCTTCGTTTGATCCGCCCGAGTAAGACGTCGTATTGGGCTCGGGTCTTTACCTTGTAAGCCGCCAAAGAGTCCCGGTCATTCAAAACACTCGGGGACAAAGCAACACAAGAAGTCTTACTTCGTAGAAGGCTATCTTCAAACTCGGCCTCCATTTCACCCTTGTCGAGGTTGGCCGCTTCAAGCTGGACTTGGAGTGAATGGACCTCCGAGGAATTTTCTACAACAAAAGAAGATCGTCGCCAACCAAGGTCAACACGAGAATCATGAAGAAACTGGGAAAGACGGGCTTACTCCCGATTGATCCTCGGAGGTCAAGGCTCGCCTCCCGGTTCTGCGATCTCCCTCCTTAAAGCCGCCTCCCTTGATGCGGCCTCTCCCGAGTGACCTTCACCGACGCCGAACGTCCTCTAGGAAATTCAGTGGGGAACCAACTTCTCCAAGACCTCGTACTTTGCCATAGAGCGGCAATATTCCTTCGCACGCAAAGGGCAAGGGGAGAGTGACCGATTGAAAGATGACAACGACATAATTAAAGAGAAAGACAAAGGCTTACGTTGA